>CM027865.1:48670256-49892766 GCA_016097605.1 Eucalyptus guilfoylei | reverse complement strand
GGTGCATTAGAATTCGATAGAACCTTTTGTCCATCTATATTGGCTTTCATGTACCCAAGCAACAGGGAAGTACTTATATTTCGGTTAGAATCTGAATTGCCTTTTTTTTCTGGAAGGAATGTGCTCAATAAGAGGTGTTTGGTCAAGATCGAAACTTTCTTGGCAATCTTTGACAGAAACTGTCAAAATTTAGAGAATTAATATAGCAGGTACCTTCCCAAGTCCTACATTTATTCCAGCAACTGTTGTTTCTCATAAGCGCTTTCTGTTTTTTCCTTTCTTTACACCAACAAAATTAAGTTATTGCTGACTGTATCAGTCTTTTGTTTCAAAGGCTTCACCTAATTACGCTGTTGCATGGATAAATTATCATTTTAACTGTGAAAATTTTTTTAACTGTATTTCTCACCTGATTTGTGGCAATCTTAATGGTGCAGAATGGCTTTGATGGTAAGCTCGTTTTTAATTATGATTGTTCTATGGCATAGCACTAAATATCAGTAAGCTCTGCTGATGCATCTGTACATGTAAGTAACTTCCTCATAGCATATGATCAGTCCTTTTTCTCCTTTGCATAATAAGTGAGTAGAAGAAAACACGAGTTATATAATGATAATTATATGTTCCCTTGCTCTCGTGCTGATCTAGCTAAGTAGCATAGCCTGTTTCATAATGCACAGAAGTTTGGCCGTGTCATGGCAAATCTTTGACATGGCAAAACTTTCGAGTCACGTGGTATATGCTTTCAGTGGTGAGAGATCTGTTGGCAATTGAAATGATATCATTTTAGAATGTCAAGTTTCCACATTACAATTCTAAATATTGCAAATCAAGAGCTGTCATTTTGTTGATGGGTTTTCTATTGGAGGAATTCAACTGGACATTTGCCGCGGTGGTGGAAATTCAACTCTTGATTTCTTCAAACATTTGTCATCTCTGCTGAATTACGCACCTGAACTTCTTTGATGATGAGATTTCAAGCAAGGTATTCATTGAACCTTGTTCGACAGTGACTTGAAATAGTTGAAGTCCTGTTTTCCCATTTTTACTCAATCGATTTGTCTTGTTTTGCAGAAATTCAAAGTTCGCACTTCATTGCACTCAGGAAGACGCCATCTGCTGTT
Organism: Eucalyptus guilfoylei; assembly: GCA_016097605.1. Lineage (NCBI taxonomy): Eukaryota > Viridiplantae > Streptophyta > Magnoliopsida > Myrtales > Myrtaceae > Eucalyptus > Eucalyptus guilfoylei. The sequence continues at coordinate 49,891,642 of CM027865.1, read as the reverse complement.
AGACTAAGGATTCACATCTAAGAACGATAGTTGAAGTACAGAACTCGCATGTTTCCTACATGTTTTTGTCTCTTTCTCATCATTTGGCTGATAAACAGAGCTGAGTGGGAATATTTTCAGCCAAGGATTCCAACAAAAAATGCGATTTGATTTGACACGACTTGTACTGGGTCACATGATTTTGGTATTGATGTTGTTCATGTCAGCTGGCCTCGCACTTTTGGTTTCATGTTTGATGTGGAGGCAAATTGTCATCATTCCTACTTTTTTCTTTTTGTATTGCTTTATCATCTTATGGAGCTTTAAGGCCGGAGATGAAATGACATTGCGAGGTGCCTTTTTAGCTTTTACTGCACCAGTTTAAACTACAAGGATATAGAAGTGGCAAAGGTTCTTGAACCTTCTCTAGGAAACTTACTCTGGAGATGGTTTCATAGCGATCCGGTGCAGTGAATAATCCATTTCAAAGCTTTGAACTGGCCAGGGAGAGATTAGCAATCTTCAGTGAAAGCTGGAGATTGTTCCTTTAGGAATATGTTAGGTTAGAGTGAAGAGCATCACAAGTATGTATGATTGATGGTCCTGCGGTACATTGCGTGAGATTGCTATTAACTCATCCACACATTTATGATTTCAACTAGATCGACAAAAGTATGGCTTTATTGTGCCTAAATACCCTGATATCTTCTTCACGTTTTCGACAATGTTTGTCGTCCTATGGTCTAATTATTGGCTTTGAGACATGTCGACGATCACATGGATGTGTTTCCCCTCAATTAACATGTTAAGAAATGTGAAAAGGGGCCGGTGAAGTCAAAAGTTGGAATCGTGATTTAATAAAGTCGATATCAATTTAATTTGTGTTTCCTAAAATCATGGAATTGTTTAGAGTTCAATCGAAGCCTATTTGGCCTCGAAATATTTCTCATGGCTTGATTGAGTGGGGTAGGTGGTGCAATAACATCTGATGCCCTCCTAGTCTTGACTCTTGAGCATTCACTATTATTTTTGAAGTTAGATGGGTGTATTAAAAATTTGATAGAGACCCTTTTGTTCATCTATACTTGCCTTTCCTTGGCATGCATGTGCTCAATAATAGGAGGTGTTTGGTCAAGATTGAACCCACTTGTATTCCATTGAACTTCCCAGAAATTCCGATCCAAGCTTTGTGCTTCAAAGTGATCTCGTGTCTGACATCTCCTTCAACCATTAAGTAAAAAGCAACGGAAAGCTAGATGCGTCTGCCGACTCGAGACTCAATTCCTTTAAGAAAAACCAATTTTAGGTTGAACTCCGATTTTAGTTTGAACTTTTTCTTTACGTCTCATGAAATGACATTAACTTTAGATCGGGTCTCAATTTTAATCCCAAGTTTTTTTGTTTCATAAAAAAAAAAAACCTAACTTTAGATCAGTCACAATTTTGACATGAACTTTTTTTTTGTCATATTTAGTCGCCATCCAAATCTGAACCCATCAAAGTCATTAAAGATCCAACATGTCATCTCTCTCTCAACAAGGAATGACACGTCGGGTTTTTAATAACATCAATGGATGGAAACTTGATGAAGATCATATTTGAATACTAAGTAAAAGTTTGTGCTTTTTTATAAGATGAAAAAAAGTTTGGGTCAGGATTGGAACTCGAGATAAAGTTGATGCTTTCTATAAAATAAAAAAAATTAAGGCATGAAATAGAATCTGACATAAAATTAGAGCTTTTTATGAAATAAAAAAAAAGGCTAAAATTGAGATTTAACCTAAGTACTAGAAATTCTAAAACTTATGACAAAAGTATAATTGAGTCTTAAAATTTTCAAAAAAGTGTAATCAAGTTAAAACATTTGAAAATCGATCGAGTTTTAAAATTTTCAAAATATACAATTAATAGAATGACTTAATTAGACCAATTTGATAAGTTTTAGAAATTGATTACATTTTAAAAGTTTTAAAATTAAAATGCAAATTTCGTAATAAATTTTAAGATTTGATTACAATTTTTTTAAAATTTTAGAACTTCTGATAGACTTATCACTTACTTTTTAATAGAATTGGGGCCACGTATCTAATACTTCCATGCTTGGAAGTGACAGATACAACAACATTTCTATGTTGTGTCTATTCAACGGGTAGTTCTTGGAGTGACATAATGAGAAGTGACAACAACGTACTATGGAAGTAGACAGATAAACTAAAATGAAGTTTTAGTTACCTTAAACTCAACAAAGTTAATTCACCACAGCACGTTTTATCTTCATGCGTTCCTAATCTATTGCAGACGAATCCATAAATAATCATGAGGATGACACGGGCATCTTTTGCAAAGACCTCTTTTCACACCACATGATTAAAAACCCTTTTAGTCAAACTAGACTTTTGCATCATCGCATTTATATCCACCACCAATTTTCCACAGCATTGCAGACAGGTCCTTTCTTGCCTTAAAAACCATCCCTCTTTGCTGTATGCCTTTGCACTTTTCTTTTTCGCGAGGATCTGAGGAAGCACAATGACAGCTGCAAGCCAAAATCGGAGTGCTTTTGAACATTGTTCATCTTTCCATTTCTTCCCTCGTTGCCAAAATATACCCTATGATTTTCCACTTACCCTCCTGCTTTCTCCGACTATAGTGAAAGAAGTTATTCAATTGGGTAAAGCAATAGATGATTTAATTTTTTTTTTTTTGGTCGAAAGTTGATTTAATTTAATAGCCAGAAAATAACAAGAGAGAAAGCGACGCATGCCGAGTGGAGTGGTTTGCATTTCTTTAGCTCATCATGACCAGTATATTTTAGTAGCTGTCTTAGCTTGAAGTTTCACCCGCAGACACAAATGAAAATTTTTAATTAGCAGATGACAAAGTTCGCTACCTTTTCTCCGGACTCATCATGCACACAAGCTGAAGACAATAACATAACAAATAATTTTTATATTTTGAGCTCTCATGATCTCTCGTCACAAATGCCTTTATCTGATTCAAGAAATCTGCTGACCCACTCCAAATTCAAGGGACTCTCGTTGGAGAAATCGAAGAACTCATCCAGGTCAAAATCGACGCTCGTCTTGGATTCTTCGCCTCCGTTAGATGAACTCTCCTCTCTCACTTCCGCACTCACCCTTTCTGCTCCCCTCCTCCTCTGAGCTTCCTTGCCTTCTCTGTTGGGGGCTTCACTTTGCTTCTCCTTCTGCTTTATTTTCTTGCTCAAATGAGAGTTCCAGTAATTCTTTATCTCATTATCTGTTCGACCCGGTATTCTTCCAGCAATCAAGGACCACCTGAATTTTTCGACCCAGAAAAAGCGGAAAAAATCAGACCACCCACGCCAGGCAAATTGCGAAACAAAATGAACGATTTATCAAGAAAGCAATCGACATATGCTAAATGCGAACCTGTTCCCTAGTAGTTTGTGAAGCCTCAGTATCAAGTCCTCCTCTTGGTCAGTGATGTTGCTCTCTTGATGTTGGGTCTTAGATAATTCAACCACCTCAACCTGCAACTCTTCCCGCATCTACTGAGACCTGGAAACGAGAGAAGACAACAAAAGAACCATATTTTTTAAGATGTACACAGCATATAATAAACTTCGAAATGTTCTTTTTGTTCTCTCAAAGCCAACTAGAAAACCTGGATAAATGTATCGAAAAGATCACCTGCGGTAGCTGCAATTGTCTTCCACCTTTTTGCACCATGAACTGCAATAACCTCAGCAAGCTTTCTATCTTCTTCAGGTGTCCATGCTCCTTTACTATATTCCTTTGCAGCTGATGATTTCTCCATATGAGAGAGAGAGAGAGAGAGAGAGAGAGAGAGAGAGAGTTCAAAGGCCTTGGAGAGAGGATGGGTGTTCTGAACTGTTACTTGAGGAAGATCTCTCTATATCTGAGAGGGTTTTCCGTTACTGGGTCTCTGTGTCGCCTACCCTTCTTGGTGGAAGAGAAAAGTAATGAAGTACCACTTGTATATATATACACGCATATAGAACGCATCATATAGATACCGCCAAAAGAAAAGTTTTAATGTTTATGAGACTTTATGATTGAGCAATCAAGAGCGCTATAAAGTTTGAACCCTACTCCTACTACCACCACCAAATACGTGCTAATCCAAAGGCTGCTAAAAAGAAAAGAAATTGTTTTTTAATCACTGAGTGCGGGTACAATGCTTTTAATTACATGCCAAAAAAAGTTAAATTTAAAAAAACTTCATATATCTATAGACTATTTTATGGACAATTGAACAGAATTAATATAGTGCAAAATCTACAAAATATGCAAGGGACATGGTGGCTTTTATGTGAAACTTTATGTAAGTTTCCGGATTCTTGATACGTGATTGATTTGATTGAATAAAAAAAAATTTAAAATATGTATTCGGAAAAATAATAATCATGAAAGGAAGAAAAGAAAAGAAGAAGATGGCATAACGGAGGGCAAAAGTATAGACATCACATGGGAAAAAGTCATTACCTTCGAGGTTAGCTTTTGAGAGGTCCATGGAGTTACATAGAGGTCAAAGTTTCTGACCATGAATATTTTTCCTTTTGCATGGCCAATTTATTATCAGTATTCAGGGCTCGAAATCTCATGCTAAAGGGGTTATAACATAGGGCATGCACACATATAATAGTGACAATAATATATATCAGATTCTGCTGGCAACACTGCAACAGCTTTGTATAATTATAAGAGCTTTTCAGAGCCCCGAAAAAACAACCACATAAAAATATGTTTTCCACTTAGTGAAAGGCATGAAGAATTTCTATCATTGGTGGAAAGATTTACTTCCTGGTTCAGAGACCAGTTTGAGGCATCTGGCACGTCTATACAGCAATAGTCTCGGACCACTTGACACTCTTCTAGATTAGTAAATTTCATATATTTAATTCAAATGATTAGATAGAATATGGACCGTGTATTTGCTTAAACTAAGAGACAAAGCTGTAACTATCAGCTTCCTATTATACTATACCTGGCTGTCAGTGACAGCGGCTCATCGATCTATGGACCCTTATGCGAATAATTCGTTGTGGAGCGTAATTTGTCTTCGATTTTGTGGATTCAATTGGTGGGTCGAACTCGTTGGTTAGAAAGTGGCAATAAAGCCAGAGTCTCAGAGACTTGTCTAAATTAAGTGAAGCATTAGGTGAAAACAGGAAAAGTACTGCTGCTCTTCCACCGAGGAAAGCAAAGACAAACTAACTTACGAAATCGCTGTTGTAGTTGTTCCAAGATTGCATCTCCTTTGCGATTGCTTTGTCTAAAGAATTGGAGGGATCACCTAATCCATTTTTTAATACACATGTTGGTTCCTAGACATCGTCAAGTAAGATAATCCTTTCTTCTATCACAAATGCAGCTTATCAAAATGAAATTATTATTTTGAAGTGAGAAATTCAAGACATAACTTATTTCGTGGCACTTTGAGAAAAAAGAAAAACTCTAGTGAGAAAGAGTAAACGTAGTCAAGACGTCATTTGACAAATTTTAGTTTCAGGGTTGAACTTTTTTGGCATCGAAAGAGAGACGTGAGAAATGGGTGGAGTGAAGTGGCAGTCCCTAACAAGGATGTGTTGAAATAGCAGAAGATGGAAAGAGAGAAGGACAAGGTTGTGTGACTGATTGGTCTCACACATGAGGACGAAAACAGAAAAGAAAGTCGTGATTTGATGTGATCAATACTAATTTGAATATGTTAAAGTTGCGTGGGGGACATAAAACATATAATATCTCTAAATGTTCTCTTTCTCCTAAAGTAACGGGGACGTGTATATACGTGATACTCTCCCCAAAGTGACCGGTCAAATTGTTTCTCTTTTCCCGATTTTCTACACAGCACTAGAGCTGAAAACACATTCAGCTTACACTCATTATATTTTGGGTTTGCATTTTTATTTCTTTTTAATTATTTTGTAAATCGGCATTGGTACTCTTGAATTTGAACCCATACAGAAAGACGTGGTCATGACAGTTTGTGGGAATTTAACTTTCTCACGCCTAATGCTTGAAAAGAATCTACTTGACAATAAAAAGATTGGTAATCACCATCGATAGTGTTAAGTCATGCATATATATAGCATTATATGAGACATAACCTTTTTGGGGGGGGGGTGTAAACATATATAGTAATTTATTTGGTATAAGAATCATGTACATACTGAATAATATACTAGGTAGGTTAACTAATTTTCTAAGAGGGAATAACGAAGCATGACTCACGTGTGCCAGGGCCCTTTGTCGAAGTCTTTTTGACATGATTGTGGGGCAAACGGGAACTATAACGGAAGTCAATGTCTGAACAGGACTATACGTCTTCGGTGATTCTTCTTGCATCGCGCCTCCTCAGGTTTCTGAACGGGCAAATGTCATGTTGCCTCTTCAAACATGTACGTATACTTTCATTGCAAATAGGAAGTTGGACTTATCGTTGCTAATATCAACGTTTAGGAATTACATCACATCAGAGTGTGATTTACGTGTGTCGCACAATTCATATTGACATGAATAATTTTTTATTAATTTTATATATTTTTTCTTTTTTGTTCTTCCTCCGCAATCGACATGGATTGCTTTCACCAGAGGCCAGCGAAATTGAGTGGCGAGCATCACTCAAGGCTAGCAAGGTTTTCGACAAGGGCCAATATTACCCAAGGTTACCCTCCCCAGTCGTCATTTGTTGCCAACCTTTGGCCATGACCGAGGCCTTGCGACCGATAGAGAAAGGAAAAAAGGAAAGAAAGAAAAAAAAAAAAATATGAAAAAAAAAAATTAACCAAGCCAATGTCAGTAGTATCACATAAGGCAGCTGGAATTTACGCTAGTGATTTTCGACCAAAATTATAGGAATAACTAAATTGGTAAATGACAAAAGATTTAGAACTAAATTCTCCAAATCAATATGTTTAGGATGAATTGGCATATGTACAATAAATTTGTGATTTCTTTTAGTAATTTTTCCAATTGTAAAGCTCTAGTCACGCGTGTGGAGACAATAACTCTCGCATTGAATATGGCAACACTTTCCTGAAAACAGAATATGTGCTCCGTCCTTTTAGACATCGCTCACGTGTGAACTCCTAAAACTGTCGGTGCTCCCATGACCATCCGCCAATTCCCAATTGTAAAATGCAAAGAGACTTGATGATGAATTTACCCAATTGGTGATAGAAATTTGTGCCATGAGATTTACATTAAATGTCGTGAATTTTAAATCTCTGAGATAAAATGGCTGTACAACGTTTTTCCATGAGTTCCTTAGCTTGAAATGTGGAGGGATCTTAAACGAAATCGTATTAGCATTGAGAACCTCCACGGAAAGGTGAAGATATTCTTGCCTCTGCCACAACTTGATCTTAGCACCCCGATTTGGTATCTGCAATTCGGGCCTTTTTTTACTTGTGTTGTTGTTTCGTGTTGCGGGCAAACATCATTCTGAATACAACCCTTTAATGGGTTCAGCTTCTAGTTAGTTGGAACACATTTAAATCTGAAAGGGAGCATTCTAATGAGGAGATACATTAAGAAACAAGACAAGTTTTAATGGAAAACAGTCCTCCTAATTACTGGCACTCCTGTGAATTTTCGAGTATCCGATTCTCAAAAATCAACAACTGTTGAATTACAAAGGAACAAATCTTTGTCGGTCATTAGTAAATTTTTTTGAAAAAATTGTGATGTACGACTTTTTTAAGGAATTTATGACAAAATGGATCGCATTATGACCCTTCTAGGAAAAAGTATATTGGCTCCTCAGGAGACGATGGAAACTTCCTTAAAATTAGAGTAACTGACTATGATCCTGAGTAAAGAAAAGTTAGGATCCATTTCTCTCCTCTTTTTCTTTTTTTTCCTTATATTAGTTTGCATATATTTATAGTCCAAGAAAACCTTAAATTCTTTTTAGTAAGGGCTTTGTTATTTTGGGCCAAATTTTTTAGTTAGGGTTAACTTGGTGCATAGTTAGATAACATGACAATATCAAGTGTCCACCAAGGCAGTGATTTTACTAGAGAAGTGCCTAGATTTGATTAAAATGTATCGATTGTAAATAAATGAAAACCGGAAAGATCGATGGTTTGAAATTGAAGCTCACTAATCTAATTAATTTTAAATCCGTGAAGATTGTTATACCACTACTTAAAGTTTACCCATTTGAGCTAAAACATGTGGTTCCCACTGGACGTCCTCTCAATTTCCAAACCATATTCTGTAGCCACGACCAAGACTGAGGTATATTGTCCCGCGGCTCTCCTTTTGATGCATGTGATATATATATTTAAAATATAAAAATAAAGCAAAAAAGCATCTAGACTTTGGGCTAAAAAAATTATTTTGCTCTGTCCCCCTGTCTCTTTTTCATTATTCTATTTTGTCTCATTTTTAATCTCCGTACTTTGCTCTATTTTTATATTTTCTCTTTCGTTTCCACCCCCAACTTGGGGTTGTAATTGAGTGATGTGATGGGTACGGGAGAAATCCACAGGGGCAAAAGCGAAAAAAGAATTTTGCTCGTTGACTTCCTTACTATTTTACATCAAAACATTGACAAAACTCAAAATGATTGTCTGTGCTTTGTGCGGTGTTGGTATCTACAAAATATGCTTTGCTACCTCTCCTTCTCTCCAGTTAATTCTGCGTTCATCGTTACAATTTCGTTTATCATCGGCTTTTCTTCCTTACAATGCAAAAAGTGTTTAGGTATAACATTTAACCATATCTTAATTTTGATAAATGAATTACTTCTGATTTGTGTTTTATATTCATTAAGGGATAATTGAAAAATGAGATTATTCAAGAATACACATCAAATACTAAGATTATATATTGAATTTCCGATAGTAAATCCATAATCAAAAAAATTTTAAGATTGTTTCCAAAGATACAGTATAGATTAGATAGTTAGTGTATAAGGTTTACCTAATGCTAAATGCAAAAGTGCATATTAAATCGATATGAACATCATGAGCTGTCCAGCATTAAAATCCGCCGTTATTGATACCTTCTTCCGGGTTGTTTCTTCTTTCCTAACCCAAGTCTAGAGAAGAAAAAGATAAGTGGGCCCTATAGAGAATGTGGTCGGAAATTATTATAGAGTCCAACCATAATGACTGAATTTATTATCTTCATGCATCAGGATAATAGATTACCTAGTAGAAAAAGTTCAAAATCATTACAAACCTTTCTCTTTTTCTTTTCTATTTTAATTTCTGGGTTATTATATGATGGCTTTTGATTGGAGAAAGAGATATAGATTAGAAACAACATCTCTTACGTCAATGACACCGAAGGAATATTACATGAAGTGAAATGTGATGTGGATAGAATATTATGAAATAGAGCAACTTTGAGGTTCTTTATTAAATGAGACATTGAACAAAGCCACTTCAAAGAAATTCTGAGAGTTACAAAGGAAATTTCGAGGTCACAATGGTTATGAATTGAGAAGGGGAATTGAACTTATGAATACTCATCTCCCGTTGTTCCTCGATAGCTTAGTGGTAGAGCAATTGATTATTAAATGACTAATCGTAGCTTCAATTCCTACTGGGGGAGATTTGACTCATTTCAACAAGCTTGATATTCTTTTGGTCTACTGTTTAATATGAATCATCCAATTTGTTACTAGTACAATTGACCATGCAATTAACCTAGGGAAAGAAAATATAACGAGTATCATAATTTTGTGCGCGCTCACTTGCGTGCCATAACTTTTCCTTCCGATCACTTGAGTGCCACATAATTTTTTTATCGATCACTTGAATATCATATAAAAAAAAAAGTTCGCCACATCGATACTTAGGTGAATGTTTTTTTTATAAGTTATGACATCTAAGTGGCCAATTAAAAGTTAAAGTAAACGTTTTTCGACACTTTAACACTTAAATGAACGCCATATAAAAATTATGACATTTGTACCGTCCTCATCCCGATTAACCTAATAGGTCAAAAGTTACAGGCTCACCTTTCTCATGCGCCATATTTACGTGGTTTGAAACGACAATAGTCTCCCTTGCCGCCCCAAAACTCTTACGAGGACTCGACGATATTATTCATGGCAAGTCAAGAGACCGGTGGTGGCCCTCCTTCATTAAGCCCAAAAGCTTTTTTAATTAATTATCAACTACTTTTTTCAAAAGAGAAATCACTCACATGAATGAACTAAAAAATATATTGACCCGCATTCCTAAACCTATAAGTCTCACAATTCATAGCCTTTTCATACATTATTGCACATGTCATTCCACTTAGGCGAAATAAGTTCTAATATAAAAGCTGATTAGAAAGAAGATAGTAGCCAAGTATTAATGTGTTAGCCTGTGCGCAAGTATAATGCTTTTTCCCAGTAGTCCTACGTGCAATGACTTGCTCTGGAGGTCTACCCATGTTGCATGTTTTTAATTTCTGTGAATTGGGCAGTGCACTCTTACAGCGTTAAGAATTTGAAAAGGAAAAAAGAGGAATAAAGATTCGACGTCTCTCGAGGGCTGAGCTGAATTGATCTGCGAAAAGAAAGTCCTGAATCGCCTTATGTCTCATCATGGGAGTGCGTCTCAAGTCTTCTGCACATTATCACGCAGACAAGAGTCCTTTTTAGCACTTTTATCACCATCTCTCTCCTTCTCTCTTTTATCCCGATGCCTGACTGCCTGTGATATAAAAACGTCCCACGCCCGGAAAATCTCTTGTTCTCTTCTCTTTGCCTTTATCAGAATGCCACTTATAAATATTTTCAAATTTCTCTCTCCCCTTTTTTGTTCTTTCTCATCCAGATTTCTAAGAACAGGCAGAGGTCACGCGCTGAAAATAGTTGGAAAAGGAATGAGAAAGTGGCACTTTTGCTGATCAAGGCAGAACCAGATTAAACACGACGGATCAACAATTTTGAACTGCATCGACTTCAAACAGCAGTAGATTGAGCGTATGGAAATAAACAGTTATTGTTTATTAAATTCGCAAAGAGTTTCGTGGATACATGAGCATGATCCTTTCAAACCATTGTCGTCCTCCGATAGAAGAAACTCGCTTGGCCAGCCGAGATTTAGAGGGGTTCTCATGGAGAAATCGAAGAGATCATCCACATCAAAGCTGGTGATGGCTTTTAAGTGGTCTTCACTACTCTCTGATGATTTCTTCTCTTCTAATTCTCTTACCTGTTCCATCTCATCCCTTTCACTCGAAGCTTGACTAATTTGTTTCTCCTTTCGGTTATTAATTTTCTTGCTCAAATGAGAATTCCAATAGTTCTTGATCTCGTTATCTGTCCGTCCTGGCAATCTCCCTGCAATCAAAGACCACCTATACATGCAAGACAGAGAGAATTTAAGTTATCATTAATAGGTTTTCTTTTTGTAATTAAAAAAAAAAGGTAGGGAAAGAAACAAAACCAAACCTATTTCCGAGGAGCTTGTGAAGCCTAAGTATCAAATCCTCTTCTTGCTCTGAAATGTTGCCTCTCTTTATGTTGGGCCTCAGATAATTCATCCATCTTAGTCTGCAACTCTTGCCACTCCTATTCAAGCCTGAAGAGGATGGCAAACTTTTCTCAACATCGTGCTGAGAGAGAGAGAGAGAGAGAGAGAGAGAGAGAGAGAGAGAGAGTTACCTGCTTTAGCTGCAATGGCCTGCCATCTTCTAGCTCCGCTAACTGCAATGACCTCAGCTAATTTTCTGTCTTCCTCCGCAGTCCATGCTTCCTTGTTACTCTTCTTAATCCTACCCTCCATTTTTGAGAGAGAGAGAGAGAGGGAGGGAGAGGGAGAGGTTCGGGAGCCTGAGAAATCTCGCAGTGATGAAGTGAGTTTTGGCAATGTTGAATTCCTTTATTATAAAGAGAGAGGCCGTCCTTTTGGGCTCTATGATTGAGCAATGAAGGCACGTTACGAAAGGCTGCTATGTAAAGAAGCATTTTCCTAATTTTTAGTGCCCACCTCGGGATATAATTTCCAAGTTCTTTTAGCCAAAACTATGAAGCCAGACAAAGGCAATAAGAATAATAGTTCGTCACACATTTCTGTTGAGATGTGGTTTGCACTCGTTATCGATAGGAAAGCACAGGGATCTTGTTCCCCCATGAGCGGATGCTAGGAGAATAATAGTTCGTCACACATTTCTGTTGAGGTCTAGGAGGGCCACCCCGATAGGAGTCTTAGGGGCAAGGCTCTCGAGGCGTCAGGGAATTTTCATAGTTTGAGGCCGTATTTTATTGATAATTTGGACATTAGTCCATAAATAATTAGTAAGTGTATATAATCTCTTTTTCTTATAACTAAGAGTGGTGACAAAAAGGTGGGAAGTGCTAATTATAATGAACTCCTCTCCTGAATACTTATTTAAGGGTGAACTAGAATAAGCCTTAATTTCTTTTTTTCTTATTTACTCTCTATTCTGTTATGTTGGTACGCCTAATCCTAACAATTTCCTCAATGATATAATTCATTTAATCTTATGTTGTCTAGTTGAGTAATCGCAATATTAGTGCAAGAGTATCCATATAATCGATACTTTAAAATGACTCATTAACTTCTCGTTTATTCAAAAAATCGAGCCATTTTGTAATTACAAACTAGATAATCCTTTTTATCCCTTACAACCCTAGTTATAATAAATTCTTTGACCTTATATATATTTGAGAATATTAAGGACATTTATCTCGTTTTATTTCTGCTGGGTGTTAATTACACTATTAGTCACTCTCCCTCTTGATGCCAACAAATGATGTCCTGCCCGTGAATCTAAAAGTGGCAGGCAGCTCTCATGGAAATGATTTCAAAGTTGGCTGATCATTGCGGAAGGAAAGAAATATGAGCTTTCACATGTAAATAAACACTGGTTTTGTTCAGGTAAATCCATTGATAATGGGTCTCTACCTAATCATTCTAGAATATAGATCAAATTGTCCAATGCGCGAATGCAAGTGACTTATGTACATACGACCAACAAATCAATCATTCCGACCTCTTTCATTAATTTTTGTACTGTCCAATCAACATGTGTTTCTTGACGAATCATGCGCACGGGAAAAAGGGGCGAAAGCTGTAGGGAGCTTAGGTCACAAATCAATGATTTAATAAAGGGTTAGGTGAAAAGAGGGCTGTATTCTCTGAAACTTAGACCAGGAAACACATTCAAACTTGACAGGCGAATTCGCCAGGTGGCCTCAAGTCAACAATCCCATTCTTCATGGATTCATTAGTTTGTAACGGCACGGCGTGTGGGATCTCCCTGCACTAAATAAGATAAATTTTAATTAGTTCACTGACAAAATGCCTCTCTTTTCAATTAGAACAGTTCACTGAATCACATGCAAATATGCATGCATGGGTTGGGTACAAAGGGAAAGCGGGGGAGGGAGAATGATTAAGTGGAGTAATTAACAAAAGGAATTTGATAAGAGGACAAAGTTTAAGGACAAGATGTCTGAGGACAAACGAAGAAAGCCAAAGATCTCGTCTAATTAAGATGTTACACTTTATATAGTACGCTGCTTTTTGCAAAGGGCTCTCCCCACTTGCAGTGGTGCTGAAGTAGACGCATGAAACATATAGATCTGAACCTTTTCTTCTCTCCTTTTTATGAAAAATAACCTTTAAATTCATGGACCTGGTCTTAGATAACTATAGTAGCACATCGACTTTATGGACCATAGCGATGGCATTGAGGGGATTTAGAAAACGATGCTATTGCTGCTTGTTATTTTGCTAAAAAGTTGTGCATGATTACATGGGAGGTTCATCTTTTTTAGGTCTTGAAAGGGATCAAAGAGGAGGCTCGTCTTGATCATGACCCACGTCCATGTATAAAGAAAGGTGAAAGTGACTTTGCGATCTCTAGTGGGGACCCAGCAAGAGATATGTGTTCTGTATACTAGTCATAAAATTCAGGAGAGGATGTCTTGTTTTTATGCAGAAGGGACAATTCTGTGAGATAAAGTGAGCTGCACGAATGATGCAGGAATCGTAATAGTTTCAATCACGATATGGGTGTCGGAGACTATACTCCTTATTATGAGAGCGACTTACTCTCATTTTGTTTGATTATGACCCTCTTTATTATATGATATAGTCGGAAACTATTGATGCCAATAGGAGATTTGCACAAATAAATTTTGAGTCGAAAATTTCGAATGAGAGAAAATCGGTGCTAAATTTATTGAATATCATAAAAGTGGGAACAATCTCTAATCTGTTACTTATTTTACAGGTAACTCCGATTCTATTCTTCGCACACACATTGAAACTTGATATCTAAAAACTCTTCAGGGTGCTGAAACTCGAAATTTAATAGATGTTGACTGAGAAACAAGCATGAAAGCATAATATGACGAAACTTCAATAAATGTCTATGCAGACGATAAGGTTCGTCAGTGTAATCCGATGAGACTTTGGTGTATAACGACGAGAACGAGAGGGCATTAGAAGCGTGATCCGACGAGACTTCGACATTTGCCTATGAAGGCGATGAGGCTTGGAAGTTTGATCCGACGAAACCTCATAATGTGTGGACAATGACGAAGGGGCGACGCTTGATCTGACCAGACTTCGTTGCTCTTCGTGTTTCGCGATCTCCATGTTCTTCAAGCTCCAAGATTTCCTTCTTGCTTTTCGAAAGTCGAGAGCTTTAGTATATGTGGAAAGCTTTGATGCTTCTTGGAATTTCTTTTGAACGTGTATTCTCTCTTATGAGCATCCCTATTTGTAAGGACCTGCGAGGATGTTTAAAAAGGAAATCGTACTTCGAAAGATGCCGAAATCATATGTCCATGTTATGGAATGTATCCTTCAATGCCATCTTCCAATTATATCTCTAAAAGTTTATCTTGCAAGATACCGACATATTTTCAAGGTTTTAATATATATATATATATATATATATATAGAAATGAGAATATATCGTGACGTCAACATCTTCTATAGATGAATTTTAAATCGAGCAATTGAATATCTACTCGATTAGATCAAATAGCAATGAGATACCGTTTTCTTTCGGCATTGTCCATGCACAACATGAAGTAGGGTTGGAATGACTAGAGGAACTTTCAAAGTTTCTCATGGTGCAGTATGTAGCGTCCAAACATGAAATTGTTCTCCAGCCTATTTCCAAGGAAGTAAAGGATCAATCTGGTGGCCAGAGCGTCGCAGCATTGCCTCAACTTCTTATGTTTGTCTTTCGCTAAACATAAAGCCAAATCAGGTGATCCTTTTAGGTCGTCCTACCGGTCAAAACACAATTCTGCCCATGACGCTATAAACAAACCCTCTTTAAAAAAAGATAATAAAATTCTCCACTTGCATCAAAAGCCTTATTGCGAGGGCAAGTGCATGTTAACTAAACTTTATTAAATTGGACCGCCCTATATTTTTTTTTTTCCAAAGTCAGATCTAATAGCCATTCAGATTATTAAAAATCATTGGCGGAGACGTGCTAACTGTTGTGAATAACCTATCTTATACTTGAATCGAATCAATTAATGAAATGCCGCATCCCAGATTTATGTAGGGTCACATGAATTAAAGGATGCGTTTTTTTTGTCCTCTCTGCAACTTTGTTCTTTATATTTTCCATTAATTTATCTCTGTCTTCCCCTTCTCTTCTTCTTCTACTTATTTTATTTCTCTCTCGCCTCAGCATCTATTTCTCAACTAATTAGCATGGTAATATCATAGCCTCAACTATCCACATCATGCAGGTTAACGATGAAGATTGAACATGTTCATGAGCATTTACAATTGCTTTCTTTAATTGCGCCACAAGATGGAGATGAACTGAATAATGGGGCTTTTTTTTCATTAGCTCATTGGTTCGACGAATTCAAGATAAGAGAGCAGGTGAACGCTACTATGTTATGATGGGCTTTGAAATATATCTAGCTATTTTGCTGCTTCAAGAAATTTGTGATGGGGCAGATTTGAGTCCACGGAGGTAAACGAAAAATTACTCAAAATTTGCACTAGTTTATTGTAGAGCCACGTTAGTTCATTTGAGAAAAGATTAATATGAGATTATCCCAATATGAGTTTGCCTCGGCCTTCAAGATTTCATATGGACGGACAGCCCATGATCTTCAACGGAACTCTTTTTCTTGATTGGGCCTTAGCAAAAGGTTTTTGTTTCAACGATGTGTCCCATGAAACCAAACACGATAAATTCATTGTCTTAGATGATGAAAGAATAAGATGTCCGTGAAATAGATTGTTTGATCTTATAACATAACAAGCAAACAAAAAGTATCGCAGATCTTGTTTGAGAAGTAAATGTGTGAGAGTATAATTTTTTATGAATGTACTTACTTTGCAACCAAAACCCACTAGCTAGAATAGTATTATCGCTTAAGTTTGGGAAACTCATCCTTATTAGAGACATTGAATTCTCATTTAATAAAAAAGTCTCAGCATAAAACAAAAATTTTCATTATTTAACAACCAATTACATAATTAGATCCTTTTGTTTTTTGTTTTTATCTTAAATTTTGTAAACAAAGAAAGAGACAATGGCAATAGACCGTTCTTGTTGGGCTTGGAGTCGGGCCTCATATCCTCAAAAGATCAATACCAGTGGTCTAGGCTATTGGTGCTCACTTGTTAAGCCCCGGGTCTTGGACTAAGGGGGTGTTTGGTTGGGCTTTCCCAAGGGGCTTTGGGCCCTCAAAGCCCCTTAGGGAAAATTTTATGTGTTTGGCAAGTGTTTTGGAATAATCATTTGCCAAATGTGGGCATTCTAAATGCTCAAAGCCGAATGCTGGGGAGGGGGTGCATTGAGCATTGGGCATTTTCGAAATGCAATGCGTCACTGTTCATCGTCTCTCCCCATTCGTCTTCTTCTCTTCCCCGCCCATCTTCTTCACTGTTCATCTTCTTCTTCCCGCCCATCGGGCTTCTTGGCGGCCCGCCACCGCCGCCCGAGGGTTGCGCGTCCCCGGTGACCACCGCCGGGGGTGGCGCGACCGCGACCCAGCGGCGTCGTCGGCGCTCACGGACCTCGGCGACGCCGCCTAAGGGTCGCGAAGGACCCAAGCGACATCGCCGAGGTCGCGTGGAACCCAGCGACGCCGCCGGTTCCCGCGAACCAAGTGACGCGCCGTTGGGTCCGTGCGACCTCGAGCCGCCCAGATCGGGCGGGTCCGGGGCCGATCTCGCCGCCGGACGGCCAGATCGGGGTCTCGCGACCTCGGGCGGCCAGATCTAGTTCGGACGGCCGAGATCGCCATCCGGCAATATCGCCGCCGCCGGATTTATTTTCAGATTTTAAATAAAATAAAAATAAAAGCAAAAGTCCATTACAAATATTAGTTTTGCCAAACGGTATTTATATTAAAGTTGCATTTCAATGCTATTTGAGATTACAATTTACCAAACGGTGCAATATTTCGGAAAACCCATTTACCTCAAAGGTATTTGCAGATTCTCACAAAGCGCATTCCCCAAAGCCGAACCAAACGGGCCTAAGGCTATGTTTGGGAATTGCATTCCCAAGGGTCTTTGGGGGCTAAAGCCCTTTGGGCCAAAGTGAGAGTGTTTGGTTGGATTTTAATTACTTGCCTTTGGGAAAGGCAAGCCTTCCTAAGGCTGAAAGCCCAAGCCCGCCTTGGGCATTCGGCCTTCTCGGAAAGGCGAGGAGAGCAAGCCAAAAAATTTCTTCCACAAATGTCCTCATTAACATTTCGTTTTTCCGGTTTTGTCCTCGTGACTATTCACCTTCTTCTTCGTTGAGGTTGGCTGGCGAAGTTGCGCGGAGTTGCGAGGGGTCGGCGACAAGCTAGACAGAGGTCAGCAAGAGGCCGGTGCGTCACGGCGACTGTCGACAGCCAGTCGCGTGACCTCAGCAACCCCCTGTAAGTCGCATCACCGCGACCATTGCAACCCTCGGCTACCACCCAGATCTGGGTCACGGCAAGGTCACGCGATCGTTGCAACCCCGGCGACGCGCGACCCCTAGCGGATGCGGGTCACGGGGAGGTCTCCGTGACCCAAATCTAGGCTACGCGACCTCCGGTGATACAAATCGCGCGCAAATCTAGGTCACTGGAGGTCGCCATGACCCAAATCTAGGCCACGCGACCTCCGGTGACCCAAATCGTGCGATTGGGATCATGCGATCTGGTCGCAATGATCTGGTCACGATCGGAGTCGCCGCGACCAAATCGAGCGACGACCCTCACCGGAAGGTCGCGCGACCCACCACGCCGCGACCAAATCGAGCGACGACCCTCACCGGAAGGTCGCGCGACCCACCACGCTGCGACCTCCGTGCGAAGGTGGCTGGGGCCGCTCGATCTGGTTGCGGCGACCCTCACTGACCGCCTGTCCCTTGCCGGTAGTAACCAACCAATTCTCCTTTTTTTTAATAACAAAAGTCCTTTGCAAAGTTAATTTGTTCAAACACTATTTTGCTCAAACATATTTTACAATAGACTTTCACAAATACGATTTACCAAACACAATTTACATTTCCAAAAATCTCTTTAGCTCAAAGGCCTTTACATTTTCTCTAAGACTTTTCCCAAAAGTCTTCCCAAACGCACCCTAATTCAATCTAAACAACACTATATACTTTTCTTATACTCGAAACATACGGCTTGGGTCAGTGCCCCTTCCATTTTTTCTTTTTCTTTTTTTCCCTTTTGATAAAGTGGAGCGGAGTAAATAACCATGGAGAGATCACCATTCAACATCACCCGCCCACTCATCAATCTAATGGGCTAGGTCATTCATAATAGTCCTACCGTGTGGTGCTAGATAGGGTGATCGGTTTTAAAATGGGCCAAACTTATCTTGGAATCGAGAACGCCACGAAGGATTAAGAACCAAGAACTACCCGCTAATTTCTGAACCCACCTGGAACCAGCCCACTGGTTCCCTAATGGGTCTAGGAATCAATCGTGAGTATCTGCTCTACATTGCAAATTGGTAACAATGGGCAAAAATAGCAATTGGTAACTCCAGTGAAAGTTGGTGGAGTGTGGGCAAAACAGCCTCAATGGTAAAGTTTTCTGAAGCGAAAGGGTAACGGCGTGTGACGGCAAAGACCAAGACCACCATGGGGATCTACTGGAGCACCGTAGCGCGTTGGAACGTGCGAGGAACTTTTCTGGATCTCGTCGGGATTACTAATAAGGATTGGAGTTTACAGCAACAACGCTTAGACGCTTTCTGAAGCTGGCAAAAGAAGTATGGGCGCTAGTTCTTACTAGAAGTCATCGGACAACCTGCAAAAAAAAAAGCTCAAGTGCGACAACGACACAGTAATACCGGTGTGGAGGCATTGGGGACTATGGGACTGTCGCTAAAACTACCAAATGAAGGTTGAAAGGCGCTGGCCAACTTGGAAACTTGGTGGAGAAGATGATGACTCACTTGAGCGAGTTGGAATTGCTGGATTTTTGCTAGTGTAGTCAAGAGTGAAAAAGGAAAGGCCTGAAGGGTACTCTAATTAGGGTTTTGAAACATAAGAATTTAATATTATATATATGTGTATATATATATATAGGTTTGGTTCAAATGGTATGAGTAGATGGATCTACACCTGAAACTAGGAACTAAAGTAATATTCACTAGCTCCAATTTGGTGAAATTGAGAACTGGACTAGTTCCCGTAAGAATCATCCAAAAATAGCCAATTCGAATGGTTCCCAAACCGGTTTGATTCTTTTGCTTGCCCCTAGTGCTAGAGGTCCGTTTGCTATTAATCAAAGTGAGATACATGCATTATTGCTACAAGTTTTGTTACAGGTCATTGACCTCGTATTTGCAAAAATCTGCCCTTACCATGAGGTCTGGGCCATTATTAGAGTGTTCCCTTATTCAATTGTCCTTTTACTAAATAATTTAAATTTTCAGAACCATTGTGATCGCCAGTAAAAGAAATTTTCGATTTTTTCTTTCAATTTTTATGTGAAATATTCGAACTTTCCGAAGCATCTGTAATTTTTAATTACCTTTCAGAGTGGACTTTAAGAAAATAAAGGATAACTAAAGATGCATATAATGTATTTTTTTTTTTATTTTTCTTTGGCGCATTCAGAATATTTTTAATTTTGGTGGAGCAATATGATCTGTTAGCAAAGTCTTGTGGCACCTCTGCAGAGAAATCTGAGAAAGAAATTGAAGGATGGGCACAAAAACCGAGGAGTCATTGTACAGAACAGACGACGCAGGAGACTCTCAGAGCTGAGGATTTAAAGACGAAGAGAGACGAGAGAGGAGAGATGAGAGTGGCAGACAGGGAGAGAGAGAGAGAGAGAGAGAGAATGCTCGTAAATCCCCGTAATGCTTTCCCTTCTTCTTTCCAATTCGCAGAACAGACAAAACAGGGCTTCTTGACGACCCTGTGAAAGTTTTTTCTCTTTAGTCCTTCCCTGTGCAAAAAGTTTGAATTTTTCTCTTTTTCAAAGAGACAGAAGAAAGGAAAAACACGAACCCCACTTCGAAGTTCGAGCTCAAAATCCCTTCAAAGATCCCAAGTTGCAAGAAACTAGAAAAGAGGGGAGATTTTCGCTCGTTTTGAAAGAGAGAGAGAGTACACAGAGAGAACTCTTTTGTCTTCGTGGGGGTTTTTCAGGTCGTGCGGTTCGAGATAAAATAGTTTTTTTTTTCACCCGAGTTTCCGAGAGAAAAAGATAGAAGGAGGGAGAAAAATGAACAATTGGCTGGGGTTCTCTCTGACTCCGCACCTGAAAATCAACGAAGACATCTGTAGAGAAGGCCAAGCGGGTGGAGGAGGAGGTGGCGGGGCAGGCGGTGGCGGTGGCTTTCCTCCTGATATTACCGTCATGCCACTGCGCTCCGATGGCTCCCTCTGCGTTCTTGATCCTCATTTCAGGCGTGCTCCTGGCAGTGAAGGTATTCTAAACTATTTGCATGTCTCGTTTCCCACTGATCTCCAAAACCCTTTATAATGGAAATAAACATATAGGTTCTAACTGAGGTTTGTCCTGAAAAAGAGAAATAGGAATCGAATCTCTCTACGCATGTCAGGTCGTGCTTTCCGACTGTTTGGCCAAGTTCCACGAGATTCTCTTGTGTCCATTTTCCTGCTAACATAACTGGCAAAGTTGACATTTTATGGTGGTTGTTTCAGTCTTCCTTGTTTGCTCATGGGCTTGTTTGTTTGTTTGTGTAGATTGGAGCTATGAGAATGCCGATGATGGGGAAGATCATCGAGGCCCGAAGCTTGAAGACTTCTTGGGCTGTTGCTACTCAGGCTCTCCCCATGGCGATGATGAGCCCCAAAATCAGAACCACCAAGCCACAAGCTCAGCTGGTGCGGGGATCAATGTGAACGTAGCTCCGAGCTGCTTCAACACCGGCAACCACCCAGATCATCATCATCAGCGTTACATCGAGAGCTCGCAAGCCCTAATAGTTCCATCTGCTCACCACAACAGCAACGACCACAG
The DNA here is from genome assembly GCA_016097605.1 of Eucalyptus guilfoylei. NCBI lineage: Eukaryota > Viridiplantae > Streptophyta > Magnoliopsida > Myrtales > Myrtaceae > Eucalyptus > Eucalyptus guilfoylei. Next base: position 49,870,255 of record CM027865.1, on the reverse strand, counting down.
ATGTGATGTCGATGATCGCATGTACCACCACCAAGAACATGTCCCGTTTGATGGTGGCGCGAGTGCAACAACTTGTTCAGTTTCTGGGTTCAAGTTATGGTTGCGTCAAGCGAACGGGACTGCTACAAGTAGTAGTGGCGGTCTCTCTCTCACCATGATGAGCCCTAGCTCTCATGGTGACAACAACATCAACAGCAACGCGGGTGTTGGCGCACCGATTTCTCAGGCACCACCAGTCGGTGATGGTAGCATCGCCAAGAGGGCATCATCTGCGAGCAACAACAACAATAACAAGTGTGTCGTTCCTCGTAAGTCTATCGACACTTTTGGGCAAAGAACCTCTCAGTATCGAGGTGTCACCAGGTGAGCTACAAATTTTTCGAAAAAGCAGCAGTCTTTCTTCATTTTTGAGCGCTGCCGATGCCAATTTCACTCTTTTCCCCCCTCCAAAAAGATAACTTTTACGATTGCGTTTTAGTTTATTTATTCTATGCATCTGCAGTTTGCATTCCAGTTGTTGAATTAATCGAAGATTCGGGTTTTGTTTTTCAGTTTTTGGGTTTGTGTAATTGTTTATACAGGCATAGGTGGACGGGGAGATATGAGGCTCATCTGTGGGATAACAGTTGCAGGAAAGAAGGGCAAACCAGAAAAGGGAGGCAAGGTAAGAGAAAAATTAATAGGAGTAATCATTTCACATCCTTATTATTCTTTTCTTTCCCAAGGTTTCTGCATCTCGAAGACTTTTCTAATGATGATGGTGTCATCAATGTACTTTTCACTGTGCTTTGCTTGGGGCGATTCTCCTTTCACCGAACCAACTTGGCAGTCTATCTAGGTAAATGCTCCTGACCAGTTGCTCTTATTTTTTGTGCTTGTCTCGTGTAATTAGAGAAAATTATTTAGATATTTTTTTTCTGAAGAATGAAAAGACAAATTTCCATTGATAATGCATACAAAACTTGGGCATTACCTTTGGAACCTACGGCGAGGATCATATCCTTTGTAAAGAGTTTTAGTAAAAATTTAGCAACTCTAGTTCAATTCTTAAGTATGATTGATTTGATGTGCATTTTGAGTCTTTACTAATAGTTCATAAATCGCATTGATGTCCGGATGTTTATCAGGTGGGTATGATAAGGAAGAAAAGGCAGCCCGGGCTTATGATTTAGCTGCACTGAAGTATTGGGGTCCAACTACCCACATAAACTTCCCGGTCAGTTTTTGTTGGATAATCCCTAGGAAAGTACTCTTCTGTAGCTGTAAAAACTATACAAGAAAAGGTAATTTTTAATGTGCATTAACTCTTCTCATTTTGTGAATTGCTCAGCTGAGCGCTTATGAGAAAGAACTCGAGGAAATGAAGAACATGACTCGTCAAGAATTCATTGCCCACTTGAGAAGGTAATAATAGGTTTAGGTCAATCTTACTTTTGGCCAAAAATAATTAGAAAAATGATTGATTAGCGCGGGTTTATATATAACATTTTTGTATTTATTTATTTTAACAGGAAAAGCAGTGGATTTTCAAGAGGAGCATCTGTATACAGAGGAGTGACCAGGTATGGAGGCAGGACTTGTAAAGTGCATGTTATTTACTGCACTTTTGCAGCATCTTCTTTCTTTTCTTTTCTTTTCTTTTTCTTCTTTTTTATAAATTATCCTTTGCAATAATAGGCAAAACATAAAGGGTGCAATTTGCCATATGACATAAATCAATTGGTGCCATTATTGGAGAGGGTCTCATCAATCTATCAAACAATCTCTCTTTTCTTTTTCCCTCTCCTCTTATCTGTCAAAAGTTGTCTTTCTTGATTGTCAGACACCATCAACATGGACGGTGGCAAGCTAGAATCGGAAGAGTTGCTGGTAACAAGGACTTGTACCTCGGCACATTCAGTTAAGTTCCCACCTTCCTGATTTTCTTAGCTCAATGCGGGATTCTTGTCGGGAAAAGCATCGAAATTACTTGTACATTCTTTTAATGTTTAGGTAACTCGTGTTCGATGCTCTTTAGTTATCTTTTTCTAGTAACGAATGAATTTATTGCACTCTAATGGCTTTTGATGTTTGGCTTTTAATGTTTAGGTAACTCGTGTTCGATGCTCTTTAGTTATCTTTTTCTAGTAACGAATGAATTTATTGCACTCTAATTGCTTTTGATGTTTGGCCCAAGAATGAGACGTCGGTTGCCCTTTTATGAAATTCGTTTAACAATTATTCATGAGACGGCTGTTAACAAGAGCTTTTACCCACTCAAGAATTTAGGAAGTGCTATCTGGCTCTATTTGTCTCAAGTTTTGACTGTATTGGATAATCAATGTGTTAGTTACTACTGAATTTTATGTCTTGTACATTATCAATCCGTTTACTTCCATTGTTCGACCTTTGTGTGCTGAATATGTTAAAAGCACGACGAGGATCTGACGTGTCGAAATTATGCATCACTGTCCTTTTGATTGAAAATTTTGTATCATACCTAGTACGATCATTGCTCAATTATTTACGTCGCGCTTTCTTCTTTGTTTAATTTAGGTACCCAAGAGGAAGCCGCAGAAGCCTATGACATTGCAGCCATCAAATTTAGGGGAACGAATGCGGTCACAAACTTTGATATTAGCCGTTACGACGTGAAGAGAATTTGCTCAAGCTCCACTCTAATAGCAAGCGATCTCGCAAAACGCTCCCCAAAAGAGGCTACACCAGCCCTTTTCGATCACGACTACAACTCGTGCGCCTCCTCATCGTCTCCGCAAGCACTTCTTGCAATAACCAATGGCGAGACGTCTGAGGATTTTACCAACATGGTGTGGAGTTCCAACATGCCCGAAAGTCAAGATCCTCCAACAATCGCAAACACTACCGATGGTGATGCCTTGATCATGGGCTCGAGTGATCATCAAGAATCGCCGATCGCGGTGGCAGGGCACAAGTGTTCGTACGGAAGCTCTGGTGATTACGGATGTGACGGTGGAGGCAGCAGGGGCGGCGAAGATTACTCTCATGCCTATTTCTCAATGCAGGATCAGAAATATGAAGACGGAAGCAACGGGAGCGATAATAACGGGGACAATAGGCTGGGAAACTTGAGCTTGGCTCATCAAGTTCCGATGTTTGCTTTGTGGAATGAGTAAAGGGGGGGCTAATAAAAGATTTTAGTACGCAGAAAATGGTTCGAATCAAAGAGGACATGGCGGAAGCTGGAAGGTAGAGAATGTCCAGAAAGGATTTGTTTCCATTAGTAGGTTTGACTTTAAATGGTCAAGAATTTCATGCTATCTGCAATAGCTGCATTCACATGTCTCATGTCAAATATCGAATTTGCCCACCAACATACCTTGACTTGGTGAAATAATATATAAGTGGATTCTCGTGTTTGTCCTCGACGATCTTTAAATGAATTTCCTCAGAGCAACGTACGCGCACTTATGGCCATCACAAGATCGATGACAATCTTTACTACTCCTGCATGCACAGCTACTCTATTTATTGGCTTGTACTTAAGTGCAGAAAAAGCTGTGGGCGTTGACCAGATAAAAACATTTGAATTGGAGCTGGGATTTGCTTCCCCTATGCTTATGCTCCTGTTCCTGCGTGCAAAGCGACTATTAAGACACTACGATTTCAACATGTAACAAGGATTAATCATGTCACTGAGTGATGTTTTCTGGACAAAACAATACTTAAAATATTGTAATGAATAGGGCATGCTTGGCCGAGTCGAGGAAAATTTTTCACAAGCAGTTTCCAGCAGATACAAACAGAGGCGCATGTCATAATGTGGAGTTCGAGATGGAGAGGGAGTAGTAATAGTCAGATGTGTACTGCCGTTGCTGAAGATGTGCCTTAAATTGCGTGCCCTCGTATAGCCGTAGCATCTTTATGTTTGCTGCTGCTTGGAGTCATTTCCCAGAGACGCTCTTTTTCTACCTAAAAGACAAAAATACAGCGAGACGAGAAGTCTTCGTCCTTATCGGTTTTTCGATTATTTTTATAAGTAAAGTGAAGCTCCAGAGAGGAATTGGAATTCGATGCACGTCAAGATTATCACCATGATTAAAATTGTATTGAAAACCTGTAAATGATCCTGGAGATTATCTTTGTTATTGGTTCTAGCTAATAGTTGAATCATTTTCAGCTTTCCACTTTACGAAACGCCTTTCATCGTGTCTAATTTCTCATCGCTTTTCATGAATTGTTAAAGAAGGCCTCCTCCCAAACCTGTCTTATCAACTTTTTGTCATTTACCAAACCCAACCTATGGATTTTGATGTAAGATCTCTAAGCCCATCTCTTTAAAATTGTCAGGTACCTGCATCCTATGTCAGTCAACAAATATCTTATTATAAACACAAGATAAATAACGTCGAATTTGCATACACAACCAATTATTCAGAACTTATTCTAAATCTCCTATTAGAAAACCTAAGGAATAAAAATAGAAGATTGAAAAAAACAAAGGAAGCTCAATAATTGTAAATATCTAAAATCTGACAATCCTAAAATGAGATATCAAACTTTACTGTCAAGTAATTCTCTAGGTGTCTAAAAAGTATACAAGCAAGCTTGAGTATTTTAATAGAGCAAGAGTAATTTGGTAAGCGATTTATTGAGTTCAGGTTTCAAGTTTACCTGTCAAGTAACATTCCAAATTCCGATAGGCTTAGAATAATTGTGGACATTTGTTAGGAAACCTAACTAAAGAGCATGAAGGAAATACGATCATTTTTACAATTACAAATATTAGTTGTATTGAAAAAATATGGCAAACAAGTGCTCAAGATGGAAGAATGCATATGATTGGGTGCACTTGTTTTACGGATGAAAATATTTTCATAAAATAATTATGCAAGTTGTTTGAAATAATTAGTTAATAAAAACGTTCTTATGATTGACAACATATTTAATCATTATTGTGGATGATGAAAATATTTTTCATTCATACAAATTTAAAAGCAATATAAGCGATCATTTAAGGAATTTTTGTTTTTTAAGTCATTCATATTTCATGAATTAAATGGAGGTTTTGCTATTGCTTTCCTTGGAATTTCGTTTTTATGGACTTTTCATATCGATGAACTTCAATTCCAATACATTTATATTTCGACCACTCTCATCATGTGAATTTCGGATCCCCGTGAGCGGGCATAGGTCGATTTTTGTCAACAATCTCTTATGATAGGCCCGCGATATCAATTTTGTCGGACAGATTTATGAAATTTGACGGGGAAAACCAGGTAACACAGAAGTGGGACTGTTGGCCTAGATCTGCCTGCTGAGTGCTATCCCAAAATAGAAAGTTGCCGACTCGAAGTATTGACTTTAAAAAGATTAATATCTCCTGGTTTAAAATTCTTGGATACTTCATTATGAATAAAATTTTATATTTCATTTATACCATTCGTTTATTCTTAACTGGTAATCTTTTTAAAAAACTGATACAGCTTCAGGAAAGAGTTTGGCAAATTTCTGAAAAATAAAGACCAATAAAAGTTAAAGAAAAGTTGACTTTTGGAAAGAAGCTATCGAAAAAAAATCCCTTGTCAACTCTTTACAAAACATTTATTTTAATGGTTAACATCGAAGTTAAAACACTCGTTTCTAGTTTTGAATAGTTTTTTTATTCATGCTTTCTTTTTCACTTCCAGCATCACGATTTAAGTTTTACCTAATATGTAGTATCAGACAAACTGCATTAATGTCAATATTTAAAATTAAATGAATCATTCTCTTTTTACTAAAACAAAATTTTATGAATAATTTAAAAGATGATTGTAACAACCAACTTTAAATTCCACATGTCGCCTATCTAACCGTGAATGAGCGGAAAGGTTTTTATACTGCTGGTACACTCAATAAAATTGTTAAGTATAGTGGATAGTTATACTTAAATCATTGAAAATTACATTTAAAAAGACTCAAATCAGTGGAATTTTTCTAATATACTCCGCAAGTATATGTAAGACTAACTGATGGCGTACGAAAATCTGAAATTGTTGCAGCAAGGACATTTAGAGATAGATTTAGGGCAGAACAGGAGGAGGAGGATCCAGTTACAAATCCACATCATCCAGAAAAGCAAATGTAACCTGGCACAGAGAGATCTGTATAAATAATTACCCAGTACAAGACGAGTTAAATTTTTTGAAAGGACAAGATGCTCCATGCAGCGCAGGGACATTTCTCCATCACGCAGGAACCCTTTTCGAGAGCAGATACTTTTTTTGAGCTACAGAGTTAGGGTTCAGATCTAGGGTCTAGGGTTGGGGTTTCTGGATGACTATTTGTTGGTCTTGTTCCATCCGACGACCATCTTGATTAACAGCCGCTGGCATTACTTGGAACGTGTTCTTTAGTTGCTTTTGATGGAGGACAAAGTCGTGCCCTTTTGCTAAAATTTGCATGCACGAGACGTGCCCTCTCGCTTAATTTGGCTCGTTCCTTTGACAGGCACTCAGAGAGAGAGAGAGAGAGAGTAGAGATGACAAATTTTGTGTGTACTCTCCTAATAATTGAGGAGTAATTACAAATCGCAGCATCGGTGGACCGAAATGCTTTCTCCATTCCCAAAACCACTTTGAAATAATTAGCTTGTAACTCGCAATTTCTGCTTTGTCAACCCCACTTTTACGGTGATAATGATGCCTCATGTGGTCAACCTTTTACACGGTTTTTAGAAACCCTAGAGACACCCGCATTATCCAGACACTTTTATCGCCTTCACGTTGTGCTTGCACTGGCAAAAAAGGGAATTGTATTATTCACGGATGAATGGGTTGAATTAGGGGTATGTTTCTGTATCTTAAATCTACTCTCTATCATAAGTTTTGAAATTTGAAACTCAAATGAACTCTACGCATCATAACAGCGCTTCAAATTGTATAAAATCATGTCGATTATGCCACATTGCCTTGTTTTTGGGTTCGAAAGAATACATGTTGATTAGACTATAAAAATGGGAGAGAGCATCATCACAATTACAAACAAATAGCTAAATCTTTTCTATAATTCCCATATCAGCTCTAGTGTAAAACTCTCCTTTCTCTTCCCTTTCCATTTTCTCGCTTAAGTGCAGAGTTAGAAGTGGCGGTTGTAGCTTCCCGGGAAAAATTGTGTAGCCTTGAAAATGACCATAGATCTCTAATATTCTAATCTTATTCAAATATCTAGACCAAAGGAATTATTTGAATTGTAGGACAAACTTTTTGGTTTCCACCAAGAGGCAGTGGCGTGCTTGTTGAGAGATATCTGAATTTCAGGCTCTTAGAAGGCAAAAAAGAGCATAGGGGAGATCAATTTCCAAGGCAAAAATACCCCCACATAGAAAAAAGTAACACGATCTTAATAACAATAATGTGTAAACTCTCTCTCTCTCTCTCTCTCTCTCTCTCTCTCTGTGTGGTCCATCCCCTTCCTTCATTCTCATCCTCTGTCTCTGCAATTCCAACAGCCCCTCTCTCATGCATTTAGATACCAGCAGAAAAGGACCAGAGGGGAGAATCACGACATTGCCACTAGCATCCTTTTCACAGTCTCTTTTATTTATTGACACATGGAGTCTCTCTGATAATGACGCGACAAGACAAGGAAGAAAGGTCCCTTCCCCCTCCCCCTCTCTCTCTCTCTTTCTCTGTGGATGGGTAGATAGATAAAGATCCTTTCGGTGTTATAATAGATGATGGAGAGGAATGTGAAATCAGGAAACGATGTCCCATGCTCTCGCTCTTTCGTTTTGGCTTTCTTTCTCGTTTCCTTTTCATCTTTGCGTCTGTCCCCCCAAGTCGCCAAGCTCAAACTCTCAATTGTGTAAATGTATGGTTCTCCTATGTTCTTCTCGTGTACGAATCTCAAATGGGTTTCTATCACACAATCAAATGATGGCCTACGTTATTCGGTACAAACTAGAAAACTCAAATGAAAGGCCTGTTATTGTTGGGTCGTGGAGTTACATGGTCTAACATGTTAATTCCAAAAGCTCTAACGTTTTTGTTCATTGCATAGATGAGAACTAGATAAGGGTGCGAACCTACGTCCGACACAACTTGAAAAAAATCATGGAGTGTCACAAGTGCAAACAATTGCCAAGGAAAGCTAATTTGAACACATTTGTACAACCACTCGATATGAAATGGATCGTTACCTAATTGATCGGTTCACCTAGATTTTATTATGGTAAAGGGAAAGATAAGAAATATGATTTCTAGTGTCTCATAAAAGCTTATTAAGTTGTAAACTACTACTGTCTCTTGCACTTAGTGATATCTCTTCTAAGGAATCTAGTTCCGAACGTGATGTTAATTAATGTGGAATCAATATAAAATCCTGTCATTAGCGGCCTTTTGATACAGTTATTTACACTTAAGGGAGAAAGAATTTTCGTCAACATTATGGAGTGATAATTCTAGTGCTCACTCCTGGCATTCTGAATACTTCGACCAGTGGCAGGTTATTATTGGGCCATGACATGCATCTACAGCCGAAGTCAAAACTTGGGCCGACGAAGGAGGCCCGCAACTCATAGCCCAGTAAAACCCTTCTCGTACTCTCTTTGAGTTTCCTGTTTAGGCGATGATTTGAAGAGTTAAAAGCTTGGAAATAACAAGATCGAAAATCTTCTGTTACATGTATCGAGTTCATGTCGAGTGAGGTAGAATATTTTCTCTAGACCTATCATATGGGTATAAAAAATGATCTGATTCAAATTGATCCATTTGCATGCAATACAAATTAGAGACTCATACCCGACTCGACTTGTATTGTTAAAACACTTTTATATTTAACTAAATCTAGGAAAACTGGGATTAAAAAAAAGGTGATAAACTTATTGTATTTGTGCTTATTCAGTCCTAAACTTACAATTGAGTTTTACATCTTTTGACGATCTACCAATTTAGTCAATCCAGCAAATTTTGATCTAGAATCACTAACATGGACTCCAATCATTTCGTATCTAGGAGAGAGTCGCGACCCCTGCCTATTGTCCAACAAGGGCATGGAGGCTCTCACCTAGACAGGGTGATACTGTTGTTATAAATATATATATATAATAGAATAAAAAAATTCAAAAAAAATATTATAAAATTTGTTCCCATCACTTGGATCGTGTCACATATGACAATTGACATTTGTGTTAGCAAATTCCAGCCAATTTGATCAGATGGACTACATTGACAAATTTATTAAAATGTTTATGACTTAATTGACATAATTGAAAAGTTTAGAATTAAATTTGTACAAATGTAATGGATTTTTCTCTAAACTCTTAAACATCGCTATAGAAAAGCTACATTTGATAATATGCATGATGGATATTAGCATTTAATGGACAATTATATGGTATATTCGCCGTTGGATTTTGCTTATTTATGTCCTTTTTTGACTTCTACATAGATTTCTTGTAAATATAATGTTTCCCTATTGAGTGGGCTTGAGGGAGGACCAAATATTTTATGGCATGATCTCTTCATAACGCTGGACCCGAAGCAGCTCTGGCACACACATAATCGTGGGTTGTAGGAATGAGCTGTCCATTATGTAAATGAAAATACTAAGAGGTAATCAAATAAAGAATCGACCGACGCGCAAAACATAGGACAATGGCGTTTGTCTGATTAATTTTTTAAAATTGAGGAATACGTGTGGATCTTTGCAGGGAAGGAAGGAAGGAAGGAAGGAAGGAAGTGAGATCCACTAAAATAGGGTAAAGCCCTTTTGCTCTTTGCTGATGCGGATGGAAACGTGCGTGGATGAAATAAATTAAAATTTTCATTTTATAAGCATGAGAATTGCCGACATCACCAATGCAAAAATAAATAAATAATTTGGAGTTTGAAGTCGGAGATTTAACTCTTTCTTTTTTTTGGTCAAAGCAGTCGGAGATTTAATTGGAGGGTAGCTGGCATGAACGTGTAAAAAAGCGTTTTTTTTCTTTTTTTGGGTTAAAAAGGGGAAAAAAAGAGGAGACAGACTCTTTGATTTTAATTTCTCATTTAAGGTTGCATGGGCAGAAGGAGGCAATTCTTTATGAAGTAGAGAATCGATCGTCCATAATTTACGATGTTCGAATCCGGTCTTATTACGATGTTGTTATCTATTCGGCTTGGCCCCTATGAAACAAAATATCGTTTTTGGGATTGTGGAGTCGTGATTTCTTGCACCAGTCATTGCAGATAAAGCGATAGAGTCACAATTATGTACGGGAGGTTAACTTTAATTGACTTTTGTGTGTTAAAAGACGCTCAACACATGGGGAAAAATGTCAAAGAAATCCTAAACCTTTTGTATTTGTGTCAATGTAGTCCTAAATATTTTCGTTTTATGTCAATTTAATCTTTTCGGATTAATTTTGGTCGGATTTTGCTGACTAGACACCGGTTGGCTAACGTGGTATGATCGACATTAATGTTGACAATTTTTAATAATATTTTAATATTTTTTATTATTTATTTATTTTTTTCTCCTCTTCCTTCCTCTAGTTGGTCGGTCTAGCGACTAGCCAGAGACAACGGCTGGCAAGCCTCACTGGCCATGGACTAGGCTGTCAAGGATCAAGCCTCGCCGGCCATGGGCGAGGCCAGCTCAAGGCCACCCATGCCGCAAGGGCGGCCTCGCATTGGGCTAGTGAGGCTTGCCCTCGCCGGATCTAGCGAGGGTCAAGCCTCGCCGGCCATGGGTGAGGCTCGATCTCGCTAGATCCGGTGAGGTCAAGCCTCGCCTGGCCTCTAGTGAGGTTGCCCATGTTGCCAATGTGACCTCGTGCTAGGTAGCGAGGCTCACCCTCGTTGGTCTTGACCCTTGCCAGGCCTCATAGCCTCAAGCCCTCGCTAGTGGTTGGCAAGGCTTGTTAGATGCCGGCGAGGTCGACCTTGACCTCACTGGTCATCAATTTCATGAACTTAAGCATGTGTCTTTTTTCGACTAAAAAAGAAACACGTGTATTTTTGTCACCAATAAAAATGTTTTTTGTTGACTCATTTTTCTAAATGATTCAAATGTCGAGATTGAAGATTTATTTATTTATTTATTTATTTTTTTTTTGTGACTGAAAATTTTCAACAAAACAAATGGAGCCAAAAAAGTCAAAACCTAATCCAAATAATTCTTATGACCAAAAAAAAAATTGAAATAATCCACTCTTATCCATTTGATTTGGAGATATCTCCAACACGTCATTATATGGATAAAGGGATAAAAATGTTTTAACAACTACCTGAACCTGATCACGGTTAAATTTCAACTTCCTCTCGTTTTCATCCTTTTTATTTTGATTAGGACACGATTCAAAAAAAGTCAAAGCGAAATTACAAGCATTTGCTTCTTCTGACTAGGCGAATTTTTTGAATAGCGAGAGTGGGTTTGGCACGATGCAAAAGAAACGCGGTGTTGTGAATATGAATTAACAAAAAGCGATGCCTATACTCTTTAAAGTCATACGTTCAAATTCATTCAATCTTTTATTCATTCATTGATTCCAAGACATGTCCAATTTTAGAAGCTATTAGTCTTATTTTCTATCAAAGTTCTAACAATTAAAAATTTTGCATTTGAAGAAGAAAATTCGTATCTGTCGACTACGATAAATCTTATGTACTTAAACACTGGATATTGCTATAGATATGTTCGATTTGTCTCATTTCAATTTAAAAGGCACTTATCGACTATTCCCCAATAATTTCAGCAAATGTCTTATAATCTATAAAAAAGTAAAGGAAAAATTGTTTACTAATCAATTTTTGGATGAACTTCAAAGTTTGTGTGTAAAAACTTCGAGGAATTCATGCTCTTCTACATCTAGTAAGTATATTTGATCATAAATCTTTTAATTTTCATGACAATAATTACACATAATAAGGGAATAACCCCGAAACACATTAAACACATTTCAGTTGAGAAAATTGTTTAAAAAGTTTTAAACGTATTACATTTTTGCCAATTAAATCATAAATTTCTTAATCGTGCCAATTTAATCCTATACATTTTCACATTTCGTTGATTGAGTCAATCTGGCCAATTTGGTCGGGATTCGGTGGATGCCTATTGTCCTAAGTGGCATAATTAGTATTGATGTAGATAATTTTTAAATAATTTTTATTTTTTTGAATTTATCTTTTTCTTTGTATTTTTTTTTACAACTCTGCCCAAGGGAGGGCATAGTGGCCCTTTTTGATCCTTGCCGGGCATAGGCAAGGGCCTCCGTGCCCTCATTAGCTACAAGCAAGGTCGTTAGGCTCTCACCCAGATCTAGTTAAGGGCTATATCGCCCTCTTTGACCACAAGTGAGGGGCTCGCGGCCCTCGCTTCGCGGCTGGCGATGGTCGACCAACAACCTCACCAATTAGAGTTGTAAAACAATAAAGAATAAAAAGAATAAAAAATTGGAAAAAAATGTAAAATGTTATTAAAATTTGTTTATTCCATCATCGATTATGCCGCGTCAATGATTTATGACTACTATTCATGTTAGTGATTTTTGGACAAAATTAATTGGATAGAATCAATTGATAAAATGTGAAAATATTTATAAAGCCAATTGGTACACTTAAAAAATTGAAGACCGAATTGATAAAAATGCAATATATCCAGGGTGGTCCGGATGATATTCTGCCTCTTGAGTTAGACGAGCACACCTGAGTTATGGTCAACAAAACGATCCTCGGCGGGTGCAACAAACGATGGTCCCGGTGCGCAAACACCGTCGAATCCAAGAAGAAGCCGTTTCATACCTTTCGATCTGATGGTCAAAATTCAAATCGCGTTCCCAATGCTGGAGAGCTTTGACATGATCATCCCGAGTCGCCCCTCTCTCTCTCTCTCTCTCTCTTTCTCTCTCTCATATCAGTACCCCTGCCTGCCTCTCTGTTCTGTTACTGTCCCTCTCTGGATTCGACCCCTCTCCCCAAAACAGGGTTTCTAGATTCCCTTTCCTAGGCGCCCCCAAAATTAGACAGTAACATAATTCTCTTTCCTTTTCGCTGTCGGTTTTTCGGTGAAACCTCGCCCCCCCCCCACCACCACCACCACCATTATTGGGGTTGAAGAAGATCGGTGGAAGAACCCCCCGAGCAAGGCACCGGGCGGCCCCCGTTTTTCCAAAGATCTTTTCCCATTTTCTCCTGATAAACTCAGCAGTCCCTCGATCGATCGATCGATCGACCGATCTCCCGACGAAAGATCGGATTTTTTCTTTGGGAATCAGCTTACCGGCTCGACCCATCACGCCGTTCCGTTTGATGCTTCCCGAGGGCAGCGTTCCTGGATCGCCCCCGCCGTCCCAAACCCTAATCCTCCGGTTTCCAGCCTCCGAATCGAGGGAGTCTCCTTTCGTTTCCCTTCCTTTCCGAATTGGAGGCCGGGAACGCGGAGCTTCGGCGTCCGGAGGAAGAGGGTCGATCGATTCCGCGCGATCGCCCCTGAATCTCGTCTCGTTCGAGGAGAAAGGTGAGATTTTTGCGTTCCGGGGTTCGAGAGCTGAACGGGGGAGAAGATCGATGAAGTTGGGGCATTCTCGAAGCCATACGCGAGCGCGCGGCGTGAGACGGGCGAGCAGGAATCTGCATTTGCATTGAGGATCTGCCCCCCAAAGTTGTTGGCTTTCAGTCGTTTGTGCTGGTTTTTGTCCCATGGAGTCGTTGTTCTCAGCTCATTTTGTTCTGATTCTGGGGTCTCTGTTTGCAATCTGGGCCATTGTGGTTGAGTCTCAATCGCCAAATGCACCCAGCGTTCAACAACAGTCACCTCCGCCTACTGTGATTCCTCCCCCCACCTCCTCCTCCTCCCCCGCCTCCTTCTCCTCCGCCGCCGTCTCCACCCCCGCCGCCGCCATCGTCGCCGCCGCCGCCGCCGCCGCCGTCTCCATCAACTCCTCCTCCCCCTCCATCGCCTTCGCCACCGCAGGCTCTGCCGCCGCCCCGCCATTCAGGAAATAACGATGCCGCAAAGAATCCGGATCAGCATCGGTGGCATAATAACAGAAGGGGGAGGCCCCCGCCACCGCGTGAAGACAAGATCAATTCAGGCAAGAAGCTGGGGTTGTTATTTATTGGCATAGCTTCGATATTGCAGATTTTCGTCGCGGGGTTTTTGGTATTTAAGAGACGGCAGCTGATGAAAACCAAGGATAGATATGAAACGTTTCCATGAGAGTTCGACGTTGGTTCAATTGAAGAACAATGATGGAGATGTGTGGCTCATTGATGAGATTCGTTGGAGGACTAACAGGAGGAGTTCATTTGTGAATGGCCAGAGGAACCATTGAGACGAGAGCTTGTGGATAGATAGCAACTGCAGATTGACTGTAGCATACATCCAGCATCGGAGTCCTTGAATTTTTTCTTTATTACTTGTATCTGTAATTGGTGATTGCCGCTTTCTTATGCTTTGTCTCGATATCTTCATTCTTCACATATGATCTTCTACCATTTTCTCCTTGCATGCATTATGTAGTGGCGGAGAGGTGAAGATTTGTTGCTAGCCCTGGTAGTCAATGCTTGACTCTGAATACCATCAGAGCCGGTATCATTTACATGGGAAAGCGAGAAAATATATGGATAGGATGAGAATTTTGTTGGGCTACAGAGGTAAGAGAAATAACATCACATTGCCATTCCCAATGATGTTATTGCCATCTATTGACGCTAATGGAGCTGTTTCTTCTCATTTACGCATCGTCTGAGATTCAATTGTGCAGTTGTGGTCGACAATTTAGAAAGAGAAATTAGCTGGTCAGCAAGATTTTGTTGCGCTGGATGTCATTACTGATTTGAATCTCCATCCTTAATTCGTATAATATCGCCTTCTTAGTTACCATCCTTGTTGCTCATGAAACTTATGGTAATTATTGTCACTTAGCTAGCCCCATCCACAAAATTGTTGAGTAGAATGAAACATAGAAGTGATAGGTCGGCCGTAGTAGGAATGCGGTAGAAATACAGCCTTTGCACTATTGCACTAGTTCAGCCGTAAGATTTGTTTCTGAATTTCAAATGATGCAGTTTCTTTTTCTTATTAGCTGTCAATTAGACAGGATTTGTCCATATTTCTAAGCACAACATTTGGTATACCATAAGCCGTTATAGGGAATTCCTTCATCAATGAATTTAAACGCACTTTGGAGCTACCGCAAACTGCTTCATTGTCATTTCTGTGTAATTTCCTATGGCACTCCATTCTTGGTGGAGTACCATATGATTGACTGCTTTATGATCCTCTATTTGTGTGCGAGTGTGCGCTGGGCGAGGTGTGCGTGTGTGCTTTTGCAATTGCGTGGCGAGATTACTGCATCAACTGTTTTAGCAACATTCGTCTTTGTCCCATCCCATTGTCTCCTTCACCTGTCATTGTGCTTCGGATGTATTGCTTAGTTGAGACACACTCTCCATGTAGATATAGACTCCCAACGGAAAAGATGGTTAAGCACCACCGTTGTCTGTAAATGTCTTGTGGCATCAATATGTTTTTAAGATGTCAATGGGTTTGTTTCAATCTCCCAGCCAGTCATGTGGTTAACTGCATTTTTCCTTTAGGTCGGGAAGCGTGGCGTAGTCATCCATTAGATTTTGTGTTCTTAGTAGGCGGTAGAATATGGGTGGTATGATGGGAATGAACATTTTGCTCGCTCTGGTTGCCAGCTGCGTGTTTGCTGAATTGGGAAGTGATGAGCTTGAATGGTTAGCATCCAAAGAAATTTTCAAAAAGAAATACTGGGTTTGGTCCAGATTTCACTGTGAATGCTTCAAGTTCAAATTTCAGGGAGGGCGTGAAAAAAATATGCAGTTGCTTCTATCATTGGATCGGTTGATTGTTTAATGAAGTACATTCGCTGGGTTGACTTGAGAAGTTGCAGCCTTTTAGGCCATGTTTGTGTTGTAAAGGTGTATTCTTTTTCCATTGTCCAACAGTCATGTCTTAGATTGGAGGCTGGCTTCAAGAAAAGAAAAGATTAACAAATAAGTAATAAAGCAGGTTACAGACTGTTCTTATAGGGACGGATATATCTTATGGTTTGTCTTCCGCGTCTAGGACCTAACTCACTTGGCATTATCTATTCGGTCTCCTAAACGATTCCTACGTGGAAAGACACGTCTCGAGAATTTGTTTACCAAGTCAAACTAGATTCTCACGCGTAAAGCGGCATTGCCGGCTTGATTATCTGGGGCCGTTGTGAAGCTTCCTTATAGAAAACAACTGGTAAATTTGTTAGACCGCAGTACCGAAAAACTGAAAAAGAGAAACGGGGCATGGAATAAACGAATCGACATCCTTATCGTGAAGTCTATCGGCCTCTTATTTTAACGACACTCTCTTTCCCACTCGAGCTTAGCTGGAGTTGAACTTGATGGAGCTCTATTTGAGCTCTGACTTGATTTGGTATTCGAGCTACCCGAATTTGCCTCCAACTCTGAGAAGAATTGAGCACAGTTCAAGCATTCAGTGTGTTCAGTTCCAGTATCTAATGAATAACTTGACTCGTGTGCGTCTTTTTGGGAATGGATGATGAGATTCAAGGCGATGGTCATGTGGCATGCAACAATGGAGACACGGATTCCTGGAGTACCATAACTTGGTAGAAAGGGATACTTAAGTGTCATAACTTACGAAAGGTACAAAGTGTCAAAATTGGAGCAAAATGGATCACTTGAGTGTCAATCTGGCCAAATTGCATACGTGGCATTTTTCCGGCAAAGTGAGTGCAAAACGACGCCGTTTTGCACGCTAACGTGGCCAAATAATGCAAAAACGGCGTTGTTTTGGGCTGACGTGGTAAAAAAATAATATAAAAATTAATTAAATTAAATTTAGTTAAAATATTTAAAAATAATAATTTCAAAATCAAAAAATAAAAAAAAAAATAAAAAAAGAAAATGGGGGGAGGGTTGAGGGTTCAACCCTCAGCCACCGCCACCGCCTCCCCGCCGTCGTCCGGAAGGGCTGGTGATGGAGGGGGGAGGGTCGGGCCAGGGCCTGGTGACCCCGGCCGACTGGCGGCTAGGGGTGAGCGGTTCCCGGTTCCGGTTCGGTTCCGTCTGGAACCTGGAACCTACCCTCGAGTACAGGTTCCTCATTTTTTGGAACCTGGAACCTACCCGTCAAAACCAAGAACCTGGAACCTACCCTGTCACAGGTTCCGGGGTCGGTTCCAGGTTCCAACAGGTTCTTTTGTTTTTTTTGTTTTTGGTTTCATTTTCAGCGCAAGTAGAATGCTGACTATGGCATAACAAATTTACGGAAAAAAAAAAAAGGCAAAGGAAAAATAGAGAACACAAAATAGCACAGATACTGACCTCCACAAGCCAGTCAATCAAGATCATGCTCTGAGTGATATCTTTCTGGACAGTGTCCATAAAATTACAGCAAGGTCTCCTGAGAAGCTAACAACAAAAATACAAGGAATAAGTCAATGGTTGGTTCTTAAACTACAAGAAGAATGAATCCTTCCCTTCATCATTATGTGATTCACAACGGAGCTTCACAGGGAAGTTTTACTACGTGCATTAGCATCGTAGTTCTCAATGTTAAAGAAGAAAGTGATACCTACTGATCTAATTTATCTTGGCATAACCATAACTTCAAACTTAAAAAGAACCAATTGAGGTTTCTGCAAGCAGCGTCAAGTGAAGCTGAGCATTCTAACATAGTGAAGTTGCATAAAACAAAAATGAAGCCTTTTCTCCCAAAGTGGAGCCAGCATTTTGTATAAACATTTTTCATCTAATCTATTAATTTTCAGATCAAAAATTAGTCCCGTGGTTCAAGCTTTTTGCAGCAGAGAATTTGCTATTCAGCTACCGTATTAGTCTCTTAAAACTTATCCCTCTACAGGATTCATGTTAAACCAAAAAATGAGTAGCAGTTTTGAAGTGATATGGGATAAGAGTATCTATAGCACACATTGTTTAATGCACAAACCTCGTCACGCGTAGATTGCTGTAGATGTCCTGGGGCATAAAGGCTGCATAACGAGAGGACCCTTTTGATCGAATCAATATCGGTCACTTGGTTTCTCTCGAAATTGTTGATATCTCATGAAGGCTTTCTTTTCCCGTGTAACCAAAACCCAAACAAAATGATGCCTATGAGCAAATTTCACCATCTAATTACACTTCAGACAAATGTCTATGCAAATTAACCATGAGAGTGCATACTTCAATGTTCCATTAGATCAAGGCTGTTCTCGGTTTGGAGGTAGCAATCTTTCAAGACTTGATCAGCAAATTGACCAAAATTTTTTAAACCTTTAGAACCTTTAAATCTAACCACACAAGGAGCAAAATGAGCTCACCGTATCATCATCAGAACTTTGTATCAAGCCCCTAAAGGCTTCCTCTCCTAGGACTTTTCTTGAGGTGAGCTGGGAAAAATATAGACAACTCGAGTCTCGTATTCCTCTACTAATCTTCCACCACCCTTATTGAACTGGATATGACATAAATATCAAGTCAACAGAGAGAAAGAATGAAATTATCCAGTTTCAGAGTTAATAACCACGGTCAATTGCCGAGAATTGATCCTCACAAGATCGCGGAAGTTCTTTGCCATCGGTATTAGAGGGCACAATGGTGCTTTGAAGAAGAAATTTGTCCTTGCATTGCATATCGGGCGGGTATTCTTGTTGGGCTTGGAGAGTAACTTCGCATCAACATAAAAAAGGCACATCGAAATAAAAACAGCGAGGAAGTCCGGAGAAACGTCAATAGGCAAAGTGCCGAAAGAAGCATTTGTGGAAGTGCTGAAAGAAACATTTGTGAAAAAAGCACATCCATCAGAGTAAACAGAAGCCATCATGAGAAGATAGTCGGGTTGACATAACAAGCGGTACCTCTTACCTGACAGGAACCTTGAACTGGGTGAGCGGCGAGCGGCCTTCATCGGGGGGACGAGCGGCGTCCAACAGCGGCGTCGACAGCGAGCGGCGAGGCAAGCAAGGGGTGATGGCGTCGAGGGAGGCAAGGGTAGGGCGAGCGCGGGCCGACTGGCGTCTAGCGGCGGGACAAGTGGCGTCCGCGGCGTCGAGGGTCACCGGTGTCCGGCGGCGGCGTCGAGGGCGAGCGGCATCCGCGGCGGCGTCGAGGGCGGCGTCCAGCGGGGCGACGGGGCAGAGGAAGAGAACGGGAGAGGACGGAGGAGAACCGTAAACGTGAAGCGTGGCGAGGAGGGTAAACATTGATTTAGGGTTTTTGAGAACCCTAACCGGTTCCGGTTCCGCGGTTCCGGTTCCGGTTCCCGGTTCCATTTTTCTAGGAACCGGAACCGCCGGTTCCTAGAAAAAAGGAACCGGGAACCGGAACCGGTCTCTAAAGAACCGGGAACCGAACCGGACCCTCCGGTTTGGTTCTCCGGTTCCCGGTTCTACCCGGGAACCGTGCTCACCCCTACTGGCGGCGAGGGCTCACGAGCCCTTGCCCAAATCCGGCGAGGGTCGGCGGCCCTCGCCCAATTGGGCCAAGGGCCATCGCTTGTTGAGGCGACCCCCAACGGGCGGTGTCCCTTGGCCCAATCAGGCGAGGGCCATCGACCCTTGCCGAATCTGGGCGAGGGTTGCGACCCTTGCCCCGAGCCCTCACCCAGATTCGGCAGGGGGTGGGGGGAAGGAGGAGGAGGGGAAGCGGCCGGCGGGAGGAGGAGGAGGAAAAAAGGGGGGGGGGGGAAGGACGAGGAGGGAGGCGGTCGGCGGCGAGGGCTAGGGCCGCCGAGCCCTAGCCGAGGGCCGGCGGCCCCAGTCGACCCTCCCCCACCTTCGGTGACGGCGGCGAGGGCTTAGCCCCTTAGCCGCCGCCGCCTTCCTCCTCCTCCTCCTTTTTATTATTATTATTATTATTTTATTATTTTAATAATTATAAATTATATTATTATTTTATTTTAAATTAAATTAAATTAAATTTTATATTATATTAAAATTTAAATTATGCCAAAATGATGTCGTTTTGGCCGATTTAAGAGCTCTATTTTGGCCAACACCCGAAACGACGTCGTTTCGGGTGAATTAGAGTTGACTCAGCTCTCCGGCGAGCCACCTCGGCGAGAAATATTAATATTTAATTGCCACATATGATTTCTGGCTGGTTTCACCGGAGGTGGCACTCAGGTGTCCCACTTTTCTTAAAATGTGGCACTTAAGTGTACCTTTCGTAAGTTATGGCACTTAAGTGTCCCATTTGTACCAAGTTATGACACTTGAAGCATTCTTTTGCCTGCGACAATGTATTCTCAAAATTATTAATTGCTTGTCTCTAGGGAAATGTGCATTAATTACTATCCAAGGTGCAAGTAATAAGAACACTTGACTCCTAAGTGATTACTTCGGTACATCATGTGGAATTAAATCCCATACATGACTGCCACATTATTTTGCAGATCTAGAAATACTTGGACAATATTGATGCCAATCGATTGGACCAATTCTTGATCACATCAAATGGTAATTCCAAAGAGCCAGCTATGGAAGATATTCTGTAAATCCATAGTAATACCAGGTTCTAATGGAAAATGCTCCTACACCCACCAAATCTTGAGCATAGAATGGATGGAGGAGTTTTAGGCATCAGACTGGAAGATTTCTTGTGCTTATTTCAGTTTTCTTAAGTTTGAGTTGAGTTAAAGTAGCTCGAGTATTCGAACTAGTCGAGCTCAAGATCTTTTTCCTTTTTAATCAAAAAAATACTTTCTACTTCATTAAGTACAGGCCCAATCACATAACAAAGGGGCTTCATTGCAAATAAGCTCCCGAAGAGCGGGAGGGGGGGATTAGAATACCAATTTTGTGGAAGGGCTTTATATCTATAAGCCTTAATAACCTAGTCCGCAAGCTTATTTTTTTCTCTAGGGTAATGGGCTAATTTTAGATTTAGATATTGGGCTAGAAGTGTCTTGCAGTCAGTGATGAGCGCGCGACTTCTCAGGAGCAGAGAGAGTCGCATGTGTGAGAATCTATCAGACTTAGATTGTCTGACTCAAAAGTAAAGTTCAGTTAAGATTTTGATGAGAATTACTGGAGTGTTTGAAGACAGGCAAGGCTTTCACTCGAAGCATTGAAGTAGCTTCCACTGTCCATGCGAACCCATCAATCAATTCCCCCTCAAAGCCTCGACAAACACAAGCTATGGAATCTTTGGATGATCCGTCATGAAAATATCCGTCGATGTTTGGCTTCGGTACTCCTTTGCTCAGTGGTGTCATCTCATGGGTTAGTCACCTGGGTTTCATCTTCTCTCTGATTCTCGGCCATTCCACTTCGACAAGTTTTGATGCATAGCCATGGTGGAAGCTGCTATTAATGTAGGATCTGTGAGATGATGCTTAAATATAGAGGAATTTCTTGTTGTCTATATGTTCCAGAAAGCGACCGTGGCCTATTCAAAGGACAGGGTTGTTGGGGTAGTTTCTGATCTTCGACAACCATTCTTCAATTCGAGTATCTTCTTGATTCAAGATCCAGATGATGGGTCTAGGGACCGACCACACTTTTTTCTAAGGGTGAGCATGATCCGTGTGGGTAGTTCCCATCCTGGAATCAGGAATCACCTACTAAAGACTGGTTTAAAAAAATTGGAATCGGAAACCACCCGTTTGTTTTATGGATCCACCAGAAAGCTAGACCGCTGGTCCAATCCGGTTTCATGGAACTGGTCCTATCAAATTTCACGCACTCCGTGCAATATTTTCTAACAAGTCAAAGTAAAGCAAAAAAGAAAAAAAAGAAAGAATTTTCCTATTCTTAATTGCAAGATTAATAAAAAGATTGGATTCATATCAAAAATTGAGAGTTGATGTCGTTGGTCCGTGGGTGTTGAACTTGAGAGTTAAAGCCGTGAATAAGAAATAGAGAAACAACTTACGTGAAGTAAGATCAGGAATCGGACCGGTATTTGAAACCGAGAATCAAATAAGTTCCTTTGAAAACCGTTAGTTCCGGTTTGGTTTGGGCGGTTCCTAACTCTTTTGCACACCCCTACTTTTTTCGTCCATCAATTTAGGAGGTATAAGTGTTCCGATAGTTTCGGGCTCCTTTCGGCAAATAGAGCATGTCAGCATAGGTACTATCTTCCTTTCTAATAGATTTTCTCCTCCTATGTGGGGCATTTTGACACACACTCGACATAAGTAGTCTGATTTTCGGTAGAGGTGTTAGATTCCATACCTTTTTAGAGGGCCATGGTGGTTTGGCAGAAAGATGAGGCTTGCTCTGCATCGTTCTTTGTCTCAATATCTCTAAACTTTGTATAGCCACTTTTGACTGAGTAGCATCCTGATTGATTGCATGTCCCTACTTGCTTATCTGCTGCTGATGTTGTTGGGAGAAGAGTAGCAAGAATATCATTCATAGTTTGCTTGTCGTACAGAGTATGCTGTTTATGTTTATTCCATTGTGCTTCCTCTGCGTTGATTAGTTTCTCCGTTAACCTTGATTCATTTTGGCTTGCTAGACCCCCAAGTTTGCTTCTTAAGCCACCTATCCCCTTGTTGTCTTTTACCAAACCAACCGTCTCACGTCCTTTGAAATAGCGTCCCGACCCATAATTAAGCTCTGTCATCCCCACGATGGGCAAGAGCTCTTTCCAACATGCTAGAAGTCACTACAAGAGAAGTAAATCCCTTTCAGCACTCTACTCTATAGAGCATTTGGAGCTTGACTGAATCTCTAAGCTTGTTTGTCCAGCATAGCTCTGTTGAAAATTAGGAGATCCTCGGACCCCGCTCCTCCCGTCTTTCCTTTGTTTCAATGTCTCCCATTTTTTTACAATGAAGGCCAGCTTGGGATGCATTTGTTTTCCACCAAAATGATGCTATCTTCTGCTCAATGGCTCTATAGATGGACACTGAAAATTTTAAATTGTGGTTAAAGCTTGCACCACTATTTTTATTAGAATTTCCTTTCCCGCCTTGGAAATAAACATTTCTTTCTAGCATTCAAGCTTCATGTTCACCCTTGCCATGATTTGAGTGAATGCTTTTTAGATTGGTCCTGTCTGATGAAATCTCCGAGTTCTTCTCCGTTTTATTATTTTCTAGGACTCTCATTTTCTAATTCGTGTTCCTTCTTAAAGGTTGTGAAAATCCAGCACTGAGGTAGATTCCTGACTTATTCCAATTGATAGCCTGCCCTGTGGCAAAACAATTCTGATATAGGATAGAAGGTGAATTCTAAGATTACCAAATCTTTCTCTCAAGAAAAATGGGTTAATGTAGGGCAATGACTATTTAATTTGATACATACAAAGCTACCATCTTCAACTACTTTCTGCATAAGGAAGGAATGCCACAATTATGAACAAATATGGGGATATTGGATCATCTTGATGAACTCCTCTCGAAAGTTTGAAGTATGAATAAGGTTCTCCATTGAATTTAACATTAAGAGAGACCAAGGTAGCACACTGCATACCCATGAAACCCATCTCTCACCAAATCCCCTTTTTAACATATAAGCTTCCAAGAAATCCCATTCTATTCAATTATAGGCCTTTTTTATTTCCAATTTTTAAAAAACTTAAAATTTTTCCATTGGTCTTTGCCTTTGAGTTGGTGTAGTACCTCTTGAATGACTAAGATGTTATCTTGAATTTGCTTGCCACTCACAATTGCACTTTACTCCACATTTATCAAATCATGACGCAAAGGTCAAATGCGATTTGCAATTACCTCAGAAATAATTTTGTAACCAAAGTTGCACAGGGCAATGGGTCGAAATTGGTCTAACTTCTCTAGATTAGGGATTTTTAAGATAAGGGTAATATGGGTTCAAATTTGGTTGAGAATGCTAGTGTCAAAGAAAGATCTCACCATATCGAAGACATAATGTTGAATGATTTCCTAGTGATCGTGATGGAATTGTCCACTAAGACCATCTGGTCCTAGTGCCTTTACCCTCCTAATTGGAAAGTTTCTCTCTTTACCTCCTGCATTTTCACATTTGACAGCATGCTTTGATTCATAGGGTCCAAGACCAAGCTGGGGCATTGATCTAACACTAGCTGATAGTCGCTGGAACCCACCTAGCTGTATGATGACCTAAAGAAGTCCATTTTGATCTGCTTCAATCATGTAGGGTCTTGGCTCCACTCCCCTGCTATAGTTTTCAACATAGAGATCATGTTTCTCTGGTGCCTTCGAATTGTGATTGCATGGAAAAACAATGTTTTTATTACGCCATTTTAGTCAGTTTATTCTAAAGCGCATACCGTGTTACATTTCTTCTTGTTTCCACATATCTTCAATTTGGATATTCAATTGCTGTACTCTATCCCGATTACGATGCAAAGTTTGCTCATTTATGATCTCTTAGAGCTCCCTTTTCAGGGAATTGATTTGGCTCTGAGCACTGGAAAACTTTTCCTTGCTCCACTTCTTTAGGGCCTCTGCTACCTTCTGCAATTTTTTCAACAAATGCCCATTTTGCCATTCCTGGGGTGTTCCGTACCAAACTTACAAGTTTGCAGCACTCTTCATCTTCGAGCCAATATACTTCAAATTTGAATTCTCTTTTCCTTTTACAGTTTCAAGTAATTTAGTTTCAAAGTCTTTTCTTTTTCCTAATCCCTGTTCATCTGTATTTTATTTTCTCAACAGATATCTATGATCGTGAGGACCAACTATAATAAATAGAGACTAATGCCGATGGCTAGGGTTACAAAGAACAATTTAATCTACATTACAATGGTGGCGACACACATGTAAGTAGGTACTCAAACAAACGATTCATGTTCAAGTATTCGAGAGAAATCTTTGACAAAAGTAGAGAAGTACCCAAAAAAAGCTGACTGCACGTCTGTAATTTGGTATTGACATCTACTACTTTTTACATATGAATATGCCATCTGCGACGCAAAAATTGACACGTACATCTTTATAAGTACAATCAGCAAGGTTTGCTCAAGACAAGGTCCGCATTACCGATGAAATGTCGTAGATAGGATGACCGATGCACCTAAGTAAGTGATTGTGCATGATCACCTAACTTGGTGGCAAAAGAAAAGCAGATCGTATAACTTATTTTTATCCCGCCGAGTCAAACTGAACATGTGAAATGCTTTTAGAGGCAAGATGATAAAGATGGAGCACGATGGGCCTCAGTTGGACCCAGGTAGTACAAGCAATCGTTGGGACTACCAGTACCAGATGACCACTGCGCATCATGCTCGATCATACATGGTGCAAATAATGCACTGCATTCTGAGTATTGTTGGGCCCATGAATGTTGTCCGAAAGAGAACCAGCAGGAGCAAAAAGTAGGTGGTGCTTTGATTACAGAAAGTGGACAAAGTCCCTCAAGGAGCATTTTCTAATGTTGCTTCCAGTCAAAGAAACAAGCCTTGCAAATCTGAGACATGTTTTGCTCATAGGGGAAAGAGAAAGTGCAATGAAAGCAAAATAAAATTAAAAGTGGGAACAAAACTTCAAGTCCTCCTCCTGATATGGGACCCTACCTCTTTTCTGCAGAGGAATTGAATTCATCACCTACTGTTGCGTTCCTTCGCTCCAAGTCACCCCATCAGTGAGCCTCGAGCAACTTGCATAGAGCAGTCTAATTGAAGGAAACAAGAAAAGATAGAAGAGCATTCATTTCCCGAAGAAGTGGTGTAATGGCTTGTGGGGTTGGTCTTCCTTCTCTGGCTTCATTGGCTCAGCTGATTTGTAATCAGGACCCAGAACAAAGGAGTGACTTTCTCTGTGGTCCTGTGATTGTGAAGAGAATTGGATCGAGCCCTGATACTGATCGTGAGCTTGAGAGTAATTTGATTCAGCACCTGAAGCTTCTGGGAAGAAAGACCTCTCATAGTCCACTTCACCGAGCTTCCCATGGATAAAATACCTATTCACAAGACGAGTAAAATTCATCGAACAGCAGTTGGAGAAATGATTTCAAAAGAAAAAAAATTTAATCTTTTTTGCATAAACCAGTCGGTTTTCAACAGGAGCCTGACGGTTTTGCAAAAGCATTCGAAAATGACGTATCGTCAGAATGCTCAATCAAACTTCATATATGTTGCAAAGATTCTAACGGGATGAGTTTTGGCAATTGAGCACGAACCGACAAGGCCTACCTGCCATCTTTATGGTTCTGAGAGTAAGAATTCAGCACGTAGTTGTGCTGAAGGTGGTGGCTGCTTGCTTCATACGGATGAGGGAATGGACACGCATCTGGAGCAGGCCTAGCGGAGGAGGAGGAAGAAGAATTAGTCATGAAGGGATGGAGTGTTGGGTGGTGGTATTCGTGTTCACCGCTAGCCGAGATAATGCATGAAGAAGTCGGTGGGCAAGCGGCGGCGCCGCTCGACAAGGCTGGCGGCGGTTGCTGTTGTTCCACATGCTTTCTTGAACGGTGCTTGCCTCGGTGCATGTGCTTCTCGCAGTACTTGGAGTCAGGGTAGGCCTCCTTGGAGCACCTCCATTTCTTCCCATCTGTTCTTCTGCACCTCCCTGGCTCAGGGTCTGCTTTCCTGCCATAACCCGCCCGGAACTCACCCCACCCACCCACTGGCCCCAAAAAAAAAAAAAAAAAAAAAAAAATGAAAAAAAGGATCTTACTCTCTTTCTTCATCAAGAACATATATTCATATCGGTAAAAATGGAGAATAATACATTTGTTTTTGCTGTTGGACATGGATAGAACTTACCCTGATGAGGAGGGAATGGGCCAAAGGAGAGTGAGGAGGAGTTGGACTCCAGGCTCCTTCTAACGCTGAAGATGAGCTCAGATGGGACTTGGAGTCCTGACACCATGTATTTGTAGACAAGGGCTTGTGTCTCTAGCTCTTGCCACTGTGCCTCTGTGAATGGATAATACCTGCTCATCGTTCTTCCACTTCCACTCCCACTCATCCTCTCTGGGCTCAGCTGATTAAAAATCCTCAGCGACACCAAACAGAAAGAGGGACTTCTTTTTGCTCCCCTTCTTTGGGACTGACCACTTTGATAGCAGTACTGACTCAATGCTAATCAGTCATTACAGGTCGGTATAGTTTGTACAAACTTATGCATGAATCGTGCAAAGAGATTCATGATATGTGTTATATGCTGTGTCCTCTCTCTCTCTCTCTCTCTCTTTTTCTCTCTCAACCTCTGAATTCTTGGTGGGTCCTTTTATGTTCTGCTACTTCTGCCATTTCTTTTCCTCCCCCGTCAGTGCTATTTTTTTTGGCTCTGATATATTAATTTTACAGGACATATGAAGTCAGTGCTTGCTAGCGAGGACATGAGAAGGGTGCAAAAGAAATTAAAGGTTGAGGGGAGGGCTAATTGTGTATTTCTCCTGCACTGTTTCCCCATCATGGTCCTTGAAGTGGGTGCCTGGCCCCTCATGGATGATGACATTTTTTCTGTTAAGGTTTAAATTGAGAAAAAAAAAATTGATGTGAATCCAAACAATTTTTTGCCACCCAAGGTTAGTCTTCAGTTTTTAAACTCTCCCTCTTCCTCAATAACCAGGTCAATTTAATTATTGGGATGTGGGTCGTATTTATGATTAGATAGGAAGATGTGTCTTTTTGTGATCATAAGAAATTTTGATAGAATAAAATGATAGTGTATACTCGATAATCTGAAATTTTGTTTTGTTGAAAAGTGTCGACCAAAAACCTTTCGAAATATGGATCGATATGAATATTGACAATAAATGTGAATAGCCCTTTGTTGTTTCTTGGACAGAAAACATAATTTACAAGAAAATTAAAAGTACGAAATTGAAGAAAATCATATTCAACCATACAAAAGGGTACTGAAATGTAAAGATAAATTGTAAGTCAAATTGAACAACTACTGTACATTAAATGATTGATGGTACCTTGCATGAATCGCAAGTCTAATTTTTATAACTATTTCCTATAATTAACAACAAAGAAAACAATTGTATCTACCGTGACTACTAGAATTCAACAACTTGTATTTGCAAACAGTTGATCAACACCTACCACTTCAACGGTTGTTCTCTCTCCACTTTTCATGTGCAGTATCATCTGTTGTTTTGAAATCCCTTATTCTCCTTTACTTAGATAATTACCATAATCCATATTTCTTGGCCTCTGTCATTAACGGCTTCCGAGTTATAAGGCATCTAATACCTAATGGTTGTGTTGATTTCACTTCATAGTTATGCCGATGAGCTTAAGCAAATTGTGTCTGAGATTATCGTCTCCATCACTCAAAAAGCTATTTTGCATCCGGTTCATTTTAAGTCGTGGCCCTTTGTTGATTTAATCGACCTTCATTTATTGACACCTAATGCTTCAGGACTTTGTTTTTCCGCGTTACCTCTTCCGTTGGCTAAGGCTACTCACTTTGTCAACTAACTATACTTAACGACTGAAAGCCTTCAGCACTCGGCAAGTTTTATATCTATAGCATTTCGCTCAGTCTTTTTCCAGCCCAAGTCGAAAGTCAAAGACTAAATGGTGGTTGCTAATATATCGGATGTTCTAAATACTGCATTTTTATAAATGCAGAAGTTATCTTACAATTCATAAATTACCCATCAATAATCGTTAAAAAATGGAGAAACTCCAAGAGATGAAGACTTCTAGTAAAATATTCACCAGCTAATGATAGTTTCTCTCGTCTGGAGGAAAATTCCCACTACCAGTAATACACTCTTGTTCTGATCTGCTCCTTCTACAGCTGTTGTACATGTAATGTTATTGTTACATTTATTGTTATAGTATCATTAACAATAACTAAGCTCAATTTTTACCAATACATTGAGAAGTTCGCAATGCTCTCCTCAGCCTAATGCATTCTTAAGTTGTATCTATCTCTTGCTTTCTGTTCCTAACTGTTTCTCTCGACATTTAGAGATTGAGATCAGACTTTAATCTAGATACTAGCCTTCGAATTCACCTTGAATCTCTCCATCAATTTCCTAAAACTACAAATGAATTTGTTAATATTCGAAAAGGGCCTTTTTGCTTACCAAATAGGACACAACCTGGACGTGAATGTGAATTAGCTCTTCTGAAGTGAAGACTGCTCATCAAGCCATGATTGCCCTAAATTGGGCTTGGCCCAAACTGATCATGGGGCCCAGGATCGGCCCATCAGCTCAATTATCAGTTTCAGTCTCCCAGCGTGAACCGTCATCGCGGAGAGTCGGAGATTTTTATGGTCGCAGAACGTCTCTTTTCTGCACCGCCGAGAGCCGCTCCCGCCGCCCCCACGCGCCGTCGCCTTAACTCCGATCGCGCTCGCCGCCACCGCGGTGCGCTCCCATGTGATCGCCTAGAAACACCACCCCATACCACCGGCGCCTAATTCCCCAGAACCGCACCATGTCCTCGCACGAGCAAGCCATAGTCTCTCTCCTCTCCAACTTCGCCCTCTCCTTCGACGGCGCCGTCCTCGGCCTGACCCTTGCTTACGCCGCCGTCCGCACGATCGTCAAGTTGACCTCCAGCTCCTCCGCTCTCCGCAAGCTCCAAGACGCCCCCTCGGTCCGCGTTTCCGACCTCCGGTCCGTGCTCTCCCTCGAAGGCGGTTCCGATTCGGAGCCCGATTCGTCGAGCCGGTCGGGAAGGGAGGATCTCGTGATCGTGCGCGGCCTCGTGGAGGCGAAATCGGCTGTCGAAGGAGGGACGTGGAAGAGCTTGAGGCAGAATGTGTTGGTCTCGCAGGACTCCGGCGATAGGGCGGTGATCGTGCAGAGGACTCAAACGGTAAGTGTGTGTGCACGCGCTGTTTTGGGTTATTTTGCTCGAGTATGTAACGTGATTGAAAAAGTGGACTTTGTCTGACAATTCGTGGTAGCGTTAAAACATGATGATGCGTACAAGGGTTATATGTATGTCTCATGTTCGGACATTCTATCTGTGTGTTAAGTCATGTCTCGTTTTGCCAACTTTAGTCAGTTGATCTTTCGACTTCTCTTTCAATGCCACAAGACTGCGAAAAGGAAGCAAATTGATCGTTGAGGTATTGAGGAGTCCTTGTGAATTTGGTGTAATTAGTTTGGAAATGTCATGGTTGTGGCTACTTCTTTTTCGAGTGGGGTCTCAATATAAGTGGATATTGAACAATGGAGGCTGTAGGAAGCCTAAATCAATGACTTGGCTACATCATCTGGTATAAGTGCATTTGCTGGTGTAGCCGTGTTACTGCAATTTTCCATTTGTGATGTGAAGTAAACCTGACATTTTGAAAGTCGGGATTTTTCAAGCTTATAGCAGATTGTCTTGGCTTAGCAAGTGAATTCCTTCTTCTGTAAGTGCGATGCAATTTATGATAAAGTGGACTCTTATGTAATTTTGGTCATGATGAAAGGAGGAAAAGATGAGGACTTCAACTGAGTAAGCTGTTGGACTAAAGGACACATGCACCACTTTCATTTCTCTTTTTGAGATACTATATGGGGAATTACAATGGATTGGAGATGGATGCACTGGTGTCTTTGGGCCTTGGGTGTACCTGTCTGGTTGGGAAGACACCACAGGAAAAAGTCGATTTAGTGCGCATACCTAGAGAAAAATGCTAGAAGCAAGGGGAAGATCAATATTAGGAAGTATAGTAGGTTGCAGAGTCTCCCTCCTGTTCTGTGTCCTCTCGTATTTGAGGAAGTTTTACATGCACCAGGTGCCTATACCCTTCTCTCCCCTAATTGTGAGTTCCAGTTGAGTGGTTCCACATATCCTGTTATCTGTTCTCGGGATCTTACTTATACAATAATTTCTCTTTTGTATTTTTCTTTCTTTATAGAACTATAACATCAGTGAAAGGACAGGACTTAGCTTTGTGAAATCCGCATGATGGAGCAATTATAACTGCATTTCATGCATTAAATTGTTGTAATTATTCCTGCCAATTATGATTTTTCTGGAATGGATTTGTTCCTGTTTACCTCAGTCTCCCATGATCATTTGATAAGCTTGATCTTCTATTTTCCATTATGAAGTGCATATACAATGAGTGGAAGGGCTTTTTTGGATGGACTTCAGATCTACGTGCTATCTTGTCACGATCCTTGCGAGAACGAAAATCCTCATCATTAAGAACGGTAAGTAGAATTGTTCCAGAGGTTGCTTCTTGTATTTACACTATAGTTTTGCTGGAAAACTGCTGTTACAGCTTACATTACTTGTTGTTCGAGTGGGTTTACTTTACACATTGTTTGTCTTCAGCTAGGAACCATGGACCTCCTTCTAGGGTAGTATCACATTTTATTTTTGCCCTTGACACTGGAAATGTCTGGGAGACTATTCATACAGCCGTGATTGTAGACGTGTCAAAATTGGTGTTGCCATGGTACATCACATGGTTTTCATGTCCTCAATAACGGGAGTTGCACTATAGAGTCTATATTTTATTCCAAATTAAAAGGCAGGGAGAGTTCTATCCTTTTAGAACAACTGAGTTTCTTGAGAGCTGGTTAAAGTTGATGTTCTTTATCATGGTACAAGGGAGGTTACTGATGTCCTTAAATACATGTGCAGTTAGTGAAGCTAAAGATATTGAGAGATATAAGACAACTTTACAAGGCTTAGCTTTTCTGTCTCGAGCATTTAGTTATTATGCTTCGGTTCTTGCACTGTGCACTGGATATTTGAGATTTTAGAAGTCAGAGGTTCCCATTTTTTGGCCGACAGAACTGAAGATTCCTCAAGAAAAATTTGTATACATTCATCTTAGTGAGATTGTCTTTATAAAATAATTTCTGTGTTCTTGATGGTCTTAACTATGTACAATGAGAAACTTGGCTTTGATGTTTTAGGACAGAGCAGTCAAAATTGGCTTTCTGCTTTAGTCGTCGGACTTGCTCACATATGTTAGTATGACTGCAGGTTCCTTTTGTACTCATTGATGGCAGTCAGTGGCCAGCAGCGGATTATGTTGTTGTAAACATGGATGGCTCAAAGCATCATCTACCTCTTACCACAGTATATCACCAACTGCAGCCGATCAATGCTTCTCCTTATACATTCCTTCAGGCACTTTTTGGTCATGAATACCCTGTAAGTTTGCCACATATAATGACATATACTTCTTGATGCACATGGTTGACTGCGATGTTTGTTGCACCTTGAAGACATTTATGATAGTCTAGACCTTGCTGTTCCTTAAATTTTGGACTTTTTTTTTTTTTTTGGTGAAAGTAAGTAATTGTATTGAGCTTTGCCAACTATACAAGATGAAATTTTGGACTTTTGACTTTTGATGCATTCACTTTGATACAAGTGTCTGACCCGATGCTCTTCTTTCTCTGTTTTTCAAGGTTGGACTGCTTGATGAGGAGAAAATTCTTCCAATAGGAAAGGATGTCAGTGCTGTTGGCCTTTGCTTTTTGAAAAATGGAATTCTGGAGATCAAGTCATGCAAAGATCTTCCATATTTCCTGTGAGTGTTCCTCTCATTGTGATGGATTAGTCTTGATGTTTGCTTGAGGAGATTCTTTTGCCATTTGTGGACTTATTACCCATGTGCACTATTTTCTTTTGTAATAGATTGACCCGTGTGTACAAATTTATTCACTCTAATTATGGTCAAGGTTTCTAGAAGGATGTGAATATGTAGTGAATTTCCCGTTTGGAAGTCTTGCTGGTAGCATTTTGCATAACATGGTGAGTTCAACAGTTGTATGATTTTATAAATTTTTGCATGATCTGTACAAGCACCTATTAACCAGTATTTCTCCACTTACCTGTCAAAAGAAATCGTGGCGGCACCTCTCCTTTTGATGCTTGTCATTTGTTTGAGTGTGAAATGTTGTGTAAACGAACAGTCTGCTTCATGTGACTCAAGTTACCATTTCATATCTTCCTCTAGTGTAGTTGACATAATTATGCTTGAGGGTCTACTGCTCAGATTTTGTGCTGGCAGCCCTTCCTTGACGGTGTCAATTACTATTAAATTGTCCGTGATTTGATATTTTTCAGTACCGAGATGACAAAAGATCAGATGGTGATTGATCTTGCCTTCCGGACAAAGATACTCTTCTGGAGTAGTATATTTCTTGGATCGGCATCAATTGGTATCCTTGGATTTGCTTTTGTAAGGTTGGTAGCTATGAACCAAGTAATTTGTAATCCATATTCTATATCTTGTTGACTTCAAGACGCGATAATCTTTGACTTTATTGGACTTATGCTGAATATTCTTTGCTCAGAAATTGGAACAGATGGAAAGAGTGGAGGCAGCGTAGACGGGATGAGCAGCAGCAGCAGAGCCATGCTGCAGTCGATGAGGCCACCGCTCACATTGCAGAGGATGAATTGGGAGATGTACCAGATGGACAGCTATGCGTAATTTGTCTAATGAGGAGGAGGAGATCCGCTTTTGTTCCATGCGGTCATCTTGTGTGTTGTCAGCGATGTGCATTATCCGTGGAACGGGAGCTTTCCCCAAAATGCCCCGTTTGTAGGCAGCCGATCTCCAATTCAGTCCGGATCTATGATTCTTGAGTATAATATTGATTCTGTTTCTGTTAGTCAAAGGGTGGGAAGACGAAATTCTTAGCGTTTCTTCTTTAAAATATTCTCGGAAAAAGAGCATTCCCATCCATGGACAGACCACGAAAAACTGGTGATTATTTCTTCTGTAAATTAGTAACGATGCTCCGAAGGTCTCCCCTACCATGAGTACGGTGTTGTTCTGTAAATTGAGCCTTGTTGATTCTTTGTACATTTACCAGCAGGCAAGTCAGGAGGATGCAATCCATGCTACTGATTGGACATGAATGCTGTTGGCAAGCATTCATGAGGCTGATCTCATCCTCATCGCATGGAGATTGTTGCACTTCGTTCCTTCTTTCTTCTTTTCCAGCGCCTTCATTTTCTTTTTCAAGGGGGAAAAATATTAGATAGACGAATTGCCAACTCTTTCTCTGCCTGTGAAGACTGGAGCTAAAATTCATCAAATAACTTGGAGGGCAACTTCTTTCAATTTTTATACGATCATAAAAAGAAGAAAAAATAATTTCTTCCAATTTAGATGTCTCGTCTTTTGCTTCAACGGATTAGTTCTAATGATACGTTCAAACAAGCAATGTAAAGAAAGAATTTTTGTTGCTGGCAAAAGCCAAATTAGCATCGGTAACCACTCAAAAGCATTACCGTTAGCTCGACTGGCAAACTCCTGTGGCAAACAGGCATTTGATGTTGCTAAACCCCTTCTGCAAAAATTTCCAGCTGACTTCCATGGCTCTCTCGTGGATAAACTCAGACCCTCGCTGTCAAGTATGAACAAATGGCTGAAAATGTCACCCTCTCACAGACATGTAGACTAATCCATATGCATGGAAGTTGGCGTATTGCGGTTGTCAGATTAAGAATGAGCTTACCATTCTGATCATAGGTAATGTTCACAAGGAACATTCAATCCAAATCAAGATGATGTATAACGGTGCCATAATCTAGCAGAAGAATCTTAATTGTCTTCCTCATTCGTTTTCAGTTACCAGATCAAGTGAAGCATCAACGAGATCTTGTCGAAGAGTGCTGGAGGAGAGATGCGCATGATGGTCCTCCTCAGCATTTTTCAACAAATCATCCTTATACAATTTGGCTCTCACTGCGAGCACATGTTATGAGCCTGGCTCAGCTTTCTCCTCTGGCGGACTTACCTGCTAGCCGACTCTTAAGACATGCTCTCGAGGCAACAAGGAGAAAGCACAAGAAATCCCGGTGATCAC
Organism: Eucalyptus guilfoylei; assembly: GCA_016097605.1. Lineage (NCBI taxonomy): Eukaryota > Viridiplantae > Streptophyta > Magnoliopsida > Myrtales > Myrtaceae > Eucalyptus > Eucalyptus guilfoylei. Next base: position 49,835,655 of record CM027865.1, on the reverse strand, counting down.
CTGATGAGCCTCCTACAGGCATTTTGGTCCTCTTCCTTCTCCTCTACCTCAATGGTACCAACATTGTCACGGCTTACTCCTTGGAAGACAATGACCTATGGCTGAGCTTACCAGGTTGGTATCGCTGGTTACATGCTCTATCCGTCCTAAAAAGCCAATGCTCTTGCGTCTGCTTGCCTCCAGTGTTTATAGCAAGACTTTTTAAGTAAGGAGAAAGGACATGGGTTCTCAAGTCCTCTAACTCGAGAAAATCTATGAGGGCCTCACTCTCGCTCTATGATCCATCCCGCCATTACAATAAATTCATCTAAGAAAGGACCCCAGGACAAATTGAATGTGGTGCTCATTTCAGTTCTGAGGCAAGCGACATCCGTGAAGCTTATTACTTGTTCATGTTCACATACTTTTCAGCTGGTGGGAACGTGAACTTCTCAGAAATGCAAGATGGGTTCTCAATCATATGCAAGAAGGTGGGGGCCGCAGCCATTAAGCCAGTTCAAACAGAGCTAGGCTTCTCGTGCATCCTCTAAACAGAAGCAACTTCAGTACACTCGATTAAAGGTTTCTTTCTCCATTTCGTTAGTTTCCTGTTCCCTGTTTTCGTTTTAGTTTCCTTGACATTCCTTGACGACAAGCTCAGCGACTCAAGTGTTGATAGAGGCATAACTCTCTCACTTCTAGTTGAGGCTATTGTTCTGGAGATCTATGGTGCAGTACTACTGACATTTTCTGATTCGACATCGTCTCAGTTGGCTGATCAATGCCGTTCATGACCTAATATGATTACTCTAGCCATTTTTGTATCTTAGACCAGCATTTCCCGATAGTAATATACAGAGATGGTCAGGATCCATGTCACAGCTAGGTCTTGTAAGTCTCTGTCTCAAGGCAGGTGCAGGAAAGTCTCTAGATGTCGATCTCTTCAGCATAGCTGCATTGTCAAGAGAGAAGCGGTAAATGGCTCGTGCTGAGGTGAACAATAGAGCGAAAGAGCTAATCGTTGTCCAGCTCTTGGACAAACACGAGGGACTCGTCTCAAGGGGAATATGACAATTTTAGCAAATGATGGATGGCCATGGCAATTATGCAGTCCGGACTAAAACTCCAAGGAAATGGCTTGAAGCATAAGGGATTATGAATGTGACGGAAGCATTTTCAGCAGCAACATGGCAACAGATTTGTGCTATCACAATGATTTTAACCTCAACAACAATCAAAAAGCCGGAAACCCAAGATCGCATTGCCAAAATTAGCAAATGCCTCTTTGATTAGATGCTTCACCTTCTTATGATGTGACCGACTATGCTCCCAAGAGGTAGTGCGGAGAGCAGGTGTCTAGGGGAAAAGTGCCAAAAAAATGCTAAACTTTTTGTCTTGGTACTGATTTAGTCATAAACCTTTTTTTGGTGTCGATTTAGTCCTAAATCTTTTTACGTTGTGCCAATTCAGTCATTTTTGGCCAATTTTGGCCTGATTTTATTGACTGGACGCCGGCCGACTGATGTGGCCGATCAAGACGACGCGTGGACAATTTTTAACAATATTTTAATATTTTTGATTTTTTTTATTATTTTATTTTTTTCTTCTCCTCTTCTTTCTCCGGCCAGTCGCCGGACCTCAGCGACTGGCCAGAGGTGACGGCCGGTCGAGGTTGACCTCGTCAGCCACCTCGCCAGTGCCCGCGAGGGTGGCCTCACGCTGGGCGGCGAGGGCGAGCCCCGCTAGCTCGGTGCGAGGAGGCGGCCTTGAGCTGGCCTAGCGTCGAGCCAACGAGGGCGAGCCTCGCCCGCTCGGCGCGAGGCCGCCCTCGAGGCCTGGGCGGCGAGGCTTACCCTCACCGGAAGAAAAAAATTTAAAAAAAAAAATAAAAAGAAAAAATTCAAAACTATTAAAATATTATTAAAGTTGTCAACCTTAGCGCCGATCTAGCCAGGTCAGCCGGCCGACGTTCAGTCAGCAAAATCCGGCCAATTTAATTGACAAAACGTAAAAATGTTTATGATTAAATCGGTATCAAAAAAAAGATTTAGGACTTTTTTGGCACTTTTCCCCTTATGTTCATGGGACAAATTTCCCATGCCTCAGGGAATAATCCAGCTTGCAGGGAATTACTTCAATTTTTTAGCTCCGCACGGGAGGCTCATGCTATCCATAAGTCTCTGACGCATCTAAGCTTGTCAAATCATTACAATTCCGCGCAGAGATAAAGCATGGAAAAATAAATAAATATGGGAGTCCACATGTTGTGCTTGGGTGTAGATGTGGGGTTACGTTGCGGGGTGGAACATGTGGAAGCAGGACGCACAGCAGTTTGCATGAGGACCAGGAGGAGAGTTGACAGCTTAAATTTCGTTCCTTATGATGCATCTTAATTTGTATGCACAATTCGAGATTCTGCGTAAATACCCACAAGAGCCTTAGAAGTCCTTTCTCACCAAGATGTGCCCTGCTCTGTCTGCTCGCCTAAGTAGAAACCTGGTCGCCAGGGAATTGAAAAAGGTCTGTGCACCTGAGGCTAGCAGATTCTACCTTTTTACACAATCTTTTACCTCTCTTTATGCCAAGGCTACAATGACTGCTTTCTCTGTTCAGATAGCAGTTCAATACAACCAATGCTTTAACTGCTAGTTTGCTCGGTGAGTCACCATAGGATCACAACATTTTAAATTGACTAAAAACGTATCAAACCTCAGCTGAATTGAGCTACTAGCTTTTTTTTTTTGGGTCAAAATTGAGCTACTAGTTAAGCTGGTCCTGTTCCTTTGTTCATACAACTGACGAGGTACAGCATCAAATAAACATTTTTTCCAGGCAAAACAAAGCTATAATATTTTCCAGGAAAAACAAAGCTACAATATTTCAATTGCATTATTAAACATGAACAAATGGCTTCCACATTAGCAACAACAAGAAAACACATCCACGACCACAAATGTCATTACACTAGAAAATCAGTCTGAAGCGGATCTTGGCTTTGTTTAGCCAGTTCCACCGAGCACAGCCTTGAGCTTCTTCACTTGGGCATCGTCCAGGAAAGTGGTCTTCTCCACCAATGCAGATGGCAAATTGCTGGCAAACAATGCGAAATCGAGGATTTGGAGGCCAGGATTTGCGCTGCTGAAGCTGACCACAGCTATGGCCGTGGACCCACCTGCATTTATTTGGAAATGAAGCAACCCCTGTGGGAAAACCATAATGTCCCCTCTCTTCAGGGTCATCAAGTAGACATCATTGGCTGAAGAAATGAACCCTGCCAATATTTTCCCATGAACCACGAACAGGAGCTCCGATGCACCTGGGTGGGTGTGCAATGGGACGACGCCGGCTGGCGCCAGGTCCAATCGGGCTGCTGAGATGCCGAGCCCATTGACGCCTGGGAACTGGCCTACGAATGCAGGGGTCACAGCTGCTTTGATGATATTGGTGGTGTTACCAGCTACTCCGAGTCCTGAAAAAACAAAGTCTTTCACAGTGACCTTTGCAGGGGTCTTGCAAGTGTAGCCTGCCGGGGTGTCTGGGCCTTTGAGGTTTGCGACGCAGAAGTCCTGGACGGAGGCATGAGAAGAGGAGAAGAGGAGGGAAAAAAGGAAGAGAATGTGAAGCATTTTGGTTGGTGCTTTTTACTTCAGGGCACAAGATATGGTGCGTTCACTAAGTCACATAAGGTTTATATAGGAGTTTTGCACGAATAGGATGCATGTTGAACCGAGAAGACTTGACCATGCAGGATATAGTGATTATTCAACATTGAAAGAGAGCCACAAGTTTTTTGGACTGTGAAGAGCCAAGGCATCTTCATTGAACCCAAACGATAGGGGGGAAAGAGAGAGAGAGAGAGAGAGAGAGAGAGAGAGAGATGCACAAAGCTTATACCGTGTTGGAGAGATTGGTGGTCCATTGTAGCTAAAGGATAAAAACAGCAAGCCTTTTTTGGTAGTTAGGGATTATACCGTGTTGGAGAGATTGGTGGTCCATTGTAGCTACAGGATAAAAACAGCAAGGCTCTTTTGGTAGTTAGGGATTTCAGTGCATCGACGAGCCAATTGATTCTTGAAAGTCCCCTCTAATGTCAAACAAGGAAAAAACATAATATTGAAGGATAATCATTTTGGTGGGTCTCATTGGATATCTTAGCTGAAATGATACTCCATTTAGGACCTAATGCCTTCCCTCATCTGATGTTGATCCTAGCATGGATGAAAATAAATGAGATGTGCACATGGAAAGAAGAGAACAATTTTGACCAAAGATCGTGAGAGTTTGTAGAACTTTTGCCAACTTTTCTAAAAACTTAAACCATTCAAACTTCTAAAGGAGATTAACAAAAAAAAGATTGCACGTGTCTACATTGGCGTTCATTTGCTAATATCTCCCATTAACAAGTAAAATGTCCGATTGTGCGACACTTTTGAGTCAAGCATAATGAGCTCTATTATAAGTGTTTGAACATGGCTCACGCCTTTTGTAATTCTTTGTAATTTAGGAGAAGAAAATGATCAGAATATGTCGTGGTCAATTAATTGTTAACTAGTTGGGTTAAAGCACAGAGTAGGTTGGACCTTTCGTTGCTAATATATGATGGGGAAAGAAAGATAAAATAAATCATGAGAAAAAGAGAAGGAATGATAACGATAAGGAGTGCCGGTAAAGGACACGAACAAAGAACGAACTGGGAGGGGAATTGCATGGGTGGTTGGGTGGTCGAGTGGAGGCACGTGAAGAGGGAATGCATGAGATCGAAACAAGACATTTTGCCAGCTCAAGTCATATTAAAAGAGAGAAGCCAAACACCCCCCGCCCCCACCTCCGCCCCCCTCCGGGTCTTCTTCTTCCGCAATGTAACTATCGTTGGAAGCATCTCTTGGCTGTCATTCCTCAATGTGAACCATGGAATTGATGTGTGGTCTTGAGTCATCCCCAATTCCCCTCCCAAGCTCTATCCCAAGAAACCAGATTTGATAGGTTACAGGATACTCTCGCTCTAACCAAACCACCCCAACCCCCCCTGCCCCGCCCCGCCGTGGGCGGGGCTCCGCACCCAAGCCCACTAGACAGTCATGGGCTTGTGCTGGCCCTTGATATCTCGGCCCGCATTTCCCACTTGTCCAAGTTAAGAAATTAGTTGGACGTAGATGACCCAATTCTATTCTTTATTCTAACCCGCGTTGTCGAACAAAGTAAAGAGTTCGATTTAGGTGTGCTCACATATACTTGAATATATTGAGAAAATATATATGTGACTATATGCGTTGTTCTATTCAAAAGGGTTCCGGCTTTTAATTAGGACTAGATCAATAGGTCATAGACTTATTTCTTAACCCATATTAGATATGCCGAGTTGTTATGTGGGTTAGTTATGTTTAGCAAATGGGTCACAAACGGGTTTAAAATGGTAAAATCCAAAATTATATGAGTGTTAAATGAGTTTACAACTTATTAAGACTCAACTCACTTTTATGACTCTTTCTTCACTCTTTTTTGCCCTCACTTGATCTTGTACTCATTCACTATTCACTCTTCCTTAGTTCAGGTATGAGTTTTCTTAAACTGGGTTAAATATAGAAGCATTTTAACAATATAAGTTGGGTTGGGTAAGGATCACTAAATTTGTATTACATACAAATGGGTCAAAATAAGTTAAATGAATTAATTTGAGTTATACCATTTTCGATTCGATTCACCTATTTGATAGGTATAATAGGAATACTATCACTATGGACATTTGGTTGAGCATACCATTAATCCTTCCGCTTAGCTAACTATCATTCTTTATTCGGCTTGTTAAGTGGATTGGTGATTGATGAAATTTTTAATGAATATGGGCTTTAGACCGCAGAAATTCTTGGCAAAACAAAGCCGGCAATGTCATTTCAGATGGACTCCAATCAGACAATTAGGTGGGCCGAAGGCGTTGACCGGCCCGAGATCAGCCCGTAACATGGGCTATTACACGCCCATGCGGGCTTTCGAGGGTTCGCTGAAGGGTGTGAAACTTGAATTCATGGAACCAAAAATCTCACGAAAACTTGGTTTATGTAGCATGGGGAAGAAAAATGATTTCTTATCTGGACTTGGTTTATGCAACACAGAAGCATGAAGTGAGGAGAAAGCAGTAGTATTATCTAGAGCTACAAGCGCAAAGAGTCGATGCTTTCTAAAGGCTTGAGAAACATTATACAAGTATTATCAACCGATTAAGTTTATATCTTTTACCTGTAACTAATGACCTTAATCCAAAACATTTTGCATGCAATTTGTATCATTCGAATTGATGACTTCTAGTTTCGAGCTAAAAATCATTCAATACTTCAGCCAATTGCACTAACCTGAATTAAGCGTTTTTTTAAAATAAATCTTGGACCTTTTTAGTTGCATATTAAGCCTTTAAACTGATACAACTTTTGCTAAATCAAATTCCTGACTTTGAGCCTATTGGAGCTGATAAGGATTTTGGTGTAGAAAGTTCGAGTGCTTGTTCATGTCGACAAATCTCATTATTCAAAATAAAATAAAGGTTTTCGTATTCGACATATTTTGTCTTGCGCACCCAAATATGTACCTTTTCAAAAATTGAATTCATTAGTTTTACTGTTTTACTATCCATAAGATCAATAGAACTAACCAAAATCTAAGATATAGTTATTTTCTGGAGGATTAGAAGCCGAGATCATATTACTTTTTGAAGAGTAATCCATTTGATTCGATGGCAGGAGCACTTAATCGATTTGTGAATTGCATGCCAGTATAACATGCTGTATCACTCTCTTTCCTTCTTCATCGTAATTGATTCTTAATTAAATGATACCTTTTAGAAAGGCATTTGTTTTTGTATGCTATATGCCTACGTAATTTATGAAATGAGTTCGTGCCTACATAATTCATTAGGTCGTGACCTTTCTACCATTTCTAGTCATCAAAGGGGAAAAATTGAGTAGTTGTTATCTCATATTTCACCTCTTTTGGCTTCTTCTACTTTCAAGAAAAGAGCTTTCACTTGCGAACAAATAGAAGAAAAGTAAACATTTCTCCGTATCATTTACTAGAACTTGGTTTTAAGCAAGAACAAATAGAAGATTAGGGGGAAAAAAGTAAACAAGGGAAATTTCCCACGATGCCTTCCCCGAGTAACTAATCCCGGGCGTGGTACAGGAAAATGATGGCAGCTGGTTACGCGCGTGCTCTTCTACACTCCTACCATCTTATTTAGAAAAATGTATAATTTTGCCCGTGCTCAAATTAATGCGGAAAGCATTAATTTTCAAGGGATATACCCTTCTTATTGTAAGTGTAATTAATTTATCAACGATTAAGCATACTCGATTCTAAGTGATCGGCTTTAAGGGGGGTCGAATTGACTCGCCTGGTCTTGGAATTGGATTGAAGCCAAGCACCAATGGTGACATCTTCTTTCATTTTTCTTATTTCCTAGGAGATTGCAAGTGTTGTTGCATGGTTTAAACTTTCATTTTTTTTAGTATTTTGGATCTTGTTAGGGAAATCCACAAAAGCTTAAACATATAAGTGGAGAGAGATCACATAAATATAAATAATATTTAAAATCTGTTGTCAATGATGTGGGATAATATTTCAATGTTAATCACTGAAAATCTTGATGGAAAGATGTTGAAGGTGTGGTAATATTTGATCAAGTATCATTAACATGCTAATAAAAAAAATATAGTATTGGTTCGGTTCAAGCGGTTTGGTCCACCGGAATCGAAATTGGATGGACAATCATTGATTCCAAATTTTAAAAATCTAAAATCGCCCAAAACCGACCAATTTGGTTTGGTTCCAGTGCTTACCCCTATACTTAACAAAAACTCTTAAAACATTTTAATAATATTAGCAACTCATTGTTAAAAAAAATGTGGATGAATATATCTAATATGCTAGATAAGCAATATTATTGTAAATACGGTAACTAATATTAGCAATATCGTAATTTAACAGTGGCGAAACTAATTTTACTAGAACAAAGTACAATTATGAACATCCATTTGCTTTTATGATACAATAAGGTATATTACTTCAACAAGACCGTGTTAGCAATTTACTAAGAGTAAGTATAATTAAGATCATCAAGGATTAGCACTTGCTTAATTTACCAATTACAAGGGAAATTACTACTTTAAAGTTGCATTATCTGTCTTAAGAGATGTTACTATTTTGAAGTAAATAATTCCTTCCATAACATGACATAATACTTGGTAATTTTATTATAATGCAGTAAATTATCCCAAACTATCGCCAGTGACAAAATACTTGTAATTAACTTAAAGCTTTGGTAAATTGCTAAATTCCTCATAATTTGATTGCATTGGTCGTTTGAAATTTTTTATAAAAAATAGCAACATGCCTCTACACTTCATAAGTTAGAGATGTCGTGATAAGTAATTATTGAGTAATATTGTAATTTTCTTCAATTAATTGTGATTGGTAGTTCTATCAGTGTTAATACTCTTCCCATTGTTATTAGAAATTTTTCTTTAAAATTCGTAACTCAATGATGAAATTGGTATTACCAAGTAATTATCCTACCATAGCGTAATTTTCCTTAATAAGTCATTAATTTGTAGTCCTATCTTTAGTAATCATACCTCCAACAATTGTAATTTGCTGGAATTTTTGTGATCTCAATTGCACCTATATTTAGCAATACAATTCATGGCATTGAATGTGTACACATGCTAATTAAACCAATGAATTAGTAAAGTACTTGAAATTGTCGCAAGAAGCACAACTTATAATCAATAAACGAACTCTATAATTAACCTTTGGAAATGAATTTCTATAATCAAAAAATTTTAAATAGTGAGTAGTATAATCTACCTTTGGAAATAACAAATTACTTATATAAGTTATTATATATATATATATATATATTATTTTGACTTTAAATCCAATCGGTTTATAGACTAAAGCGCCCAACTTCAGCAAAATACCCTACCGCAACGGATTTTTTATTTTTCAAAATCATAAATTTACCGTTTCAACCTCCAGCGTGCTGCCCACTTTCCTAATTTACGAGGGGTATATTTGGAACAACGGGGAAAGGGGCTAATTATCCGTTAGAAATTTAGAAATAAAAACAAGAAATCCTCACCCACCGTCACATCATCATCTTCGTCTTCGTCTTCTCCATCTGCTTATTTCCCTTTTTTCCTCTCTCTCGATCGGAGCGGGCGGAAACCGCCGTCTGGCTCCGCGTGCCGCCGATGATCGGCGAACGGACGCCGCAGCGTCGGGGGCGCTTTGGTCGGGGCTCGGGGACGGGGTCGCCCATGGTGGCGGCGAAGGCGAGAGGCTGATCACCGGCGTGCGAGGGCTTGTTGGAGTTCGAGGTGGATCGGTAAATTTTCTCGAATTTTTTCTCCTTTGGCTAGTGTGATTGGGTGCTGATGCCGTCGTTAGTGATAAATCCTGTCGTAAGAGCTTAAGAATCATATACCTTTTGACTTCTGAAGTAGCAGTTTTTCCTTACATCGATTTAGACTGGAATTACTGTTTTTCATATATCTTTCGGAATTTATGTAGTAAGATCCCGAAAGTTTCTCGAACCTCTCAGTCAATGTCTTAATGAGCAGTAATATCTATCTGTGTGGTAGAATTGTTAGCCTCTTTATTGATGCATATTAAGATAAGAGTGAAACATATAAGGAGATTGATATGCCTCAACGGTCATACTGTTTGGTGTATCTCAGTTTTGGGAAATTACCACTTTTCAATTGATGATTCACTTTTGCTTATCCCTAGATCAATCCTTGTTGTCTCACGCCAGTGCTTTCTTTACCACTTTTCTTTTCAAACGCTGCATGTGATTGTCCTTTCTCTGATTTATAATAGACATAATTTCCAGTGCATCTCTAAATTCCAGTGCTTTGGAATTTTAATGTGTTTCAAAGAGCGTCATCCATATCGTGTAGAGTATCCCACATATTTCTTGAATCTATTTGTCAATGTCTTATTGAACAATGAGATTTCATAAAATTCCCTCTGTCCTAAAGAATTTTCAGACTTTTGTTTTTTCCTTTCTCGGTATTTGCTTCTTGACCTCAATTTTTCTGTTTAAGACTAACGGGATTTAAAGTTTTGGTCAAAATCAATTTCAACTGTTGCAAATGATTGCAATTTTCTTTCTCACTCAGTTTTGTCCAGGGCCTATAATTTTCAAGCAACATTGCATGGTTAATTTTGCTTTTAAAGAAAGTCATGCATATGATGTTAGGTTATATAACAAGTTTGTTGAATCTATTCCTCAATAGCTTTATGAGGATCTCTCTTTTGCCAAACAAAGTTAAACTTTCTATATTTGTCTGTTTTTCAAAAGTTCCTTGTTAAGGAGATTATGTAATATTTCTCTCTGTTTTAAAGTGCGTTGAGACTTTTCGTTTGTCTTTTCTAAATGTTAACTACTTGGTTTTAAGTTTCTGTCAAAGAGTAACTGGATTTCTGTCAAAGTCGTCTCCAAACGTTGCAAATTATGGCAATTTTCTTCCTACTCTGGGATGTACAAGACCTATAATTGAAACGACATCAGGAGTTTTAAACTTTTTTTTTTTTTTTCGTAAAAGAAAGTCATGCATATTGTTAGATTATATCCCAAGTTTGTTGGATCTATTAATCCATAGCTTTACGAGCATTGAGTAGTAAGTTTTCAAATATATCTTTCTTAGTTTTAACTTTTTCTCTTTTTCAATATTTTAAGAAATTTTTTGATTAAGGAGATTTTAATGTTTTGAATAATTGTGAGACTTTTGTTTTATCCTTTCTCAATGTTAGCTTCTTAATGTTAAGTTTATCAATAAACAGTTACTGGATTTCAAGTTTCCCATCAAACTCTTTTTCAAATGTTGCAAATGATGGCAATTATCTTTGTTATTCTGTTATGTATGAGATATATAATTTTTAAGCAACATTGGCAATTTTCATGTTTTGTATCACAAGCTTTTGAATCTATTTCTCAATAGCTTTATGAGCAGTAAGTTTTTAAATCTCTCCTTTTTGCGAAAAAAAAAAACCTTTTTTTTTCTCCTTTGAAATTTTAATCTTTTTTCTTGAAAAAGAGATTCTGTAGTATTTCTCTATTTTAAAGAATTTTAATTTTATTGTTGTCCGTTCTAAATATTAGCTTCTTGATTTTATAATTATTATTTGTCGAAGAGCAACCAGATTTAAAGTATTCCGTCAAAGTCGTTTCAAAATGGTGCAATGAGTCACAAACTTTAGAATCTATATCTCAATTGACTCTGTGAGCAGTAATTTTTTAAATCCCTCCTTTGTGCAAAAAAACCTTTTGTTTTCTCTTTTGAATTTTAATCTTTTTTCTTAAATTTCTTTGTTCAAGAGATTCCATAATGTCTCTCTGTTTTGAAGAATTTCAATTCTATTGTTGTCCTTTCTAGACATTAGCTTCCTGATTATATCTTTTTTTGTAAGTCATTTCAAAATGATGCAAATGATTGCAATTCTACCTTACTCTGATTTGTATGAGACTTTTTTTTTTCAAACATTGGGATTTCAAATTTGCTTTGAAAAAACGTCGTGCATTTTATGAGCAGTTTTTCAATATCTCTTTTTCGCCAAAAAAGTTAAACTTTTATTTCTCCTTTTGAATATTTCTCTATTTTTTAAAAGTTCTAAATATCGTAAAATCTCTTTGTATTAAAGAGTTGCAAGTCTTTTGTTTTGTCCTTTCTAAATATTAGCTTCTTGATTTTAAGTTCTCTGTCAAAGAGAAACTGGATTTAAAGTTTGCTATCAGAGCAAGTTTTTGAATCTATTTCTTGAAAGCTCTATGGCAGCAAGTTATTGAATATCTCTTTTTTTTGCGGAAAAAAATGTTAAAACCTTTTTTGTTCTCCTTTTGGATTTTAATTTTTTTTTTTAAAGTTCTTTGTGGAAGAGATTCCGTAATATTTCTGTTTTAAAGAATTTTAATTCTATTGTTGCCCTTTCTATTTAGCTTCTTGGTTATATATATTATTTTGTCAAAGAGTAACCATATTTAAAATATTCTGTCAAAGTCATTTTAAAATGGTGCAAATGAGTCACAAGCTTTAGAATCTATTTCTCAAAAGACTTTGTGAGCAGTAAGTTTTTAAATCCCTCCTTTGTGCAAAAAAAAAAAACTTTTGTTTTCTCCTTTTGAATTTTAATTTTTTTCTTAAAGTTCTTTGTTAAAAAGATTCCGTAATTACTCTGTTTTGAAGAATTTCAATTCTGTTGTTGTCCTTTCTAAATATTAGCTTCCTGATTATATCTTTTTCTGTCAAAGAGTAACCGGATTTAAAGTATTTATGGCAAAGTCGTTTCAAAATGGTGCAAATGATTGCAATTTCCTACCTTTTTCTGATTTGGGAGACCTATTATTTTTCAAACATCGGGAGTTCAAATTTGCTTTAAAAAAAGTCATGCATATTTATGAGCAGTTTTCCAATATCTCTTTGTCGCCAAAAAAGTTGAACTTTTATTTCTCCTTTTGAATATTTCTCTCTTTTTTAAAAGTTCTATAGATATCGTAATATCTCTCTGTTTTAAATAATTTGAGTCTCTTGTTTTGTCCTTTCTAAATATTAGCTTCTTGATTTTAAGTTTTATGTGAAAGAGTAATTGGATTTAAAGTTTATTGTGAAAGCAAGTTTTTGAATCTATTTCTCGAATGCTCCGAGGCAGTAAATTATCAAATATCTCTTTTTGTGAAAAAAGTTAAAACTTGTTTTTTTCCTCCTTTTGAATTTTAATCTTTTTTCTTAAAGTACTTTGTGAAAGAGATTCCTAATATTTCTCTGTTTTAAAGAATTTTAATTCTATTGTTGTCCTTTCCAAATATTAGCTTCTTGATTATCTTTATATATGTATATATACATATTATGTTGTCAGAGTAACCCGATTTAAAGTGCTCCATCAAAGTCGTTTCAAAATTTCAAATGAGTCACAAGCTTTAGAATCTATTTCTCAATAGACTTTTTGAGCAGTAAGTTTTTAAATCCCTCCTTTGTGCAAAAAACTTTTTTTTCCTCTTTTTGAATTTTAATCTTTTTTGTTAAAGTTCTTTGTTATAGGGATTCCGTAATATCTCTCTGTTTTAAAGAATTTCAATTCCATTTTTGTCCTTTCTAAATATTAGCTTCCTGATTATCTCTGTTTTTGTCAAAGTGAACCAGATTTAAAGTTTTTTGTCAAAGTCGTTTCAAAATGGTGCAAATGAATGCAATCATCTACCTTACTCTGATTTGCACGAGACCTATTATTTTTGAAATATTGGGAGTTCAAATTTGCTTTGAAAAACGTCATGCGTTTTGTGAGCAGTTTTTCAATATCTCTTTGTTGCCAAAAAAGTTTTACTTTTATTTCTCCTTTTGAATATTTCTCTGTTTTTTAAAAGTTCTATAGATATCGTAAAATCTCTGTTTTAAAGAATTGCGAGTCTTTTGTTTTGTCCTTTCTAAATACTAGCTTCTGGATTACAAGTTCTCTGTCAAAGAGAAACTGAATTTAAAGTTTGTTATCAAAGAAGTTTTTTAATCTATTTCTCGAAAGCTCTATGGCAGTAAGTTATCAAATAAAAAAAAAAAAACTTTTTTCTCCTTTTGATTTTTTATTTTTTATTTTTTTTTTTTTTTTAAAGTTCTTTGTGAAAGAGATTCCGTAGTATTTCTCTGTTTTAAAGAATTTTAATTCTATTGCTGTCCTTTTCTAAATATTAGCTTCTTGATTAAATATATTCTGTCAAAGTCGTTTCAAAATGGTGCAAATGAGTCACAAGCTTTGTAATCTATTTCTCAATAGACTTTATGAGCAGTAAGTTTTTAAGTCCCTCCTTTATGCGAAAAAAAACTTTTGTTTTCTCCTTTTGAATTTTAATTTTTTCTTAATGTTCCTTGTTCAAGAGTTTCCGTAATATCTCTCTGTTTTAAAGACTTTCAATTCTATTGTTGTCCTTTGTAAATATTAGCTTCCTGATTTTATCTTCTTTTGTCAAAGAGTAACCGGATTTAAAGTATTCCGTCAAAGTCATTTCAAAATGGTGCAAATGATTGCAATTTTCTACCTTACTTTGATTTGTACAATGTCTATTATTTTTCAAACATCGGGAGTTCAAATTTGCTTTGATAAAATGTCATGCATTTTATGAGCTGTTTTCCAATATCTTTTTTCACCAAAAAAGTTAAACTTTTATTTCTCCTTTTGAATATTTCTCTTTTTTTAAAGTTCTACAGATATGGTAAAATCTCTCTGTTTTAAAGAATTGCAAGTCCTTTGTTTTGTCCTTTCTAAATATTAGCTTCTTGATTTTAAGTTCTCTGTCAAAGAGAAACTGGATTTATAGTGTTTTAAAAGCAAGTTTTTGATTCTATTTCTGGAAAGCTCTTTGGCAGTAAATTATAAAATTCTCTTTTTTGCAAAAAAAGTTAAAATTTTTTTTTTCTCCTTTTGAATTTTAATCTTTTTTCTTAAAGCTCTTTGTGGAAGAGATTCCGTAATATTTCTCCGTTTTAAAGAATTTTGATTCTATTGTTGTCCTTTCTAAATATTAGCTTCTTGATTATATATATTTTATTTTGTCAATGCGTAACCAGATTTAAAATATTCTGTCAAAGTCGTTTCAAAATGGTGCAAATGAGTCACAAGCTTTAGAATCTATTTCTCAATAGACTTTATAAGCATTAAGTTTTTAAATCCCTCCTTTGCGCCAAAAAAAAAAAACTTTTGTTTTCTCCTTTTGAATTTTAATCTATTTTCTTAAAGTTCTTTGTTAAAAAGATTCCGTAACATCTCTCTGTTTTAAAGAATTTCAATTCTATTGTTGTCCTTTCTAAATATTAGTTTCCTGATTGTATCTTATTTTGTCAAAGAGTAACCTTATTTAAAGTATTCTGTCAAAGTCGTTTCAAATGGTGCAAATGATTGCAATTTTCTATAAGCATTGAGCAAAAGTTTTCAAATATATCTTTTTTTGCCAAAAAAGTTAAACTGTCATGTGTTTTTCAATAGTTTAACAATGTTTTTTTTTGGAAAAAAGTTTTAAAAATTTTATTTCTGTTTTGAATCCTTTTTCAAAGGTAGCTTCTAAAATGTTAAAGTTTACCATGAGTCTTTTCTTTGTCCTTTCTAAATACTCTTTTGATTAAATGTTGCAAATGATGGCAAATCTTTGATTTAAATTTTGTTATATAAGCAATTTTTGAATCTATTTTTTAAAGCTTCTGAATTCATGCATTTCATGTTTATCAAAGCTTTTGAATCTATTTCTCAATATTGTTATAAAAGTAAGTTTTTAAATCTCTCCCTTTTGCCAATTTTTTTTTCTCCTTTTGAATTTTAATCTTTTTTCTTAAAGTTCTTTGTGAAAGAGATTCTATAATATTTCTTTGTTTTAAAGAATTTTAATTTCATTGTTGTTCTTTCTAAATTAGCTTTTTGATTTTATATATATTATTTTGTCAAAGAGTAACCACATTTAAATATTCCATCAAAGTTTGTTTCAAAATGGTGCAAATGAGTCACAAGCTTTAGAATCTATTTCTCAATAAACTTTATGAGCTGTAAGTTTTTAAATCCCTCATTTGTGCCATAAAAACTTTTATTTCCTCCTTTTGAATTTTAATCTTTTTCCTTAAGGTCCTTTGTTCAAGAGATTCTGTAATATCTCTCTGTTTTAAAGAATTTCAATTCTGTTGTTGTCCTTTCTAAATATTAGTTTCATGAGTATATATATATATTTTTGTCAAAGAGTAACCGGATTTAAAATATTCCGTCAAAGTCATTTCAAAATGATGCAAATGGTTGCAATTTTCTACCTTACTCTGATTTTTATGGGACCTATTATTTTTCAAACATCGGGAGTTCAAATTTGCATTCAAAAAACATCATGCATTTTATGAGCAGTTTTCCAATATTTTTTTTCACCAAAAAGTTAGCTTTTATTTCTTGTTTTGAATATTTCTCTGTTTTTTAAAAGTTCTACAAATATCGTAAAATGTCTCTGTTTTAAAGAATTGCAAGTCTTTTATTTTGTCCTTTCTAAATATTAGCTTCTTGATTTTAAGTTTTCTGTCAAAGAGAAACTGAATTTAAAGTTTGTTATCAGAGCAAGTTTTTGACTCTATTTCTTAAAAGCTCTATAGTAGTAAGTTATCAAATATCTCTTTTTTTGTGAAAAAAGTTAAAAAACTTTTTTTCTCTATTTGGATTGTAATCTTTTTCTTAAAGTTATCTGTGGAAGAGATTCTGTAATATTTCTCTGTTTTAAAGAATTTTAATTCTATTTTTGTTCTTTCTAAATAGTAGCTTCTTGATTATATATATTGTTTTGTCAAAGAGTAACCATATTTAAAATATTCCGTCAAAGTCGTTTTAAAATGGTGCCAACGAGTCACAAGCTTTAGAATCCATTTCTAAATAGACTTTATGAGCAGTAAGTTTTTAAATCCCTCCTTTGTGCAAAAAGAACTTTTGTTTTCTCCTTTTGAATTTTAATCTTTTTTCTAAAAGTTCTTTATTAAAAAGATTCCATAATATCTCTCTATTTTAAAGAATTTCAATTCCATTGTTGTCCTTTTTATCAGCTTCCTGATTATCTCTGTTTTTGTCAAAGAGTTACCAGATTTAAAGTATTCCATTTCAAAATGGTGCAAATGAATGCAATTATCTACCTTACTCTGATTTGAATGAGACATTATTTTTCAAATATCAGGAGTTCAAATTTGCTTTGAAAAAACATCATGCATTTTACTAGCAGTTTTTCAGTCTCTTTGTTGCCAAAAAAGTTAAATTTTTATCTCTCCTTTTGAATATTTCTCTGTTTTTCAAGAGTTCTATACATATCATAAAATCTCTTTTGTTTTAAAGAACTGTGAGTCTTTTGTTTTGTTCTTTCTAAATACTAGCTTCTTGATTATAAGTAGTTCTCTGTCAAAGAGAAACTGGAGCAAGTTTTTGAATCTATTTCTTGAGAGCTCTATGGCAGTAAGTTATCAAATATATATATATATATATATATTTTTTTTTTTTTTGGAAAAAAAGTTAAAAACTTTTTTCTCCTTTTGAATTTTAATCTTTTTTCTTAAAGTTCTTTGTGAAAGAGATTCCATAATATTTCTCTGTTTTAAAGAATTTTAATTCTATTGTTGTCCTTTCTAAATATTGGCTTCTTGATTATATATATAATATTATTTTGACAAAGATTAACCAGATTTAAAGTGTTCTGTCAAAGTCGTTTTAAAATAGTGCAAATGAGTCGCAAGCTTTAGAATCTATTTCTCAATAGACTTTATGAGCAGTAAGTTTTTAAATCCCTCCTTTGTACAATAAAAAAATTTTGTTTTCTACTTTTAAATTTTAACATTTTTCTTAAAGTTCTTTGTTCAAGAGGTTCCGTAATATCTCTCTGTTTTAAAGACTTTCAATTCTGTTGTTGTCGTTTGTAAATATTAGCTTCCTGATTGTATCTTATTTTGTCGAAGAGTAACCGGATTTAAAGTATTCCGTCAAAGTCGTTTCAAAATGGTGCAAATGATTGCAATTTTCTACCTTACTCTGACTTGTGCGATACCTATTATTTTTCAAACATCGGGAGTTCAAATTTGCTTTGAGAAAACATCATGCATTTTATGAGCAAGTTTCCAATATCTCTGTTGCCAAAAAAGTTAAAAACTTTTATTTCTACTTTTGAATATTTCTCTCTTTTTTTTTTAAAGTTAAAATTTGAACTCCCGGTGTTTGAAAAATAATAGGCCTCCCAAACAAATCAGAAAAAAGGTAGGAAATTGCAATCATTTGCACCATTTTGAAACGACTTTGCCATAAATACTTACATGATATGGATGACGCTCTTTGAAATACATTAAAATTCCAAAGCATTGGAATTTAAAGATGCATTGGAAATTATGTCTTTAATAAATCACAGAAAGGACAATCACATGCAGGGTTTGAAAAGAAAAGTGGTAAAGAAAGCACTGAAGTAAGACAACAAGGATTGATCTGAGGATAAGCAAAAGTGAGTCAACAATTATATGTTTCACTATTATCTTAATATGCATAAATAAAGAGGCTAACAATTCTATAACACAGATAGATATTACTGCTCATTAAGACATTGACTGAAAGGTTTGAGAAACTTTCGGGATCTTACTAAATTCCCAAAGATATATGAAAAATGGTGTATATGATTCTTAAGTTCTTACCAGTGATTTAGATTCCCAAAAATCTAGGCTGCAAACTCTCTCTCGGGGAGATGGGTTAGGATTCTCAAGAACCCAAATTTAGGAAGCGAATTGAGGGGATTACGTGGGTTTTTCCTTGAGATTTATTGTCCCTTTTGGGGGATGTGCAGAGACCGTAAAGGGTTTAGGCGAGGTGATTTCATCTCCGCCCATTTTACTTTGGAAAAGGCTTTTTGATGGCACAAGCATATCGCGTTGGACCGTATGATATTTCCATTTATATCCACCCCATCCGTTCCCATTCCAGGATCCCTTCTCAAACACCTTGCTTGATCCATCAAGCCCTCTCTCTGTCTCTCACCCTCTCTTTCATTTCACCATCGCGCAGAGTCCGCAGCAGCAGCAGCAGCAAGTTGTGCAAAGCTTCCATAATAGAATACGGGGGACGAAATTCACCCCCAAACCCAATACCGATCGGGCCCCAAATCTCTCTCTCTCTCCCCGTCTCTAAAAATCTCAGAACTCCAAAAAGCGCATTTCCTTTTCCGTGTTGTTTTCTTCACCAGCCGTTCTCCCTGCCACTTGGAGTTGAAAGGGAATATTATGTTAAACAGAGCCACTCCCCCTCGCATCCCCGAAAACCCAAAACCAGCCCCCCCCCCCCCCCTCTCTCTCTCTCTCTCTCTCTCTCTCAACCTTTCTTGATGCTTTTTGTTTTTTTGGCGTTATTTTCTTTCTCTCTCCACAAACTCCGAACGCCCCTCCTTGAAACATCAACCCACAACCCCCGTCCTCTAAATCCCTGGTAAAAAAACTTTCGGGTCTCAGCCGGGTAGGGTTTCAACTAAATTGGTGTAAGGAAAAACTGCTTCTCAGAAGTCAAAATGTATATGATTCTTTAAGCTCGTAAGACGGGATTTATCATTAACGATGGCATCAGCACCCAATCACACTAGCTAGGAGAAAATATTCGAGAAAATTTACCGGTCCACCTTGAACTCCAACAAGCCCTCTCGCACGCCGGTGATCAGCCTCTCGCCTTCGCCGCCGCCATGGGCGACCCCGTCCCCGAGCGAGAGAGAGGGAAAAAGCGCCCCCAACACTGCGGCGTCCGTTCACCGATCATCGGCCGCTCACAGAGCCGGTGGTTTCTGCGCGCTCCGAGAGGGAAAAAGGGAAATAAGCAGATGGAGAAGACGAAGGGAGCAAATCGCCCATTCATAAAGGGAACTATACCAAGGGAGCAAATCCCAAGTCTACCGACACCTCCCCCAGAAAAAGAATCCAAAGTGCTCAACAAACTATTCTGATCCAAATTCCCCAGCAAAAGCATCCTGATTTACCCCTTTCAGGGAACATATGCCTAGTCGGGATAGGGCCAAATATCCCAACAACTTGAGGAATTTCCAAGGCAACCTTTAAAGAAATAACCAAAACCAATATAACTATCCTCAATTGCAGCTGCTGCAGAAAGAGAGTTTGTTAGCGGGAAAATGTCACAAATGGCCCCTATACTATTACTTAATGTGCAATTTGGTCCATGAACTTTCGATCGGCTCAATTTGGTCCATGAACTATTAATAAATGTCCGATTTGGTCCATGAACTATTGATAAATGTCCGATTTGGTCCATGAACTTTCGATCGACTCAATTTGATCCCTGAACTATTGATAAATGTCCGATTTAATCATTTGTTACTGTATTTCTTTTTCTTTTTCTTGTTTCTTTTTTTTTTTTTGGCTTCTTCTCTCTTCCCTCTGCTGGCTTGCTCGCGGACACCGCTTCTTTTCTCCGCTGGACTGGCGGAGGGAAGAGAGAAGAAGCAAAAAAAAAACAGTAACGAATGATTAAATTGGACATTTATCAATAGTTTAGGGACCAAATTGAGCTGATCGAAAGTTCATGGACCAAATTTAGCATTTTATTAATAATTCAGGGACCAAATTGAGCCGATCAAAAGTTCAGGGACCAAATCGGATATTTATCAATAGTTCATGGACCAAATTGAGCCGATCGAAAGTTCAGGGACCAAATTGCACATTAAGTAATAGTATAGGGACCATTTGTGACATTTTCCCTAAAATCAATTTAAAACTCTCAATGTTGTTTAAAAGTAAAAGATCTTGTACAAAACAGAGGAAGTAAGAAAATTGACATCATTGCAACATTTTGAAATGTCTTTAAAGGAAAACTTTAAATCTAGTGACTTTTAACAGAAACTTAAAATCAAGAAGTAAACATTTAGAAAGGAAAAAACAAAAAGTGAGATTATCTCTTTAACAAAGAACTTCTGAAATAAATAAATATTCAAAGAAGAAAACAAAAGTACCGACTGTTTTGGAAAAAAAGAGACATTTAAGAACATACTGCTCATAAAGCTATTAAAAAATAGATTTCAAAAACCTGTGATAAATATGCAAGAATTTTTTTTCAAGCAAAGATAAAGTCCCAATGTATGTCTTTTTTAATAATACGTCCTGTACGAAACATGAAGAAAATTGCCATCATATACAACCTCTGGACACGACTTTCACGGCTTGGAATCTGGCTAGTCTTTGACAAAATTTTAAAATCAAGAAGTTAAAATTCAAAAAGACAAAACAAAAGTCTAACAGTACTTCAAAACAACGAGAGATACTATAAAATCTCTTTAACAAAGAACTTTTGAAGCACAAATAAATATTCAAAAGGTGAAAACAAAGGTACAACTCTTTAGGCAAAAAGGAGATACTTGAAAACTTACTGCTGAAAAGCTATTGAGAAATAAAATCGACAAACTTGTCATAAATATGCATAACATTCTTTAAAAGCAACTTTCCACTACTGTTATTATTTGAAAATAACACTTCTTGTACAAAACAGAGTAACGAACAAAATGTTAAGACATAGAACTTTAATCCAGGTACTCTGTGACAGAAAACTTAAATTCAAGAGATTAATATTTCGAAAGAAAAAAACAAGAGTCTCACAATTCATTGAAATAGCTGGAGATATTATGATAAATCTCTTCAATAACGGACTTTTAAGAAATAGAACTGAAAAGGAAAAGAGAAAAGTTTTAAATTTTTTTTCGCAAAAAAGATATATTTGATAAGTTACTGCTATAGAGCTTTCGAGAAATGGATTCAAAAACTTGCTTTGATAACAAACTTTAAATCCAGTTACTCTTTGACAGAAAACTTAAAATCAAGAAGCCAATATTCAGAAAGGACAAAACAAAAGACTCGCAATTCTTTAAAACAGAGAGATTTTATGATATCTGTAGAACTTTTGAAAAGGAGAACTTGTTGGCAAAAAAGAAATATTGGAAAACTACCCATAAATATGCATGACGGTTTTTCATAGCAAATTTGAACTCCCAATGTTTGAAAAATAATAGGTCTCACAAAAATCAGAGTAAGGTAGAAAATTGCAATCATTTGCGCCATTTTGAAACGACTTCGACAGAATACTTTATACAATTAGGAAGCTAATAATTGAAAGGACAACAATAGAATCAAAATTCTTTAAAAAAGAAAGATATTATGGAATCTCTTGAACAAAGAACTTTAAAAAATAGATTAAAATTCAAAAGGAGAAAACAAAAGCTTTTTTGGCACAAAGGAGGGATTTAAAAACTTACTGCTCATAAGGTCTATTGAGACATAGATTCTAAAGCTTGTGACTCATTTGCACCATTTTGAAACGACTTTGACAGGATACTTTAAATCTAGTTACACTTCAACAAAATAAATAAATAAATAAATAAATATATATATATATATATATATATATATGTGTGTGTGTGTGTGTGTGTGTGTGTGTGTGTGTGTGTGTGTGTAAAATCAAGAAGCAAATATTTAGAAAGATAACAATAGAATTAAAATTCTTTAAAACAAAGAAATATTTGTCCTTTTGAATTGTTTTAAAGAATTTTAATTCTCGTTGTTGTCCTTTGTAAATATTAGCTTCTTGATTATATATATTTTATTTTGTAAAAGTGTAATTAGATTTAAAATATTCTGTCAAAGTCATTTCAAAATGGTGCAATTGAGTCACAAGCTTTAGAATCTGCTTTCTCAATAGACTTTATAAGAATTAAGTTTTTAAATCCCTACTTTGTGCAAAAGAGAATTTTGTTTTCTCCTTTTGAATTTTAATCTATTTTCTTAAAGTTCTTTGTTAAAAAGATTTCGTAATTTCTCTCCGTTTTAAAGAATTTCAATTCTATTGTTGTCCTTTCTAAATATTAGTTTCCTGATTGTATCTTATTTTGTCAAAGAGTAACCGGATTTAAAGTATTCCGTCAAAGTCGTTTCAAATGGTGCAAATGATTGCAATTTTCTACCTTATTCTGATTTGTATGAGACCTATTATTATTCAAACATCGGGAGTTCACATCTGCTTTCAAAAAACGTCATGTGTTTTATGAGCAGTTTTACAATGTCTCTTCGCCATAAAGTTAAAACTTTTATTTCTCCTTTTGAATATTTCTTTTTTAAAAGTTCTGCAGATATCATAAAATCTCTGTATTAAAGAATTGTGAGTCTTTTTCTTTGTCCTTTCTAAATACTAGCTTCTTGATTATAAGTTCTCTGTCAAAGAGAAACTGGATTTAAAGTTTGTTATAAAAGCAAGTTTTTGAATCTATTTCTCAAAAGCTCTGTGGTAGTAACTTATCAAATCTCTCTTTTTTGCGAAAAAAGTTAACCGTTTTTTTATTCTCCTTTTGAATTTTAATCTTTTTTCTTAAAGCTCTTTGTGGAAGAGATTCCACAATATTTCTCTGTTTTAAAGAATTTTGATTCTATTGTTGTCCTTTGTAAATATTAGCTTCTTGATTATATATATTTTATTTTGTCAATGCGTAACCAGATTTAAAATATTCTGTCAAAGTCGTTTCCAAATGAGTCACAAGCTTTAGAATCTATTTCTCAATAGACTTTATGAGCAGTAAGTTTTTAAATCCTTCATTTGTGCCATAAAAACTTTTATTTCCTTCTTTTGAATTTTAATCTTTTTTCTTAAGGTTCTTTGTTCAAGAGATTTCGTAATATCTCTCTTTTTTAAAGAATTTCAATTCTATTGTTGTCCTTTCTAAATATAGCTTCCCGATTATAAATATACTTATATATTTTTGTCAAAGAGTGTTGACACCTAAATTTTGGCGATCTGGTCATTTATTTATTGCATAAAAATTAGGGGTTAATTTTATCCCTTTAAAAAAAAAATTAATTGCATAGCATATAGATTTAGGTGCATTTGTTTTTAATTTGCATTTTTACATTTATTTACTGGACGGTGGCGGATGGGTCGAATTAGTGGTTGAGTTTTAAATTAACTGGCCGGATTAAACCCATGAAAAGTGCAAATTGGCTCAAGCCCGTTTTCTGAAATTGAGATTTGAAATGAGGATTTTTGGAATTTAAGAAAATCAGGTTGTAATTTTATCTTTAAAAATCAGTAGAAAATATTTAGGAGATAAGGAAAATAAGATGATTTTTATGATTAGGCGGTTATAGGAAAATCTTCGTGCATATCGAAAAGTGGATGAAATATTTCACGAAGATTGCATCTTTATTTGCTTATAAAGGGAGCCGTATACGATGAGAGAGAGAGGGGTTTTTCTTTTTGTTTTTCTCTGAAATCGAAAGAAAAAAATAGAAAAAGTCAAAAGAAAAAGCTGCAGAGAGCAAGGAAGCGTGAAAGAGGGGAGAAGCAGAAGCGGAAAAGGACAAGCTGATACTGTTCATCTTCTTCCTTCCGCATCCGACGCCCTGCTGCTTCGCCAACGCCTCCCCGTGCCGCGCCGACCCAAGATCCTGCTGCTCGTTGCCGCCGGAGACCGTCTTCGCCACCGCCGCGACCCAAAGCCCGCTGCAGCCAAGCCTGACGCCCCCGTTCGCTTGAGTCGGTCCCGCACCAGCAACCGAATGCTGCTCCCCGGCCTCGCCTGAATCGCGACACCTGCTGCTCGGAGCCAAAGACCCGCGATCCACCTGCTGTTCGGAGCCGAAGACCCGTGCGTCGCCCGTCGCCCAGCCTCCAAAGTCCGAGCCCTCGCCTCACCCCGGTTGATCCCGAGCTCACTCGACACCTCTGCTCAGCCCCTGCACGTCGCTCAGACCCTCCGCCTAGATCTGCTCGAGCTCGAAGCCGGTCGCTGCACCTCGTCAATCGAGCGACTGACCGTCGCGCACGCACCACCGCCCTCACTGACGTCGCCGCGCTGATCTCCCTCGCCGAGCCTCAGCGGCCAATCGCCCGCTCCGCGACTCCCTGCCCTCACCACGCGACGACCCCGACGCCGCCCCGATCCAGCCACGGGACGCCTCGCCGTTCCACCCCGACGCCGCGCCGACCCAGCCGCGGGACACCTGCCGAGCCTCCACGAACAGCGGCCGCGACGCCTGACGCCGTCGCCCCGAAGACCGGCGACCGACGGCCTTGATCTCGTCGCCCTGCTGCTCGAAGCCTCAGCCCTGTGACCTGCCTCTACCCGTTGCTGCCCTCGCCGGAGTTCCCTCTGCCAGACGCACGAGCAAGCACTGGAACCGGAAACCAGCCGCACGAGCAAGCACTATTTGAAAAAAAAGAAAAAAAGAAGAAAAAACAAATTAGGTAGTTTTTTCTATTCATTTTATCTATATTTTTAAGTACTATTATATCAATTGGAATATTAGGAATTGATTTTCGTTTTATTGTAGGCATTATCTGCAGGAGTTATCCCTAAAATTATCGCAATTATTAATTTGACCCGTAAAGATGTCGGGTCATTTTTTTTAATTATATTAATTATTGGGGTTTGTTGATAGTATTTTAATTTGAATCAATATGATTATTAATTTAATCCGTAAGATTTCGGATTAGATTTTTAATTATGTTGAACCCTTCTTGTGATCTTTTGAGACCACAGGTTATTTTTTCGATTATTTTAATCCTTTATTTGTTGAATTGTCTTGATGAGCTTAAATACAATGTTTATTTGATAATTGCTTGTTTTGGAAAACCACTAAAAAAATCCAAAAAAATATTTGAATTAGGATTCAGTTTGTTTGATTTTATTTCAAATTTAAAAAAAATAAAAAAACACAAAAAAAATCATTGTGCATATTAGGTTAGAATTGCATGTTTCATTTAGATCATCTTTTTAGATAAATTGCATTTTAGATTAAGATAATGTCTTACTTTAAGTTAGGATTTAATATGACTTAATCCTTAGTTTAAATTAAATAGAATCTTAATTTAGCTAGATCATTTTTTTTAAAATTCGAATTTCATTATCAAAGAGCAACCGGATTTAAAATATTCCATCAAAGTCATTTCAAAATGGTGCAAATGGTTGTGATTTTCTACCTTACTCTGATTTTTATGAGATCTATTATTTTTCAAACATCGGGAGTTCAAATTTGCCATGAAAAACCATCATGCATATTTATAAGCAGTTTTCCAATATCTCTTTTTCACCAAAAAAGTTAAAACTTTTATTTCTCCTTTTTAAAAGTTCTATAGATATCGTAAAATCTCTCTGTTTTAAAGAATTGCAAGTCTTTTGTTTTGTCCTTTCTGAATATTAGCTTCTTGATTTTAAGTTTTCTGTCAAAGAGTAGCTGGATTTAAAGTTTGCTATCAAAGCAAGTTTTTGAATCTATTTCTCAAAAGCTCTATGGCAGTAAGTTATCAAATATCTTTTTTTTACAAAAAAAGTTAAAAACTTTTGTTTGCTGCTTTTCGGTTCTATTTGTTAAAAGTTCGTTATTGAAGAGATTTCATAATATCTCCAGCTATTTCAATGAATTGTCAGACTTTTTTTTTTTTTTCGAAATACTAATTTCTTGAATTTAAGTTTTCTGTCACAGAGTGCCTGGATTAAAGTTCTACTTCAAATATTTTGTTCCTTACTCTGTTTTGTACAAGAAGTATTATTTTCAAATAATAACGGGAGTTGAAAGTTGTTTTCAAATAATGTCATGCATATTTATGACAAGTTTGTCGAACCTATTTCTCAATAGCTTTTCAGCAGTAAGTTTTCAAGTATCTCCTTTTTGCCTAAACAGTTAAACTTTTGTTTTCACCTTTTGAATATTATTTTGTACTTAAAAAGTTCTTTGTTAAAGAGATTTTATAGTATATCTCTTTGTTTTGAAGTACTGTTAGACTTTTGTGTTGTCTTTTTGAATTTTAACTTCTTGTTTTTAAAATTCTGTCAAAGACCAGCCAGATTCGAAGTTTTCCACTAAAGTCGTGTCCAAAGGTGGTAAATGATGGCAATCTTCTTCCTGTTTTGTACAGGACGTATTATTATAAAAAACATACATTGGGAGTTCAATTTTGCTTGAAAAAAACTTCTTGCATATTATCACAAGTTTTTCAAATCTATTTTTTAATAGCTTTATGAGCAGTATGTTTCTTAAGTATCTCTTTTTTGCCAAAACAGTCAAAACTTTTGTTTTCTTCTTTTGAATATTATTTCAGAAGTTATTTGTTAAAGAGATAATCTCTCTGCTTTTCCTTTCTAAATGTTTACTTCTTGATTTTAAGTTTCTGTTAAAGAGTCACTAGATTAAAAGTTTTCCTTTAAAGACATTTCAAAATGTTGCAAATGATGTCAATTTTCTTCCTTCCTCGGTTTTATACAAGGCCTTTTATTTTCAAACAACATTGAGGGTTTTAAATTGCTTTTAAGGAATGTCATGCATATTGTTATTAGAAAATTGTGAGACTACTGTGGTTTTGTCCTTTCTAAATGTTAACTTCTTGATTTCAAGATTTTTGTCAAAGAGTAACTGGATTTAAAGTTCTATGTTAAAGTCAGTTTCGAAATGTCGTCATTGCAATTTTGTTCCTTTTTCAAACATCGAGAGTTCAAAGCTTTTGAAAGCCATCATGTATATTTATCACAAGTTTGTCTAATCTATTACTCAATAGCTTTCTGAGCAGCAATTTTTCAAATATCTCTCTTTTTTGACAAAATAAAGTTCAATACTTTTGTTTATCCTTTTCATATTTATCTGTTCTTCAAAAGTTCTCTGTTAAAGAGAATACATAAATATCTCTCCGTTTTAAAGTACTGTGAAGCTTTTGTTTTGTCCTCTCTAAACATTGACTTCTTGATTTTAAGTATTCTGTCAAAGAGTGATCAGCTCAAATGTTGCAAATGATGGCAATTTTCTTCCTTATTCTATTTTGTACTAGTCCTATTATTTTCAAACGACATTGGGAATTGTACTTTGCTTTCAAAGAACCTCATGCATATTGATAGATACTTTCACAAGATTGTTAAATCTATTTCTCAATAGCTTTGTGAGCAGTAAGTTGTCATATATCTCTTTTTTACCAAAAAAGGTGAACTTTTGTTTTCTCCTTTTCAATATTATCTCTTTTGTGAATGTTCTTTGTTAAAGAGATTTGATAAAATCTCTCTCTGATTTAAAGAATTATGAGACTTTTGTTTTGTCATTTTTAATGCTAGCTTCTTGATTTTAAGTTTTCTTTCAAAGAACTACCCAAATTATAAGTTCTCCGTCAAAGCCATTTCCACATGTTGCAAATGATAGGTAATTTCCTTTTGAATCTTTTTTGTACAAGACCTACTATTTTTAAAGAACTTTGGGAGTTTAGATTTGCTTTTAAAGAACGTCACGCATAATATTTTAGAGCATATTACAAGTTTCTGAATGTATTACAGTGAGTTTTCAAATATCTGTGTTTTTGCTAAAAAAGTTGATCATTAGTTTTCCCCTTTTGAATATTTATAGATATATTTTTTAATTTGTGTTAAAGGGATTTTGTAACATCTCTCTCTGTGTTAAAGAATAGTGAGACTTTTGTTTTGTCCTTTCTAAATATTAGCTTCTTGGTTTTATGTCCTGTGAAAGAGTAACTGGATTTAAATTTTAACATCAAAGTTTTCCAAATGATGCAAATAATTTCCTATCTTACTCTCTTCTGTAAAAAATTATTGCTTTGATACAACATTGGGAGTTTGAGGATGCTTTTAAAGAACATCATGCATATTATGCAAGAAATTATCAATAGGTTTTCACATGTAATGCTCAATAGTTTTGTAGGATTTTATCACTAGTGGTCATTTTTCAAATCAATGATAAATTGAGTCCAGTCATTGCTTCCTGTTTCAGAAAAGTCATCATAGTCAAGTTCCTTATTTTACTTTGTCCCTTAAATACTCCTCAGCTTTGAGGGTGCAGTTTTTGATTCTTTGGGAATAGATTCACATCATTCCTCTGCGCTGAACTCCACATGGGAAAGTTCTCTAGGTTTGTTTTCTCCAATATCTGAGAGCTCCTTGAGCACAAGAAGGGAAAAAGACATCGTCTCATGGTGGGGAGTGGCAAGGTCAAACTTCTTACATTGCTTGTCGTTCATAGTTTGGCTGTCATTAGCTCAGATAGCCAATTGGCTAACAAACTCCCTTTCTGCGGCAGCTGCAATTGAGGATAGTTATATTGGTTTTGTATATTTCTTTAGAGGGCCATTGCCTTTGAAATTCCTGAAGTTGTTGGGATATTTGGCCCTATCCTGACTAGGCATATATGGTCCCCTGGGAGGGGTAAATCGGGATGCTTTGCTGGGAATTTGGATCAGTGTAGTCTTCTGAGCACTTTGGATTCTTTTTCTGGGGGAGGTATTGGTAGACTTGGGATTTGCTCCCTTGGTATGGTTCCCTTTGTGAATGCACAAATTGTGTTTCAGCTTTTGGCACAAATGTATCCGAAGTTGCAAGACCTGAAAGAAAGAGAAGGTGGAGCAGGAAGGAAGTACTCCGGTATACTTGCTATGCTTCAGTCCGGTTTGCCATAGTACTGGCAAGCACTTAATTAACTGGCGCACAAAATTATGTTAACCATTGCCAAAGTAGAATTACAGCACGCGAAGAAGATTTGTGGCTTCTTTGTTTTCTGATTTTTGTTCCAGTCTATAGTGCATGTTTGGATTTTCACTCACATTTCTCTTCTTTCTCAAATTTATACAAATGTGTCAGACATAGTACATACTTGTGTGACCAGTTTTTTAAAAAGCAACTATAATTGAACTGAATGGAAGTATTTCTGTTTGATATGTTCCTGAGAGCCCTAACGGTGTGCCAACAATGGGATCTGGGCTTAGTGGGGTTCCATACATAACATAGCCATAAAACTTGGGAAAAGTCTTTTAAAATGATCTTCTAGTTGATTGCCTACTGGTTTACTTGATGGGAATTCACTTCAGATGAAAATACTTTTTCTTGGTGATGAGTTTTCCTGGTAACCCATATGCCCATCTTATCTATATATATGCCAGGCTATAGGCCAAGTACTCTACCTTTGTCCCTATGTCGAGGACTTAAGCACAGAGTGGACTCTTTCTTCTGTTACAACATTGATGCTTGGCTCAGTATTTACAACATGCAATGGAGAAAGGATCTCTGACCTGAATATTGGAAATGGCATCGCTGTTAATATTTACAAGCACAATCTCCTACTTACTGGTATCCTTTGGTTGAACAACCACACGCTAATCAGGATGACAACTATGTGGGGGCATGTTGCCATCATTTTATCATCTGTCCTCTTAGTCCTTGATATTGTATATGTTCGGCTAAGTGATCATCATAAATTCTAGGATGTTTTCATATTATGATAGGATTAAGAGAAAGAAATGTACCTAACATTTTCCTGTAACAAAAATTTTCAGGAAGCAGAAAGGAAAATTCTTCTCAACTATGCCTCAAGATACACCAGCAGAAGTGGGGGCCTTCAAAAATCTGCCAGGCTATTGGCCAAGTACTCTACCTTGGAAGGTGGATGTGTGGGGCATGTTGCCATCATTTTATCCTCTGTCCTCTTAGTCCTTGGTATCGTATATGTTCGGCTGGGTGATCATCATAAATTCTAGGGTGTTATCATATTATGATAGGATTAAGGGAAAGAAATGTACTTGACATGCTCCGTAACAAAAATTTTCAGGAAGCAGGAAGGAAAATTCCCCTCAACTATGCCTCAAGATACACCAGCAGAAGTGGAGGCCTTCAAAAATCTGCCAACTTACCCTTCAAGGTCAGTATCCGGAGATGCTATCCATTTCCGGAGTGTAGTAAGACTCTAGCAGACTGGAGTAATAAGGTTCTAAACATGATTGCAAACTACCTTTTTCCATAAGGCTTCATAGTCTGTCTTAGTAATTCATGGATCCGTTACACATGCGCTAGTTGTGATCTGGCTGAGTTCCTTGTTTCTTTATTTTCTTCTGTTTTGCGCCTAACTTTATGTGAAGTGCGGTGGTCTATTCTATGTATTGATGAGCCTATGCAGTTTTCAGTTTTCCCCTTCTCCATTTCCTGTCTATGAAATAAATGGATTTTATGACAAATCTTACACTTGTCAGTAGACCATGGGTGAACATATATTGCTCTTACCCATCTTTATGCATCCTCCTCTGGTTGCCTCTTCTTGTGAGTTATGTTCAGTGCTGCTTGCAAGTGACTTTTAATGAGCTAAGTACCTGGGGAGATAATCTAAATGCAATTTAAGTACCTCATTTTGTCTGTCTATCCTGGAATAGCATGAAGGGATAATTTAGGCTTCCGGGCCAATTATATCCGCACTTCTCTCTACGAGTTTAATATGCTGATTAACATAGTTTGTAATCTGTAGATCCAAAATATCCTATAGAATGATATTGCATTGTGAGGAGCACAGCAAGAGCTCGAACATAGACAATTATTTTGAAAGATACCAGATATCATAGCTCATGTATACAGTTCAACGACTGTTTGCGAACCCAGGAAACTACTTTTTGATGTCAACATTTATGTGCTATAGGTAGTACATTGTACAAAGTTGTACCTACATGGGTGTACCGCTTGCAGATATGCAATTGTTATCCACCTTTTGGTTGGAATTGGAGTGAGCTCGCTAGCTTTAAATGTTGAACCAATTAGAGCTATATTTATATGGTTCATTATTTCTGTCACAGGTGAATAGCTCTGGAGTGATGCCCATTGTATTTTCTACATCTTCATTGCCTCCCCAGCACTGTTGCACACTTCATGGGTTTGGCTGCACTGAAGAAAGCTGCTGTCGCTCTGAACCCTGGGGGTATGTTTATGTTCATATTTAATGAAGATTGTGATTAGTAAGAGAAATAGCTAATAACTGATTTGCTTAAAACGCAAATAATAATTATACTCTAAATATCATGAGAATTGTTCCTTCCTATGCTTTGATACATCACCTTCCATGTAGAAATGGTGGTCATGATCTCAGAGACCCATAATTTCATCAATCATGGGAACAGAAAACATCTAAGATGGAGATGTTGCTAATAGAATTATTATCGCCTTTTTTACAGAAGGATGTGATGAAACACCTGATTATTTATTTGAGCTGAAGTATCTTTTGAATTTATTTACCTAGTATGGTTCTGCTTTCAGACATGCATAATAATTTAGAAGCGGCTGTGGGAAGTTTGATTTGTCAAATCAATTTTAGCGTATTTTATGGCATCACAAGTTATTTGTTACTAAAGTAAAATTTATGAAATAGGTTTTGGGTGTGTCACCTCATTAAGACTTCAACATTCAAAAGGTAGTATACCTCGAGAGTGAACTTCTGTTGGTATCATCTTGTTTGTAAATGTTTATTGCCCTCTGTTTATTGCCCTTGGACTTTGCATGGCTTACCTGTATTGAATCTAAAACCACATGTAAATTCTCTTGCAGTTGCAGTGAACTGCCATTCTTCACTAATGCATTAAAGTCGAGCTTTGCACGTGGCAATATCTCAGTGAGATCGGTGCCAACTCCTGCACTGTAGATGCGTGTAAGTTTTGATTGACAATTTTTATACTTGGGTTCCACTCAATGCAATTTTTGCTTCAGATTAAATGCTCACGTTTTTCATTTTGCATGTGAGAGATCTTGGCAATCATCTTTTTTTTTTTTTAACATAGTCTGCTTTTGCTATCTGAGTATCCATCTCATTAGCAAATTGATGTTTGTATATCGTGTTTGTTTCACCTCAAGAAAATCTCCCTCTGCTACCAGGTTCCAAAGTAACATATGTTGAAACTTCTATTCGTGCGTGATACTTTCTAATCATGCTTGAGTGGAAACTTCTCTGCTCTTAGTGTAGGAAAGTAGAAACTTTGTTTAGACAGATCGAGTAAGTCAAGAGACCGACAGTTTGAAAGATGTGAAAGAATTTGCCCATGAAAGTTGTTCCCACCAAGATGTAGTTCAACCAGCTTGGTTAGATTTCCTAAAGAAGATGGTATAATCCCTCTCAAGTTGTTATCACTTAATTGCAGCTTCACTAGACTTTGTAGATTCCCTAAATTTAAGGGGATTACATTTGAAAGCTGGTTGTGATTCATAAACAATACTTCCAAGTTGACCAAATTCCCAACTTCTTCTGGAATCTTACCAGATATTTGATTCTCACTCACAAGAAATTGTGTGAGGGTTATGGATAAATTACCTATGCATTTAGGTAACACCCCACCAAACTTGTTTCGATGAATACCCACATATTGTAATTTGGTGCTATTAGTTAGCGAGCAAAGGAAGCTCAAGTCTTCGGGTTTTCCACTTCCAAGCTTATTACCATAGATAGTAAGCCACCTAAGCTTGCACAATTTTTCCAAAGACGGTACTTTACCAGAAAATCTGTTATCACTAAGTTGAAGAACATGTAATTTTGTGCAATTCGATATTGACGGAGGAACCAGACCCTCAAATTGGTTCTTGCAAATGCTGAAAAATTCAAGATTTGGGAGTTTGAGGCCTATGCCTATAGGAAGAGTCTCTTGTATCCGGTTGTATCCAGCATCAAACACAATTAGCGAAGAGAGGTTGAGTAATGAAAATGGAATTGTACCCGATAATCTGTTTCCTCCAAAGCTAATGTACTGCAGGTTTGTCAGATGGCCGAGAACTTGAGAAATGCTCCCGCTTAAGTTGTTCAAGGTTAAATATAGCTGCCTTAGTGAAGATAAGTTCCCAATGGAGGAAGGCACACTCCCAACGAGATTATTTCCATATATAGAAAAAATCCGTAGCTTTGATAATGAACCGACTTCCGTAGGAATTTCTCCAGTTAGTTGGTTGAATCCAAGGCTGAGGTGAACAAGGTTAGAGCAAGCTGATATGTTTTTGGGAATTTCACCAACCAATGAATTGTTGTCTAGTTGTAAGACGTCAAGGCGATGCAACCGGCTGAGTTGTGGAGGAATCTCTTGATTGAAACTATTGCTTTGGAGCAACATTTCCCTTAAGAAGCTGAGATTTCCAATATGAGGAGAGATTGATCCAGAGAGTTCTTGTGAATGCAAGTCAAGGATTGTGACCCTATGGCGTCTCTTGTTGCAGGTAACACCATACCATTGGCAAAACGATGCTGTTGTTCCATGAGTTGAGCACGCCGAAAGGATCTCCAGTTATGCCGGCCTTAAATGCAAGGAGCACAAATTTGTCTGTTTCATTGGTGGTGGAGAAGACTTGGTTAAAGTACAATGCAAAAGTGATGTAAAGAAGCAAGTGGCATGATTGAAACTCTGCAAAACTAATGTTTACGAGTTTCATGATTCAAAGCCCAAGGAAGCGGGTAAATATGAAAGCAAGGCAAGAAGAAACAAGAGGGGGATCAATGCTAATGGAAACTGTCAAGAGAATTATGGCTTTTTAAAGCGCTTTCCTTGTTCTTTTTCTCCCTTCCTTTTTTTATTATTATTTTGACTTGGTAGTCATTGAAGCGCTTTTCTGCCTCCGGAGAAAACTTTGTCTTGTCACATGCGCATGATAGTCAATCTGATATATCCATCAGCGTGTATTGGGGGTTGGAATTCTTGCTTGTACACGATCCGATCAACAACAACCGTTGATTGGCAGATCAATCACAATCGTCGTTCCCCAAGTCCCACAAATTTCAACGATTATGATTGCTCGTGGTTCATGAATCCAAGCAGGAGTATTCCCTTTATTAAGGGTGAAAGATATGTGAGAAACCTGACTGGTCTGGTTTGAAATAGAGACTACTGGTCTGTGAAATTAAACGGAGACTCCAAAGGTTACCACTTGCATGATGAGATAGTGTTATGACAATGAAACTCTCTGCTCCATGGACAAAGCCGAGGCAAAAATCCCTGCATTAAAAGTGGTTTCTTGTGATTAATGCTATGATCTCCACTACAAACACCCAACAGGGCCACGGCCACTAGTGGCACTTTTTTTTTCTTTTTTCTTTTTGATCATTCTTTGGTCATGCACGATTAGTCAGCTACCCTCCTTGAAATCTCAACATACTCATCCACGCTGCCTTTAGCAAAACGCAGTCGCTATAGTCAATGACTTTTGTCCATTTAATACCTTTGAACCTGATTGGTTTCGTTAGAATTGTTTGAAAGGAAAAATCGTTGTTATGGTCAGTGGGCTTTTGTTATTATAGCATAATTTCGTGTAACTTTTGCAAAGAAAATGTTGTTCTCATTGGCCATGCATTCACATAATTCTCTCTGTGGTGCAGAAGTCGTTCCTAGTCACTTTAAACCTCAACCGTTAATATCAATGGAATAAGGGTAAATGCACATAAAGATGCACACACAAACTTGATTTCATTGAAATTATAGTGAGCATGTGTAATCCACAATATTGTACGAAAGATGACTTTACTCCAAAGACACTAACCATGAAAAGACATTGCTTCATAGCATCAACGACATTAAATCCAACTATACAAAATTAAAACCCAATTGGACGCTAAGGTAAGAAATATGTTCGTGTCTATTGTCGATATAGGCAATTCTATTCCCTTTTGGAATCTTCACTAGGATCGACATCAACTTGATCTTTCCACATTACTCTTCATTAGACGACATCTATCTATCCATTAATTTGGTCAAGATAGGCGGCATGTGAAAAAGTCAATATGAGTTGATAGACAAGTGCATAATTATGATATTGTAAAATGTGCAATTTTTAATCGTCAATTTGGCTTTCCCTTGTTGAAATGAGTAGATCCCCATTACCTTTGGGGAAAAAACTTTAAAACAGAAGATGCATGCCTCAATCTTAATATTCACTTTCATTATGACCCATCGAAAAAGTAGCAAAATTTTTGGTTATTTAAAAAATACAAAGAAGAAAAATATATCAAAGGAAAGCATTATACAATTATTCTACCTTAGGACCTTGCAAACAATTTTTTTACAAAGTTTCATTTTTTTAAAAAACAGATTAGCAATTTAAATTGTATCTTTAAAGAACCTTCATTATGACTGATTGCAATTTGTCATATCGAATTTGAGGAAATAAATTTTATGTAACTTCATTGCAAATGAAATTTAAAGTTCCCACCGGAAGTTTCTTTCCCGCATTTGATATGGAAAAGAGCAAAAATTTGTTATTATGTCAATACATACATGGACAGACTACTCTATAGCTTATTCAGTAGAAAGTACCATAAGAAGGCAGAGAAAAGATTACCACGGTTTCTTCAAATGGCTCCATAAAGTTATTACTTTTAAAAATCAGGTTCTATAATCTGGATGGGTAGCTGCAATTAGAGAGAGAGAGAGAGAGAGAGAGTGAGAGAGAGGGAGGGAGAGAGAGTGAGAGAGAGGGAGAGGCTATTTGATGTGTTAGCTATTTGTTGTGTTAGCAAATGATAAGGAATTGAGATGTCCAACCACTGCAATTAGGAAACTTATTAGGAATTAATTAAGAAAATTTCATAATGGTCTTTTTTTTTTATATCAAAGTGGCATTATATATTCTTTCTGGTACAGAAAAGAATAAAATAAAATTAAAGCTAAAATCACTCCCCACCTTCCACCGGCGAAATCAAATTGTAATTGGAACTTTTACTCTCAACAAATTCCTGAGGGAGGTGTAGAAATCTTCTGGCGTTAATTTATTACGTAAGCATTTGTATTCTTAGCCACGGCCATACGGGAAGCATTAAAACCTAGCAAGCATTTTTCCTCTAATATTCATTACGCATTTAGTAATAATATTTATTGGCAAAATTCTATTTTATGCACATATAATGGAATTGAATATATTTCATATAATAATAATGAGTAATAATTAACTGATACAATTAACACAAACTACTTACTTACATGTGATTATAGATTATAAGATATTATAAATACGTGAAGTTATATAGGTTATAACTTATTTTAATCATGTTAAAGTAAATAATATTTAATTTATCCAATTAAGATTCACCAATGATAATGTGCCATGTGGTGCCACATTACGTGAAATGGACATATACTTCACGTCACATAACACAACCACATGAATTTGTGCGCAACCACGGACACAAGAAACTACACAATATTGTTATAGAGGATTTCACAGTTTTTTTCCTTTTATTAGTTATCATAAATGATTAGGTAATTTTGTATCATTCAACACATAATTAATTGTACAATCTCTGCAGAACTGCTGCTAACAAGATTCATGACCCCAAGCGGAAGTAGGTAGGGAGGATTGCAAGGTTAAGCACATGAATTTGTGCGCAACCACAGACGCAAGAACTACACAATATTTTTATAAAATATTTCACAGTTTTTTTTTCTTTTATTAGTTACCATAAATGATTAAGTAATTCTGTATCATTCAACACATAATTAATTGTACAATCTCTGCAGAACTACTGCTAACAAGATTCATGACCCCAAGCGGAAGTGGGTAGAGAGGATTGCAAGGTCAGAAAAGTGACGGGATAAGTGCTAATGCATACTGTGAAAGGATTAACAAGAAGGGGTTTGATTTTTCTGCAAAGTCACAACAATGAATTTTCTGCAGACAAGTCACAGCAATGAGTACTCACCAGTGAATGAGAAACCATCAACCATCGGTCACCCTGACTGCCCTGCCCACTCATTGAGTTGCACTACTTGTCCTTGTCTCTAATAGTTTCCAAGTATCATTAGTCATGGAAACTTATCTTTTTCATTGACTATGCAGGAGACTTTTTGTCTGGCCATATATTCAACGGGAGTCGCTGTGATGTTGATGTATATACATCATTTGGGGTTAAATTCTTGTTTTGACACAGTCCAATCATAATCGGTGTGAACTGGGGCCGATCACAGCTGTCAGTCACGTGGATTTCACACAAATCACCCAAATTTCAATGGCTATAATTGCACGGTCCATGGGCCATGGTCCGCACTAGTATTTCCCATGCTTTGGCTGGATATTTGCAAGAAGCTTGGCTGTCGGGATGTTTGCTTAAAGTCAATCATTGCAGCACCCACAACACTACTTTATAGGAAATTCGAATGATCCCGACTTTGATACTCCAAAAGTTGATACTAAAAAATGACACGTAAAATTAAGCTCTCAATTGCAGTCGAATCATCTGTAAAAATTAACCCTTGCATATACTGTCTTGCCAATGGAACTCTTGCTCCACTCTCAGAGAACAGGAGAAAGAAAAGAAAAATCGGAGAACAAGAGGCAAAGACCGTATCCTTGCATTTAAAAATTGTTTCATGTGATGAATTTATGCTACTCTTTACTACCGCTCTAAAGTACCTCACATATAGCAAAAACTTGCAGCAAAGAAAATTAGGTGATAAAAAATTGTTTTTCTAGCTTCGGTAGCATACAGTGAGGAGGACCACCGCTAGTCCATCGATGCATGAGACAATGAGCAACATGGAAGAACCCTGAACAACTTGTAAAGCTCTTCCAATTGCAATGGCGTGGTTGATGAAATTATTGGTGCTTTCAATTGCTGGAGTACATCATTCCTTGTCGATGCTCCCGGCTATTCTTGGTCCTCCAACAAGCCTCTGAAACTTTGAACCGTTTCAGCATGATACATAATCATTCCAAGGAACTGAAAGGAAATTACATGGATTCATGTACATACATAAAAACGTAGCAACAGATCACAGAAACGAGTTTGCAATTAACATTTTCGAAAAGGTGCTTAAAAGGTCCTCTCACCTTGTGACTTTGATGTTGCATCGGATGAAGGCAGATTCTACACCTCCAAAACAATACCTGAAACCATGGATTGAAATGTAAATACGTCAGTAACTTTATGAGGAGACTTAGGAACATGGAAGGGCCTTTCATTTTTTAGACATACTTGACCCAAGTGGTCCCGAAAGTAACATAATTAAGACTTCCTTTTTTGTCTGGGAAAGTGGCTGACGATCAAGATGCTGCT
Organism: Eucalyptus guilfoylei; assembly: GCA_016097605.1. Lineage (NCBI taxonomy): Eukaryota > Viridiplantae > Streptophyta > Magnoliopsida > Myrtales > Myrtaceae > Eucalyptus > Eucalyptus guilfoylei. The sequence continues at coordinate 49,797,319 of CM027865.1, read as the reverse complement.
TTTAATTAAAGCATTAAAGCATCTTTGCAGTATTGGAAGCGCAGCACGACCAATGAACAAGTAAAGCTAAGAGTGGCTGTGCTACTAAGATTACGAAGTTTGTCAATTTACTCCTTAAAAAACTCTTACAGTTGGAATCTGTCTTGACCCATTTGCTTCCATCGCGAATTTCATCCTCCACTGATTTGTGAATTATCGTCCTCAGAAGCTGTACCATGAGAAAGAAGGGCTAGCCAATTAATTTAAGCTCATTAAGAATGACACTTAGTGCTGAGAATAAAATAGCTCAAGATAAACAAGATATAAAGTTGAGAACAAGAACAAGACGAAAGTCCTTGAAAGAATCTCTAACTAGATATTACATCTGGAAGCCAACTTAAACCGCAACTTAGACAAACATGAAATCGGATCCTGAGTAGAAAACGCATGGAAATCAGATATTGAGCAGGAAGCGCACGTTGTCTGCATTTAGTTTTTCTGGAAATTCACTTCTTCAGGCACCTATTTAAAGCTTCTTGTTAATGAAGAGAAGTAGAAATTTGGAATCATCTTCATCGCTTCTAATATATGCCAAAGTACGCGACATATAAGTACATGGATGAGATTGGAGCATCTCAAGGTGCATTTGGTTAAGACAGTTTTTGGTTCTTATTGTCACTATAAATATTTAAAAGAATAGATATATAAATTCCTTATATTTGATTTTCACTTTTAGAACATGTCTGGTATCATTAACAGAATATTTTGTCTGTTTCTTGCCCTATATAGGATTCGACATTAAAACCACCGACCGTGGCAGCCTGGATGGTAGAGCTTCTGTGATCCTTGCACTAGAAAGGGAGATGTTCGAATCCCTTGCGAAGCAAGAGGGCTGAAGGGCTGTTAGGTGAATGACCCGGTGGCATGGGGTGGTGGTTTCACCTATGCTGCCCTCAGGTTCTACCCGTCGGCTGTCGGCTTTCGGAGTTTCCTGGGTCACCAAAAAAAAAAAACATTAAAAGTCTTTCCTGAAATTTCAAGTTCCTCCCTCTTCTACTTACAAACAATGAAAAATAACATTTTGTTGCCTTGTACTTCTTTAGAAAATTACTTTTCAATTGTCCACAAAAATCAAAAGCATGGTAAGCTAGATGCATTTGACCGCTTTCTGTGTCATTAGTAATGAAAGCCGCAAAACTAGAGGCGGACGAAGTTTTCCAGATACCAAAAACCACCCTGTAAATATTTCACAAAAAGTACAAAGGGAAAAGATATACAACTGATGGGCTACACAGAAAAATGTTAAACCTTAGCAGTACTGCAGGAGTCATGCTTATATTTACCTCAGGTATAGCAGAAGCAGATTTTTGGTAGTGACGGAAGAACGGTTTGAGCCTATAGGACAACGGTAGAAACCACTAGGTCACATAGTGCTTGAAAGTACGTTTCGTATAGTATCAAATGTTATTTTCTCACGAACAGCTCCAAGTAAGATTGTGCACACGTAGTCCGATGGAACCCCCCGATTGTATGCTCGTTCTTGCAACCTATCATTAGACACCGCATGAAAATTTAAGTAGGTTGAAAGTAACAGCAGCTTGAAGATGGTCATGATGCCAATCCAAATTCATTGCCACGCTGCAACGAACCATGCAGTCACCTTATGAATTAGCCAATTGAGAGGCCACTTCAGGCCATCTTTTGTATGACCAGATGTAAATTTGTCTAAGGCACCTCCCTGCAAAGGACCGCTTCCTGCAAAGTGTCGTCGAGTCAAACCTCGCTGCAAGCTGTATTATACTCTTACAAAACCAAGCCTCTACTGTGAGGTCGTCGATTTGTCTCTGTGCTGCGAGATCATTTAGATGAAGGATTCAGCTAGATGGCTTTCCGGGGGGTTGACTTGAAGTCAACCAATGCCCACAAAATCAACCCCAATTTTGGAAAATAAGCGAAGACTGATCAAGCGTGATTGATTGAGCTGGTCATTGTCATTAACAAATATCACTTGACTAGCAACAGCTTAATCAGTTAATATTGCGAGTAACTTCCTAGGAGGAAAATTAACATTCGGCCTTTTAATAGTTCCTCGTGCAAGGACATGGGGTGGTGTTCCTTGGCAGTGACATGTGAGCGGAGTCGGTGGTGGCGAGTGCGATCAGAGTTAAGGCAGTGGCGCATGGGGGCACAGGGAGTGGCTCTCAACGCTGCGGAAAAAAGATGTGCCATGACTATATAAGTATTTGACTCTAGACGATGATGCTTCATATTGGGAGACCGAAATTGAAAATTGGGTTGATAAAAGCCAGGTGATACGTAAGGATCTTTAGAACTGATTCCGATGTAGGGCTTGAAGGAGAATGGCGGGATTTTGATTATAGAGTGATTCTGATCTGATTATTTCGAATTGATGTTTTCACACGATGAAATTTTCTTTCTACTTGCAAAGAGCTATTTTCTATGAGGAAACACAAGCTTGTCAATTTATGAAATGAGCCAACCACATGCTAAATGGAAAAATTATGAGAAAGCTTTCTCCTGTCATGGTAAATGTGTTCTTTGTAAAATCGCGTGAATACTCGCAAGATGGACAAAACTCTTCTAACTTTTCCATTTTCAGAAAAATATCAAACAATTATATTGAGTTATTTTTTAATGACGCCACATTTTAAATCTTATGGTTCCTTGAATTTTTAACCCATTTCAATTTTTTCTGGTTTTAGCATGCGTATATTTTCCAAAGATTATGTACACAAGAACCAAAACAGAGTAAAGGTAAAAAAAGCACAACAAACAATTCTGGATAGGGCAACGTGAATAAATTACCTAAAACTTTAGGATCTTTAGAGCGCACTCAACAACATCACAACATTATGGTACATTCCTATTGTCAGGGTGGGAGTATTGTTAGTGTCCTGTAATTATGTTAGAGATGAGAAAATATAGATATGAAATTTACTAGACGTTGGCTGTATTATCTTGTGATTAGTGCAGCAATAATTTTCCATTTCATGTTTGCAAAATCTTTTTGTATATACAAAATTGGGCAGCTATGCCGATCTTGAGAGTACTATTGAAGTGATTTGCTCTTTCATGTTTACTTATGTCATTTGTGCATAAGGTTTAAGGGGTCTCCGTTGGTAGTCCTATATGACTAGTGAGTTTTTTCAGGGGAGGTGGTTCGTTTTAATTCGCTTTTCCAAAGAATCTCGGGCCTCAAGGACCCTTGTGCCAAGCTGAGGTCCTAAAAGCCTTTGAACCAAATTTAGCATTTTTAAAATCCTTTAGCTCAAATAACTTTCACCTAACATTTGCATTTCCACATTTTCCAAATGCTATTGGGGGTAATGAATTTTCTTTTCCAACTTTACCCTCCCTTATACTTTTGTATTCTTGTTTTGCCCTTATCCTATTGTTCATCATCTCTCTCTGAACCAAACACACCCATTACCACTCTAGATTTTGGTCATTGCAAACCCAGAGCCGATGGTCACTGAGGGCCGACTATTGCAAGTCTATTGAATGAGATCTGGAAGGTCAAGGGTTGCACGAGGCTCGCCTACCCTATCTTTTACAAATCCTTTCATTAAGCATTTCTCAAGTTATTTCACAATTAATCAATTCACAAACTATTTTCAAGATCGTAATAAATGCTCTATCTAAATTTATGCCATGAACATGCTCTACATATCTCTTTTTCCTTTTTATAAATATGATGACGTGCTATGCATTTCATAACTAATAATGGATATAATCTTTGTCACTCTCTAAAGATGAAAAAGGAACTTACAAATTCAAAGAAAAGATGAGCTGTGCTCACATCCGATTGTAATAACCACATTGAAAGCTACTTCGAGCTAATAAACTGAACAAGGCTCAATTTACTAAACAACACAGTTTTCACAGTTGCAGAGACCTACGAAACATCGTTACTAACACGAAATAATCACCAGTCCATTGTGGATTCTCCATTACAGGATGGGCATGCTCTTATGCCAGATGATGCAGCTAAGTCATCAATGCAGCCTCCCTACAAATCATAAAATACTCCATTGTCTCGACAGCCACTTATATTGAGACCAACCATTCAAAAAGAAGCAGTAACGACTATGACATTTCCAAGACAAATTACACCAAATGCACAAGGGCTCCTCGACATCTCAATACTTCAACAATCAAATTCGCTTGCCCTTTTGCAGTCTTGTGGTATTGAAAGAGAAGACGAAACATCCATTGACTGAAGTTGGCAATACAAGACATGACTTGCTTACACTGATGCAAAGCACACAGATAGAACATCCGAACATGAGACATACATTTAGCCCATGCAAACACCAAGTGAACACATAATTATAGTAAGTCAATCATCACATGTAACAGAAAGTACATCAAATTATGTCGCACACTCGAGTAAACCAATCCATAGCATTATGTGTACACACACTTACAGTTTGAGTCCTTTGGACGATCACCGCCCGTCCCTCCTTCGACGGCCGATTTCGCCTCCACAAGACCACAAGTTCCTCTTCTCCCGACCGACTCGACGAATCAGACTCCGAATTTGAACTGCCTTCGCGAGAGAGCACACATCGAAGGTCAGAAACTCTGACTGACGGGGCGTATCGGAGCTTGCGGAGAGCAGAGGAGCTGGAGGTAAACTTGACGATCGTGCGGACGGCGGCGTCAGCAAGGGTCAGGCCGAGGACAGTGCCGTCGAAGTGGGAGAGGAGAAAGGACATGGTGTTGTTCTGGGTATTTCGGTGGTGGTAGTATGGGCTGGTGTTCCTTGGTGATGGTCGCGACTGCGATCGGAGTTAAAGCGGTGCCGCGTGGGGACGGATGGAGTGGCTCCCGGCAGTGCGGAAAGAGGACTTGCTGCGACACGATGAAAATATCTTGGGAACTGAAACTGATAATTAGGTTGATGGGCCAATCCTGGCCAAGCCCAATCTTGGACAATTCTTCACGTCAAGAGAGCTACGCTCTGTTTGGTCAAAGCCGAAGCAAAAGGGCCATCGGGCTCTATTCAGTTGAGTTATTGTTAATAAAGATATCACACGTCGGATAGCTAATTAAGCTATCGGTGGTTTATCTTGTTCGTGCAAACCCAATGCAAAGAGTTTCTTCCTAATCCGGTGCAGTTGATTTGCAACTTCATTGATACTCATCCGTCTTCCGGGCACTTGGTACGAACAAGCAATTTCAATGTTATACACCATAACCAAACACTCTTGAAATATGTTATCCCTTTTGGAAGACCAATACCGGTGACTATAGGGGGCTAAATGGCTCTCTCTTTCTTGAAGCATAAAGCTGTCCATGATTTCTAGCACTCGTTCAAGCATAGCTTCTGCGACAAAACTATAAAGAGTCAAATTGTCTCTAAATTTGACATTAGTGGGACTCAAGCCTGTGAATAGCGCCAGTAAAAGAATGCCAAAACTATAGACATCGCCTTCTCTTGAAACCTCGCATCCCATTGCATACTCTGTCACATATTTTAATCATAGTCCAAATCATATTAAAGTGCGGTCATCAAATAAAAATGTAATGTGTGTAAGACTATAAGAGTTATCACTAGCTACCAAACTTTCCACAAGAAGACTGATCAATAATTTTTAGGTATATAAACTTTCCTGGTTTGAGAGAGGAGGGGGGTTTGGGGGGAGTACCTGGTGGAGTATAACCCATTGCCCTTCTAAGACCCACTGAGCTAATCTAATTATCTACAATATTAAGGGATGATTCAAGAAGGAATTTCACTAATCCAAAGTCGTCAACATGTGCGACCATATCAACATCTAAGAGGATATTGCTTGGCTTTAAATCACAATGAACTAAGGGGATGTGGCACTGGTGATGAAGATAATCTAGTGCAAAAGCAACATCAATTGCAATATTCATCCTCCAAATGAAATTCAACTTTTTCGGGAGCATATTCCCATGAGATGATGTTGCGTATGAGTGCATCCACTATTCCAAGCTTCCATTGTCCATGAATTTGCAAACTAAGGCCTTAAAATCATTTCCTTGATAATCACTACCGGAGTAGACTGTTAGTATCTTCAAAAGATTTTGATGTTTGATATTCTTTAATGCCTCGCACTCGGTTACAAAGCTCTTCAGGGCACCATGACGGACTAAATGAATCACCTTCACAACAACAATTGTTCCATTGTCCTCGAGTATCCCCTTGTAAATAGAACCAAAGTTTCCAACACCGATCAAATTTGCCAAAGAAAAACCTTTTGTTGCTTTTAAGAGTGTCCCGTAAGATGTATTTAGATGTGAATCATCCATTGAACTTGGAACTGGTTCATTTACTTTCTTCTCCGCCCAACAAATATATATAAAAGCTGCAACAAGAGCCATTCCAAGAACTCCAGAAATAATAGAAGCAACAACTATCATTATATTGATCTTCCTGCTTTTTTGGCTTTTGGAAATGCAGTTGGGGAGATGAAATTCTGCTAGTCCTCCACAGAGCTCATTGTTCCCAACAACAGAAGTGCTAGTAGCATTCTTAAGGACTCCATCACATGGTAGCATGCCTTCAAACTTATTGTATGACAAATTCAAACGTTTTAAGGATCAAAATACAGCTAAGAATTATGAAATCTAACTTGACAAATTGTTGTGTGAAAGATCTAGTTCTTCAATGCCTCCTAACGATCTGATTGATTGCGGAATCAACCCGTGGAAGAAGTTGCCTTGCATCCTCAGATATGCCAATGAAGTGCAATCACCTAGACTACTTGGGATTTCACCTACCAATAAATTATCAGAGATGTCCAAGCCGGACAAAGCTCTCAAGTTGCCAACTTCTATAGGTAGAACCCCAATTAGATGGTTATGAGACAAGTTCAGAACAATGGCTAATGATGAGAGACCAATAAGATGTGGGGGCATGGCACCTCTAAGATTGTTGTCAGATAGATCAAGTACATCAAGAGACCGGCAGTTTGATAGATGTGAAGGAATTTGCCCATGATAGTTGTTCCCATGAAGATATAATTGAACCAACTTGGTTAGATTTCCCAAAGAAGATGGGATAGTCCCTCTGAGGTTGCTATAGCTCAACTGCAATAGCTTTAGATTTTGTAGATTCTCCAAATTTGAGGGGATAACACCTGAAGGCTAGTTGCGATTCATAAATAATACTTCCAAGTTGACGAAATTCCCGATTTCTTCTGGAATCGCACCATATATTTGATTGTGCATTACAACAAATTCTGTGAAAGAGGTGGATAAATTACTATGCATTTAGGTAACACTCCGCCAAACTTGTTAAAGGCAATAATTGCTCCCTCTAATTTGGTTCTGTTAGTTAATGAGCAAAGGAAGCTTAGGTCTTCAGGTTTTCCACTTCCAAGCTGATTTCTATTTATTAGAAACAAACTAAGATTATACAAATTTGCCAAAGATGATACTTTCCTAGAAAATCTGTTATGATGAATTTGAAGCAAATTTAGCTTTGCGCAATTCGATATCGAGGAAGGAATCGGCCCCTCAAGTTGGTTGGCCCCAACACCAAAAATTTCAAGATCTGGGAGTGCAAGGCTCATTCCTGCTGGAAGAGTCCCATGTATTCAGTCGAACCCAACCTGAAACATAATTAGCGAAGAGAGATTGAATAAGGAAGATGGAATTGTACTCGACAATTTGTTTTCCCAAAGGCCAATGAGTATCAAGTTTGTTAGGTGGGCTAGAACTTGAAGAATGCTCCTGCCCAAGTTGTTCCATTCTAAAGCAAGAATCTCCACAGAAGATAAGTTGCCAATGAAGGAAGGCAAGCTTCCAATTAAATTATTCTCACACAAAGTGAATTCCCGTAGCTTTGTCAATGAACCGATCTCCGAAGGAATTTCTCCAGTTAATTCATTATGTGCACTTGCGAGCAAGAACAAGTCCAAGCAACTTGATAGAATTTTGGGAATTTCACCGACTAGTGAATTGTTGTCTAGTAGTAAGATACGAAGGCGGCTCAATTGGCCGACTTGCAGAGGGATTTCATGATTGAGACTGTTGTTATCGAGCCTCATTTTCCTTAAGAAGCTGAGATTCCCAATATGAGGAGAGATTGATCCGGAAAGTCCTTGTGATGACAAGCCCAAGACCGTGACCCTCCTGTGCCTTTGGCCACACGTAACACCATACGACTGGCAAAACCCAATGCTATTGTTCCATGAGTTGAGCACACTAAAAGGATCCGTGGTTATGCCAACCTTAAATGCGAGGAGTGTGAGTTTGTCGGTTTCATTGGTGGTGGAAGAGACTTGGTTAAAGCACAGTACAAGAGCGATGCAAAGAAGCAAGGGGCATAATGGAAACTCTGCAAAACTAATGCCCACGAGTTTCATGACTCAAAGCCCATGGAAGCGGGTAGATTTGAGAAACAAAGGGCAGGATGAGTGTTACTGGAAAATTTGAAGAGCTTTATAAGAGTAGGGTGTCAATTTTGAAATGATATTCTTATCTTTTTATAAGAAGATGCCGATTTTTCTTTTATTATTTTTTCAGGACAGCTATTTGAAGCGCTTTTCTTCTTTTTCCTTTTTGACTCAATCACAATTGAAGCGCTTTTCTTCTTTTTGAAGGGCTTTTCTACCTCTGGAGAAGACTTTGCCTTGCTATCTACGCATGTTGTGGGGGCTGGAGTGAATAGAAGAAGGGAATGTTGAAAACTCACTTTGGTCGGAGGACATGGACGTGATAATTGGAGGCAACTTAAATGAAGGTGAGAAATGGACTGAGAGTTTGAGGGCCATTTTTTTTTTCCTGATATGCGATGAGTTAGCTTTTTGCTTAGCTTGGTTTTCTCTTTGAGAATAAAGACTTCTCGAGATAATCTTGAAAATGTAAATTCTTTGTATTGGGGAATGTAAATTCTTCCCATTGAAATGGCACTGGAAGCACATTGTTTTATTTTCCCTTTTTATTTTAAATAATTTTAATGTTAGCTACTCACCTTGAAATCTAAACTCACTTCATTCATGCTCATTTTTCCCTTAGGAAGAAAATAGTAAGTACAGTCAATTAATTTTGCCCATTTAATACTTTTGGACATAACTAGTTTCAATAGAATCGCTTGAAAAGAATATTTGTTGTTATGGTAAGTAAACTTTTGTTATTATAGCATAATTTCGTGTAATTTTTGGGAGCAATATATTACTCTTTCGGTGTCGCGACCTATTTTTCGGGTGTGAACCACCTAGGGTTTGGCTAATGGATTGTTAAACCTAGACTTAACTCGGGCTCTCCCAAGCCCATACCAATTTGCGACTTAGGTTCAAGTTCTTAACATGCGATTGATTTTCAATTAGGAGTCGCCACTAATCTATTTTTTGGTGGGTCGATTAGAAACCCAAGTAAAGTAATGGGAGTTTTACTTTACTCCTACGAACCAGAGACTATGGGTACGGGGACTTGGTTACACTAGATTTCTCTAATGCCCTTTCAGTACCATTCTTTTATTTTCAAAAAATGTTTTTGTAGGTAGCTTGGATTGATTTTAAATTTATTTCCCTAACATGTGGGGTGATCATACGGTTGTGCAAACCACCAATTTAACACCCAAATAAAGCAAATAAATAAATTACGAGACTTACCTTATAGCAACGAAAGCATCTATGTGATTAGATTAAAATTCACATCATCAACCCTAGATATGATTTCTAGTTAACACGCAATTTCTTTTTGTTTTCATTTAATTGATGAGAATCATGCTTTATGCAATGCAATATAACTAAATGACCTAATTCTAAAGACAAGCAATTTCTAATTAAATGGACCTAGCAATAATCACTAAATGACATGCATTTCATGAATCTAATTTTATATGACATGCAATGACATTTTTTGTGTGTTTGCTTAATAAATGTGCAATCTATCCTAGAGAATGGAATTAACTTATCCTAAGACATTTTTTTATATTTTTTTTATGAAATTCGAAATTAGAAAAATGTGAAAATTATCAAGCTAAATTAAGATTCTATCCAACTTATATTAAGGATTAGGTCAGGCTAAACCCTAATTTAAACCAAGATATTATCTTAACTTAGCAATCTCTAACTTAAGATGCAGTCTATCTAAATCAATCTTAATTTAAAACGAAATATGCAATTTTATCCTAATGTGCAATGACGTATAAAGGATGCCCTAATTCTACATGACATATGCATAATGTTTTTTCTTTTTTAATTAATTTCGAAATTAAAAAAAAATATCAAATAATTAAACATGCAATTTAAGCTAACGAAACAAAAATCTAACATCCTAAATTTACATTTTTTTTTTTTTATTTCAACAATTCATGATAAATAAAATGCTTAATCTAAATATGCAAATAACCCTAAAGCATGCAATATTCAAACGTATTTCAAGATAAATAAAGCAATCAAGACAAGACAAACCATTCAAAATCATCAAAAATATCACACATCATTCAGATCAATGGATAATATTTCGCTAGTAAAATCGATAAATTGATCTTAAGCCTTTAAAGATTAAAATATCAATTTTATTTCCACTTGATTAATTATTTCATCTAAAGTTTATAGATGGAATAAAAAATCCGGCGTGGTTGCTAATCAAATGGTATGTTGGAATTTCCATTATATGATCGACAAATATCTCAAATAAGGTAATGGAATTTTCAAAAATCAAAATAGATAAGATTTTAACCTAATTCGAATATTGGTTTTCGAATTCCGATCCTCGAATGACTACTCGCGATGCAACGTGGCGGTGCTCGGTTGCTCGAAAGTCACCCGATGGGCTCCACGAAACCTGCGAAACAAAAATTTGTAAGCTCGACAAGGGACTCGTCGGTGATTGGGCGCAGGCACAAACAATTTTTTTTCTTTTTCAATTGGTTTGTTCTTCACTGTTGGCTCCGTGGGATCCTTTAATCCTTTGATGATCCCACTAAATTTCCAACCTTTGACCACAGATTCTCCACCTGCAAAGAAAGACCAGTATGTGTCGTTTGGGATTCCGCGGATGATCTAATGGGCCACACGGATGCGGCTTGCGTCGGGGGTGGCAGCCCAAACTCGGAGAAATCGTCAGGACTCTGAAAACACTCGTGGGAGTGGAACTTGACGTCGGAGCAGTGCGGGCATGCGACGTTGCCGTTGTGGGACACGGGCGACAGCTCCTCGACGGTGATCACCAGTAGCGAGTCGTCACCGAAGGGTCGCGGCGGGGTGCAGCGAACGACGGTGCAGCGATGGCATGGAATCAGTAGGGGCAGTGCGTCAAGATGGGGGAACGGCGGCTTCGTTGTCCGCACGGCGAGACCAGAAAAACAGCACCGTCGTGTGGCAAGGCCACAACAACAGCGTGGTCGCCCGGTGCAAGGGGCTTGCGGTGACCGAATTTGGCTGTTTTAGCCGTAGAACTTCAACATCAGAGCTGGCTTGAATGGACTGAGGTGTCACGGAGGAATGGGACGTGGGGATGATAAGTGGACCCCTTTGAAGCCTGGTGTTGAATATGATGGTGGGTGGTCGGCACCGGATTGGCGGCTTGTTGCGGTAACAGCGAAGTCACAGCAGCAAGTCTGTCGTTGCTGCTGGGGGCGATGCGGCAAGGACGGTGCAGCGGCAACTCGGGCGGCTCAGGTGCGGCACCGCGACGTGGGGTCTCCTTGGTTCGCCCGAGAGAGGACTCTCTCTCTCTTCTCTCTCTCGCTTTCTCTCTAGGAGGGCTGCAGTTCCTTTTTCTCTCAATTGCGGCCGTGTGTTTCTATTGTGTGGCTCTTTTCTTCGAATTCGCTCCCCCTCTAACCCAAGTCAACTCCTTTGTTCCGAACGGCCGCTCTTTATGGCAAATTTCAAACTTCCATCTTCTATCGTGATTAAATCATTGGATACAATCGGAAAGATGATTTAGAACGGCCGATTTCAGACCGATTCCTTCCATTTTATCAAAATCCTTCCCTTTATTCATATGATTTTTAATTGTTTCTGCATTTATCAAAATCAATATCCATCAATTTCAAATTTCCATGCATAATCAATCAAATCGATTTCCCCATTTTTTTTTCATTTTTTTCATTTTATTTGTTCTAATGCAATTTTTAGGGGTTAAAATTAATCCCTAGTTTTCTATAAACAAGTAATTAGGTTGTCAAAATTTAGGTGTCAACACTCGGGAATTTGCATTCATATAATCTTCTCTCTCGGATGCAAATATTGTTCCTAGTCGCTTTAGTCCTCAACCATCAGTATCAATGGGTTAAGGGAAAATGAAAATAAAGATGCAGAATCAAACTCGATCTAATTGTAAATCATAGTACGCTTATGTAATCTGCAATATTCTATGAAAGATGACTTTATTGCAAAGACACTAATGACAATAGATCCAAATGTAAAAATTAAAACCTAATTGGATGCTAAAGCAAGAAATATGTTTGTCCCCGTTGTCTATATAGGCAATTTTTTTCACCTCTAGTATCTTACTGAGATCAACATCGACTATTAATTTGGTTAAAATAGGTAGCACATGAGAAAAAGTCAATATGAATCGATTGAAAACTACAAATTTATGGCATTGTAAAATTTGTCATTCTTAATTGTTAATTTTATTCTTCACTTGTTAAAATAAGTAAACCGCCATTACATCTAGGAAAAAAATTTAACTTAAAAACAAAATATGCATACGTCAACCTTAACCTTCACTTTCATCACATTCCATGGAAAAAGTAATGATAATTCAGTTATTTAGCAAGTACAAATACCAAAAAAGTGTATTATGCACCAATGAGCACTTCTATACCTGTTTTAATAAGGATTTTATTAATAAGACACCCTTAAACACCTTATAAATATAAGTTTGTCATTTTTAATGTTAGCATCTCAAAGCACTCATTAACAAAACCATTTTATAACAACCGTTTTCCTTTTAAATAATCATAATGGCGACATTATATATTCCTCTAGCATAAATAGAGCAAAAGAAGTTAAATGATAAAATCGATTCCCTTCATCCACTGACAATGAATCAAGATATTTAATAGGTTTGTAATTGGGATTTTTACTTTCAACGATTTTTTGGGGAGGTATAGAATTCTTCGGGCTGTAAGATATTAGACGCATCTATATTCTTAGCCACGGACAAAACTTAGCTAGCATTTTCCCTCTAATATTCATTAAGCATTCAATAATCATACCTATTGGCAAAACTCTATTTAATGTACGTATTATAGAATTGATTATTTTCCATACTATAATAATTATTAATAATTAATTAATACAATCGACACAAAATACTTATACGCAATCATATATTATACCATATTCTTTATGTAATAACCCAAAAAAATATCACTAATGATCATCTGTTTTGGGGCAACATAGACATTTATGTCACACGAATGACGCAACCACATGAATTCATGCTCAAGCACTGATAAATAAGAAATCGAATTTTTTTAAACCAATTCAGAGTTTTTTTATTATTAGTTAACATAAAAAATCATGTAAGTGCTTATTATTTGACATATATAATTAATTTGTAATGAACTCTTTATATATCACATATATAAGCGAGAGAATTCATATATATTGCAAATCTTTTTCAAAACATGTAAGGAAGAGACTTCATATACATATAGCATTTAGTCTGCAAAACTACTACTGCAAACTATGAAGAGACAAGAGACAGAACATTAGTCGATGCAAACTGTGAAGAGACTTACAAGAAGGTTCCAATTTTTTAGATGAGCTCTTGAAGGGCTTTTCTTTCGTTCTTTTTTCTGCAGACAAGTCACAACAAGTATCATTCATTCAGTGAATGAAAAACTATCAACCATCAATGGAGTTTCAAATGGTTATGACTTTGATACTCCTAAATGACAAGTAAAAATTACTTTCCGAATTGTAGCCAAGTCATGTGCAAAAATTAACTCTTGCATAAGATATGTTTTGCCATGATCAATGGCTATGATTGAGCGTGATTCATCATGGGCCATGATCAGTATAAGCATGTCCCTTAATTTGGGGTGGAAATTTGAAAGAAGCCTAGCTATCGGGACATTTATCTATAATAAAGTGGAGTGTCAAATGGTCATGACTTTGATACTCCCAAATGACAAGTAAAAATTATGTTTCAAATTGCAGGTAAGTCATGTGCTAAAATGAACTCTTGCATGAGATATGTTTTGCCATGATCAATGGCTATGATTGTATGTGATTCATCGTGGGCCATGATCAATATAAGCATGTCCATTAATTTGGGATGGAAATTTGAGAGAATCCTGACTGTCGGGACGTTTATCTCTAATAAAGTGGAGTGTCAAATGGTCACGACTTTGATATTTCCAAATGACAAGTAAAAATTATGCTTCGAATTGCAGCCAAGTTGTGTGCAAAAATTAACTCTTGCATGAGATATGTTCTGCCATGATCAATGGCTATGATTGTGTGTGATTCATCATGTGCCATGATCAGTATAAGCATGTCCCTTAATTTGGGGTGGAAATTTGAGAGAAGCCTAGCTGTTGGGACATTTATCTCTAAGTCAATCAATTCTCTGCCCACACCGCTACTTTAGTACTCCATAAAATAAAGTAGAGTCTCAAATGGTCACAACTTTTATACTCCCAAATGACAAGTAAAAATTACGCTCCGAATTGCAGCCAAGTCGAGTGCAAAAATTAACTTTTGCATGAGATATGTTTTTCCATGATCAATGGCTATGATTATGCGTGATTTTTATGGGCCTCGATCAGTATAAGCACGTCCCTTAATTTGGGGTGGAAATTTGAGAGAAGCCTGGTTGTCGGGACGTTTAACTCTAAGTCAATCAATTCGGTGCCCACATCGCTACTTTAGTACTCTATAAAAGAAAGTAAAGTCTTAAATGGTCATGACTTTGATACTTCCAAATGACAAGTAAAAATTACACTTCGAATTACAGCCAAGTCATGTACAAAAATTAACTCTTGCATGAAATATGTTTTGCCATGATCAATGGCTATGATTGTGTATGATTCATCATGGGCTATGATTAGTATAAGCATGTCCCTTAATTTGGGGTGGAAATTTGAGAGAAGCCTCGCTATTGAGACGTTTATCTTTAAATCAATTAGTTCGGTGCCCACACCATTGCTTTAGTACTCCATAAAATAAAGTGGAGTATTAAATGGTCACAACTTTGATACTCCCAAATGACAAATAAAAATTACGCTTCGAATTGTAGCCAAGTCATGAGCAAAAATTGACTCTTGCATGAGATATGTTTTGCCAATGAAACTCCCAGCTCCATTGACAACAAAAAAGAAAAAGAAAAGAAAACGGGAGAACAAGAGGTAGAGGTAGCAGCAAAATCAGTGTATTGAAAAGTTGTTCCTTTGTGATCAATTCATGCTACAGTTTTCAATACCAAGGGAAAATTGTCCAAAAAGTCCTAAAACTTATTATACTTTTGTCAATTCAATTTTAAACCTTTCAATTTTGTCAATTGAGTCTTAAAATCTTTCCATGTTTTACCAATTGAGTATATCTAAATAATTTTGGCTAGAATTCATTGAAATAAACACTAGTTGTCCTACACAACATACCAACACTAAAATGGATAATTTTTAATAATATTTAGATACTTTTTCGATTTATTTATTTATTTCCTTTTTTTCTTTTTTCTCTTATCGACAATGCTGGCTATTTTTGGATACTTCGGCAAACCTCTTAAAAAGCGAATATTTTCAGGATGATCTAGACTTATATCTCTATGAAACTAAAATGTACACACATAGATACGTATTGATATGTAAAAACTTATAAACAGTCTAGAGAAACGAGTTTGTCTTTTGACCTTTTTTGAGAATGAAACTATAGGTGTCCTCTCACCTTGTGATTTTAAGGCGGCAGTGGATGAGGCAGTTCTACTTCTCCATAAAGATATCTGAAACCAAGGGTTGACAGATCAATTGGTCAGCTAACTGTTTTAGGATTCTGCTATTCGATCATGCACATATGGCTATGCTTGATTCAGGAACGTGGACATTTCGTTTCATCTTCAGTAAACATATTTGGCCCAAGTGGTTCCCTGAATGTAGGGCTTCTATTCGTCTAGGGAAGTCGCTGCCAATCAAGACACGGCTTTTGGTTAAAACATTAATGCAGCGCACTGGAAGTGGCAGCATCACAAGTAAGCTAAGAGTGGCTGTACTGCTAAGATTACGAAATTGGTTGATTTACTTCTCCTTATAATGCAACTCCTCACGTTCAGAATCTGTTTTGACCAATTTGCGGATATCTTCCCTGTTGTTTTTTCCTCTAATAATTATGGCATTCGTTTATGCCAAGTATTTCTTGACCAATGATGCTCGAGATGCATTTCAGGGATAGATTTTCTGGTGAACTATTGTCCTCAAAAGCTGTACCATGAAGAAGGGATAACTAATTAATTTGATTTAGTTCACAATGATACTTTGTGCTGAGAATGAAACAGCACAAAATTATGATAATAAAATGAGTACAAAGATAAACGATCCCATTCTCATCTGATGGTACAGGACAAGGCTTTGCAAGAATCTCTAACTAAATGTTACATCTGGAAGCCAACTTAAACCGCAACTTAGACAAGCATGAAATTGGATCATGAGTAGGGAAGGCTATGTTTTGGAGAGTAAACTGATGTGCAAGGTTGTAGTACAAACTAAAGAGTTCTACAATATCCATAATCCACGAATTTCTAACAACCGTAAAGTTCAATTCACAGTTTTAATGCAGGGACCTTCAAATATTGATTAAAGAAAGCTCAGAACCATTTACAGACCTTCTGCTTCCTAGATTTATGAATTGTACCTCTCCAAGTGGGTGCCGGCATGAATCCACTTCTGCAGACGAACATCTTCTTGGTAATGAAAGAAAATTACTCTTTCACCGATCGTTCTTGTTACTGTATGTGCAAATTTCCTTGCATCTACAAAGTATCGCACTGATGGCCCGTTCAATATCAATCCCATCATCATCATATTCATCTCAATCACTGTGAAACAAACTGACAATTCTGCAGTCCACCTCCAAACTCGAGGGACAGTAGAGGATTCTATCCAGCGGGAGGTCCATGATTGGTTTTTCTGTTTCACTGCTTGTTTTAAGGGACAAAAGCTTGGTTAGCTCTTTCTGTAGCTTTGTCGGATGAAAATGATTCTCCTAGAGACATTGGTTTCCCCGGCTTCCCCTGAAATCATATTTCCCAAAAGTCCCACTTGAAAGTAATCCATGTGGTGGTTAATGAACTCTTCTCAAGGTTCTAGTTTCGTCTGATCTGAACCATTACGGTTTGACAAGATATTAAATTTCACCAATGCAAGAGACAACATGAAGTTCATGTATATCTACATCAATGTGGTCTACTCACAATAAAACCCATATCCTAGAAGTGAAATTAAGAACAGATTCCTCTGAATTCCTCCAAAATATTAAGTAAGTGGATTGGAAAAGTAGGCACCTTGTATGATGGTACAAAAGTTGTAGGCACTGAGTGGATTCCTAGTTGTTGCAATCAAGATTGTGCAGTCAAGAATCATCCATTACGAAGGCATGCCAACGATAGTACTTATGGTGAGAGGTTGCTGAAAACTGCATTGGCTTTGCGAGCATACTCCTCCTATCTCATGTTCAACTTGTTTTGCATCCAGCTGAAGAGCTGCAATCAACCAAAACCAATGGTTAAAGTGAAAAGTGAAATGAGCAAATGAGTACTTTTGGTGTATTTGTGTGTGAGAGAAGAGAGTATGAATTCAAAGGAAAATTCAACCAATGTCTTTACCTTTATCTTGAGTCGGAGGATCGCGGAGTCTCTGGTATGGAGGTGCTGAAGGCGACTGAGGTGTAGATAAGATTAGTTGACGTGGTTCAAAATGACCGATGCAGGCATTTATAATTTGGATACAATGAGCTTGTGGAAACCAGCTGAACTTCTTTTCTTGGTGGTTCCGAGCACCCGAACGCGGGCCCTCTCTTGAAACTTGACTCTCCCATGAAAACATATTGGAAAAAGTCAATCCAAGGAATGTCACTTGACATATTGGAAAGGAAAATCGCAGGCGTTAGAAACCAAGAAATATCACTTCAAGGATTTTAACCAATGAAGCATATTATAGCCAATGAAGCAAGTTATTCCGCACCTCATTAGATTTAAAATTTGAGCGGATGAGTAGTCATCCCATCATGTCCAAGACGATTGAATTGTCTTTCATTAACATTTACGAATAAGCATTAAAAGCTAAGCTGTTTTTGCAGATCATGCATAGAGATTTAGAACTCCACATTGGATCGAGACTGCAGACAACTTACATGCACATCTTTCAGACATTTTACTCAGTGAACCATATTCATGATTTGCATACTTTCGAAGCCATAAGATCTTCAGATCTCACGAAGAGAGAACCATCTGCAATTTGCCATAATAGTGCAAACCGCACAAGGTAAGGCTCCCATTTTAGAAACAGATATATTCGGGCAGAAATCAACACTAAGCAGAACACAATGACCTTGAAGTCCTCATCTTAGAGAAAGAATCGTTTCATAACTTCATTGAATTTTGAATCCATATGGTCAGATCTATGTCCTCCTTCTCTCATCCCAGGACCAAACAGATCTTGTTCTGTACATGTATCTATCATAATCATAATTACATAACTATTTAAAAATCACATATGGTTGGCGCAACAGGCTGAGTGTTAGTTTCTCCAACCGACCACAGTACTAGCAGCAGGACCTGTGCTCGACACTGTTGGGCCACGGTTATACATGCGCTGGATTTCTTCCCGGTACTCTGTCAAAGACTTGTCGGGTAGGGCTGGCGTTAGTTCCACTACATCCCCCATCCTCAGTTTGCAGGTTGGATCGCCAATGGGCTGGCGGTTCAGCCTCGGCCTCAGTTCTTCCTTCAGAGGGAAACCATAGGGCATCCATCTGATGCTTCCTCGCCCTGCTCTTTCTAATAAGTCCATCATTGTAGAATCCGCTTGGTATTCTTGAACAGACATCTGCATTGACCAGATAAAAGTATTCTCAAGAAAGCATACACATCGATCATGGCCCGACTTCAACAAGAAACCAAGCACATGCCCAACTAAAAAAGCATTATAGACTGTTTGCCAGTTAAAGGAAAAAACAGAGCAATCTGAACCAACCTTATCATTTTCAATCACGATAACGAAGATAGGTCCACTGTGGTCATTGTGAGGCTTGTAAGAGTATGGACAATCATCAGAATGACAAGGGAACTTGCATGGAGGCTTGAAGGAGTGGGAATATCCAATAGATGAATGGTCTTTGCTCATTGTCTCACAATGCCAGGTGATGACCCATCGTGCCCATTCGACCATCTGAAGAACAGAGGAAGAGTGCTTGCACTCGCCTTCTTTGTATCTCCAATGTGCTGCAAATCCAAATTCAGCTTGCAGGTGCATTTCTTTTGTCCGAATTTGAACTTCAAGCGGTATCATTCCATCACGCATCACAACTGTGTGGAGAGATTGATACCTGAATGTAGGACCTTGGATAAGAATCAAAACAAGCATACGGATATACAATCTGCATAATTTGTCAAAGACATACCCATTGAACTTTGGATGAGTTATGTAGTCCTTAAACTTTCCAGGTATTTCAGACCATAATTGGTGAACAATTTCTAAAGCTCTGTAACAGTCTTCCTTTTTCTCAACAATCAGTCGCAAGCCATGTACATCATGGATATTATCCATAGTCAGGTTTTTTCTGCACAAGAAAATCTGCATAAGTACTATCACAGCACTTAAAAAAAATTAGAGAGGTTTAGAATGAGATTATTCATCATTCCCAATTCACTACTCCAACTAAAAAACTCTCATGTACAGAATTGAAAGGATTTGCTCCAGTATTTTGCAACATCTCATATCACAATTATCACGGTTGTTCACACTTATGGCAGCAATATCCTTTCAAGTCTCAGTAATCACTTCAGAAGTGCAAGGACATGAAAGGGGTATAGCCAACTTTTAGGTCCATGCTTCCCTAAATTTAAATGTGATCAGGATTCGAGACTTAAAGGTATTGGCATTCACAGATTAACATTGAGTAAATGCCAGTGCAAAAAAGCATGCCTACAGACGTGTGCCAGAGAGAGAGAGAGAGAGAGAGATTACTTCAACATCTTGCAATGAATGCTATACAGACTTTTGTGCCTCCCATAGAGGTCATGATAAGAAATTGACTGGTTCTTAAGAGCTTGCTCAAGCTTCTCTTTGGCAGAAGCAATTATCATCTCATCGTAAGACTCTAAAAGCTGAGAGGACAGTTCCTTGTGTCGGTCAGGGTTGAGATGCTTAAAGCACAGGTTTTCTAGCTCTTCCTTCCAACTAGATATGCCCAGACGGTTGGTCAAGGGTGCAAATATTTCCAATGTCTCCTTAGCAAATCTCTGTTGCTTGACAAGAGGCAATGCATCCAGTGTCATCATATTATGCAGACGATCTGCTAATTTGATGAGAACAGCCCTTGCATCTGCCATAGCAAGGAAAGTGGTATGTAATCGATCAGCCTCAGCAGTCTTGCTTGCTGTATTACTCTCCCGTGCAAGCTTGCTCAATTGACTTAGCTTGGAGACCTACATCGCAGAGTTTATTAAAATATTAGTAAACAATAATATCTTGCTGTAGCATTGGCAGACATGCACAGCATCTGCAAAGAAAGGAGTAGGTACAGATGAGAAGACATGCCGGGTTCATGATAAAATTGGGATGCACCTCCTTGCCAAAATGCGGTCAATTATGTGGAGATCCATCCACTACCGAATATCCCAGAAATGAAAGGTTGACACAAAAATAGAGAGTAAACTCTAGTTCTGATTTATCGACACTTTGAGGAAACTGCTCAACTCAAGTTACACTCCGAATATACATTATTCAAAAATCATTCACTGATGGATATGATAAAATTGCTTGAAGAGCGTCCCAAATTTAAGACCAGGACATTGCCACATTGGTTAGAACAAATCGCATTCCATACAGACGATTATTTGTGAATCCAATCATCACAAAGAAATCAACTGGAGAAAAAAAGAAATTAAAAATGGTATTTTCACAGATCTTACTACATCAGACATAAAGGAGCCCGTCCTCAATCGCTTTATGGTGCAAAACTAGGACTCTATATATACTATTGCACAAGAACACAGTGAAAAATATCACAGTGCAGCATTTGAAAGACAAATCAAAATGTCTTGGGCTACAGTTACTCTTCAAAAACAAAACAAATCTGGGAAGATTCAGTGCGCATATATATTCTCTCTTACCCCTTCAACCAGATCAGCAACGCTTGAACCAAAATTCCTACATATGTCGTTATATGTCATATGGGAATCATCAAGTGTGTCATGCAATAAGCCCGCAGCAACCACCGTAGAATTAGCGCCAATCAGTGCCAATAACACCGCAGTCTCCACGCAGTGCTGCAAATATGGATCACCACTCGCACGCATCTTCAACGTAACCACAGAGAACTCAATAAGAAATAATCAACAACCAATCTCAAACAATTCCAAACTTTTTAGCACTCAGATAACTTAAATTAACAGGATACCTGCCCTCGGTGTGCCTTCTCGGCCTCGTAGAAAGCCTTCACCACGAGATCTTCACCGAAGATCTTGTGCCTCGACTGTGCACCCACCAATAACTCCTTCACATAAGGCTCAGTATCAAGTTCCAATGAATTCTCCTCCAAATTGAATGGCAACTCCTCCACATCAACGGCATCTCTCAACTCAAAAGTATTAGAATCATAGTCCACACAAGAGCCCAATGCATTCCTAACAAAACCATCATACATAACTCTCGACCCACCTCTAACTTCTCGCGGAATCCTTGTGGGAGGACTCTTTATCGACCCATTTCCACACAAGACCGGACCCTGAAGAACCGAAACCGGACTCTGATGATCCCTCTTCAATGAACCCATGAATTTACTCGGAGAATAACGGAAAGAGCCACTAAATTCTCTGAATTCGTCGCTTTTATCGTGCCATAATTGCCCCAATTCTTCTCCTCCACCAGAGAAGCTAGAGCTGGAACCTTGCTTGACGCAGGGCGATGAGAAGAGACACGAGAGGCCGCCGACAATCTTCTGCGACGGCGACGAAGAACACGAAGGCGCCGCCGACGAAGCGGCCTGTCTCAATTCGAGATCGCAGGAGACGTGCGCGTTGATCTGGTGCGCGGCGGAGCACACGCCGCTCGGCGGGCTCGCGTACAAAGCGATCGTCGGGCCGGCCATTGCACTCGCGAGCTCAATTTCAGCTCCCGTAGGGTTTCAGATCAAAATCATCAAACTCCGACGTCGAGCTTCGTATTCTAATCGATCACTAAAAAAAGAAAATTAGAGCTGACCGAGTTCTACCCAGATCAAATCGCACCGAAACGAATCTCAAATTTTCCGTTCCCGAAAAAAATCCCGAGCGATCAGCGCGGCCGGAGTACGCTCCCCTCCCGAGATCCACAGTATTCCTGGAAAATCCGTCAGCTTTTCCAGGAAAACCGGCGGTTCCCCCTCCGGGACCGTTATTTTACGAGCGAAATAGGTTCAAACGTAATGGAGTTTGGATACAAGAGCTTGCACGCAGAGCTTTCCCGAGAAAATGATTCGATGTGGGCAAACTCAAACATGAAGTAGTTCGGATGAACAATTCGGGGTATCACACCGAAAGGACGACCGATCGAGGACGGGAACGGAGGAAAAAACACGACTTTCGATTCCCGAGAGGTGATCCGATCGGAACCGAAATCAACCTGGAAGGAGATTCGGGGGAACCTCGATCTTTTCTGTAGAGAGCGAAGGGGAGAGAGACAGAGATTTTCTCGGCGTTTGATTTTCCTGAGAAAGCTGATGCTCCTCTGTTCTTAAAAAACTGCGCTTTGCGTGCGGTCCGCATGGGGGGGAAAGGAGAAGGGAGGACTTGAAATTACGCTGTTGCCCTCGCGAGGAGCACGCCAAAACTCTCAGTTGCCTTTGCTTCGTACCAAAGAAACGCATTCTCGGCATTTGGTTCGTTTGCTGTGTACATCTTCTCTCTTTTCTTTTTCGATTTTCCAATAAAAAAACACATCTGATGGATTTGTACGATCACGAATAAATTAGAGAATCGAACCCGTGACTTTTGATCTAATCGAGTATCGGACCACTCGATCTATCCTCCAATTGATTTATGCTAGTGTTGTCAATGTTTCTTCGTTATTTTAATGTTGGTGCTAACTATGAAGATTTGGATAATTGAAAATCGTTGGATCATTTCTCTTGGAATGGTTAGACACGATCTCATGAATTTAAATATTACAAGTGATTTTTGTCATCTTCTAGATCTTTTAAAAGTATTTTTCAACCTTTTCTTTTTATGAAATCGAAATCTCCAAACATTTTGATTCGGATTAATATGAGAGCAATACTAATTGAGCATTGCGAAAAAAAAGGCGTTTCTTGCATGAATTGGATTCCACAATACATTTGAGAGCAAGGATGATAGCCTCCTTATATCATATGTGCATATAGTTTTGATGCGCAAAAATATGACTTTCTATAATGATGATCATTGCAATTTTATTCATACCATCACATCTCTTTCTTTTCTTTTTCGCTTTAAATGTGCTCATACTATTTATTTAAAATAAATCATTCGAGATAATCATAATCAAGCATCGACAAGCAATTCATATGAAGATGACCATATTGTGATCGTAACTAGTGAGAACTCTCTGAAGGTTTTTAAATTTTTTTTCTCTTTTTTATTGCACTGTCCAGACCGAGTCAGCATTTGAAAGAACGAAACAAGTATTATGAAGAATAATCTTGGATGAATTCATATGAATACATATGAATTATTCATTTTAGAAGAAGGGAAGGCTTCTTCCGTTTGACTTTTTCGCATGTTGCCTATGTGGGGAGCTAGAAACGGACATTAGGGCAATACTTTATATAATATAATTTAATTAAATCATGGAAGGGGATGGCGTAGTTTAATATTTAATATATCCGAGGAATTCTGTGGAGTATTTAATTTGGGGAAGGAGGGATTCTGAAAGGTGGGCTGCACAGACCGTGGCTGCTTAGAGATAACGATGAATATTTGCTAAATTCAAAGTAGGGATTATATTAGTAGCCCAAAATATTAATTAATGCGGATCGCAATACTTATCTTCCCCTTTAATTTAATTTTTTCTTATTTTTAAAGAAATTTTGGGATCTGCTGTTGGAAAGACAGCGACCGACGAACTAAATGGCGTCCACTATTATAATAAGATTAGATGATGATAATGATGATGATGATGATGTGGTGCTTTACATGGAAAAAGAGATGAGCGTGCCCCCTTAATCATATGATTTTACTTTTTGCTTTAAATAGACACAATAGTTCGACAATTAATATAAATAAATAGATAGGGCTCAAAAGGCTATTGGGTTATACCTTTTCGATATTTGTTTTTTGTGCGCATTATTATTGCGTTTTTTTATTCCCTCCCCAGAGAATGGAATCTCTTTTCGGGATGAAGCGAGCAAGAATCCCACCACGTTGATATTTTAAAAAGAATTTCTCGACCTTTCATTTTTCTTTTTCGGCTAAAGAAGAATCCCCGTCTGATTTTCGGGAATTAATATTGGTAAAATTGATTTTCGGAATATCGAGGTTCTCTGGTAAAGTTGATTTTCGGAATATCGAGGTTCTTTGGAGAAGGGAATGGACAACAAATGGGTGGATGATATATACCTTCCTTTGGCTAAGCACATTAAAATTATAATCCCCGTCTAATTTTCGGGAATTAATTTTGGTAAAGTTGATTTTCTGAATATCGCGGCTCTTTGGAGAAGGGAATGGACAACAAATGGGTGGATGATATATACTTTCCTTTGGCTAAGCATATTAAAATTATAATCCCCGTCTGATTTTCAAGAATTAATTTTGGTAAAGTTGATTTTCGGAATATCGAGGTTCTTTAGAGAATGGAATGGACAACAAATGGGTGGATGATATATACTTTCCTTTGGCTAAGCACATTAAAATTATAATCCCCGTCTAATTTTCGAGAATTAATTTTGGTAAAGTTGATTTTCTGAATATCACGGCTCTTTGGAGAAGGGAATGGACAACAAATGGGTCGATGATATATACTTTCCTTTGGCTAAGCATATTAAAATTATAATTCCCGTCTGATTTTCGGGAATTAATTTTGGTAAAATTGATTTTCGGAATATCGCGGTTCTTTGGATAATGGAATGGACAACAAATGGGTGGATGATATATACTTTCCTTTGGCTAAGCACATTAAAATTATAATCATGCACGTTCACCAATTAGTACGGTTCGAAACAAATCAAGAATATTTTCATAACACAGCCGCTTAAAGTTAGAACAAATGTATTTTTCGAAATGATTATGTGAATTTATGTGACTTTTCTAATAAAATTCCTTTTACGCAAGATGTGATTAATTAGAGTCGACGTATCCATTGTTGTTGGCATGAATTTTAAGAGGAATTTTTTTCTTTATTACCATGGATCATTAGGTAATTAATGGGACTAAAAAATTTTCAAACATAAATACCGCATTCAAAGCTTAAGAAATGAGGCTGCTATTATCGTTGAGTTTTCCGAGGCATAAACCCTGACTTCAACCAACACGTCAGAAATTAAAAGTTCAAGAACTTGATTGGAAAAAAAAAATGTACATGCTCAAAAAGATCAACAGTATCTTTCGCAAATAAGCCTCGTCGATTTTCTGCATTCGTATGAAATAATCTTCATGGAGGTTTGAGCAACACCCGCATTTTTTGCTTCTATTTTTCTGTTTCCACAACCAAAAAAGAAAAAAAGAAAAAGCTAGGGATTTCATGCAAAATTTGGAACTTATTTGAATCAAATTTCTTATTGTCAAAATTCCAAGGGAGAAAGCAAAAGAAGATACAGATTAATTTTGTCTATATAGTCTATGTGAGATTTTCCAATCGAATATTTCTAGCTATTGAATTAGTAATTAGTTACTCGCTCGAGCATAATTATCTATATCTCAAATTAGATGCGAGATGTGTAAATAAAAGGGTCATGTAAACCTAAATTTTATTTAAAAGATATATAACGGATAGATGAAAAGAAAGGGAAAAGGAACGGAAGTGGGGGCAAAAATGGAAAAGTAAAATGGAAGGAACGAAATCTCTCTATCACTCACACACAAGAGTCTGACCCGACCCGACCGACTCAACCCGATCCACATTGTCGGGAAGAAGGTCTAGAAGGAGTTTGATGAGGACGTCTGCATCTTCCTCCCACCACCCACCGCTCTCGCAATTTTTGGATTTTCTGTTAGATTCAGTTTTTGATTCGGCACGTGGCGAATGACCAGCAGCTTCTGCGGCCATCTGGTCAGCTTCTGCGGCTTACACGTGTGTTGTCTGTTCGCTTTAGGTCGCTGATTCATTTTGTCTCTCTCTCTCTCTCTCCCCACAATAAATCGAAGACTGCCTTGATTATTTTTCAAGCACGAGGAAAGGAAAAAAAAAATGAAATTTGGGGCGCTCAGCGTTATCAAAGTCAATGTTCTGAACTTTACCCAAAAAAAAAAGAAGAAGTCAATGTTCTGAAAATTTGCGAAATTTTATGATGAATATGATAATTGGAAGAGTAAAAACATGCGTTAATGAAACGAGAATTTGATGATGAATACGATAATTGGAAGAGTAAAAACATGCGTTGACTCTCTACCATTGTCCCTTTTTCTGCATGTATTGCATGTATAGTGACATATGCCCACCCTAAAAGAGTTTAAAAGAGGAAAAAAAAACATGCTTGTTGAAAGTCAATATTGTTGAAAATGAAATCATAAGCACCGGAGGTGCGCAAAAAAATCGAAAATTGCCCGAAATGCCAAGAACTAGACCGGATTCAGTGGTTCCCAAAAGAACTAGTCCAATATTCGATTTTGATTTATTGAAATTGGTGGGTAACGTTCTAAATCTCGGTTCCAAGTTTGGAACTGTCCACTCACTCACCCAAATCGAACTGGCAATATGTAAATATTTATTTAATTTTTAAGAAAAATTTTCAACAAAAAAATTAAGAGAAATGAAAATTCTAAAATCTCTCATTTGAAACTCATCAACCATTAATTGAGTACTTGTCTTGTCATACTCTCATATCGTTTAAGTCGTTTCTTCATCTTTCACTTACGGCCTTGACTCTCAAGCTTAACGTTCATGGCATCAACTCTCTATTTTTGATATGATTCCAATTTTTTTACTAATTTTGCAATTAAGGATAGATAAATTCTTCTTCTTCTTCTTCTTTTGGCTTTACTTTGGCTTATGGGAAAATGTTGCACCCAATGCGTGAAGTTTGATAGAACCAGTTCCATGGACTCACCCAATAAGTGGACCGGACTAGCGATCCGATTTTCAATCCATGAATCAACAGGCAGTTCCAAGTTTCAGTTTTTCAAAACTGGTCCTTAGTGGGTGATTCTCAATTTTAGATGGAAATTACCCACCTGGACCATACTCACCCCTAGTAAACACTAAGTTAAGCATTGGCAAGCATTTTCCTTTTGCTTTAATTCTACGCACAACATATTTACTTTGCTCTTATACTCATCGCATCGAGTATTTTACATAACGATAACACGATGGACATGGGTTGGAACCGATCAATATAGTTCCCCCGATGTTCCGTGCGAGCCAACTTGATAATTTGTAAGTGTGAAAGGTCGCGTGAAGCGACGGAATGGATTGCGGAAAGAACGGCCGTGTCGCGCCAGTCAGGCACAGTGGGTGTGCGTTGGCTGGGAGTGCCGACAGGTCTCAATCAGGTTCGGCTTTTGATCAGAGTTGGAGTTGGAATTTGCTCCTCCGAGGACCGGGGACCGACTCTTCTTCCTGGCGCTTCTGCAATTCTTCTTCGTCCTCTACCAAACAACAAGGAGAGGAGAATTGGACGGTCGATATTGAGTGGCTGACTATTCAGATCGCCCAAAAACTCCAATTTGTGGGCGTGGAAATTGGCACGGCCGGGTTCAAATGTCAAAGCCGGCCGACCTCGTTCACTCCCGAGGATGCTCGGGCCGGGCTACAATTCAACGACGTCCTTGACGCGGCAAAAGCATTGAATTGGTTCATCACATCACTTTTTTAAGCAAATTAACTTGAGAAGTCGTCTTAGATTTAAAAAGGGGCCTAGTTATGTTCTCCAACAGAGGACAATCTGTTCTTATGTTAGGAGCATTAGCTATTCCAAGCATTTTCTACTCCTTTAATCTTATTTTCGGATGTGTTTGTTTTGCTCAAAAATCTCATGATAAAAGTTAATATTTCATATGGAAATCATTTTCAAGGAAAATTGTTAGTTCTCATTTGCTTGGTGGTTTAAGAAAAATGATTTTCTTCTTGTTAGAAGGGGTAGTCGTTTTCCCCAATCTAAGCATGTTGTTTTCAATCAAGAAGTTACGCAAACACGAGAAAGTTGGAAAACAATTTTCTAGAAAAGAGCTTTCCTTAAATAAATAAATAAATAAAAAGAGGGGAAGGGGGCTTAAGCACCATTAGATTTGTTAAAATATCAAATCTAGAAGTTTTAAGTTAATAAATGGAGGGAAACCATATGAATATAAAGTGCGTATAAACTTATAGATAAGCGACATAGGCTATTTGAGGGGAAAAGTGCCAAAAAAGTCCTAAACCATTTGTTTTTGTGCTGATTTAGTCATAAATCTTTTTTTGTACCGATTTAGTCCTAAACATTTTCATATTGTGCCAATTCAGTGCTTTCCGACCAATTTTGGCCGGATTTTGCTGACTGGACGCCGGTCAGCTGACGTGACTTGATCGGTGCTGACGTTGACAACTTTTAATAATATTTTAATTTTTTCATTTTTTTTTGTTATTTTGTATTTTGTATTTTTCTGTTTTTCTTTTTCTTTTTTTCTTTTTCTTCCTCTAGCTGGTCACCGGAGCTCGGCAACCAGCCAAAGGCGACGGCTGGCGAGGTTGAGGTCCACCTCGCCGGCCACCTCGCCAATGGCCGCAAGGGCGGCCTCGCGCTGGGCGGTAAGGCTCGCCCTTGTCGGATCTGGCGAGGATCGATCCTCGCCCATGGCTGACAAGGGCGAGCCCCGTCAGCTCGGCACGAGGCCAACTCGACGGCGATGGCAAGCGGTTGGATTAGCTCCAGCGAACGGCGAGCAGGGCGTGGGTGACGAGCGTGAGAGGCGAAGACGTGCGAACAGGCGCGTGAGCAGGGGACAGCGCGACTGCAGCGAGGCCACCTCCTTGCCCTCGCCCTCGCCGGCCATGGGCAAGGCTCGACCCTCGCAAGATCCGGCGAGGGCGAGCCTCACCGCCCAGGCCTCGAGGCGACCTCTCACTGGCCATGGACAAGGCTTGACCCTCGCCACCCTGCACGAGGCCGCCCTCGCGGCCACTGGCGAGGTGGCCGGCGAGATCGACCTCGACCTCACCGGCCGTCGCCTCTAGCCGATCACCGAGCTCCAACGACTAGTTGGAGGAAGAAAAAAAATAAAAATCAAAAATAAAAAAACATTAAAATATTAAAATATTATTAAAAGTTGTCAACGTCAGCGCTGATCAGGCCACATCAACCGGTCGGCGTCCAGTCAGTAAAATCCAGCCAAAATTGGCCGAAAATGACTGAATTGGCACAACGTAAAAATGTTTAGGACTAAATCGGCACAAAGACAAAAGATTTATGACTTTTTTTGCACTTCTCTCGTTATTTGAGCATCCCTCTCTCATGGGCAAACCGAATTAGCCATAACATGTGGAATTTGATGATTGATGGGCACACATCCAAAATAACCTGAAGGCAGAACTTGACATCGATACCATATTAGAATGTTGGGAAAAGTGTCAAAAAAATTCTAAATCTTTTGTATCAGTACTAATTTAGTTATAAGCATTTTATTGATGTCAATTTAGTCCTAAATATTTTGACTTTATGTCAATTCAATTCTAAACATTTTATTGGTGCTAATTTAGTTCTAAAGTTTTTTATTTGGTGCCAATTTAATCTTAAAACTTTTGACCCAATGTCAATTCAATCATTCCAATCAATTTTGGTTAGATATTACTAATGTAAATGCCGATCAACTAGTGCAGTACGAGTACGGTTAGTGCTGACGTGTACAACTTTTAATAATATTTTAATATTTTTTTCGTTTTTCGTTTTTCTTTTTTCTTCCTTTTTTTCCCCTCCTTCTCCTTTCTCGGTCAATCACCAGATAGCTGACCAACGAGATATCAAGGTCGACCTCATTGGCCTTTGGCAAGCCTCGAGCCCTCATCGGCGGCCTCACGTTAGGTTGGCGAGGGTCGAGGCTCGAGCCCTAGCCAGAGGCCATGAGGTTGCACCGACAAGAGCTCGAGCACTCATCAGTGGCTAGGTGAGGCTTGACCTCATTGGATTTGGCGAGGCCGGACCTCGCTCGTGGCTAGCAAGGCAAGACCCTCGCTAGATGTAGCCAGGGCAAGGCTCGCTCGCCCAACTCAAGGCCGCCCTCGCAGCTATTGGTGAGGGCTGAAGCCTTGCCAGTAGCCAATGAGGTCAGCCTTGACCTCACTAGCCCTCACCTCTGGCTAGTGGAAGGAGAAGAGGGGGAAAAATATTAGATAAATAACTTGAAAAATTATTAAAATATTATTAAAGTTATCTACATCAACGCCGGCCATACCACGTCAATCTACCAATATTCACGTCAGTAATATCCGGCCAAAAGTAATCAGAAGAATTGAATTGGCATTAGGTCAAAAGTTTTAGGACTATATTGGTACCAAGTCAAAATGTATAGAACTAAATTGGCATCGTTAAAAGATTTAAAATTGAATTGGCACTGAGTCAAAAGGTTTAGACTAAATTGGCACAAATGCAATTTGTTTAGGAATTTTATAACACTTCTCCCTAGAATGTTTATTCCAACCCAACTCCATACTTTCTAAGAACACTCATTTTTAATATCATTATTGCTATTAGTAATTTTATTTAATAGATGCATCATATTTAGGGGTGTGCAAAACGGATTGTCCAAATCGGGAATCGCTTGGATCGGATCGGATTGGCTTGTTTGGTCCAGCTCCCGAAGTGTCGGTCCGATTTTGATTCCTAATATCCAGGCAATCCAGTTCCCAATTTCAAAGGAGAATTGGATCAAACCGACCAAATATAGTTTTATTTTATTTTATTATTTCTTCAAAAAAATTAGTAAAATTAAACTAAATATTGTCTCAATCTGGTTCCAAGTAGTTGGAAAAAAAGTAATGGAAAAAAAGTAGCAAAAAAAATTAAAGTGATCAGTTCCATTGGTTTGGACCGGACTGCACCGATGGTCCAGTCCGATTCCCAATCTTAGGACCAACTAGTCTGATCCTCAATTCCGATTTTTGGGAACAAAACCGAATCGAGTATTGATCATCCCGATCATATTAAGATTTGGATTATTAATCTTGCCGCAAGGGACTATGTTACCGCCCTTGGGCTCGTGCACACCGATGTCGACGTGGGGCAACCATACTTTTGGGTGGGCTCGTGCAAATACATGTCACGCCACATGGGGCAACCATACTGTAATAGAAAATATAAAGATTCGTACCTAATTTTATTATGATAATAATATATAAAGATTCATTTGTTTTATAAAAAATAAATGATTTGAAAATTATTTTAAAAAAATTATTATTTATATCCCTTGAAATAATTAATCAATAACAAATATTTTTATTATTGACAATAATCTAAAGTGTTGTCATAAATGATTTACATCTTTTTCGTTCATTCACTTTTATAGGCGATCTGAGCGATCATTTTTAGAAAATGTTTTCCAAATCGGTATTTATCATGAAACGAATATAAAAGTAATTCATTTTTATATTTCCTTTCTTTTTATTACGTAAAACAAAAGAAAAGTTGTACAAATGTCCTCGAAAGTTTTGTTTACCTACGGGCATTATTATTCAAGGTAAGAATCGTGCATCTACATCGAATTATTCTACAATTAGCTTTTGCCAAATTAATTTCGCAGGTCCACAGCATGGGTCCACGCCCCAATCTTTCTTGTTCCTATCCCTATGCAAGGAAAACGACAGATTCCTTTTCCTATGATCATTTGCGTATTTTTATAATTCAGGACACACGAGTATGGAGATTTGGCTACCTCACAGGTTCAAGAAGCACTCTACAGGCCCGGTGTATCAGTTCAATTCAGACGTTTTGCCTGTGCAGCTGACTCCCGAATCAAAATACTTTCAATGCGCCAGTCCTCGTGTCCTATCATATCTTTGTTATTTCTCTTGTAACTATGTTATATTCAAGTGCTCACGTTCATGGGGGCGTACGCATGTCGAAACTATGACCGTGGCTAACGTGTGACATGCGCATGCATGTTGTTTTAAGGGCACATGGGCACGCGCATGCACGTTGTGCGAGACGTCGAGATCGCGTGCGATGCTCGGTAGAGTGTGGCGTAGGGAAAACGTGCGAAGCCAAGCCAAGCCCCAAAACGACACGCTGTTTTCGTCGCTTCTTTGAAAGATGTTGAGGATGAACGGTAGGGCCTGGCTCACACGCCACGTCTCACTAATTTTGGACATTCTTCCAAAAGATCGCCCTCATCCTCCATACTCTCATCTCAAGCAACTCCAATTGTCGTAACGTATGTCAGTGATGGATTTGTATGCGATACGGAAGTTTGTATTCATATGATTGCCGGAATTCGTATGTGATTTTCCTTCTTTCACGCTACGGGGGGATATTCACAAATCGTTTATGTACGGTAAACTGATCTAATAACCCCTGTTCCCATAGCAATTCACGCATTGGGTGTGCTGGGGATTTGAAGGAACTGGAAAAGGGTACAGAGTTCGAAAGGGGATTGGAAGGAATCACACATGATTGCTGTCGTACCTGGTACTGTAAACATCTCCATGCTAAGATAGTAGAAAGGTTCTGAGCAAAGAAAACACTGTTGTCAGTTGACAAAAGAAGTGAATGCGCAGTGAAAAGAGTAAGAACGCCTCTGTAATCTCACGCATTGAAGAAGAAGAAAGCGTCACAGAATAGAGCCCAGCCTGAAATTTCATGTACTGGGCCGTGAGAAACTAGTCACTATGGGCCATGCACTGAAGGCTACCCAGCAAAATAAAATCAGCATTAGCTTCATGGTCATGGAAGCTTCTCTTCGCTTATGATGATTCAGACCCCAACACTTGATCACGGGGAGGACTCCAGAATCCGGGTCATTCTCAGAAATTCTCAGTTTCCTCCCATTCATAATTTTTTGTGGGCCTTGAGTTGCTTGAGGAGTCAGATGTACTCATAGCAGTTGACTCCTTCAGTAGCATCACCTTGTCACCAATTTCTCTAGAATACAGAATTTCAGAGCCTAAAATGACCACCGTTGCTTATGCAGTCAAGTCCCGTTGCCGACATAGTAGAGTGAAATCTTGGTTCTGATCACTTGTCAAAAAATAAAAGAAAAGAAATATGGGTTCTGACCGCATGATCTAGTCAGATTAGGAGACATTCCATTAATCTCTCCAAATGTGAAGGTTTGTTCAAACAGACCGTACTATGTGCACATGCAATCGGCCTTCTAGATGTTGCAACGTATGAGGCCAGAAATTACTATGCTAAATCTACTACGTTGAGCGTGCTCAGTGTAGGACTATAAAAATGAAGTAAAAACTCATTGTGCACCGAGCCAATCGCATTCCGTGGTACAAAAAAAAAAGAAGCCCAGAAGCCCAGAAGCCCAGAACTAGTTTGACTCTGTCTATTATATCGTCATGCAATCGAATCCGCTGTATATTTTTCTCCTGGGAGCATCATTTGCACCCCATTAAGTGTGCAAAGTTGTCTATTCAACCTTGGAGATGAACCAAATCAAAAATGTTAGGCCGAGCGACGGCAGTGTAGTTTTTTTCGGTCTGTAATGGCATTGTAGTGGGTGGTTAGAGGGCTGAAAATTTTCTAAGTCTCAAGTAGAACATCACAAGTCTTAAGCTGATGAAATCAGAAACACGATCTTTTCCCAGAGGCTCAAACCATTCTATTTGTTTGACTGGGGCACTATTGACATGACTACAAAGCTGTTTTGACCAGAGAGCAATTCCCAGGGAGCTTATGAATGCATAGACGAGTTTTGTGGTATGAAACACGATCTTTTCCCAGAGGCTCAAACCATTCTATTTGTTTGACTGGGGCACTATTGACATGACTACAAAGCTGTTTTGACCAGAGAGCAATTCCCAGGGAGCTTATGAATGCATAGACGAGTTTTGTGGTATGAGCAAGGATCAGATTTATCAACAAAAACCTTCCGAAGTCTTCACATGTGGAATGATCATATACTAAATACCAGACCGGTGACTCTTCCATTTTTCAAAGAAAGCTTATGAAGTAATGAAATTCCTCCATTGGGATTAAAGTCATGCGAGGATTCAAAAATCGTTGTGAATGTTTGCTTTGAAATAATCAGTATGAGATTGAAAGTTCAGTATAGTTTCTGAAGAGAGTATACATATGTATAAAGAGCAGATCAACTCCATGAATAAATCAATATGAGATGACTTTAGCAGTTTCGAACATGGTCCGTTTATGTTAATACAGTAAAGTTCAGTACAGCAGTTAACCCACATATTGGCCTGCACGAACTGAATTGCTACTTGCGAGAAGAATTTTTCCCAGACGATGGGCAATTTCATTGTCATTTCTTTTCCAAGAGGGCGCTTCAGATAATTTCTAAGCGTGCACCAACAATTTTAGACATGGTGCCAAGAAAAA
Organism: Eucalyptus guilfoylei; assembly: GCA_016097605.1. Lineage (NCBI taxonomy): Eukaryota > Viridiplantae > Streptophyta > Magnoliopsida > Myrtales > Myrtaceae > Eucalyptus > Eucalyptus guilfoylei. The sequence goes on along the minus strand of CM027865.1, from coordinate 49,762,526 downwards.
AGCTATACTGGTGAGCTTGATTGAAAAACTTCTGTCCTTATCAGGTAGCTGAAACTCTATCGTTAACCAAGTGTTCTATTTTTCTGTGTTTTCCTTTGATCCATTCTTGGATTTTGGAGTGTACAAACTTGTCCCAAGAGCAGAATACAAAGCCGTGTCTGAGAAGACGGCGCGTGACCTTGAGGCCCTTGTTCGATGCCTGTGCTTATGGGCTCTCTTTTGCCGTCGGTGACCCTTCACATTCTTTATTTCCACCTCCTTCTCTTCGACTCTGTTTTCGTTCCCGGGTTCATTTTGGTCTTTCTCAGCAGCATCTTCATAATTGTTTACACGAACATCTTTGCATAGCGCAGGATCAGTGTATAAAAAGGACCTGACTGGGATGTCATCTAAGTCCATAATTGTCTCCAATGTCTTCACCACAGTTTGCATTGTGGGTCGGCACTTGGGGTTTTGACTGAGGCACTGATGAGCCAGCAGGACCGCCTTTTTGGCCCCCTCGGTCGAGTACAGACCTTCGAGTCTCGGGTCGACTATCTTGTCTAATTTGTGGGTGTCTTTCAACATAGGCCTCGCCCAATTCACCAAGTCTTTCTCTCTGGTCGGACGGCTCATGTCGACTGACCGTCGACCTGTTATTAGCTCTAACAGTACTACTCCGAAGCTGTACACATCGCTCATTGTCGTCAAATGGCCTGAAAATGTTTATTGAGCAATCTAAGTTTAATGTATCTGCAGCGTTGGATAAATAAAAAATTGGTGTGTGCTTGATGAACTGCCAGAAATGAACAGTTAAGTCATCACCTGTAGAGATGTATTCCGGGGCTGCGTAACCTCGGGTGCCCATGACTCGAGCCGTGACATGTGTATTATCGCCTAGAGGACCATCCACTGCTAGCCCAAAGTCTGAGAGCTTGGCATTGTAATCCTAATTTGAAATTTTCAAATCAATGACACTATCAGGATGCATATCACCAACATTGGATATCAAGTAGTGAAGCATCACACCAATTGGTGAAAAGAAATCAGGAGGAATAGATCATTACAGAGTCCAACAACACGTTTGAAGCCTTGAAGTCACGGTAAATGACCGGTTTCTCTTCTTCGTGGAGGCAAGCCAGGCCTTTGGCAGCTCCAATCGCAATTTTTATTCTGGTTAACCAGGGCAAGGGCAAAGAGTACTCTGCGTTAACCAAGAGCAATAAGAACATGTTCTGTAACCAAACTTTATGTGATTTCAAAGTTATAAACATTCAGTAGCTCACGGTCATCTTTCTGGGATCTCGTTCGTAAAAAGCGAAATTCGTAGTAGTGAAAGATAAGATGGTTACTTTTAAATAGTTGGTCTTCTAAGTTTCCCCGCTCCATGTACTGGTACACCAGAAGCCTATGCTTGTCTTCGCAGCAATATCCGATCAAGTTGACGAGATGGGGATGCCTTAGTTGCCCAAGAAATATAACTTCAGCCTAAGGAAAGTACAAAGAAGAAATCCAGTCCCAATTCATTTAACTTGTGATGCACAACTTAAATGGAGGTATGTCAGCTAACGAGACGATATGACTAAAGTGACTTACCAACCACTCCCTATGACCTTGTGTGCCATCCAAATCCAGCATCTTTACCGCAACTACTTGAGCCTTCATCTCAGGCCTCAGGCCTTCATCTATCATGCCCTTGTACACTATGCCGAATCCGCCTTCACCGAGGTAATTGCTCCATGAGAAGTTGTGAGTTACTGTCTTCAGCTCTGCCAGCGTGAAGATATGAAGGTTGGAACCAACCAGTGAACTGGATAGATCATTCAAAGAGATCGACGAACCATGATTGCTAACATCGGAGAGTGACAATCTCCCAAAAGAGGTTTGCTTGGAGATATGGCTTTTGTGCTGAGTGGATGTGGTTTGAGCCTTGAGACAACCAGGGACAACACAGTCCCAGGAAAGCCTCTTGAGAGCCATAATTTTTCTGAGGAAAGTAAGGCTCAAGTTATGAGGTATTTATACAGAGATTTCACATAGTTAAGAGAAGATGTTGGATACACAATTAAGAAAAGTTGAAAAGAATCCTGTGGGGTCTGGATCTATATTATCTCCGTAATTTGCAGACTAATCAAACATAGTCCTAGGCGTAATCCTAACCTACCACCTCGGTTTTCTTTCTCAGTAAGGATTCATTTGCTCTTCCACAGTGAATTGTTTGAAAGTCTACAACGAGGACCTTAAAGAAAAAAGAAAAACTCTAAGCCCTTCTTTTATTGTCAGTTGATGTGTGTGATGACAGAGAGATTGACAACATGAATTTTCAGAAAGGTCCACAATAATTTCCGTGCAGAGCAACTTGAATTATATTTAAAACTGATGTAATTAAAAGTCCGGTCTTTTGTTCTGTCTCATTCGGCTTAATCTTCGCAGTGATGGAGACCCAAGGTTAGGTGGAAGAGTTTTCCTATTGGCGTAGGCATTAAACAAACTCCAAAACACAGAGAAAATCACGTGAGATTCATTTTTCTCCTTTAAACTTAAACTAATTCAATATGATCTCTTTCTTCCTTACATTATTGGCCAATTCTAGTGGAATTAGACTGATCTCACTTTATGAGAATTTTTTAGTTTTCCTTCCAAGATTGTGTACTTGAACCATTTCATTGCTTCTGAATATAAACGATGCCTATGGCAGCGGAAATCTTGATCTGCCCGATATTCCATGACTTGGAGAGGAAGTCCATGGCCTAATCATTTCATAACCACACATTATTTTCCTTGCAGCCCAATAAAAAGTGTGCAATCTCAACATGGAAATCTCCATCAAAATGTGAACGATAAAAGGTAATATTCATGTGGTTATCATATGATGTTTATCAATTCATGCATGCTCTTCATTTAGCTAGGGGACAATTGCCCCTTGTTGACTTTGAAAAATCAGCAGCAGAAGTCCTGAGACATGGAATACACGTACAGATGGAGAATCAAGTTAAGTCCGCCTAATTATTTCTTTGCTTTCCAGAAGCAAAAAGTTAGATTTCTGTTTCCATTATTTTATTCTACTTAATGATGTTTTGGGCCGATACTTCTTGGTAAGTTCACTTGCCGTTCCTTTTCGGTGATTTGGACGAGTCAGTCCGTGCCAATCAACTTTGAAATATGAAGGAGACAGGTGTAATCTTGACGTGCGAAAGCTGATTCAGAATATTCGACACTACATGAACAGACTACTAATGTTCTCTTCTAGAATGACCATGATCGATCTATATTCATATGCTAATTCAACGTGCTTTTCCTCTAGATTGTGGTGACAAGTTTATAAGGAAGTGTTTTACATAAAGTAGTTATTCTGTTCACCATCGATAGGAAGTATCATTTCTCATAAGAACTTTCATATGCTAACCAGAAGTGCATTTAAATACAAGGAATTCGTTCTTTGCATAAATGAATCTTCACTGCAACAATAGAAGTTCTTGTATCATGTAACAGAAAAAAAAAAAAAAAAAAAGAAAAGTAAAAGCCCTTGGTATCAAATGCTTAAAACTTGACCAAATTGTACTGAATATAAGTTGGCGTATTTTCTGCCGAACACGGCGGAGCAATATATTATTGAGCACGTCCTGTCATAATATCGAGGCGCCAGTCGATATGCAGTTCATGGGCATGAAGACAATCAATCCTTTTCTGATCTTTCATGTATTCTCAAGGTTCTTCGTCGATGAAGTCTACCTTAACAACGTTGGCGCTGCGAAGTTTCTGGGAAAGTGCTGTGGGAAAAGCGAGGGAACATTGACTCGAGTTCAACGGGTGAAGTCTGAACTTGGCTCTAGGTTCTGTAGAAATTAGCCGAGTTGCTAAGCACGAGGCGGTCAACCGAAAGGTGCCAGTGAACGATAATCGCCCCTCGATTTCCATTTTGTGGATGAATTTTGGGACTTTGCCACTACGCAAATTTGGAGTCAAGTCAAACCCATCTTGCCATCAAAAGATCAACATTTGCTATTGACAGGTTATAAAGATAAGACCCAAAATTGGAATGTCTGGCAAAAATTGGCAAATTTCCTGAAATTTATCATTACTTCAAATTATTTCAAAGTCTACCATATATATCCAAACACTAGCATGTGGATTAGCAGTTTCAAATCCCTCGTACGACAATTCATAGGTGCCAGGCGCTTTACGCCACAAAAGAGACTTCGGGTCAACTTAATTTCTGAGAAGTTTCCCAGGACAGCACACACAACCTTAAAAGCTACCATGTGGCCAGTAGCATAATACAACATATGAATGGAAAAATTGCACATTCTAGAACTAAACCTTAATGTGCGGAATGCAATTGAGTATTAAACCATTAAACCATTTGATTAGTTCCATCAAGTATTATACTAAATCCTAAAATTTATAGTGAGAAGTGCAACTTTAGAGATGCCACACGGTAGAAACCATTCCATTGAAATGACTTGATTATGCATTTTGGAAAAAAGGTTTAACACTTATCCAACCAATCGAATGGTTTAGGACTAAAATTGTATCTTGTGCAAAGTTTTAGGAGTTACAGTACACTTTTCCACTAATAATTAATCAAATTCACGTGACATAAAACACGGTTCCCATAAACGGTCCGTAAGATCCGCTAATGTTTGTCCCAATAGGGGGTGTATCACTGTGTTCTGGGAGGAACATAGCTGGCATTTACCAATTCAAAATATCACGCGTTAGGACGCGCTAGGACATAGCTACGGACCAAATTGTTTGCATCAAGCGGCTCCTTCTGAGAGATGCATCGGATGGATTAGTATGAATAGCAACCGCACTTTACCAACCCCCATCAAATAAATGCACCGCACTTTTCCAACCCATCAAAGAAATAAATGCACCACGTACCATTCGCGTGACAAATCAAGCATCCTTTAGTCCTTCCCATCCACGTAATTACCCTCTAATGTTCTAAATTTCTACAGCATTATACCTCTGATCATCCTCAAACCGAAGAGAAAATTCTCGCTGAAAACAACAAAGAAAGATGATTTGTTCCTGTAATATTAATGACAATTAAAATCCGATTGCTTCCTGGGCTCACAGGAAGATGAAAATTATATGCCTTATGTATGCAATTACAATGTAAATACATTGTTCTGTAACTGTAACTGAACTATATTGAGGTATATCATAGAGCCATTAGATTATCATGTTAGATATTTAGATTGATTATTTTAGAGACTATCATAGGTGCTAACAAGCGAGTTGCTTAACATGTGTTGAAATATAGGAAAGGTGTGTTCAGCAAATGAAGTAATATAGGTCTATATCATCTCAGCTTTTATGGATGGCTTACATAAAAATTCTAGCGTTTTTTCAACCCTAAAAATGCAAGGCCGACGGTCCAGCCCAAGCATTATCCATCCTCTGCTCTTTAAAATCAATCGGCTTCTCCATCACTCCCGACTCTCAAATGACTACAAAAAACCACAATGTTCTTGGATTGCACACCGAAAACTGAAAATCCAATAGAGAAGTCCTGATCAAGGAAAGCACTATTTTATTGTCTGCAAGCCCATCTTTTCATCAAATCAAAGTAGATTCACTATGGGTGGCGAATTGCCAAAGATAAGCTGGGGGAACAAGGATCGTATTACTGATAGTAGCCTACAATGATTTCGACAAAGAACCAAAAGATGCTCACTCTCTTTCTTTCTTTCATTAATCGCAATGAATTTGATACAATAAACTTAAATTTTGACCTCAAATAGAAAGAATTGCCAAAGAAATTGATCTTCATCTCACAGCTCAAAAGCTCAACACTGATGAATATACCCTTCAGGTAGTGCTCCCGTATATGTACAAACTGTTCAAAATAGAGTGAAATGACCATATTAGTCTCTCCTCATTCTTCAGTTTACGGGAAACTACCAATTTGAAGCAAACCCTTGAGTGTATACCTCATTGTCATGGACTTGTCACAGCAAAAGCTATATACAAAGAAGAGGAGCCAGATGCACCATCTCCAGCTAGAGAAAACCGGACAAGGTTCATGAAGAGCCACGTTCAGTTCCAACCTCGGGCAAAATTGTATTACCGCATTGAAGGGCAGCGTGTGGAAATAATGATTTGAAGAGCCACCTATATCTCTAGCCATAATTATGCTATCTGAAAACAAGACTTCCATTCTGTTGATGTCTTAAGTTCTCAATGAGGGAACGGTAGGATGATTTCAAAGACTTTATGTCATCGCCCTGCAGAAAGGGACAAAACGACTGGTGAGCAGAAAGCAGACTCTCAGGAAAATGATTACAATCATTAAGCAGTGGCCTCTACTAAAAGCTATTTATACATGCATATCATCAAGGGAAAACCCAAAACCCTCTTTCTTCACTCATGATGAAGTTAGTGCCATAATAATCAAATTACACATGTGAGGCATCGGATAACAAGTAATATCACCAGGTAGCAAAGTACTAGCTTAATCATGACTTGCACGACTGACACAAATTGATGCGCCTCTCTTAGGGTTCCCGCATCTGGTATCCCTGGGGAAGAGAATTTAAGTTGGTCCTTGCAAACAGCTTGACGCACCATCTCCCTTCAACCCTTTGAGTGAAATACAGCAGAAGGAAAGAAAATCCATGGACTGACCCAATCCTCCCCACCCCATAGGAACTACAAAATCCATGGGACCCCACTAGTGGACAGGTCAGATCATTCAATTGTGTCACTACTGAATGATAGCACATGCCCTATTTCCTTAGGTACCACCAGAAAAAGTCAAGCTCTTTCCTCAATGAATTTCATCTAAAACCAGACTCTAATAGTAAACAACGTCCAGTGATAGCTTTGGTTCTTCAAATACGAAAATGTGGCAGAATCATCCTTCCTAACACCGAGTGCGTCCAGAAAAGGCATGACTTAACTAATGGAGTATCAAAAAGGAAATTTCACTACACATCGGCTACCAAGGCTTCCTCAACCAGGGCCAACAGGGAAATAGCCCAGCTAATTGAGCTTGTCCATTGTGCCTAAGGGATAGCAATTAACGGATCCTCATTGTGCAAGATATGCTTCAATTCAACCTCTCAATAACATAGCCCCAATAACATGGGAAGCCAAATTACCTCCCTCAATGTTCTCTCTTCTTCTTATGCATTACAATTAAAGTAGAGACATCTAATGCATCAAGAATGTTTTTTTAGCAATAGTAAGCACAATGAGTGCTTTTGGTTCTTCCACCACAGTCCGCAATACACCAGCTGTATGTCCCAGAATTTATATTGGAATGCTGATAATTGTGCCCATTTTTTTCCAGTTCTCGATGAACGAACACTATTATCATCCTCAAATGCAACATCACAACTTTTGGCACAACAAATCTTAGAAGGCCACGAAACAGTCACAAATTTGAAAAAGGAAATAGAACATGGAGGTAATGGAAACAGCTTCACCTTTACAAAAAGATACAGACATTAAAGTGGATGACTTTTATGATTTCCAGCAGAATCTGTAACTTATACTGTGTAACATTCCTCACCTGCAACTTTTGACAATACTGTTGCACCAAATGTTGAGGCACCAAATGTTGAGGGCAGTCCGTAGTCAGAAAAACTTTTGATAGAAAATTGAGGAAATCATCTCCAAACTTCTCATACATGATTTTCTGAGCCAATACAATTTCTCCAAACAAAATGAGCTGCCAAATAAACAACCTATCAAAAGTTGCCAGTGTAAAAGTAACTAAAAGGGCTTGTCTTAAAAGCTCTATCAAAGATCCCATTTTGAGTGAGCATAAAATTATTAAAGGCAAGTATTGACAACAGGTAAGACCTAATATATCCATTTGTAATTCAATCCCTTATTAAACTATTATTGCTCGAGGATAATAAAGAGTAACTGGAGATTTGTATATGAACTCAGTGATTGCCACGGAATTTTTCCCTAAAAAGAAATGGCACAACATCGAAAAGAAACAACAATATCATTAGCTTACGGTATTTGCATCTCGGAACTCGAAAGATCTGTCAAGTACGCTGTACAAGCAACAGTGGGCCATAAAAGCCTCAATCATGAACTTTTGAAAACCAGGTACCTGAAAAAATCAAACATTTTTTAGATGAATTAATTTGAGCAAATCACCAACGACAATATGACGAGCATAAAACTGGCAGAAAAGGTGCAAGAACCTTTTCCTCATGAGGCCTGCTGCACCAATCTTTGATAAGTCTGATGAAGATCTGCACACACGCCTACAAACAGAAGCAAATTGCACTTGAATTGAGTCATGGCCCCATTGCCCGTGATTCTAATTACTGAACCATAGAGATTGGAATTTCGAAGTTCTATGTCTTCACATTTCTGTGAATACAAGAGCTTAAGTGAGATATAAGATTACATCACATACCTTCCTCACAAGAATGTCCTGATGATTACAAGCTGTGTAGAGTAGCAACTGCATCAGTTGTTCCAAGTATTGGCGACTTTTGGGTGAAATGAAAACTGAAGAGAGATCATGTGTAGCAATATCATAGAGAAAGGTATAAAAAGTCTGCTGAAGCTCTTGAATTTCCCTGATTTCCTGAGAGAGAGAGAGAGAGAGAGAGACGTTAGTGCACAACAATTTCAACTAAAAACCTATCTTTCAAAGGAAATGCCCCTTATGGAACAATTAATTTGTCCCAAAAAAGAAATCGTTTTTAATACTTTATTTTTCCTACCTTTTTCCTTTTACCATGGGCATTGCACTGAATTTACTTAGGACATTACTCGAGAAAGATGATCATTCCACATTTTAAAGACCTTTCCCTCGCCATGCAAAGTGCAGAAGTTTACAAAGGTGATACACTTATGATTGCTGAACTAACTGCATTTGTGGCCCTGTCCCCCAAATAATAGATTCTACCATTGCAAACTTAAGGGGGTGCAGAACATGAAGAAATTAATCACTACAGAGGTATTCCGGCTAAAACTGTCAATTTTGAAGTCCAAAAAAATTGTATAGCAATTGTGACTGTTCCATGTCACTGAGCATAACATCCATAAAATCTCAGAAGGTGATGTGTCTCCCTACCTCAGTGTTGACGCCAGGGCCTGATTTAATTGCCTCCCTTGAGATGATGCTGAATACCCTCCCAGCAATGGCAGGAAACAACTCCTCAAGTACATTATGTGCCAGTTTGTTGAACTTGCAAATTATTTGATTAAGTAACAAAAGAAAACTAGCCATCTCCTTAGGCTGCAAGATAAATCAGACTAAAATCAATCGTCTGAGTATGACAATGAAATGACTAATGCCCAAACTTTAGTAGATGAACCGTGTTCACTAGGAATGCATGAGCATGTGGAAGCTACTTATCATAAGCAGGCTCACTTGACCACAAGGCTGGCCTAATTAAGAACAAAGTCTCTTCTTTGCTTTCAGCTATTTTATATAGGTAGTCCCTCGCAAATCAGACATATCATCTCTAAATCCCTATCCAGTGTCTGGTGAATGCTGGACATACTAAAAGGGTGGATGTAGCCCATATATATGCCTAATAAAATACATAGCCAAGAGTAGAAAATCAGTCGTAATAGGAGAAATTTAGATGGAGACAAAACATTGTGAATATTAACAGTTAATAAAAAGGGTCTACAAACCCATTTGAACAGAAAACTGAGGGAGCTTAACTGTCTTATAGTGACAGTATAATCACAGACATTGACCCATCAAAATTGCCAAATAAACAGCACACTTAATGATGTGAGATCTTCTATTGATGTGTGGGAATATCATATCATATGGATAGATAATCCTCTCTCTTTCCCTCCACCAGCCTGGAGCTAAAGCTATGCCTCAGGCCGGTCAGTGACTGCACCTATTCTCAAATTGATTATATGCGACCACTAGTCTCTTTTCTTCGACAAAGACTCATCAGGTCGCCAAGCTTGGTGGCAACCCGCCACAAATTCTTCCTTTTCTGACAGCCCACAGATTTCTGTGGGGTACCATCATGAGCCAACCACCAAAAGTAATCAGAACCTTGGTTATGGGCCAATTACATGATCTCCTATAAAAGAAACTATTTATATAGCATAGTACTTTTTCTGCAGAGTTAGTAAGGTTGTCATTTTCAGTGAAAAAAGTAATCAAGCGTACTTATGGCATATGCCAATCACCGGATAGAACTGAATATTAATATTTCAATTTTTTTATGCTACTATAGTCGCCCAACTGTACATGAGAAAAACAGTGGATATCTGAATAATTGTTCCAACTTTCAAAAAGGCCAAACACAACCCAATGATTACTGGTTACCCAATCCAATTCAGTTTACATAATTTCAGGTTCACCTGAAGAAACAAAGGTAAAACCAGCAATTTTCAACACTTTGTATTGAAAGTGCAGATTTAGGGTTCTTTGGCTCCTTGGTAGGAAAACCATGCAAACCCCATTATAAATATAGCATTACTTTAAGGCAGTCAAATCAATAGATCATGCTTAGATTGCCTCGGGCAGACCTTCAGACCCCAGCAAAGAAGGTTCTTCTGGGAAACAAACAAACCAACAAAACACAAAGCACAAAGCAAACATAATGGAGATGGTTCCAAGCTGATTTCACAAGCCTGTGCCATGTTTGAGGCACTAAGACAGATGAAAGAATAATCCCTATAGACTAGCAAGGATTCTCATATCACACATGAACCCAATCTAATTCAAAGAAATCTCCGTGTATGCCAACAATGAAGTAACTCGCGTCTCCACAATCTGTCATAGTAAAGCATGACAGATGTTTCCAATTATCCATCAAAAGCTTTAATGAAGCCACTATAACAGACCCCTTTAAAGAGAACAGCTAACAAAACAGAAAAAAGAAATGTATCCTGAAATTAAAACTTCAAAGAATCCAGCAGGAACTAAACCAGTCATACAATGTGTACAACCAGAGTCAGTTCTTTCGTGAATAAATTTTAGTAAAATCTCCCATGACAGCTCAACCTGGGGTAGCTCTTAGTCATTAGGCAAATGTATCCAATCAACTAATTTTTCAAGGAGAGCCAACAAATCTTAGCTTACCAATTTGCAGTTATAATTAAATCACCTAGCTCAATGGCCACCCTATACAAGCTCACTCGAGGTTTTAATTATGAAGAAATTCCACAAACTGCAATTACGTTCTCCATTCAAATAAAAGCAAACAAAAATGACCAGCCCATAGAAAATATTTTGTACCTCAATCTCAGCAAGCAACTGTTCCAATGCCTTCGGAAGACAAGGGAAAACCGATGTTCCAAGCGTATCTACCATGCGGTGAATGAATGACATAACCTGAGTAAGAATGAACAATTGCATCACATTTATTTCACCTGATGAATGAAGCCTTTTCACCTCTACTTTTCAATCTTACCTTAGACCGCAAAGGCTCTATCTTTGGATATACAACAAGAATTTGGAGGAGAACATCCAATGTCTGGATTGACATACGGCAAAACAAGTCATATTGTTACTATCAAATATACACGACCCTGTCTGTGCTAATGCATTTCGAGTGAAATAAGTATATGATAGTCAAAAGAAAAGGACACGTAAATGTCTGCATTCAGCAAGTCATCAATATGTGAGTTTCCAGCCAAAGAAAGGCCATCAATATATGGGTTGGGATGCAGCCTAAAGTACATCGCACTCAGTGACTATCATCTTCAGCCATGTTGAGGTCTTTTATCGAACCATAATCTTCTATAAGAAGGTACAGAAAAATTTAGGAGCAAATAAAAGCCCACTGCAAAAGAAAGATTAGGCAGTACAACATTCAGCCTCGGTTCCCTCAAAGGATATACATATAAAATCAAGAAATGGGACCTATCCTAAAATCCAGATACACCTCTAACCATTAACATCAGAATATTTCCACATCATGCATGGAATACAGCAATATAAACACAATGCAAAAGAGAAGTAAACAATACAACCTACCCTTTTGAACATAAGACCGATTCCAGGGCGACTAGCAGTCACAAGGCGCTCGCTAAAACCCTGAAATTGACCACTCCAAATTAAGGAAAATCCCAACATCACAGAAGAGAGAAGCTATAGAGCTTAAATGCTTGCTCAAATTCACTGAAAATAAGTTCAGCATATAGGAGAGAAGTTGAAATGGTGTAAGAATATTGACGTTTACAAATCAGGCTGTCCAAAAAAACTAGCAGATTTTTTAAATCAAGATGAGAATATCAAAAATACCCTGAGGTTTTGCAAAGAGAGAATTGATTTGATAGTTGAAATAAAGAGGTCGAAAAAGAAATAAAGACCTTACTAAGGGCATTAATAGCCATTATAACTTGCTGAATAGTAGCAATTTTCCCAGGTGCCTCTTCTATAATCAGTGTTTTGGAATTTGACAGCAAACCCTCAACCTGGTATCATCACATAACAAGTTCAAAGGCCAACTACGAACTAATAAATAAGGAGAACTTCAGCTGGAGAACAATGGGAGAGAGCTCCTTAATAGAGCCTATGAAAATAACCTGATGACAAAGAGGAGTCAGCAGTGAAGAGAGATAACCAGATTGTCTTTCCACAGGCACATCTTCCATCCCGATCAATATACCAATTGCCTGTGAAATTTCTCGTCGAAATAAGAACACGAAAAATAAGCTTGGTGGGTATATTTCCCCCAAGTCAAGCACATTCAAAGAGCATCTGCGCATGTCTTCACATAATAAAAAAAATGTCAAGGCAGAATAACTACCTCAAATATATGACTGCCATCTTCAGAACCAGAAAGTGCTTTTGAGGAATCAACATTTGTAAATTTAGCTACTGTATCTTGCAAGCTCTGTCAACAAATAGAAACCTCAAATAAAGAACAGATAAAGGGGAATTGCCAATCTATGTGTGGCAATAATAAAATGAGAATAATTCCCAAGGAGAAAAGGAGGTTAGTGCCACTACCTGCAGTATAGTCTCTATGAAGGGCACAAGATTCGATTTCAACGACTTCACGACTCTCATAAAGAGGTAACTCGCCCTTCTACTCACATTGACATTTGGGTGATGTATACCTCTTTCATCGAGAAAAGCAGCCAGTAACATGGGTATGTACTGGGTATTTTCCTGGACAAACTTTGCATATCTCGTAATACTATCCAAATAAACAAGTGCAACTACCCTATTCGAATGGCATGCGAATCTACTCGCCAAAAGCATAGGCACCATGTCCCTCAAAAGTCCTCTCCCACTTCTAATCGTTTCTTCACTTAATGACTCTCCAAGAGCATAGAGAAGAGAAAGAGCAGCTTCCACCTCTTCAATATTCCCACCAGTAGAGGTGACAGCAGCATCCAATGAGTTTCTAATAAATGCCTGGGTAATATCAGGTGCTACTCTTCCAATGCTTCGAAGTAGTACAAAGAAGTCTTTCCTGTATTCCATCATCCTATCCTCTTCCTCTCTCCCAATCTTGTCCAGTGTGTCAAGATTATCCCGGTACATAGGATCATAACAGATCTGAGAACGGATCACTTCCAAAATTTGACTCAAATGATAAAGTCGTTTTTCCGTCAATGGGAAAGGCTCTTCATAGCAGAAACATAACCCGAAAAGAATTGCACAATGCTGAATGCCGTATCAACCTCACAATTTTGCATTATGTAAAAAACAGAGGGCAATACCTCATCCAAAAGCTCGAATGAAGTTCCTTTTGTTTCCTCAGTCAACCTTTTAGAGCACTCCAGAACTTCCACAGCATATCCCGTGAGCAGGGAAGCAACTCTTGATGCCAACTCAGAGTCGCTATCATCAGACACCAAACCAAACACACGACTTATCTGAACATTCTTCAACAGAGACAATTTTGATTGTGCATCCATCCGTTTAGAAACAACAGCCAATACACATCCAGCCGCAGCCCCGCGGAGTTGCTCCGATAACCCATCAAACAACATCAACTCGAACAAAAAGGGAAGGAAAACATCATTAGCAATCAACCCGATATCAATCCAGGAAATGTACCTTCTCAGAGTCTCTAAAACAGAGGCACATATCTCGATATCAGAATTTCTATACATGGACAGAATGTCGTAACACGCTCTGACAATCTGAGGCACACACTGCTGCCTCATTGCATCCTTAACCTGCACAGCAACAGCCACTTCTGCATTACTCCGCGGGTAATCCAGACTAATCAACTCGTCGTCCAGAGCATTCAAAATGCGACAGAACATGTCGATCACAGCTCCGCCTTTGCTGAGGTGCGGCAAAAAGTCGACAAACACGGATGGCCAAATTAAAGGGTACTCGAAGTAAATCAGAGTGACAATCACTTGGGCCAGCTTATTCTTAATAAATACAGGACCCGCCAGAATGCCACCGCTCTCCTCATCATAACAACAAGCGATGGAAAACACCGACTTTCTAATGAATTCCTTCTCCTCGGAGCTCATCGAAGCGTACTTAACGCGTATGGCTTCCTGCAAAGTCTGGAGACACCAGAACTGGACTTGCATAATCGGGCAAAACCGCAACTTCTCCACACAGAGCCTGCAAATGGTCGGCGCGTCCTTGATTTGCTGACAGTAACCGATGGCCCGCAATTTCAGCGCCGAATCGACGCCGCCCGACTCATCGAAACTAAGGATGATTGCTTTCTCGACATCGTCCATTTTCCCCCCAGAAAAACCAAACCCTCACAACTTCATAACCATTTGATGTCCTCTTTTACTTCAGCTAACCTAGAAATCTCAGCGAAAAATTTCAACTTTCGGGGTTCAAATGCGCGACAAGACGAAGTAGCTGCGGAGACGGATCGAGCGGCTTTACCGAATCGGGAATTCGGATCGATCGGGGGACGACTCCCAATTCGCGCGGGTGTCGGGAATTAGGGTTTATGGCGAATCGCGCGCTGGAGAGAGAGAGAGAGAAAGAGAGTAGGGTTTGTGTTGAGAGGGGAGGGCTTAGGATTTTGGGGGTATTTATAGTTTTAGTTTCAGAGAGGAAAAAAATTGTGAACAAAATAGTAATTTGAGGAGCCCGAAGGGAAAAGATTTTGGGAAATCGGTGATTGGACAGGCTTTCTTTTTATTATAGATTCATGGGAAAGACAGCATTTGATGGTCTGTGCGGTGGTGATTACGACAGGGATTCATGATAATGCCCGAATGTGGAGGGCTTTGATTATTTACTGATTCCACTAACATTGACAGGATTCCACATAGAGTAAGCAAAAGCACGAAAAGATGAGATACGATGAGGCATCTTGTTTCGAGAAAATGTAATTAAATTCTAATATCTTCAAATAATTTCAATCGAATTAGTGCAATTAGGGGAAATTGAAAAAAGGTGCTCCCGGCCATGGTTAAAAAGAGTTGCACATTAAATTGAGGTGTTGTCGGCTACTTGAGCTTGGTGAGCTTGGCCATGGACTCTCAAGCCTCATTGAGCTCCTTATCCTAACCATGGCCACTCAAGCTTTGTTTATCATTCACTTTTTTTTCAAATAACCAATCATCAAAGAAGTCCAATGAAACAAAACTAGGCATAATACCCTAAAATGCTGCTAACTTTAGCTTCAATCCCAATTGTAACCTAAACATTTTTTTGTCTAGTAAAAAACCTCATATTTAAGCTCTAGTCCTAATTCTACCTTAAACTTTTTTTTTTGTCTCATAAAAAGCCATATAATTTAGATCCAATCTCAATTTTACAAAGTTGACCGAGGCTCACCTTTGCCATGGGCTGACAGGGGTGAGCTTCGTCAAAGGCCGATGACGCAAAGTCGACCTCATCAGCTCTTGCCTCTAGCAAGTGGCCAAGGCCAAGCAACCAACTAGAGGAGGAAGAAAGAAAGAGAAAGAAAGAGAAAGAAAAGAACATAAAGAAAAATAAATTTAAAAATTTCGAAAAAAAATATTAAAATATTATTAAAAATTGTCAATGTTAACATTAATCGTGCTATGTAGATCGGTTGGTGTCTATATCAGTGATTTTTAATTAAAATTGATCGGATAAACTCAATTAGTGGGACGTGAAAAAAGTTTACGACTCAATTTTTACAATAGAATAAGTATATTAAAGTTTTAAAACTTATGATAAAAGTGTAATTGAGTTCTAAAACTTTGAAAATGTGCAATTAAGTCCTAAAAATTGTTATGAAAGTACAATCAAGTTCTAAAACTTTTAAAAAGTGCAAAAAAGTCCAAAAACTTGTTAAATTAATCAAACCAAGTCATTATGTTGATTGTACTTTCTAAAATATTTAAAATTCAATTGCACTTTTGTGATAAGTTTTAGGGCTTAATTGTAATGTAAATATATTATTCTTTCGAGACAAGTTTTAGAACTAGGGTGTATTTTTTGAAAATTCTTAAACTCTATTACACTTTCATGATAATTTTAGAAGTTGATTGTATTTTTTGAAAATTTCAAAACCCAATTACACTTTTATCGTAAGTTTTATGATTTTCAATACATTTATCTCTCGGCACATTCAAAAAATTTATGATCAAATTTGTTAAATGCAAAAACAAGGTTTTGTACTGATCTAGTAAGAATGAAATATTTTCATAATTCTCTATTGATATGATATGCTGTTTTTTCCAGTCATTCCTTTCAAGATCAGTCGTAGTCTTACAAACTCTACCGAAGGTATGAACGAATGAGCAAGTGTACTAAATCGCTTGATTCCGTACTTAAGATGGATGGCCATGATCCCACATGGATGATGGGAATTCATCAAGCTCTTGATTGAGATAGGACTTAGGTCCACACTTCTTTCCCGAAAATTTGTAACCAACTTTGAATTTGATGTATCAACGTCAACTCTAACTGATTCCATCCGTTGATGATCCGAGTCCTTTGGTGGAAAAGCCTTGATCGAATCATGGGCGGCTTAAGCAAGAGAAGGACGGTCAAAGGGAGGCTAGGGATGGCTACAGGCCGACCAACCGCGAGTTGCTCGGCAAAGTTTTTGAAATTTTTTTAAAACTTTTAAATTTCACATAAAATATGTAAGTCACTCTTCCTTCTCACTAAGTTTACCTCGTGTCTGAATTTTTCAATTTATTCACTTCTAGTTAATATTTGTGCACGATGTTGTATGCGACGACCACCGCGCTGGATTGCTTCGGACCTAATTCTATGCACCGGGGGCCTGGTGTCGACCTCCATTAGCATGCTGATGATATCATGGAAAAGTAACATGGGCCAGTCGGATCTAGACTTGATATGCCAAACATATTTTCAAATACAAGTTCATGAAGCTCCTCATAATTCATTGCTCTGGACAAGAGACGATCTTGCTCATGCCTCTATTGTTTCATTCCACGGGCAAACCATTCATATTATTGAGAACATTCAAATCTTTATAACAATACATTTTTTTTTTCAGCAACATATAAGATTTAGAAGGAGCACGAAAGTGCTTAAAACAGTCCATAACACTAGACACAAAAGGCAATAAAGAAAAAAGGCCATAAAAGATTAAAGGGATAAAGTGCATTTGGAGTACTAAAAATTGTCATGAAAATGCAGTTGAATTCTAAAACTTTCAAAAGGAACAATTAAGAAGTGTAATCGAGTTATAAAACTTTCAAAAAGTGCAATAAAGTCTAAAAAATTGTTACGAAAGTGCAGTCGAGTTCTAAATTTTTTTAACAATTGCTATCAACAAAGGATTTTATTTGATCAATTTGACAAGTTGTAGGACTCGATTGCACTTTTTAAAAGTTTTAAAATTCGATTGCACTTTTATGATAAGTTTTATAACTTAATTACACTTTTTGAAAGTTTTAGACTAAATTGTATTTCGTTGATAAATTTTAGGACTTCAAATACACTTATTTCTAGACGAAACTAAAGATGTTACACTGATTCAATAAAGATGAAGTGGCAGCCTTGGCTCAGCAACAGCGACCAGTGGGATCTTCCTTGGAGCGGATAGCCCAGCAACCTCCTCCATGTTCAGGTCCTCCCTCGTCAGATCCCCGGGCAGTCTCCATGTGAACCCATGTATGAGATTGGCTAGATTTGTAGGAATCACTTTGAGCCCGAAATTATAACCCGGACACATTCTCCTACCGGACCCAAATGGCAGGAGCTCGAAGTGTCGTCCCTTCACATCGATCGCCTTCCCAACGAACCTCTCGGGCCTGAACTTTTCGGGTTCGTCCCAGTATTCGGGATCTCTCATGATACTCCATGCACTTACCATGACTCTCGTGCCCCTGGGGATGTCGTACCCGGCAACCCTGCAGTCTTGGCTCGCATAGCGAGGAGCGAGAAATGCTCCCGGCGGGTGCAATCTCATTGTTTCTTTAACAATGGCATTTATATAAGGTAGGTCTGTGAGGTCAGCTTCTTGGACACATCTCTCCCTTCCGATTATGCTGTCGAGCTCTCGTGTTGCCTTGTCATATACCCGAGGGTTTTTTAGGAGCTCAGAGATTGCCCACTCCACGGACGTTGCCGAGGTCCCCGTTCCACCGATTATCAAGTCCTACATGATGCACAGATGTATGGTCACTATTATAAAAGCATTTGGGAATGTTGAATTGTAGTAACTTTTGTTTTCTCACGTGACGGAACTTAATTAGTTCTTTTGGACTAGTCTTGAACCAATGAGGACAGGAGTTGTTTGATGGACAATCGTACTTTATTTTGTGAATAAATTGTGGGGAATCTCACTATTATAAAAGCATTTGGGAATGTTTGATGGACAATCGTACTTTCTGATATCATCCAAATTTTTCCAGAAGATGTATACATAAACAGGGAAGCTGGGACAACAACGTAAACATAAACTGAAAAAATAGTCGAGGGAAGGAACATATTAAGCCGGCTATCTATGTGCATGATCATGATGATTCCTTTCTTGAAATTTGTTTAGGATTGAGGGAAAGTAAAAATGGTTTTACTTCTTGTCAAAATTGAAAATATTATTGAAGTTTCAATGAGTTATAAAAAAGAAATTATATATGAATTTGAGTGCCAATATTTATAGTGAAAATTTCGGATGTTTCAAACTAAAAAAATATTCAAAGTGCATATGTTGTAACTAAATGAAATGTTAAAAATAAAATCTATCCAAATGTGGGAGCAATTTCATCATTTATTCAGGGAAGACGAAATAACGACTTGAGTAGGAGTTTAGTGATAACAACTTAATTAAATTGTACCTGGATCAAGGCCTTGACCCCATGTCTCTCAATCTTCACCTCAACATTAGGATCGTCCACATGTTGCAATAGTACATCCACCATGTCGTTGGCCTCATGACCCTTGACTCCGACTCTCCTTGCCTCATGTTCATCCACCACATGCTCCAAGAACCTATCAAACTTTTTGCTCAGGGCCTTCATTCTCTTGATATAACCCTATAACCAATGAGAGAGAAGAATTATTGTTAATAATAATAAATATAAAAAACTTATGCATTAACTGTTAGGTGAATGATATGTGCGTTTATTTTAATTTTTGCACATGTCAATAATTCACTTGTTAAATAAACTATACGAAACTTTAAAATTTCATTTCACGGAATCAATCAAATCACATCACGCCATCTAAATTAAGACCTGCAAGTCGAGAAAATTCAGCCAAGGTCCAAAATCGCCTATATTTACGACCCCATTGAGCATGGACCACTCGGCGATCATCTTCTTGAACTCCTCAGGCAACACAATATCGGAGCTCTCGAAATTGTCTGTGTACTTCTTCCCCAAGACCATGCGACTGATCGCGTTGAGAGTAAGATCTGAAAGATGGTCTTTCAAAGCTACCGGTTGGCCCTTCCTCTCGAACATATTTCTCGTGAGGACCCTCGTCTCCTCCACTCTTATATACTCAAATGATTGAAGCCTTGCAGCACTAAACAGATGTGTTAGGAAGATTTTACGGGCTTGTCTAAGATAGGGGCCGTAGGGCGACCACAGCATGTCGGAGTAATTGTAGGCCGTGTACTTGCCTGCAGCAAGGTTGGGGCGATAGGCGAAAACGGTGTCGTGGGTCTGGAGAAGGGCTTTGGCCATGTCTGCGGAACAACCCACAACCACATCGTAGTACCCAAACTGGAGCTTCATGAGGGGCCCGTATGTTCGAGAGAGATCGTGGATCGAGCGGTGAGGGAGTGGGCCAATGAGATTGAGGTTTCCGATGATTGGCCAAGGTTTTGGGCCAGGCGGTAGCTTAAGTTGGCGGCGGCGGAGGTGACCGGAGAGGAGGAGGAGGAAGGTGGCAGCAAGGTAAGCAATGCCGTATGCCGCCCAAGAAGGAGCATCCATGGGGTGTTATGCAGGGGTTGAGTCGTTGAGCTTTGAGGGAAGGTTAGTTCTGCAATAGGAGCGATAGGCTTCCATCTCGTCCATCGCAATATAAAAGCAAGCAAATTAGGGTGAATCTGATTCAAAGTAATAGCCACGTTGTTCAAACCGACTGTCTTCATACATTAAAAAATGCTGATGGACTTTTCAAGACTGGAATGGGAACTGGAACTTTATATTTTATTGAAAGCGTGATGCATGCCTCGTATTTGATTTTATTCATGTAAGTAATATGAAATTAGGTTTAATTAAGATGATTACTCACAAACTGTCTTCTTTGGACATGGCCAACTAACAGTCGTGAAAAGAAAGTCCAAAAAGAAGAAAAAAATATGGCAAGTGAAAAAACCACAGCAAATTTAAATTAGAGTATTGCGAATCTGTCACCTAATCTTGTCTATTTCCACACACTTAGAATAAGTCGCTCATGGTTAGCCTTCTAAATTGGCTTTTTTCCAGAAAATAGTTAAAACTTCTTGAACAAGTGCAACCATTCGTCAGAACTGAACTTTTGTGGATCATAGCCCTCTGTCTCTCTCTATTTCTATCATTCATTTTGTTGGCCGAGAACATATGATTGAGGGATGACTTGTTGTCAATGAGAAGAGTTCAATCTTTAACCCATTACGCTTTTCACAATTTTACTTTGAACTGCAAGACGGTAGATCCGTAGCCTTTCTAGATTTGGGTCGCGTTGACTCGGATTTCTTTTAACATACAAAAGCTTTACAATTTATTTTTTGTCTTCACCTGGAAGTAAGATTGACAGAAACAACAACAGCCACGTGAAAAGACTTGGGAGAAGCGTCAGGATAATTAAAGAAAGTGCTTTGATTTGATACCCAAATTAAAATACATGACTTCGAACACAAAAAGAAAGACTGGAGTAGACAAAACCTGCCGTTTTACAGAGAGTTCGATAAACGTGAAGTGGCAATCTTGGTTTAGCGAGAGGAAACAGTGTGATTTTCCTATGGCAAGCCCATAAATCTCTTCCGTCTTCAAATCCACCCTCTTTGTGTCCTCAGGCAATTTCCATGTCAACCCATGCAAGAGATTAGCCAAACTAGACGGAATCACTCTCGCCCTTTGCTCCCAGAAATCGGTTTAGAGAAATGAAAGGGAAAAGTCCAGAAGACGGGCACATTCTTCTACCAGACCCAAACTGCAAAAGCTCAAAACCTTATCCAATTACATCGAATGCCCCTCATTAAACATCTCGCACCTAAACTCAGTTGGGTCGTTACAACAATTCGGAATCTCCTCCAACGGCCCATGTGCTCACGAGGCCTCCCTTGTATACCGTAACCCACTGATCTCAGTCTTCATTTTGCCCAGCGAAGCGCTGGCGACGGTGCTACTGGGTGCAAGTGCAACCTCATCGTCTCTTTGACAATGGCATATATATAAGGCATGCTCGCAATATCCTCTTCTTAAACCCGTGTCTCTTTTCTGATGGCATAGTCTAGCTGTCGTGGTGCCTGGTCGAAAATCAAGCGCTTTTTAGGCGCTCAGTGAGTGCCCCAAGCGATGAGTGTGAATAGCTACGTTATTCAGGATGTTGCAATTGGAACTAGACTTTTATATGGGAATAAAAAGCAAGCTACTAGTGACATGCTTTGGATAATAATAAAAAAGAAGAAGAAGAAAATTGAATCATCAGATTATATGATATTAAATAGATAATCAGTTCTTATTGACAAGACTACTTCTGCAGTTTCCAATATAAAACCACTTGGGCTGTATACTTGCCTGCAGCGTTTTTGGGCTGATAGGCGAAACGGCATCATGGATCTTGGGAAAGACTTTGGGCATGTCAGTGGACGAGCACACACAACCACGTCGTGGGACTCGACTTGGAGCTTGATGATGGGCCCGTTATGCGAGAGAGATCATGGAGCGAGCGGTGTAGGAGTGGGCCAATGAGATTGAGGTTTCCGATGATGGGCCAAGGTTTTAGGCCAGGTGGTAGCCTAAGTTTGCCGCGGTGGAGGTGACCAGAGAGGAGGAGGAGGAGAGGGAGGCAGCAGGAAGGCAAGCAATGCCGCATGCCGCCCAAGAAGGATCATCCATGGGAAGTTATGCAGAGTTGTTAAGCTTTCGGGGAGGCATAGTTTTGCAATAGAAGTGAGAGTTTGCTATCTGTCCATGGCAATATATAAGCAAGCAATGAGGGTAAATATGATTGAAACCAATAGTCACGTTTTCCCAAATGCAATAGCATGTCTGGTCGCCTGGTAATCATACTTATTGACGAGACTCGTAATTCATCCAAACCAAATATCAACATTAAAACCACATGAAAAGTTTATTACACGAAAAGGTACTTGAGCCAACGTTAAAGCGACAAAATCTTTCTCTATCTAATTGTGTTTATGTAGCCTTAATTTAACTTCGCTCAAGCAATTTAGAAACTGAATATTCTAGTGTTGGTATTGTAATCGACAGTTTGATCCACAGAAACCTATTTGAGGTACAAGAGTTGGAAAATGGCCAAATGTTGAGAATAATTAGTCGATATGATGCAGCCGGTCAACAAGAAGATATAGTTTAGTCAGTAGAGGTTTCAACAAGAAATAGTCAATGTAGTGGAGTCAATTTAATGGAGTCAACATAACCATCAAAGTAGTGGAATCGAGGTAAACCCTCGAGGTAGTATGGTCAATGTAAGTGGGTTTGACGATCTCAATTGTAACCATTTATAGACAAGTTTTGCTGAATTGTTACCGTCGATTTTTGGTTATAAATACCCACATTGCACTATTTATAAAGGAACTTCCTCAATTACAGAATTCAACCTTTTTTTACAAATTTATTTTTATCTTTATTCTTCTGCTATTTACATGGTTATCAATGTTTGTTCCTAGTACTTGTACCTTTAAAAAGTTGAGGTGTAATTCACACTCCCCATTGACAGGATGATGTGGAGTCCCACTTGTATTATTTCTATTTTTTTGTGATTGTGCGTCGAATCCTAATATAAAGTCCTTGTCATTTATTTTCTTATTAAAAGTTAACAAAGGCCCATGCACATCCTTAGTCAGTTCCTATCAAACGATCCATCATGCTCCAAAGGTATTTCATTGACTTTTCGGTGAAACAACCAATATCGACTACACGAGTTCCATATTTGGTTTGATTTCAAGACTTTTCAACCAAATGAACTAATAATTTGTACGATTTGTTTCTACACAAAAGCAAATAGTGTATTGCAAATGTTGAATTTTAACTCACTTTAAAAGATAACTTCTCAACACACGATTCAATGGGACCTAAGTATGATCCTAAACTACTCCATGTGAACTCGATGACATAAAATGCGGGATATTCCCTGGGGAGAGGGTAGAAAAGCTTTCTTTCCAATTGGGGGTTGAAACATGTAGACATTAACACGTTAAAATAAAGAATGTAGTCCGATCATCCTAATAGGGTAAATTGGCAAGTGAGGCGGCCATCAGCGGAGCTCTCGAGCTCTTGGATTGTGGCGATGTACAAGCTTAACCACCACCAAGGATCAACAAAGGCCCTTACACACTCTTTGTCAGTTCTAATCAAACGATCCATTATACTCCAAAGGTACTTCATCCACTTCTCGGTGAAACAACTAGTATTGACTATGCGAGTTCCATCTTTGGTTTGATTTCAAGACTTTTCAACCAAATGAACCAATAATTTGTACAATTTGTTTCTACATAAAAGAAAATAGTTTATTGTAAATGTTGAATTTTCAACAAATGATTCAATTGGATCTGAGTACGACCCTAAATAACTCCACTTGAACTTTGGGATATAAAATACAAGTACTCATTGGGAGAGGGAAGAAAAGCTTTCTTCCCAATTGGGGGGAGAGAAGAGGAAGTTGAGTCATGTGAACACCGACACATTAAAATAAAGAATGCAGTCCAGTATGCCCACTAGGGTTACTTAACAAGCAAGACGGTCCTCAATGAAGCTCTCAGGCTCCTGGGTTGTGATGAGGTACAACCTCAACCACCACCAAGGATCAACAAAGGCCCTTACACATCAATTGTCAATTTTGATTGAACGATCCATCATGCTCCAAAGGCATTTCGTCAGCTTCTCAATGAAACAACTAGTCTTGACTTTGCAAGTTCCGTGTTTGGTTTGATTTCAAGACTTTTCAACCAAATGAACTAATAATTTGCATGTTTTTTTTTGGGCACAAAAGCAAATCTTGTAAATGTTGAATTTTAACTCATTTAAAAGATAACTTCTCAACAAATGATTCAATTGGTTATGAGTAAACTACTTCATCTAAATTTTGAGACGTAAAATACAAGGTTATTTCTTGGGGAGAGAGAAGAAAAGCTTTCTTCCCAATTGGGGGACTGAGGCGTGAAGTAGGGATGATCGATTCCCGGTCCGATCCAGTTCCTAAGTGGAACTGGGAATTGAACTAATAGGACCAGATCCCTATTTCTAAGATCGAGAAGCGGACCGACTAATCATAGAACTAGGAATCGGACCGGATCTAGTTCGGCTCCAATTCCCAAGTAGCTCAAGGAAACATATGATAATCTATATCCCATCCCCTTTGGAAAAAAAAAATTGCTCTTTACTCATGAAAAGAACAAAGTGCTACAAAAATTGTTTGAACTTCATATACTTAATAGATATAACACTTAATCTTAGCCAAAAAGCAAAGAAAGGCATGCCTTAGTTGGAGCATGACTTAGCTTTTGTGCACAACTCCTCTCACATTCTTTATGTGTCTATTCGATGTGAGGTTCTTAGTGTGTAGCTTGTCTCTAGTCTCTTGTGGTTTTAAACCTTCTATGCAAACACCTTTAATGTAGGACTCTTAGCTTGTCTCTATTATTGTGTATAGTGAATGCCAAGAGTCCCACATTGAATAGGAACACAGAATATGAGAAGAGTTGTGCATAAAACCCACCAAAACTTGCGCCAACCAAAGCATGCCTCTCTTGGCTTTTTGTCTAAATGTTTACATCTCAACAACATTTTAAAAACTATTAATAATTAAGATTTAAAATTATTTCTTTAATAATTTAAAGAAATAAAATTAAAGTTTTAAAAAAATAATCAATCAAGGCTAGTTCGGACAGCCGAGAACTAAACTGATTTCACCGGTTTTGATTTTAGATAACCAGACCGGCACCCCTTGAAAGTAGACTGAATTCTTTTTACTCATGCAGACACCGATACGTTAAGATAATAAATACAAACCTATCAACTCACCATGGTTACCTGGCAAGCGAGATGACCCTTAGCGGAACTCTTGGGCTCCTGGGTTGTGATAAGGTACAACCTTAATCATCACCAAAGATCAACAAAGGCCCTTACACATCCTTTGTCAGTTTTGATCGAAAGATCCATTACGCTCCAAAGGAATCTCGTCGACTTTTCATAAAATAACTAGTTTTGACTATGGGAGTCTTGTGTTTGTTTGATTTCAAGACTTTTCAACCAAATGAGTTAATAATTTGTACGATTTGTTTCTACACAAAAGCAAATAGTGTCTTGGAAGTGTTGAATTTTAACTCATGTACAGGATAACTTCTCAACAAATGATTCAATCATTTGTACTATTTGTTTCTGAAATAAAGAAACAAATATGTGTCCTGTATCGCACGACTCAAAGCTAATTTGTTGGTACATCTATAGGTGATCAAGATTCATCATGTGTACCCGAGCTGAGCCTGCTCTTTTACATCTTCCAACGATACATCTCAACATTGATATGACATAAATTTGTATTACGTCAACTTTTTCAGTTCATTTAATTGGAGGTAAAATACTATGTTTGCCATTGCAAGTGAGAACCACCGTGTCCGATTGCGTCGCACTCATTTTCACGCGTCAGAGGCGGAGTCTCGACCTCCATTTGCACGGCCATGAAAATCATGGAAAAGGTAACACGACCCACTCGAATCTAGACTGAAATAAATTTTCATATACAAGTTCGTGAAACTCGACAAAATTTATTGCTTCAAACAAAGAGGAGTTCGCTCTTGCTTCTCTTGCTTCTAATATTTCATACCACGTGCAACACATTCATATGATTTAGCAAATGAAGTCTATATAACAATATATTAACATTTCAGCCACATATAAGACTTAGAAGAAGCATGAAAGAACCACAGACGGATTTTTGATTTGATACCCACAATAACATTAAATCCAAATTGCAATAAGAAAGAACGTAGTAGACGAAACGTGCGCAGTCACACAGATTCAGTAAAGATGAAGTGGCAGCCTTGGCTCAGCAACAGCGACCAATGGGATCTTCTTAGGCGTGGACAGCCCAGGAACCTCTTCCATGTTTAGCTCCTCCCTTGTCATGTTCTTAGGCAATTTCCATGAAAACCCATGAATAAGATTGGCCAGACTTGTCTGAATCATTCTCAGACCAAGGTTATAACCCGGGCACATTCTCCGCCCCGACCCGAACGGCAAGAGCTCGAAGTCTTGTCCCTTTACGTCGATTGCCTTTCCAATGAACCTCTCAGGCCTAAAATTTTCAGGGTCGTCCACACCTCGGGGTCTCTCCCAATGCTCCATTTACTCACCAGGACTCTCGTGCCCTTGGGTATGTCGTAGCCAGCGACCTTGCAATCCTGGCTTGCAAAGCGATGCGCGAGAAATGCCCCCACCGGATGCAATCTCATCATTTCTTTAATAACAGCATTTAAATAAGGCAGGTTCGTAACATCCGCTTCTTGGACCCATCTCTCCCTTCCGATTATGTTGTCGAGCTCTTGCGTTGCCTTGTTAAATGTATAAGGGTTCTTTAGGAGTTCGCACATTGCCCACTCCACCGACGCAGCCGAGCCCTCTGTTCCACCAGCTATCAACTCCTACATGATGAGTGAAAGCCCAATCATGCTATTAGGAGTGCATGGGGATGTTGAATCACACCATATTTTGTTTATTCACATGATGAAACGTGATCGATAATTTTGCGCAATTCTAGAAGCAACTTGACACATATTGTTTCATGAACAGAAAAGGATTTGGTCATACTTTATTTTATGAATAAATGATAAGAACTTCCACCATATAACTTTCCTTGCATCATCAACATTTTGCCCAAGGGTGTATACATGTACATAAAAATTGGAAAATCAACGTAAACATACAGGACAATACTGAAAAAAAATAATAACTGAGGGAAGGAATATGTGTAAGCACCTCTCTATGTGCGTTATCATTATAATTCTTTTCTTTAAATCAGTTTAGTATTGAGGCTCTATTGGTTTCGCGAAAAATGTGACACTTATAAAAAAAATATGAAAAATCATTTTCTAAGAAAATGATAATATTTCTCGATATTTGGCCTAGACTTAAAACTGAATTGGAAAATATTTTCCATTTTTTTCTAAGGAAAATAGACATACTATTTGGGCACCAGTGCCTTGCGCATGGGTAGCCAAGGTACCTGGCACGAGCAACGAATCTCAATTCAGGATCCTCGACTTCCGGCATGAGAACTTGATGCCCGTGCCCCAGTCACTGGTGCCTTGGCCTATAGAGATCAAGTCCAAGTTCCCGATGCCTAGGCCTCGATAGGACCCAAGCCTGGGACTTTGGTACAAGGGCCCACACCAAGGTTGATCAAGGCCCAGCCCCAAACTCGATGCCCAAGACCCGATCCCTTACACTCAGATTTGGTCCATCGAGGTCAGGCCCAAGACCTTGGTGCCCATGCCCAAGTCTATTGAGGCCAGGCCCTTAGCATGCAAGCCCGAGCCTTGCATCAATGGACTAGGGCATGAGCGTAGGGATCCAAGCAAGGGCACGGAATCTCGGCTCAACCTCGAGGACTCGGGCTCGAAAGTTAGGGACTAGAGTATGGGCGTTGGGATCTAGGGACCCCAGACTCAATGGACCCAGGCGTGGCCTAGATGAACTCGGGCCAAGGCATTAGGATCCTAGGCTAGGCATCAATAGATCCGAGCCCGGGCATCGTGGACATGCCTCGCTGCCAAGGGCCAAGGAACAAGCGTTGGATTTCCCGCACTCAAGTGCAAAGTCTCTAGCTCAAATTTCGATACCTAATCATATGGAAAATGATTTCTGATTTTTTAAAGATAAAATTATTTATTTGAATTTAAGTTTTGGTAGGAAACTATTTTCTATTGACGCAGAAATTTTTTTCCATTAACTCATTTTGCTAAGCTGATCCAAAAGTCGAAGAATAAGAAAAATATCTTTCCGGAAAATGTTTCTCGTGAAATGAACCAATTTTAAAAGACAGTCAAAAAATTTTACCTGGGTCAAGGCCTTCACCCCGTGTCTTTCAATCTTCACCCCAAGATTAGGATCGTCCACATGTTGCAACAAAACATCCACCATATCCTTGGCCTCATAACCCTCGACTCTCCTAGCCTCATGTTCACCCAAAACATGCTCCAAGAACCTATCGAACTTTATGTTCACGGCCTTCATCCTCTTTATGTAACCCTGAAAGAGACGAATAAGAGAGAAGGATTGTTATTAGTAACGAAGAGCTTACATTATCAATGTTAAACTTAATTGCGTAACTAAATTGTTGTGCATGTCAATAATCCGATGGTGAGTGCATATGTTAATTGTTACACCGATAATAAACCTAAAAAAATCCAAGAGACAAATCATATCAATTAATTTTGCATGCTAAATTGCATGAACTAGAAATTTCATTTCATGCATCAATCAGATCACGTCGCGGTATCTTAATTATGACCTGCAAGTCGAGAAAATCCAAGAAAGGTAGGAAATCGCCCAAATTCAGAACCCCGGTAAGCAAGAACAACTCATCAACCATCTTCCTGAACTCCTCAGCCGACACACTATTGGAGTTCTCAGACTTGTCTGTGTACTTCTTCCCTAAGACCATGCGACAGACCACGTTGAGATTAAGATCCGAAAGATGGTCTTTCAAATTTATCGACTGGCCCTTCGCCTCAAACAAATTTCGCGTAAGCACCCTCATCTCCTCCACTCTTATGTACTCAGACGATTGAAGCCTTGCAGCACTAAATAGTTGTGCCAGGAAGATTCTACGGACCTGTTGAAAATAGGGCCCGTAGGGCGACCACGTCATGCCGGAGTAATTATAAGCCGTATACTTGCCCGCGGCGTTTCTGGGCCGGTAGGCGAAAACGGCGTCGTGAGTCTTGAGAATGGCTTTGGCCATGTCGGCAGAAGAGCACACAACCACATTGTAGGAGCCGACCTGGAGCTTCATGATGGGCCCGTATATACAAGAGAGCTCGTGGAGCGAGCGGTGCAGGAGTGGGCTAATGAGATTGAGGTTTCCGATGATGGGCCAAGGTTTTGGGCCTGGCGGTAGCTTAAGTTTGCGGCGGCGGAGGTCACCGGAGAGGAGGAGGGAGGAGGCAACGGCGAGGCAAGCAATGCCGCATGCTGCCCAAGAAGGAACGTCCATGGGGCGTTATGCAGGGGTTGAGTTGTCAGGCTCCCAGGGCAGGATAGTTTTGCAATAGGAGTGAGAGGCTTCCAACTGTCCATGGCTATTTATAAGCAAGCAATAAGGTGAAAATAATTAAAATAACTAGCCACGTTTTTCCAGATGCAGTAGCGTGGGGCCGCCAGGTAATCATATACTTATCGTCGAGACTCCTACTTCATCCGTTCCTAATATCGACATTAAAACCGCACGAAAAGTTTATCACACGAAAAGGTACTTTTTCTTTTTTTGGTCTGACACGAAAAGGTCCTTGAGCCAACGTTAATCATGCCGTAGCCTTTTACAATGCTGCCTCTTTTTATTTTTAGCATATTGAAAATCTTAAAATTTATTATGAAAGTACAATTGAATTATAAAATTTACAAAAATATAATCAAATTTTAAAATGTATTAAATTGATACTATCGAGTGTTTCTATTAACTCCTTCTGTTTAGATTTATAGAACATGTTGACATGCCTTCTTTTTTTAAATATTTTGTCTCTCCTAGGTGACAATGACATGGCTAAAACACGAAATACAAGGCTAAAATGACATTTCAGATTAAATTCTATTTTTTGACCAAAGTCTTAATGAAATAAAATAAAATAAAACAAAAAAAAAAAAAAAAAAAACAGGGCGAAGGGCAAGGGCAGCAAGCCCTTACCACCGTAAAAGACAGAGCTAAGGGCAAGGGCAGCAAGCACTTACCATTGTCACCCTCATCGCTGGAAATGGCCAACAAGGGCTTTGCGATGGCCGATGAGGGCATTGGGACGTTGGCCAAGACTAACGACCCTCCCTGACTATAAGCGAGGGCCCGGCGCCCTTCCCCCAAAGCGACACTCGCCCAAATCTAGGCGAGGGTCGTAACCCGCCTCCTAAAGCTAGGTGAGGATTGCCCGCTCTCAGCACGGTTTGGCCGAGGGCCACCATAGCTCGGTGAGGGTTGGTGACCCTCATCCAAATCTAGTTGGAGGTTCGCCGGGTCCTCGCCTACGGTTTGCAAGAGCCGTCGGGCCGTATTGAGCCTCCGCCAAGCCCTTTTCGATGATGGGGGCAACGATGGCTAGGGCCTACCGCCCTTGCCTTTGGCTTCTTTTATTTCCCCCTTTTTATTCTTTTTATTTAATTAAAATTTTGGTTAAAAAATTAGAATTTAATCAAAATTATCACTACATTGGGAGAGAAAAAAATTAAAAAGAGTCACTTAATCATTTTTCCCTTAGTCTAAATTGATAGAATTAACAGAAGAACTCGATTGTACGATTTGATAAGTTTTAGAATTTGATTACAATTTTTTTGTAAGTTGTAGAATTCAATTGCATTTTTTTTAGAAGTCTTAGGATTTCTAGTACTCATATCTCTTATTAGATAGGGGTTTGCACTTTTCATTGTTTGAGCCTTTATTTCATATCTCTTTGATTTAACTTCGTTGTAGCAATTTTAGTAACTAAGAATGTCCATGTGTTGTAGTTGATAATTTGGTTGATGGAAACCTATTTGAGGTATTGGAATAGTGGAAATTGGCCAAATGTTGAGAATAATTAGTTGATATAATGCAGCTCGTCGGCAAGAAGACTCAATTTAGTCGAGAGAGGTTTCAATGAGAAATAATCAATGTAGTGAAGCCAATGCAATTGAGTCAATGCAACTATCAAAGTAGTGGAATTAAGTAATCGTCAAGGTAGTACAATCGATGTAACCATCTAGTATTGAAGTCGACAATTTCAAACGTAACTGTTTGTAGGTAAGTATTGTTGAATTGTAATTGATGATTATGGGTTATAAATACCCACATTAAAGAAACTGACTAAAATTTTTTGTTGACAAATTTATCTTTATATTTATTCTCCTACAATTTACATCGTTAGCAATGATTGTTCCTAATATTTGTACCTTTCAAGTCCTTGTCATTTACTTTCTTATCCAAAATTACGAAGGTCCCTACACACCTAATATCAATTCGTATCGAATGATCCATTATAGACAAAAGGTATTTTGTCAACTTTACAAATGGGTTGGTATTGATTATGCTCGGTTCCGTGTCTTGTTCGATTTAGACTTTCCAACCAAATGAGTCAATAATTTGTACGATACAGATGAGTGTCTTGTGAATGTTAAGATTTTAAACCGTCCAACTATTTGTACGATTTGTTCATGCAAGAGGAAGAAAGAAGAAAACCAATGAGTGTAGAACGTTTGTTTTTTTAGGGGGGCGGTCTGCCGAGAAAACGCTAAAAGTCAGTGGTAGCAATCGTTGGATGTGAGAGGTGGAAAATGATCCACTCTACCTCTGCATTTCCTCCACCATTTGTACCGGCAAATGCACTGTTTGACATATTAATCTCTCAATGTTTGCTTGCTTTTTTTTTCTTCTTCAAATCTTGTTGCAAGGCTTGTTATGGAAATTAAAAGAGAGACTATACCCACAATGTCCTCCCTTAATAGACTGGGATGGAGATTAAAAGAAATCTTAATCCACCTCTCAAAGGTATTAACCACAATTATCTTACAAAAATAGTCATAAAATTATTATAATTATGTCAATCTAGTTCTAAACATTTTTTTGCCAACTGAATTATAAATATTTTTTTAATATTTATACTAAGTCATTCCATCCGATCAATTTTGGCTGAAAATTGCTGATGTAGCACGACCGTCACTAACATAGACATTTTAATTATTTTTTTAATCTTTCTTCTTCTTTTCCTTCTTCCTCCAATTGGTCTCTGAACTTCAGCAACTAGCTAAAGGTCACCATGGTTGGGCAAGTCCTCACTAGATTCAATGAGGTCGATTTCACCATCGTTGGGCGAGACCATGCCTCGCTGGTCCTCACATCTAGTCGATCGTCAAGGTCCGACAACCAACCGGAGGAAGAAGGAAAATAAAAGAAAGAGAAAAAATTAAAAAAAAAAATTAAAAAAAATTAAAATATTATTAAAAGTGTCCACGTCAATATTAATTATGCTACGTAGGACCGTCGATATCTATGTCAGCATCAGCTAGCCAAATCTAGCTGAATGGATTAAATTAGTACAAATGTAAAAGATTTAAGACAATAAGCTTGGAACTTTTTTAGTAGTTCTCCCAATGTCGTCGTATGTGAGGCAGCCCGAGTCGTCCAATTGCCAAGGACTTGTAGTCGACTTTTTTTTTATCGAAAAAAAAAAAAAAACATAGATCAATCCAAATGATTGAGGGGTAACATTATTTGAGAGAGCCGAGTTCAATTTTTCACCCAGTGCGCTTTTCACGATCTTAAACTCATGAAAAATAAATAATTTAAAGAATATTTTTCTAAAAATAATAACTTGTATCGTTGAAAATAATTAGTGAATTAAAAATATTTTTATTATTACTTTAATAAGTGATATAAAGTATAAATGATTGATTTTAAAGAAAAAAATTCGAATCGTTGATTTGTTTGCGAAATAAATACAATTTCAATTGGAACGTAAAGGCAGGCCGAATCGGATAGCTCTGAATTCTTTCTGGATTTAGGTCGTGTTTTGTCCAATTCCTTGCGACAAACAAAAGCATTGAGATAATTCGAAACTGTCTCTTTGATTTGATACCCTGGTCCTGAGTAGGACCTAAAACTGCTCCCTCTAGTGGCCCCCCTATGAAAGTAAATGTAGGGGACTGCCCATATCTCATCCTGGCCACAAACCCCTTACGGGGTTCGGGTGGGGTTAGGGGAGCCCGCGATGCCTTCCCTCCTGAAAGGATGAGGGCGTGGTATAGATAATGAACCTATCAGGTAACACTGAGTAATGTAAAGGTAGGCCGAATCGGATAGCTCTGAATTCTTTCTGGATTTAGGTCGCGTTTTGTCCGATTCCTTGCGACTAACAAAAGCATTGAGATAATTCGAAACAGTCTCTTTGATTTGATACCCACAATAAGATGAAAATAGTACATAAGAAGAACGCCCATAATATTTTTTTTTTTAAAGAATATCGTACAAGAAATACCTTATTGGTCAGATTGTGTATTAGGTGGACAACGATGTTGATAGGTGTCAATTCATAGGTTAGATTACAAAGTGGGTTTGACTTATTAATTGTGATTAGGTAATCAATACTTCTCAACCGACGACTTTAACTAGTGGTATTTACGTAATTTAATCTAGGCCGACGGTTAACCTTGTAAACTGTGCCGCTGTCAATTTCTTATGATTAATATCCATAACCCATGCGGTTCGTGCCTTTAATTTATTAAGTCTCATCTCATATTTCTTTAATTTAATTTCGTATAGAAAATTTTAAAAAATATTGGACATACTAATATAATTATTCACAGCTCCGTTTCTGGTTTAGTTTCAAGATTTTTCAAACAATTGAGTCCATCATTTATAATTTTTCCTTATAAAATAACAAGAGAATGTCTAGTACTAGCACATTTAAAAGACACAAATTAACGAAACGTTTACTCCATGATTTTCATATAGTTGGCATATTAGGGGTGAGTATTGGTCCAGTTCCAACCTAGAAACCAGCCTAATTCTTGGTATCTAAAATCTATAACCGTTGATAATCAATCCAACTCTAGCTCCAAGTGCGGTATTTCATAAATTTCTCCCCATTTTTCTTGGACCATGACCTTAGGTAGCCAACCCTTTTTTTTTTTTTTTGCAAAAGATTTTCTTTTTTGACAAAAAGGACAATGGGAGTTCTTTTGGTTTTAAGTCCGAATAATATTCATTAGTTGTTCAAATTGGTTCTTTCAAGCATTCAACAAAAAAAGGGATTCAAATTTGATCAATTCAATTGAGGTATCTGGAAGATGTCCATCTATCAACTCAAGTGACATGACGTTGGCAAGTGACATGACGTTGGCGCTCTTGAACTTGTCCATGTATGTCTTCCCCAAAATCATGCAACCAATCACGTTATGAGTACCATTCGAAAACCTAATAAAACATATGATTGTTCAGCTCAAACAATTTTCTCACTAGCTCTGAGCCGTGCTCTGGGGTCGAAAACCTAATAAGATGCTGTCGCTTATTGTTTTTAACATGGAAATAACGCGAGCTTTTTGCTTTTAATTCTTTACCTCTCACTTCATATTTCTTCAATTGAATTACATTACAAAAATTCAAGAATTGAATATACTAATATTGATTATGCCTAGTTCCCTTTTTTGGTACGGTTTCAAGAACGTTCACACAAATGAGTAAATCACCTATGCATTTGAAAAAAAAAAAAAAAAAAAAAAACAAGAGAGTGTCTTCTAAATTTGGAATCATAGAGCTTATTCTCTAACAAATCAAACACGTCGCAGGAACCACCGAAAAGGGAAAAATAAAATAAGAGGAATTATTGAGGAAGAGAGGAAATAAAAAATAAGCAAAAAGACGTGACTGGCCCTGGCGGTCGGAGGAATCTCGCGCTTTCGTAGATTTTGTCGATTTTTTAGAAATTGGTGATTGGACGGGGCTCTCTTTTTATAATAGATTCATGGGAAAGACGCAGCCTTTGATGGTCCATGCGGTGGTGATAACTGATGACGACGGGGATTCGTAATAATGCCCAAATATGGAGGGCTTTGATTATTTACTGATTCCGCTAATATTGACGGGATTCCATATAGAATAGGCAAAAGCACGACAAGATGAGACACGAGGAGGCATCTTGTTTCGATGTCATTAGACAACACAATTGTCAAAAAAAGAAATGTGACATGTGTATTAGAATTCCTAGAAATTATCGAGAAAGTTAATTAAGTTCAAAAATCTTCAAATGAATTTCAATTGAATTGGTGCAATTAGGGAAAATTGAAAGAAGGTACTCCCGGCCATGGCTAAATAGAGGTGCACATTAAATTAGGTGTTGTCAGCCACGGCTACTTGAGCTTGGGGAGTTTGGCCATGGGCTCTCGAGCTTCGTCGAGCTCTCCATCCTAACCATGGTCACTCAAGCTTTGTTGATCGTTCACTTTTGTTCAAATAACCAATCATCAAAGAAGTCCAATGAGACAAAATTGAGCATAATACCCTAAAATGCTGCTAACTTTAGCTTCAGTCCCAATTGTAACCTAAACATTTTTTTGTCTAATAAAAAACCTCAAATATTAACTTTGGTCTCAATTCTACCTTAAAATCTTTTTGGTCTCACAAAGCCATATAATTTAGATCCAATCCCAATTTAATAGAGTCGAGCGAAGCTCACCCTCGCCAAGGTCAAAGGCCGATGAGGGAAGGTCGACCTCGTCACGCCTCCCCTCTAGCTAGTGGCCAAGGCCAAGTGACCAACTAGAGGAGGAAGAAAGGGGAAAAAAAGAGAAAGAAAAAAACATAAGAAAAAAGAAAATTCAAAATTCAAAAAAATATTAAAATATTAAAATATTATTAAAAATTGACAATATTAGCATCAACCACACCTCATAGATTGGTTGATGCCTTTGTCGTGATTTTTTTATTAAAATTGATTAGATAAACTCAATTAGCAAAATGTGAAAAGGTTTACGACTCGATTTTCACAATAAAATAAGTACATTAAAAGTTCTAAAACTTGTCATAAAAGTGCAATTGAGTTTTAAAGCTTTAAAAAGTGTAATTAAATCCTAAAAATTATCATGAAAGTGTAATTAAATTATAAAATTTTCAAAAAGTACAAAATAGTCCAAAATTTTTTTAACTTGGTCCAATTAAGTCTTTCTATTGATTGTAATTTTTAAAATATTTAGGACTGGATTGCATTTTCATGATAAGTTTTAGAACTTGATTGATTGTATTTTTTTTTAATGTTTTAGAATCTATTGCTCTTTCAAGACAATTTTTAGGAGTTGGGGTGTATTTTTTAAAAAGTTATTGAATTCTATTACACTTTCGAGACAATTTTAGAAGTTAACTGTATTTTTTAAAAATTTTATGACTTAATTACACTTTTGTTGCAAGTTTTATGATTTCCAACACACTTATCCCTTGGCACATTCAAAAAAATTATGACTGAATTGGTTAAATACAATATATTTATGACTTTTTGACAATTTTCCAGAAAATTTGTAACGAAATTCGAATTCAATGTATCAAAGTCAACTCAAACTGAATCCACCCGTTCATGGGCGGCTTAAGCAAGAGAGGGACGGTCAAAAGGAGGCTAGCAATGGCTACAGGGCGACCAACTGTTAGTTGCTCGGCAACGTTTCTGAAATTTTTTAAAATCTGTTAAATTTCACATAAAATATGTATATCTTTTTTAATTTATTTACTTCTACTTAATATTTGTGTTCGCTATTGTATAGGACGACCACCATGCTGGATTGCTCGGGACTCAATTCTGCGCCCTGGAGGCCTGGTGTTGACCTCCATTGGTATGCTGATGAAATCACAGAACATGTAACATGGGCCGGTCAGATCTAGACTTGATGTATCAAACAGATGATCAAATACAAGTTCATGAAGCTCCTCATAATTAATGGCTCTGAAGAGAGATGAGCTTGCTCATGCCTCTATCATTTCATTCCACTGGCAAATTATTCATATTATTGAGAATATTGAAATTATTATAACAATACATTATTTTTTCAGCCACATATAAGATTTAGAAGGAGCATGAAAGTGATTAAAACAGTTTTTCGATTCGATGCCCACCAAAAAATAGGCACAAAAGGCAAAAAAGAAAGAAGGCCATAATAGACGAAACTAGAGATGTCACAGAGATCCAATAAAGATGAAGCGGCAGCCTTGGCTCAGCAACAACGATAAGTGGGATCTTCCTTGGAGCGGATGTTATAGATGAAGCCAAATATTTTTAGGGACATTTTTGTCTTTTCCATTAGATTTGCTTTTAGGTTAAATGTTATACTTTTATATTAGCGATGGCAAGACGCTAGCCGTCAAGATGCTGAAAAAGAAAATAGAGAAGCAAGAAAAAGAAAGAAGGAAAAAGTGAGTTTTTTCTTTATGAGAGTTCTCAATCTCTTTGTGCCGTAATCTTGAGCAAAGATTATCGTTGTATTCCAACTTTTTTCAAAGTCTAGTGATTTGCAAAGTGCCTCTACGCGAAGACGTAGCCCAAGTTTAGGTGAACTTTGTTAACAAATTTTTTGGCGTGTTCTTTTGATTATGTTCCTTTATTATTATATTCTACTTGGGTAAATTGTTTGTGAGTGCGATTTCATAACAATTGGTATCAAAGCCTCGGTTGGCTAATCGAGAACATCGAGGATTTTTCGATGACGTTTGATTGAAAGCAAACAGGATGGCAGAAGATAAAATCAGAATCGATAAGTTCGATGGGCAGAATTTCGGATGGTGGAAATTACAAATCGAGGATTATTTTTATCAAAAAGATCTCTATGCACCACTTGAGGGTTGGAAACCCGATATGGCGAAAGTGGATCTGACAGTAGAAGCTAGATGGAAAATTCTTGATCGAAAGGCATTAGGTGTAATTCGTCTAAGGTTGACAAAAAAGACAGGGTACCACATCACGAAAGCAAAAACTGCAAAAGAAGCTATGGATATTCTAACAAATATTTATGAGAAGCTGTCCACATCAAATCGGGTATTTTTGCTGAAGAAACTGGTTAATATGAAGTTACTTGATAGAGGTTCTATGGCAGAGCATATTAATAGTTTCACGCAGGTGGTCAATTGGAATTTGCAGGCATAAATTTATATATGAAGCTTCAAGCCTTATTATTTTCATGTTCTCTTCCAGAAAGCTACACTACCACAGTGCAGGGAATTTCGAGCAGCATGAAGGATGATTTAACTCTTGATGATGCTGTCGATAGTATCATGGATGAAGAGATGCGAAGGAAAGTCTCGGGTGGAGATAATTTTTCGGCATCTACATCTTTAACGGCACTCGCATTGGAGAACCGTGGAAGAAGTAAAAGTAAAGGAGAATTCAGCGAGCGTGGTAGATCAAAATCAAGAGGTAAGAGACAGGTTGCAAAAGATGAGTATTGGTTTTGTCACTAAACCAGACACCAGAGGTTTCGGTGTGAAGCCTACAAAAAGAAGCAGTAAGATGAGAATCAAGAAGCTAATGTGGTTAGCGAGGAATCTTTGCTAGATAACTTGTGTTTGTCTGTAGGATTTGACTTGACGACAGATAAATGGTTTATTGATTCCGATGCTTCTTTTCATTGCACCTTGCAAAGAGACATATTTGATGATTATGCCAGTGGAGATTTCGGACAAGTGGTTGTGAGAAACGGCCACATGTGTTCCATTGTTGGAAAATGAACTGTGACTGTGAACATCTCAGATGGAGGACTTCTAGTTTTGCGTGAAACATGCATATTCTAGAATTAAAGAAAAATCTGATTTCAACGAGTAAACTTGACTAAGAATGTTTGGTAACAACCTTTGGATGCGGAGAATGGAAGATAACCTCAAGGGCAAGAGTAGTAGTAAAGAGAAAGCATACGGGTACACTTTACCTTCTCAAAAGAGACAATATCAGTGATATGGTTGCAACTACCATGGCTACACGTAACTTGTCTACTCTTTGGTATTATCGTTTAAGATATCTTGGTGAAAAATGTATAAAGCAATTACACTCGAAGAAATTACTTCCGGATTTGCAAAAAGTTGAGTTAAATTTTTGTGAGAGTTGCATTTATAGAAAGCAGAAGGTTGTTAGTTTCCAATTGAATGGGCAACAAAATAAAGGCCAGAAGTTAGAGTTGGTTCATACTGATGTATAAGGACCTACTCAAGAACTCTCTTATGGCAGTAAGAGATATTTTGTCACATTCATTAATGATGCGACAAGGAAGACTTGGGTCTATGCTCTTAGAGAAAAATCAGAAGTATTCGGGATGTTCAGAATGTGGAAGACCATGGTAGAAAAAGAGACAGTTTATCAATTAAAGTTCTGAAGTCTGATAATGGTGGTGAATACACAAGTAAGGAATTTGCAGAATATTTGAGTCAAGAAGGCATACACGGGTTGAAGACTATTTCTAGAACTCCTCAAGAGAACGGTGTAGCTGAAAGAATGAACATGACTATTCTAGAACATGCGAGATGCATGAGGCTACACGTGGGTCTCTCGCTACACTTATGGGCTGCCACAGTTGATGTAGGTGTTTATCTTATCAACAGAAGTCCATCTAGTGCGTTGGATGGAGAAATATCACAAGAATAGTGGTCAGGTAAAAAGATTAATTATTCAAATCTAAAGGTGTTTAGTTGTATTGCATATGCTTTGATTGACAAATAGGATAGGAAAAAGCTTGATGCTAAGTCCCAGAAGTGCGTCTTTATCGAATATGGTGGCGACGAGTATGGCTATAGGCTTTGAGATTATGAGAATAACAAAGTTATCAGTAGTCAAAATGTGGTATTCCATGAAGAAAAGATGTACAAGGATTGTCAGACAGAGCATGAGAAGGTAGTTGAACCAAAATATGTTGAATTAGATACAATGCCCATGAAAATGTTTCCAATAGATCAAAATGTACTTGAAAGAGAGGTTCAAGATGAGCTTATTATTAGTGAGGAGATAGTTCAAGAGGAACGCAGTGATTCGGAGCAAACTAACAATCTCGAAATACTTGTATTGAGGATGTTTACACGTGTGAGAAAGCCAAACGTAATTTTTGATCCATCAGCTAATACTATTCTGAGCCATGTCTTATGTACAGATTCAAGGGAACCAGAGACTTACGATAAGACAAAGATAGACATGTCTCACTTGTAGTGGGAGTGTACTATGAAAGACGAGATGAGATTGTTACTTCAAAACAAAACTTGAGAGTTGACCAAGTTGCCTACAGGTAAAAAAGCTATGTTAAACAAATGGGTGTACATGATTAAGAATGAAGCAGATGGTAGTATTAAATACAAGGCAAGACTTGTAATCAAGAGCTTTTCTCAAAAAGAAGGGATCGACTACTCCGAGATATTTTCATCCGTAGTAAAAATGACATCAATTAGACTTCTACTGAGTATAGTTACAGTGGAGAATCTTCATCTTGAACAGTTAGATATAAAAACAACGTTTTTACACAGTAACTTAGATGAAGAACTATATTGGCACAACCTAAGGATTTTGAAGTCAAAGATAAAAAGCACATGATATGTAGCTTGAAGAAAAGCTTGTATGGCTTGAAACAAGCTCCGCGACAATGGTACCTAAAATTTGAAAGAAAAAGAATTCGCACACTATGAGTCTGATCATTGTGTTTATTTTCGCAAGTATAATGATAGTGACATTGTGTATCTCTCTTTATATGTGGATGGCATGCTGGTAACTAGTTTCAATATGAAGAGAATCGTAGAAGTGAAGAAGATGTTATCACCACAGTTTGCTATGAAAGACTAAGGAGAGGCCATGAATATTTTAGGCATGAGAATAATTAGGGACAGGAAAAATAAGAAATTATGGCTATCGCGGGAAGATTTTGTCGCAAAACCTAAGCAGAAAGTATTGGAATGCAGTAAAATGAATATTGAGATATCTAGCAGGTACTTCCAATTACTCACTTTGTTATGGCAGTACATCTCTAAAGTTGCAGGGTTATGTAGATGCAGATCATTCGGGTGATCGAGATAGTGGTAAGAGTACCACAGAATATGTCTTTATAGTTGTAGGTACAACAGTGAGTTGGGTATCTCAATTACAAAAAGTAATTGCTTTATCGACGATAGAGACATAATACGTGGCGATCACAGAAGCCTCCAAGGAAATCATATGATTACAAGATTACATGGAGGAGCTACATCGAAAACAGCCAGTCAGTACATTGTGGAGTGATAGTCAAAATGCAGTGCACTTAGCAAAGAATGCAGCTTATCACTCAAGGACTAGACATATCAAGAAGCGTTATCACTTTATCAAAACGGCATTGAAAGATAATAAGTTAAAGTTACAGAAAATTGATGGCTCGAAGAATCCAGCTGACATGTTGACCAAGGTAGTAGACAGAGAGGTATTACTACCATTGGTATTACTCCATGTTGATTGATGAAGAGTATCGCAGAGGCACAAGTTTTTCAAGTACTAGGTTTTTTAAGAAGATTGATGCAAAGTTGCTTGGTGCTCGGGTATATTGGTCTTCAAGAGGGAGATTGTTATAGATGAAGCCAAATATTTTTAGGGGTCTTTTTCTCTTTTCTATTAGATTTGCTTTTAGGTTAAAAGTTATACATTTATATTAGCGATGGCAAAACGCTAGCCGTCAAGACGCTAAAAAGAAAATAAAGAGGCAAGAAAAAGAGAGAAGAAAAAAGTGAGTTTTTTCTTTATGAGGGTTCTCAATCTTTCTGTGCTCTGATCTTGAGAGAAGATCATCGTTGTATTCCAACTTTTTTCAAAATCTAGTGGATTCGCAGAGTGCCTCTACGCGGATACGTAACCCAGGTTTGAGTAAACTTCGTTAACAAAATTTCTGACGTGTTCTTCTGATTTTGTTCCTTTATTATTATATTCTGCTTGGTGAATTGTTTGCGAGCGTTATTTTTCTGGAATCGACGTACGATTTCGTAATAGCGGACAGCCCAACAACCTCTTCCATGTTCAGGTCCTCCCTCGTCATATCCCTAGGCAATTTCCATGTGAACCCATGTATGAGATTGGCTAGACTTGTAGGAGTCACTTTGAGCCCGAAATTATAACCCAGACACATTCTCCTACCGGACCCAAATGGCAAGAGCTCAAAGTCTTGTCCCTTCACATTGATCGCCTTCCCAATGAACCTCTCCAGCCTGAACTTTTTGGGTTCGTCCCAGTATTCAAATCTCTCATAATACTCCATGCACTTACTATGACTCTTGTACCCTTGGGTACGTCGTACCCAGCAACCCTACTGTCTTGGCTTACATAGCAAGGAGCGAGAAATGCTCCTG
The DNA here is from genome assembly GCA_016097605.1 of Eucalyptus guilfoylei. Lineage (NCBI taxonomy): Eukaryota > Viridiplantae > Streptophyta > Magnoliopsida > Myrtales > Myrtaceae > Eucalyptus > Eucalyptus guilfoylei. Next base: position 49,720,021 of record CM027865.1, on the reverse strand, counting down.
GCGGGTGCAATCTCATTGTTTCTTTAACAATGGCATTTATATAAGGTAGGTTTGTGAGGTCCGCTTCTTGGACCCATCTCTCCCTTCCGATTATGCTGTCGAGCTCTCATGTTGCACACAAAATTTACAGTAGTTCGGCTTTAGTTTAAGTCTACGTCTCCTATGTTAACAGCATTCTGACTGAAATTTACTATAGTATCAACAGAGAAATACAACTTATGGAAGATTCCTTCTAACTCACCAAGTCACATTTTTTGTGGTTGTCTCTCTTGAATACAATTTATAGGATCACCAAAGAAGAACAAGTAGTCGGAAAGCCTACAGACTTTGGAATTTTAGTTTTCACGTCATTTTCTTCAAATAGACTGAATGACCTCCTTAAATACTCTTCTACGTCATACTAGCCGTTGACATTTTCAGGAGGAATTTCTTCCAATCAACCCGTTGGACAGAATTGATTAAAAAGATCTTGTAGCCGTTTGAATATTAAGATGGAAAATCTACTAATTCCGATCGTCCATACAATCAGAATCTAGGTTTCTATAAGTAAATGCTTCCCAAAAATGAAATTGTCTTCAAGATTGATTTCATCAATTTGTGATTAATTCCATCAATGTATTTAAAAAAAAGTAAAATCCTTCGCAGTAAAACTAGATGTTGTAGAATAAATTCCTAATGAGTCTATTCTGAATCCTTATCGCAAGATCAATAAGTCTAAATCTGATTTCATCCTCATTTTGGATACGGTCTCAGTCTGAATTTTTTTAGAGAGGGAAATACCTCTGGAAAGAATAGACTTTGGCAAAAGTCTTCGATATAACCTCAGAAACATTATGTTCCTTAAAATAAGAGTAAGAACCAGAAAGTTTTGTCAACTTCAAAACTTGATAGAAGTTTTCTCAACAACATCCACCATATCCTTTGCCTCTTGGCCCTTGTGTCCGACTCTCCTTGCCTCATGTTCATCCACTACATGCTCCAAGAACCTATCAAACTTTTTGCTCAGGGCCTTCATTCTCTTGATATAACCCTATAAGAGACCAATAAGTGAGAAGGATTATTGTTAGTAACAAATAAAAAAACTCATACATTAACCGTTAGGTGAATGATATGTGCGTTTATTTTAATTTTTGCACATGTTAATAATTTAAATATAAGCGTAGTAGTTACTTGTTACACTAACAATTGACTTAAAAAAATCTTAAAGAGAAACTATATCGATTGATTCCACATGTTAAATTAATTATGCGAAACTTTAAAAATTCATTTCGTTGAATCAAATCACATTGCACCATCTAAACTAAGACCTGCAAGTCGAGAAAATCCAACCAACATCCGAAATCGCCTATATTAGTGACCCCATTGAGCACAAACCACTTAGCGATCATGTTCTTGAACTCCTCAGGCGACAGAATATCGGAGCTCTCGGACTTGTCCGTGTACTTCTTTCCCAATACCATGCGACTGATCAGGTTGAGAGTAAGATCTGAAAGATAGTCTTTCAAATCTAGGGGTTGGCCCTTACCCTCGAACAAATTTCTTGTGAGGATCCTTGTCTCCTCCACTCTTATATACTCAAATGATTGAAGCCTTGCAGCACTAAACAAATGTGTTAGGAAGATTTTACAGGCTTGTCGAAGATAGGAGCCGTAGGGCAACCACAGCATGTCGGAGTAATTGTAGGCCGTGTACTTGCCTGCAGCAAGTTTGGGCCAGGCGGTAGCTTAAGTTGGCAGCGGCGGAGGTGACCAGAGAGGAGGATGAGGAAGGCGGCAGCATGGCAAGCAACGCCGTATGCCGCCCAAGAAGGAGCATCCATGGGGTGTTATGCAGGGGTTGAGTCGTTGAGCTTCGAGGGAAGGTTAGTTTTGCAATAGGAGCGATAGGCTTCCATCTCGTCCATCGCAATATAAAAGCAAGCAATGAGGGTGAATCTTATTCAAAGTAATAGCCACGTTGTTCAAACCGGCTGTCTTCATACATTAGAAAATGTTGAAAGACTTTTCAAGACTGGAATGGGAACTGGAACTTTATATTTTATTGAAAGCGTGATGCATGCCTTATTTGATTTTATTCATGTAAGTAATATGAAATTAGGTTAAAAAAGATTATTACTCGCAAACTGTCTTCTTTGGACATGGCCAACTAGCAGTCGTCAAAAGAAAGTCCAAAAAGAAGAAAAAAACATGGCAAGTGAACAAATTACGACAAATTTACATTATAGTATTACGAATCTGTCACCTAATCTTGTCTATTTCCACACACTTAAAATAAGTCGCTCATGGTTAGCCTTCTAAATTGGCTTTTTTCTAGAAAATAGTTAAAACTCCTTGAACTAGTGCAACCATTCGTTGGAACTGAACTTTTGTGGATCATAGCCCTCTGTCTCTCTCTATTTCTCTCATTCATTTTGTCGGCCGAGGAACATATGATTGAGGGATGACTTGTTGTCAATGAGAAGAGTTCAATTTTTAACCCATTACGCTTTTCACAATTTTACCTTGAACTGCAAGACGGTAGCTCCGTAGCCTTTCTAGATTTGGGTCGCGTTTACTCGGATTTCTTTTAACATACAAAAGCTTTACAATTTATTTTTTGTCTTCACCTGGAAGTAAGATTGACAGAAACAACAACAACCACGTGAAAAGACTTGGGAGAAGCGTCAGGATAATTTAAGAAAGTCCCTTGTAAGACGTAAACTCAAAAGGCAAAAAAGAAAGTAATACAGGTAACGTGAAATATCATATGAATTCAATAAAGATGAAGAGGCAGCCTCGGCTCAGCAACAGCGACCAGCGGGATCTTCCTGGGCGTGGATAGCCTGGAAATATCTTCCATGTTGGGGTCCTCCCTCGTCACATCCTCGGACAATTTCCATGACAACCCATGTATAAGATTGGCCAGGCTTGTCTGAATTATTCTCAGACCGAGATTATATCCTGGGCACGTTCTCCTGCCGGACCCGAATGGCAAGAGCTCAAAGGCTTGTCCCTTGACATCGATCGCCTTCCCAATGAACCTCTCGGGCCTAAAATGTTCAGGGTCATCCCACAGCTCGGGGTCTCTCCCAATGCTCCATTCACTCACTAAGACTCTCGTGCCCTTGGATATGTCCTACCAGCGACCTCACAGTCCTGGCTTGCAAAGCGATGCGCGAGAAATGTTCCCACCGAGTGCAATCTCATCATTTCTCTAATAACGGCATTTAAAAAAGGCAGGTTTGAGACGTCTGCTTCTTGGACCGATCTCTCCCTTTCGATTATGTTGTCAAGCCCTCGTGTTGCCTTGTCAAATATCTGAGGGTTCTTTAGGAGTTCACACATTGCCCACTCCATCGAAGCAGCCAAGCCTTCTGTTCCACCAGCTATCAACTCCTACTTGATGAGTGAAAGAAGGATTATAATATTAAGAGCTTTCAGAGACAATGAATCATACTAAATTTTATTTTTTCAGGTGACGAAACTTGATCAATAATTTTACTAAGTCTTGAAAGAACTTGACAGATATCGTTTGGTGAACAAAAAAGGGTTCAGTTATACTTAATTTTGTGATTTAATTTTAAGAACTTCCACCAAATAACTTTTCTCACACCATCAAAATTTTGCCCGAGCATATACACGTGCGCGAAAATTGGAAAAACGACGTAACACGCACAGGACAATACCGAAAAAATAACTGAGGGAAGGAATATATGTAGGCACCTCTGTATGTGCATAATCATTATGTTTCTTTTCTTCGAATCTGTACAGGATTAAGTACAAGTGAAAAAAACTTACCTGGATCAAGGTCTTGACCCCATGTCTTTCAATCCGCATATTGCAATAATACATCCACCGTATCCTTGGCCTCGTCACCCTTGACTCCAACTCTCCTAGCCTCGTGTTCACCGAAAACATGCACCAAGAACCTATCAAACTTTTTCTTCGCGGCCTTCATTCTCTTTTTGTAACCCCGAAAGGGACGAATAAGGGAGAAGGATTATCATCAGTAACGAGAAACGTACAAATTAAATGTTGAATGAGTGATATGTGTACTTGAAATTAACGATGGTCTTTCAAATTTATTGGCTCGCCCTTCACCTCGAACAAATATCTAGTAAGCACCCTCATCTCATCCACTCTTGTGTACTCAAAAATTTGAAGCCTTGCGGCACTAAATAGTTGTGCTAGGAAGATTTTACGGGCCTATTGAAAATAGAGTATGTTAGAATATTTACATAATAAATCAAGCATTTATCTAATAGCTTGAACTTTTAAAACAATTGATAATGGTCCCACAAAATTTCACATGATATCAGAGTATGAGGTCCTAAGTTCATATATTTTTTAGTCTCATTTGCCTCCTTAATTAAATTTCTGCGCTTAGTACTAGAAAAAAAAATCAAACTAAACATGAAGAGGAGTTTATAATATTTAAATAATAACCAATGCCTTCGTCTAATAACTTAAGTTTTTAGAATAGTTGATAATGATTCCACCAAATTTTTCGGGTTCTATAGGACTGCCAAGGCACGCGGGAGTAATAATAAGCTGTTTACTTGCCTGCAGCGTTTTTGGGCTGATAGGCGAAACGGCATCATGGGTCAGTGGACGAGCACACAACCACGTCGTGGGACTCGACTTGGAGCTTGATGATGGGCCCGTTATGCGAGAGGGATCATAGAGCGAGCGTTGTAGGAGTGGGCCAATGAGATAGAGGTTTCCGATGATGGGCCAAGGTTTTAGGCCAGGTGGTAGCTTAAGTTTGCCACGGTGGAGGTGACCAGAGAGGAGGAGGAGGAGGATGGAGGCAGCAGGAAGGCAAGCAATGCCGCATGCCGCCCAAGAAGGATCGTCCATGGGAAGTTATGCAGGGGTTGAGTTGTTAAGCTTTCGGGGAGGCATAGTTTTGCAATAGAAGTGAGAGGTTGCTATCTGTCCATGGCAATAAATAAGCAAGCGATGAGGGTGAATATGATTGAAACCAATAGCCACGTTTTCCCAGATGCAATAGCATGTCTGGTCGCCCAATAATCATACTTATTGACAAGATTCCTAATTCATCCAGACCAAATATCAACATTAAAACCAGATGAAAAGTTTATTACACGAAAAGGTACTTGAGCCAACGTTAAAGCGACAAAATCTTTCTCTATTTAATTGTGTTTATGTAGCCTTAATTTAACTTCGCTCCAGCAATTTAGAAACTGAATATTCTAGAGTTGGTATTGTAATCAACAGTTTAATCCACAGAAACCTATTTGAGGTACAGGAGTCGGAAAATGGCCAAGTGTTGAGAACAATTAGTCGATAAGATGCAGCTAGTCAACAAGAAGATTTAGTTTAGTCGGTAGAGGTTTCAACAAGAAATAATCAATGTAGTGGAGTCAATTTAATGGAGTCAACATAACCATCAAAGTAGTGGAATCGAGGTAAAACTCTCGAGGTAGTATGGTCAATGTAAGTGGGTTTGACGATCACAATTGTAACCATTTATAGACAAGTTTTGCTAAATTGTAACTGTCAATTTTTGATTATAAATACCCACATTGCACTATTTATAAAGGAACTTCCTCAATTACAGAATTCAACATTTTCTTACAAATTTATTTTTATCTTTATTCTTCTGCTATTTACATTGTTATCAATGTTTGTTCCTAGTACTTGTACCTTTAAAAAGTTGAGGTGTAATTCATACTCCCCATTGACAGGAAGATGTGGAGTGCCACTTGTAATATTTCTGTTTTTTTGTGATTGTGTGTCAAATCCTAATATAAAGTCCTTGTCATTTATTTTCTTATTAAAAGTTAACAAAGACCCATGCACATCCTTAGTCAGTTCCTATCAAATGATCCATCATGCTCCAAAGGTATTTCGTTGACTTTTCGGTGAAACAACCAGTATCGACTACTCGAGTTCCGTGTTTGGTTTGATTTCAAGACTTTTCAACCAAATGAACTAATAATTTGTACAATTTGTTTCTACACAAAAGCAAATAGTGTATTGTAAATGTTGAATTTTAACTCACTTTAAAAGATAACTTCTCAACACAATTCAATTGGACCTAAGTATGATCCTAAACTACTCCATGTGAACTCGATGACATAAAAAAAGGGATATTCCCTAGGGAGAGGGTAGAAAAGCTTTCTTCCCAATTGGGGGTTGAAACATGCAGACATTTAAACATTAAATAAAGAATGTACTCTGGTCATCCCAATAGGGTAAATTGGCAAGTGAGGCGGCCATCAACGGAGCTCTCGAGCTCTTGGATTGTGGCGATGTACAAGCTTAACCACCACCAAGGATCAACAAAGGCCCTTACACACACTTTGTCAATTCTAATCAAATGATCCATTATACTCCAAAGGTACTTCGTCCACTTCTCGGTGAAACAACTAGTATTGACTATGCGAGTTCCATCTTTGGTTTGATTTCAAGACTTTTCAACCAAATGAACCAATAATTGGTATGATATGTTTCTACACAAAAGAAAATAGTGTATTGTAAATGTTGAATTTTCAACAAATGATTCAATTGGATCTGAGTACGACCTAAATTACTCCACTTGAACTTTGGGATATAAAATACAAGTATTCCTTGGGAGAGGGAAGAAAAGCTTTCTTCCCAATTCGGGGGAGGGGGGAGGAAGTTGAGTCATGTGAACACCAACACATTAAAATAAAGAATGCAGTCCAGTATGCCCACTAGGGTTACTTAACAAGCAAGACGGCCCTCAATGAAGCTCTCAGGCTCCTGGGTTGTGGTGAGGTACAACCTCAACACCACCAAGGATCAACAAAGGCCCTTACACATCCATTGTCAGTTTTGATTGAACGATCCATCGCGCTCCAAAGGCATTTCGTCGGCTTCTCGATGAAACAACTAGTATTGACTATGCGAGTTCCGTGTTTGGTTTGATTTCAAGACTTTTCAACCAAATGAACTAATAATTTGTATGTTTTTTTTTTTAAAACACAAAAGCAAATCTTGTACATGTTGAATTTTAACTCATTTAAAAGATAACTTCTCAACAAATGATTCAATTGGTTATGAGTAAACTACTTCATCTAAATTTTGAGACGTAAAATACAAGGTTATTTCTTGGGGAGAGAGAAGAAAAGCTTTCTTCCCAATTGGGGGACTGAGGCGTGCAGTAGGGATGATCGATTCCCGGTCCAATCCAGTTCCACCTAGGAACTGGGAATCAAACTAATAGGACTAGATCCCTATTTCTAAGATCGAGAAGCGGACCAACTAATCACAAAACTAGGAATCGGATTGGATCTAGTTCGGTTCCAATTCCCAAGTAGCTCAAGGAAACATATGATAATCTATTTCCCATCCCCTTTGGAAAAAAAAAAAATTTCTCTTTACTCATGAAAAGAACAAAGTGCTACAAAAATTGTTTGAACTTCATACACTTAATAGATATAACACTTAATCTTAGCCAAAAGGCAAAGAAAGGCATGCCTTAGTTGGAGCATGACTTAGCTTTTGTGCACAACTCCTCTAACATTCTTTATGTGTCTATTCGATGTGAGGCTCTTAGTGTGTAGCTTGTCTCTAGTCTCTTGTGGTTTTAAACCTTCTATGCAAACACCTTTAATGGAGGACTCTTAGCTTGTCTCTATTATTGTGTATAGTGAATGCCAAGAGTCCCACATAGAATTGGCACACAAAGAATATGAGAAGAGTCGTGCATAAAACCCACCAAAACTTGCGCCAACCAAAGCATGCCTCTCTTGGCTTTTTGTCTAAATGTTTGCATCTCAACAACATTTTAAAAACTATTAATAATTAAGATTTAAAATTATTTCTTTAATAATTTAAAGAAATAAAATTAAAGTTTTAAAAAAATAATCAATCGGTCCGGTTCGGACTGTCGAGAACTAAACTGATTTCACCGGTTTTGATTTTAGATAACCAGACTAGCGCCCCTTGGAAGTAGACCGAATTCTTTTTACTCAACCTAAGTATGCAGACACCGACACGTTAAAATAATAAGGTACAATCTTAATCAAGACCAACAAATGCCCTTACACACCCTTTGTCAGTTTTGATCGAAAGATCTATTATGCTCCAAAGAAATCTCGTCGACTTTTCATAAAATAACTAGTTTTGACTATGGGAGTTCCATGTTTGTTTGATTTCAAGACTTTTCAACCTAATAATTTGTACGATTTGTTTCTACACAAAAGCAAATAGTGTCTTGGAAGTTTTGAATTTTAACTCATGTACAGGAAAACTTCTCAACAAATGATTCAATCATTTGTACTATTTGTTTCTGAAAAAAAAGAAACAAAGATGTGTCCTGTATCGCACGACTCAAAGCTAATTTGTTAGTACATCTATAGGTGATCAAGATTCATCAAGTGTACCCGAGCTGGGCCTGCTCTTTCACTTCTTCCAACGATACATCTCAACATTGATATGACATAAATTTGTATTACTTTTTCAGTTCATTTAATTGAAGGTAAATTACTGTATTTGGCATTGCAAGTGAGAACCACCGTGTCCGATTGCGTCGCACTCATTTTCACGCGTCAGAGGCGGAGTCTCGACCTCCATTTGCACGGCCATGAAAATCATGGAAAAGGTAACATGACCCACTCGAATCTAGACTGTGAAATAAATTTTCATATACAAGTTCGTGCAACTCGACAAAATTAATTGCTTCAAACAAAGAGGAGTTCGCTCTTGCTTCTCTTGCTTCTAATATTTCATACCACGTGCAACACATTCATATGATTTAGCATATGAAGTCTATATAACAATACATTAACATTTCAGCCACATATAAGACTTAGAAGAAGCATGAAAGAACCACAGACGGATTTTTGATTTGATACCCACCATAACATTAAACCCAAATTGCAATAAGAAAGAACGTAGTAGACGAAACGTGCGCAGTCACACAGATTCAGTAAAGATGAAGTGGCAGCCTTGGCTCAGCAACAGCGACCAATGGGATCTTCTTAGGCGTGGATAGCCCAGGAACCTCTTCCATGTTCAGCTCCTCCCTTGTCATGTTGTCAGGCAAATTCCATGAAAACCCATGAATAAGATTGGCCAGACTTGTCTGAATCATTCTTAGACCAAGGTTATAACCCGGGCACATTCTCCGGCCCGACCCGAACGGCAAAAGCTCGAAGTCTTGTCCCTTTACGTCGATCGCCTTTCCAATGAACCTCTCAGGCCTAAAATTTCCAGGGTCATCCCACAGCTCGGGGTCTCTCCCAATGCTCCATTTACTCACCAGGACTCTCGTGCCCTTGGGTATGTCGTAGCCAGGGACCTCGCAATCCTGGCTTGCAAAGTGATGCGCGATAAATGCCCCCACCGGATGCAATCTCATCGTCTCTTTAATAACAGCATTTAAATAAGGCAGGTTCATGACATCCGCTTCTTGGACCCATCTCTCCCTTCCGATTATGTTGTCGAGCTCTTGTGTTGCCTTGTTAATTATACGAGGGTTCTTTATGAGTTCGCACATTGCCCACTCCACAGACACAGCCGAGCCCTCTGTTCCACCAGCTATCAACTCCTACATGATGAGTGAAAGCATGATCATGCTATTAGGAGTGTTTGGGGATGTTGAATCACACCAAATTTTGTTTTTTCACATGATGAAACTTTTCATCCATAATTTTGCACAAGTCTTGAAGCAACTTGACACATATTGTCTGATGAACAAAAAAGGAGTTGGTCATACTTTATTTTATGAATAAAAGATAAAAACTTCCACCTACTCGGGGTATGCACATGTACATAAAAATTGGAAAATCAACATAAGCATATAGGACACTACTGAAAAAATAACTGAGGGAAGGAATATGTGTAGCACCTCTCTATGTGCATTATCATTGTGATTCTTTTCTTCAAAACTATTGAGTATTAAGGCTCCATTGGTTTCATGAAAAATATAGCATTTCTGAAAAATCTTTTTTTAAAAATCATTTCCCGAGAAATGATAATATTTTTCGATATTTGACCTAGACTTGAAAATGAATTGGAAAATATTTTTCATTTTTTTAAAGAAAAATAGACATTCTATTTAGACGCCAGTGCCATGAGCATGGATAGCTAAGGTATCTGGCACGAGCACTGAATCTCAAGCCAAGATCCTCAACTTCTGAGCATGAGAACTTGATGCCCATGCCCTGCTCACTAGTGCCTTGGCCCCGATTTGTAGAGATAGGGTCCTAGGACTAGATAGGACCTAGGCCCAGGACTTCAGTACAAGGGCATGCACCAAGGTTGATCAAGGCCGAGCTCCAAACTCGATGCCTAAGACCGGTCCATTACGCTCAAATCTGATCTATCAAGGTCAAGGCCAAGACCTTGGTGTCCAAGCCCAAGTTCATTAAGGCTAGGCCTTAGTGTGCCAGCTCCAGCCTTGCATCAATGGACTAGGGCGTGAGCGCAAGGATCCGAGCAAGGGCACAAGAGTCCCAACTCAACCTCGAGGACTCAAGCTCGGAAGTTGGGGACCAAAGCATGGGCATTGGGGTCTTAGGACCCCTGACTCAATGGACCTAGGCGTGGCCTAAATGGTCCTAGGCCAAGGCATCAAGATCTTGGGACCAGCCTCAGTAGACCCGGGCCCGAGCATCAGGGACATGCCTCGCTGCCAAGGGCTAAGGAACAAGCGTTGGACTTCTTACACTCAAGTGCAAAGTCTCTTGTTTATGTTTCGATACCTAAACATACGTTGGAAAATTATTTCCAATTTTTAAAGAGAAAATTATTTATTTAAATTTGGTAGGAAACCATTTTCTATGGATGTGGAAAAAATTTTCCATTGACTCATTTTGCTAAGCCGATTCAAAAGTCAAAGAATAAGGAAAAATATTTTTATTTTTCTTGAAATGAATAAAGTTGAAAGGAAAGTCAAAAACTTTTACCTGGGTGAAGGCCTTGACCACGTGTCTTTCAATCTTCACCCCAAGATTAGGATCGTCCACATGCTGCAATAAGACATCCACCATATCCTTGGCCTCATAACCCTCGACTTTCCTAGCCTCATGTTCACCCAAAACATGCTCCAAGAATCTATCAAATTTTTTGTTCACGGCCTTCATCCTCTTTATGTAACCCTGAAAGAGACGAATAAGAGAGAAGGATTGTTATTAGTAACGAAGACCTCACATGTTCAATGTTAAACTTAACTGTGTAACTAAATTTTTGTGCATGTCAATAATCCGATGGTCAGTGCATATGTTAATTATTACACCGATAATAAACCTAAAAAACTCACAAGCCAAATCATATCAAGTAAGCTCAAAACCGGAAATTTCATTTTGTGTATCAATCAAATCAGGTCGCGGTATCTTAAATACGACCTGCAAGTCGAGAAAATCCAACAAAGGTAGGCAATCGCCCAAATTCAAAACCCCAATGAGCAAGAACAACTCATCAACCATCTTCCTGAACTCCTCAGCCGACACAATATTGGAGTTCTCAGACTTGTCTGTGTACTTCTTCCCTAAGACCATGCGACAGATCATGTTGAGATTAAGATCGGAAAGGTGGTCTTTCAAATTTATTGACTGGCCCTTCGCGTCAAACAAATTTCTCGTAAGCACCCTCGTCTCCTCCACTCTTATGTACTCAGACGATTGAAGCTTTGCGGCACTAAATAGTTGTGCTAGGAAGATTTTAAGGATCTCTTGAAAATAGGGCCCATAGGGCGACCACGTCATGCCGGAGTAATTATAAGCCGTATACTTGCCCGCGGCGCTTTTGGGCCGGTAGGCGAAAACGGCGTCGTGAGTCTTGAGAATGGCTTTGGCCATGTCGGCAGAAGAGCACACAACCACATTGCAGGAGCCGAGCTGGAGCTTCATGATGGGCCCGTATATGCAAGAGAGCTCGTGGAGCGAGCGGTGCAGGAGTGGGCTAATGAGATTGAGGTTTCCGATGATGGGCCAAGGTTTTGGGCCAGGCGGTAGCTTAAGTTTGCGGCGGTGGAGGAGACCGGAGAGGAGGAGGAAGGAGGCAACGGCAAGGCAAGCAATACCGCATGCTGCCCAAGAAGGAGCGTCCATGGGGCGTTATGCAGGGGATGAGTTGTTAAGTTCTCAGGGAAGTATAGTTTTGCAATGGGAGTGTAAGGTTTCTAACTGTCCATGGCTATTTATAAGCAAGCAATGAGGATGAAAATAATTGATATAACCGTCCATGGCTATTTATAAGCCACGTTTTTCCAGATGCAATAGCGTGTGTGGCTGCCAGGTAATCGTACTTATCGACGAGACTCCTAATTCATCCAGTCCTAATATCAACATTAAAACCACGTGAAAAGTTTATTACACAAAAAGGTACTTGAGCCAACCTTAATCATTCCATAGCTAGTGCTGACTCTTTTTATCTTTAGCATATTAAAAATCTTAAAACTTATCATAAAAATACAATTAAGTTATAAAACTTACAAAAATACAATCAAGTCTTTCCATTAACTTTGTCTATTTAGATTAATAGAATATGCTAACATGATTTTTTTTTTTAATATTTTCTCTCTCCTAGAGGACAATGGCATGACTAGAACACGAAATACAATGCTAAAATGACATTTTGGATTAAATTCTAATTTTTTAACCAAAGTCTTAATGAAATAAAATAAAATTAAAAACTTAAAAAAAAACACCCAAAAAAAAAAAAAAAAAAAAACGAAGCTAAGGGCAAGGGCAGCAAGCCCTTACGCTGCCACCCCCATAGTTGGAAAGGGCCAACAAGGGCTTTTCGACGGCTGAAGAGGGCATTGGGACATTGGCAAAGAATGGCGACCCTCACTGACCACAAGTGAGGGCCCGTCGACTTTCCCTCAGGGTGACACTCGCTCAAATCTAGGCAAGAGTCGCAACCCTCTTCCAAAATCTAGGTGAGAGTTGCCTACTCTCAGCACAATTTGGCGGATGGCCACCACAGTTGGGTGAAGGTTGGTGACCCTCATCCAAATATGGTTGGAGATTCGTCGTGTCCTCGCCTACGATTTACAAGGGTCGTCGTCTCTCGTTGAGCCTTCACCAGGCTGTCGCGACTTACCCTCGGGGGGAGATGTTGACACCTAAATTATTACCAAAAAAATCATTTCCGAAAAATGAAAACTTGTTTTTCCACAAAATCGTTTCATGTCAAATTCTTATATATAGATTATCTAGGCATTTAATATAGTGTTTTAAATAGACGATGTTTTTCCTAAAAAAAAAAATTAAAACAATTAAAAATTAAAAATTAAAATATAAATAATAATAATAAAAAAAGTTGGGGCCAATGATCTAAATGTGACTAGCCAAGCCCAGGAGGTCAAAGTGGAACAAAAATAGTAAATTGGGGCCAAAATGTAATTTCCAAAAGTTGAGGGACCAATTCGCAAATTTTGTAAAATTTCACCCGAGCCCTTAAATCATCATCTTGGCCCACAATTGAGTTGAAATTAAACTTGAGTCAGGTCTAATAAATCGAATCGGCAAAAAAGACCAAATTACATTGAATTGGGCATTTTCGGGCAAGAAAATGGCCAACTTTGAAGGACTCCCTTGCAAAATTGAGTGGAGACAATTGCGAAAAATAGTCAAGATTTTAAACTACTATACATGAGCTTGCTAATTGATCAAAAACCGCAGCCAAATTGATGGATTAAAGCACTTAAATCAGCAGCCAAAACTCAATCCACGCGTTGGTCTCAATTCGGAGTTACTGAGTAAGTAACTTGGTGGCCCCACCATATCCTCCTCAGCTTGCCAACCAGCCCGATCTCTGCACGTGATGGAAGACCATTATTGGTACTGCAAGTGGACAAACATTGGTCAGGAATAAGCAGCTAAAAGCAAGGGAAAATCGCACCAAATCCGCACACTCAACAGTTGCAAAAGTTGAAAAAATTTGGCTAAGTCAGAAAGTGGGTGAACTAGCTCAGTTGGCAAGCTTAGTAGGTGGACAAAAGACCGACAAAAAATCCCTTAATTTAGGGGATAAGATCTATGAAGCAAGCTCTTTCAGGGGATGAAAGGGAAGAGATGAGTAGGAGAGGAGGGAGCTCACGGTCGTCCCCCAAAAAAGGCTCTCAGAAGCAACTCTAAAAGCAAAATCTAGAAATTCCAGACCGACCTTGAGAGAGAAAAGTGAAATTTTCATATACCTGCGGCCAAGATTAGCCAAAACCTTCAACTAGAGAATGAATCTTCACTCAAAGATCTTTCCATCCATAGGTCGCACGTCCCATATGGAGTTCGGGAAGGTCTCCTAAACCCCCCCTGAAAACCACCCTCCTAGCGGGCCAAGAAAGTCCGAAAATTTTTCTAAGTGAGTCCGAAAATTTTTCTAAGTGTTGAGCTCGGTTGGTCACGGGTGAGGGAAAACGAGTGTTTTTGAGAAATTTGAGAGACAAATGAGGAAAATCTTGACTTTCACCCAAACTAAAATACATATAGTTTGGTTTGGTGTTAATTTTTCCAACCAAAGAGATCCTAAAGTCTAATTTTAGAGGTCAACGAAAACCTTCGTTATCAGTTCTTGTTTCTGCAGATCTCATTTCCAGTTTCAAGGAGCCAACTTCTATGTGCTCCCTGAATATAATTTCTTGGTTTCCTTGGCCAAGAACCACTTGCAAAAGAAACTAGGAAGCAAAGCAAGTATCCTAGATGTATTTTTGTTCGAGTTTGAACGTGTTTTAATAGTGAAAAATCAAGAGGAAAACCAGCTCGGAAAACTAATTTCTGAAGCTGAAAATTTTCTAAGTGTTTGAAGCCTCTTCAAGAGCCATACATGTTTGACTTGCTACTCCCCTTTGCATGTGTTTTCTATCTTCACAAGCTTGATGAATGTTGTATGGGAGTACAAATGATGCTGAGGTCAGCTTTGTTTGGTCTCTAAATCCCCGTGTGAACTATGAGATCGTTTAAAACTTTGGCCAAAAACCAAACTATCCACATTGATTCACAGCTGGTCAGTGTGGACTTTGCATGTGTGCTTCTTGGAAAGATTGTTTTGATGTGTTCGGTTGGTCATTCTCTGTAATGTTTGTTGCATTTGAAAGCTCATGTTACCTACTTTCACTCAGATCAAGTAATGTTTCCCTTAGATCTCGTATGTAATGAGTGTTGGGGCTTGAATGTGGGCATGTAACCTGTTTGCTTGACTTGGGTTCAAACCCAAATTTCAAAATCGGCTCAACCCACATATTTGAGACCGATTTCAACTTAGTTATTTTGTGTTTTAAACTGTGATTTCTATCTAATCTTGCTCCTTGCATGTGGTAGTATAATCTTGATACTTTAGTTCCGCGTGAGATTGCTTATGGGTTGAGATTGAAGGCCGCAAACATGGCCCGAGGAAGCTGGTTTGGAGTGATTTGATGCACGCCAAGTGTTCGTCGAAATGCGCAAAACAAACTTCGATCTTGAAACGGGTGATTTGAGCTCGGTTCTTGCTATAATCATGTACTGGGCAGTTCCATATTAGTATAAATCAGCATATACCAGTTTAGGGAATTATTTTTAAATAAAAATTTTAAAAAATGAAAATTTAAAAAAAAATTGTAAAAATGATGGATGGTATCAAGTTATGATAGAAATGACATCTATGAAATTTTCCTAATCATTTTCCTAATTTAATGCTATTTTGGTATTCTATAACCATTTTTGTAAATAATACATTTTGCGTAGATTAAAATTATTTAAAGTAATTTCATGCATATAGAATAATTTCATGTATATTTGAATTTCATTTCGCTCACGGGGGTCTGTGTGCGGGGGCGTGATAACAAGGTCATGTAATATTATTTGCCCGACTTGTATCAGATCTTTCTTTTCTGTATTACTTTTAAGTCCTTTCAATTTCTTGGATGTTTATTTACCGCATCGCTTTTCAATAATGAGTGTAAATTTCTTTTCTAAATTATGTTAAGATTAGTCTAGACATTAAAAAGAACCTACAAAAAAACATTTGCATAGACATTTAGTGGTTTCAGTAATCAAAATTGTGTGGCCATTTAGATAAATAACCTTCCAAATTAGTGGTACCACGAGAGTGCTAATAGAAACATTGGCGTAAACAAGTCCCCGTTCCTAGAGATCTCTGGTTGCGTAGGAATCAAGACAATACTTCCGCGTCTTGATTAGTTTCTAGCTGATCCCAATAGGCTAGTGGCGACTCCTAGAAATACATAGATTGTTAAGAACTGAAATACGAAATCCAACGTCGCACGAGGTACGGGCTTGAGAGAGCCCCCGCCTAATCCAAGGCCGTTGGTCCGCCTCTTTAGGCAAATATCCCTAAACCTTCTTCCTTTTCCCTCGGATGAAAAAAAAGGTCGTGACAGGAGAGAGTAGGTTTAGGGCATTACCTAAAGGATGGGCTTATGGTCCATGATTAAGCGTAGGCTCTCCCAAGCTTATACCTCGCTCAACATTGGGGTATTCTTAAAAATTTCACAATAAGGAGTTGTCACTAGTCTATTGGGGTCGGCTAGAAACTAAGAAAGGTATTGAGAGTGTACCTCACTTCCTACGCAAACAGAGAATCTAAGGTCGAGGACTTGATTATATTAATTGATCAATTAGTGCCATTTCGGTATCTAATCCTATTTATTTTAAAAGACAAGATTTTTGTCAGGCAGTTTGGTTGATTTCACACCTATCCACTGACATGTGAGGTGATCATGCGGGTGTACAATCATTAAGGTAACAATTAACAGTCAAAATCCTAATTGCAGTAAATTGAGAACATAATTAAACATGCAAATTAAACATGCGATATAATCAATATATAAGCAAATAAAAGCCTAATTACACTAAGAATACAAGACATGACAATCCTAGTCAAACCTTACATTTTTTTAATTTTCGAAATTTTTTAATTTTTAATTTTTTTTAAAAGGGCGCATTTTTTAATGTTCTTTGAGTTTTTAAATTTTCGGAGACTTTTTTGAATTTTTATTATTTTTCCAAAATTTTTTATTTTTTATTTTTTTGAAAATTTTTGAATTTTTAATGTATTTTTAATATTTAATATTATTATACTTCAAGAAAATGGGTTCGGACCGGGTAAACCCAATCCGGCCCGTGGACCCAACTCAAACCCGGATCCAACACTTTCGGATTTTCTCATGCTTTTCCTGCACCATCTGTTCAACGGTCATTCCCGAAGCCAACTTTTTCCATTTTATAGTTTACTATTTTTTGTTTTTTTTTCTTCCTTTATTTATTTTTCATTTTTCACTTCATCCCTTCCCTGCACCTATCTTCTTCCTCGACGACTCCCTCCGAAATGGGTTCCCTTGCCGAACCCTAATTAAAATAAAACCACGTCCGACGAGCCCTCACCAACGTTTGAGATCGCCGCCAGACCACCATCCGGCGTCGGTCGTTCAGCCCGACCGATGCCGGCCACGACCGTTGGCCGAGACACGGCTCGGCCCCCACCGAGGTTAGCCGAGGGACAAAACTCGGCCTGAACGACCGGGTACCATTCGAGATAGCCCTGATACCGACGTCCTCCAACACCTAACGGTGCCATCACCGGTCACCTTCCCTTTCCCGGTACCATCTACGACCAACCCATAAAAAGAACAAAGAAAATATATGCAGACCTAGACTAGACAAAATGTCGAACACCTGGGGTGCGCCGACTGAAATGCTAACGAAAACTCAACTGGGAGATGAATCAACAGTCAAGGCAGAAGCAACAACCAAGCAAAGCCTAAGACAACGAAATCGCAGCTCACCGGGATCGGAGACTCGCGCGGGCCAGAGAACTGCGAGCTCCGGTCTAGTGAACTAAAAAAAAAAATCCGAATAAAAGGAGGTGCTCGGGTGACGGGGCCCTACTCGGCTCGATGACGGCGGCCTGCAAGCAGGTTCGAGATGGCACGAACCGTGGCCGACCACCCTGGTGTCGTCAAGACGAGATCATCGGGTTAAAGGGGACTGAACTCGAAAGGAGACTTACCGGAAGAATGGATGCCGGGAGGCGAGGTCACGGGCGCGGCCGAGCTTCTTTCCCGCTCTCTTCTCTCAATTTCTCACTTTGCTTTCACTCACGATGCTCTGTCTCTCCGACATTCTCCTGGTTCGGTCTCTCTCAAGCTCTCTCTCTCTCTGTCCCTAGAGCTCTCTCTCGGTCTCTCGGTCCCTCCCCTTCTGTTCATCCCCCCTGTTCTATTTTGCCTCCGCTCCTTTTAGAGCAACCGGCCGGCGCGCATGGCCTCTGCGGCTGCCAGCTTGCCGGCCGGACTGCCCCCGACCCGCGGATCGCGCCGCCCGCCTGCCACACCGATCCCCTTGCTCCTCTGTCGCTGCTCCTCTTTTCTGTTCTCTGCAGGTCGTCGCGCGAGACAGGCGAGAGAGGAGGAAGGATGGGCGCGGGCCGGGCCGAAGGAGAAAGGAGGAAGGGCCGGGCTGGTGGGCCGCGCGAGGGAGAAAAAGGCCGGGCTGGGCCTAGCGCGGGGAAAGAAAAAGGAAGGGGGCGGGCCGGGCCAAGGCCGGATCCGGCCCGACCCGACCCCTAAGGTTTTTTTTTAAATTAATTTAATATAAATTTTTTTTTGCAACTAATTCTTAAATTTTAATGATATTAAGTCTTAAGTAAAATGATAAAATTTAGGTGTCATCACAGGCCATTTTCGATGACGGGGGCAGCAACGGCTAGGGCCTACGCCCTTGCCTTTGGCTTCTTATGTTTCCTCCCTTTTTAGATATTATTTTTTATTTAATTAAAATTTTGCTTAAAAAATTAGAATTTAATCCACATTATCACTACATTGGAAGAGAAAATATTAAAAAAAGTCACGTCATCATTTTTCCTTAGTCTAAATTGATAGTATTAACGAAAGGACTCGATTGTACTAATTTGATAAGTTTTAGAATTTAATTGCACTTTTTATAAGTTGCAACATTCAATTGCACTTTTTTGAGAAGTCTTAGGAATTTTAGTACACATATCTCTTATTAGCTAGGGGTTTACACTTCTCATTGTTTGAGCTCTTATTTCATATCTCTTTAATTTAACTTCGCTATAGCAATTTTAGTAACTAAAAATGTCCATATGTTGTAGTTGATAATTTGGTTGACAAAAACCTATTTACGGTATTGTAATAGTGGAAATTGGCCAAATGTTGAGAATAATTAGTTGATATAATGCAGCTAGTCAACAAGAAGACTCAATTTAGTCGAGAGAGGTTTCAATGAGAAATAATCAATGTAGTGAAGCCAATGTAATGGAGTCAACGTAACTAACAAAGTAGTGAAATTAGGTAATCGTCAAGGTAGTATAATCGATGTAACCATCTAGTATTGAAGTCGACAATTTCAAACGTAACTATTTGTAGGTAAGTATTGTTGAATTGTAATTGTTGATTATGGGTCATAAATACCCACATTAAGGGAACTGACTAAAAAAAAAAAAAATCACAAAGTAATCTTTTTATTTATTCTCCCGCTATTTACATCATTAGTAATGATTGTTCCTAGTATTTGTACTTTTATAGTCATTGTCATTTACTTTCTTATCCAAAATTACGAAGGCCCCTACACACCTAATATCAATTTGTATTGAACAATTCATTACACACGAAAGGTATTTCGTCAATTTTACAACGAAACGGTTGTCATCGATTATGCTCGGTTCCGTGTCTTGTTTGATTTCAAGACTTTCCAACCAAATGAGCCAATAATTTGTACGATACAGATGAGTGTCCTGTGAATGTTAAGATTTTAACTCATTTTAGAATCCAACCGTCCAACTATTTGTACGATTTGTTCATGCAAGAGGAAGAAAACCAATGAGTGTAGAACGTTTTGCGTTTTTAGGGGGGAGGTCTGCCGAGAAAACGCTAAAAGTCAGTGGTAGCAATCGTTGGATGTGAGAGCTGGAAAGTGATCCACTCTCCCTCTGCCATTTCCTCCACCATTTGTACCGGCAAATGCGTTGTTTGACATATTAATCTCTCAATGTTTGCGTGCTTTTTTTCTTCTTTTTTTCAAATCTTGTTGCAAGGCTTGTTATGGAAATTAAAAGAGAGGCTATACCCACAATGTCCTCCCTTAATAGAATGGGATGGAGATAAAAAAAAAAAAAAAAATCTTAATCCACCTCTCAGAGGGATTAACCACAATCATCTTACAAAAATAATCATAAACTTATTATAATTATACCAATCTAGTTCTAAACATTTTTTTGCCAACTGAATTATAAATATTTTTTAATATTTATGCTAAGTCATTCCATCCGACCAATTTTAGTTGAAAATCACTAACGTACCATAACTATCACTAACATGGACATTTTTATTAATAATTTAATATGTTTTGATGTTTTATCTATTTTTATTATTATGTTATCTTTCTTCTTCTTTTCCTTCTT
Source organism: Eucalyptus guilfoylei (assembly GCA_016097605.1). Lineage (NCBI taxonomy): Eukaryota > Viridiplantae > Streptophyta > Magnoliopsida > Myrtales > Myrtaceae > Eucalyptus > Eucalyptus guilfoylei. The sequence continues at coordinate 49,699,682 of CM027865.1, read as the reverse complement.
CCTCCAACTGGTCTTGAACCTCGGCAACCAGCTAGAGGTCGCCATAGTTGGGCAAGTCATCACTAGATTCAATGAGGCCGACCTCAGCATTATTGGGCGACCATGCCTCGCTGGCCCTCACGTCTAGTCGATCGTCGAGGTCCAACCATCAGCCGAAGGAAGAAGGAAAAAAAAGAAAGAGAAATAAAACTTTGAAAAATATTAAAATATTATTAAAAACGTCCACATCAATATTAATTACGCGACTTAGGACCATCGACATCTATGTTAGCATCAGCCGGCCAAATCTAATCGAATGGATTGAATTAGTACAAATGTAAAAGGTTTAAGACTAAATCGGCACAATAACAATAAGTTTGGGACTTTTTTTTAATAATTCTCCTAGCGTCGTCATATTGGAGGCAGCCCGAGTCATCTAACCGCCTGGGACTTGTAGCCGACTTTTTTTTTATCAAAAAAAAAAAAAAAAAAAAAAACCTAGATCAATCCAAATGAATGAGGGGTAACACGTTCTGAGAGAGTCAAGTTCGATTTTTCACCCAATACGATTTTCACGATCTTAAACTCGTGAAAAATATATAATCTAAAGAATACTTTTTTAAAAATAATAACTTGTATTGTTGAAGTGAATGAAAAATATTATCATTACTTTTTTTATAAGTGATATAAATGATTGATTTTATAGGAAAAGAAGTTCGAATCATTTATTTGTTTGCGAAATAAATACAATTTCAATTGGAATGTAAAGGCAGCTCGAATAGGATAGCTCTGAATTTTTTCTGGATTTAGGTCGCGTTTCCTCCGATTCCTTTCAACAAACAAAAGCGTCGAGATAATTCGAGAGAGTCTCTTTGATTTGATACCCACAGCAAGTTGAAAATAGTACACAAGAAGAACGCTCATAATATTTGAAAAAAAAAAAAAGAAAGTCGTATAAGAAATATCTTATTGGACAGATCACGTATTGGGTGGACAACGATATTGATATGTGTCAATTCATAGGTTAGATTACAAAGTGGGCTTGACTTATTAATTGTGATTACGTAATCAATACTTATCAACCGATGACTTTAACTAGTGGTATTTAAGTAAATTTAATCTAGGCCGACGGTTAACCTTATAAACTATGCCGCTGTCAATTTCTTATGATTAATATCCGTAACCCATGCGGTTCGTGCCTTTAATTTATTAAGCTCTCATCTCATATTTCTTTAATTCAATTTCGTTACAGAAAATTTTAAAAATATTGGACATATTAATATAATTATGCACAGCTCCGTTTCTAGCTTAGTTTCAAGATTTTTCAAACAACTGAGTCCATCATTTATAATTTTCCTTTATAAAATAACATAGAGAGTGTCTAGTATTAACACATTTAAAAGGCATAAATTAACGAAACGTCTACTTCATGGTTTCATGTACTTGGCATATTAGGGATGAACACTGGTCCAATTCCAACCCAGAAATCATCTTGATTCCTGGTATCTAAAATCTAGAACGGTTGATAATCAGTCCAACTCTAGTTCCAAGTGTGGTTTTTCATAAATTTCTCCCCATTTTTCTTGGACTATGACTATAGGTAGCCAACCCTTTTTTTTTTGCAAAAGATTTTATTTTTTGACAAAAAGGACAAAGGGATTTCTTTTGCCTTTAAGTCCGAATAATATTCATTAGTTGTTCAAATTGATTCTTTCAAGTATTCATCGACAAAGGGATTCAAATTTGATCAATTCAATTGAGGTATCTGAAAGATGTCCATCTATCAACTCAAGTGACATGATGTTGGCACTCTCCAACTTCTCCATGTATTTCTTATCCAAAATCATGCAACCAATCACAATATGAGTAACATCTGAAAACCTAACAAAACAAATGGCTGTTCGGCTCAAACAACTTTCTCATTAGCTCTGGGCTGTGCTCTCGGGCCGAAAACCTAATAAAATGCTGTTGCTTATTGTTTTTAACATAAAAATCATAACACGAGCTTTTTGCTTTTAATTCTTTACCTCTCACTTAATATTTCTTCAATTGAATTACGTTACAGCAAAAAAAAAAAACTGAATATAGTAATATTGATTATGCCCAGTTCCCTCTTTTGGTCCGGTTTCAAGAATGTTCACACAAATGAGTAAATCATCTATGCATTTGAAATAAAAAAAAAAAACAAGAGAGTGTCTTCTAAATTTCGAATCGTAGAGCTCATTCTCTAACAAATCAAACATGTCGCAGAAACCACCCTAAAGGAAAATTAAGATAAGAGGAATCATTGAGGAAGAGAGGGAAAAAATAAATTAAAAAGCAAAAAGGGGGAGAAAGAGAGACGTCGCCTGAGAGATTCGAACTCTCGCGGGGAAACCCCATGTACTTAGCAGGCACACGCCTTAACCACTCGGCCAAAGCGACGCTCGATATTCTCTGTGTATCTAAAAAGATTATTTCTTGCTATTCTTATAAAGATTATGAAAGCCTACCCAGAGTGGGCTTAAACGAGCCCGATGAATGTAGTGTAGCCCATCGGCGGTTTCTAAGTTTGAAGGCTCAATGGCCCAAGCGTCTCTCTTGAACAATTCTGGACCGGGTGTTTGAAATGTGAAAAACAGAGAATTTTGGAAGACCGTGATATTTTCTTTTCCATAATCCCAGGTCGGGACAAGTAATCAGCAGGCTGCCTGGAGGGGATGCTAACACGGCGACCGACCGTCAGCTCTCCTTTGATCGAATATGAGGACGAGCGATGGCAGCATGTGGCACCACCGTTGACCGCTGTCTGATGGTCGGCCTCAATCGGTGGCCTCCCGGTCATCTCGATCTCGATGAATGTCCCCATCTCTTGGTGATGGCGAATTGCCCTCAACTCTACGTAACTAAGGGTTTCCGTTTGTCATAGCTACTCGTTCTCTCGCAATAACTTGCGCATGGAAGCATGGAAGTAAAGTCGAGCTATGAAATGATCTTTCTGGAAAGTTTTCTACGGTACAAAAGTCAGGGTACTCTCAATTTCAAGTTTGCCACATCCATGTTATCGATATATGTGCATTGCTATGTTTTTGCTAGTCAATTACCTGAATTAGAATGAATGTGAGATAAAAAGTCATTCATCTCGCGGCGCTTAGAAATATCGAAAAGGAAATGACTCTATAAAATATGGGCTTTAAAAAACTACAAAGGGGTTGCTCAGAGCACCGATCCGGGTTGGGAGCCCTTTCCTCGTAAAGGGGTTTTTCGCCGAGTCTCCCAGTGGGGTTGTTTTTATCGAGGTATCACCTCTCTCTATCCTCATTTCCCTCGTGGGGGCCCCAGAGGAGGGGGAAGCAGTTTAAAGCCATGCTTAGGGCTAGACTCTATAAAATATGGGCTTTAAAAAACTAAAAAGGGGAAAAGAAAAAAAATAAAAAATAAAGGCTAGGGTCCAAATTGGACCGGTCCAACATATTACCCACAAACCAACTCGCACAGTGTTAATCCCTAAATTTTGGGATTGAGAACCAACCTATTGAGCTTGGAATTGAGGACCGAACCGACCTCATAGGTATGGTCCGGTTCCAATGTCAACCTAGGATCAACCAATTATTTTTTATTTCATTTTTTATATTTTTTAAAAGGATAAACATACTATTTCAAATTACATATCTATCAAGCATGTGACAATGAGTAACCAAACTATGAACACCAATATATATCAAACACAAATATAAGATAAGGTAACAATAGGAATTTACACTTACTAAAGGCAATAAACAATAAAAATAAACACATAAGGAGAAGCAGGGGCGAGGGGCGAGGCAAGCAATGAAGGCGAGTAGGCGAGCAAGGCCGAGGAGAGAGAAGAGAGTTTCCTTTTTTTTTGGGGTCAAATTAGGACTGGGTTTCTTTCTATTTTATAATTTACAAGACAAACTAAACTGTGAACAGAATAGATGAGGAGGAGCTAAAATTTAGAATAAAAAAGCATATAATATATATAACATATATTATGTAAAGGGTTGGTCTGGGATCAACCTTAAACTTTTAGGACCGATGATCAATCCGTATAGTGCAGGGTCAAGGGGTTTTATGACTAAGGACAGATCCAATCCCCTTAGGAATAGGACTAGGACCGGCCAGGTTGGGCCGGTCCAAGGTTGACCTTGAGGTGATGCTCACCCCTACTTCCAAATGTTCACCACCCCATCTTTCTTCACTGTAGCATAACCATATACATAAATTGAACTAAATAGAGCATTTTTTTTTATATGAAATAGGATTGAGCCTTTAATGGCATCTAATGCAATTGTTGCAGTGAGGAAGGGTTGCTATGGTTATTTGACCTAATGTATTGCATGGTGTGGAAGATGACCAAAAAGGATAGTCGTGTCATGTCATTGTTCTTGTTGAGTTGGGGCATGACATTTGTTGGTATCAAAGTTTAGGTTGTGATCTTTTGGGTGAAGATGTTTGGGATGTTGTAAGGTTCCGTGTTAGTTTACAACACGTTAATTTTTTGTTAGATACTAGGATGTGTGTCTCATTCTGGGTCCAGGCGGTCATTGATTTCAATTAGGATAGGGATTTGAGAGAAAACTTATGATGGACCAATAAGAAGAAATAATATCGCTTACTGAGCCATGATAGCTCACTCATTTTATCTACTTACTTTTACAGGTTCTTTGGCGAGACACAAGTGGGATGTGACTGTTGCACTATCAGGTAGGGTTTTTTTTATAGTGGATATTTTGTTGGTATGAGTTGTATATAGTTGGACAAATTGTGAGTTAGTTTTTGTTGGAGGTGTATATACTTTTTTTTTGGTGGATTATAGAAAAACTCTAATATTGTAACTAAATGCATTTTTTTGTCAAATATATATGTGGATGTATATATATTGATATTAGGCTGAATTTTGGTTATGTTAAGACTGCATCTTTTAATGAAATGACGGCCATGTTATGCCTTTGTTCTTGTTGAGTTGAGGTAAAAGACAAGTGATTGCAAATTGTTTTTGCCATTGAAAATAAAGGTTACATTTAGTCGTCTAAATTTCTAATTATAATAGAATTAGATAGGATAAAATATGAAATTTGATGTTTTGTTATATTCTATCAATGATTTGGTGAATCGTAATAATAAATCGGGATATTTTCATATCACATCATATCCATTATTTGGTAGAATTGCATATCAATGTAAAAGAAACCCAAGAATGGGTGGTTAAGAATCTCTTGCGATTCATTACTAAAGAAATCACAAATGTACAAAAGAGACAACTTCCAATAATTAATTTGTGATTATTGTACAGTTTAGCAAAGGAGCTCATTGCAACATTTTAGAGTCGTGAGTTTGACCTTGGTAAGAATGCAAACGGGCTACAACGACATCGATGAGAGAAATCAATAAGCAAATGCTAAATCTAATAAGAGACGGATAGTGTAATCATTCATCTTTGTGTTTTTAAAAAGCATAGTGTCTCTCGCTACTTTTGTGAAACTTTAACGTGAATCAAAGAGTTATGAACTCTCTTGTCGTCTATATGGAGTTCCGACGCAAACCAAAGAATTATGGAAGAGTTATGAAACTTTATAGGAACCAGAGTTAGGGGGAGAAGGAGAAGGAGAAGGAAAGGATACGTTTTTAAAGATATCTTCTCGCCCTCATTCTTTGACGTCAGAAAAATCCTTCTCAAGTTTGAATTCTTGGGTTCTTCTACTTCATTATTATATACTCATTTTTAAATTATTTTCCCCTCTCTTATTTATATTTTTTTAATTCCGCCCCACTTAACGAGTAGATGAATACTTTTGCGGGACCTAAACGACGAACTTTCGACGCACGGTCCTCTTGTTTATTAGGGTAATAAAATAAAATAACAATGAATTTGCGCATTGATTAGAGGAGGGGAAAAAGAATTTTAGTTTCCTTATCCCCCAAACGGGCCCACAAAAATGTCATCATCGGGTATTTTTACTTTATCGAGCGTACTTATCATGCATGCACTAAGCCGGGCCCACACCCACCCCCTACACTACGCTCAATTATATGAGGTAGGCCGGGCCCGTTCACGTCACCACGGGTCCGGCCCATTAGGCGGGCGACACGTGGAGAACGACTACCAAAGGTGACGACGATTCAGCAGCAGCTCATCAACTCAATCCAATCCTGGGAAACCTTTGGGGTTCCCCACACGTGTCTCCCTCTTCTCTATAAAATGATTCCACATCTCACCGTCACCAAAATCGCTCACGACTCTCCCTCCCTCCCTCCACCTCGTTCAGTCGATTTCGCTGCAGCGACAACCCCGAGCTCGCAGCTCACGATCGAACAGCCGGCGACGTTTTCCGGCCGGGGGCGGCGGCGATCAAGCGGGCACGCGCGCGTTTCGCGGTGTTGAAATAGGCTGCTGGTTGGCTGGCTGGCTGGCCGGCGGCGGCAGGGATGAGCTTCGCGAAGAAAGGATACGAGTTCCTGAGGGAGATCGGCATCGGCCCTCGCAACTTGGGATGCTTCGTCAATGGCGCCTGGAAGGGGCGCGGCCCCGTGATCGGCACTCACAATCCTGCCAGCAATCAGGTGCGGCCCCGCCTCTCCCCTCCCTGCTCCTTCCGTACGCGCCCGCGCGCCAGCTCGTCGCTTCGGCCGTGATAAAGTGGCGATGGCGATGGAGCTGGTGCTTGGAGCAATGGCGTTTCATTGTTTCGATCCTCTCCTCGTGGATTCCGCTGGCACCCGTCCCTTTCCAACTTCATCTTTTTCTTTTTCTTTTTTTCCTTTGGAAATTCGAGTGGATCGTGCGTGATCTTTCGCTTTCTCGTGCTCGTGAAATTTTCCGAACTGGATGCGAGCGTGTTATTGTGCGTTGAATTTGAGTCGCGGAAACTATCTTCTAGTTGATGGCGCTGCTACATATGTTCTCTGAGGCCAAAATTGGACCTTGGCATGCTTGTACATCGCGCGACAGTCTAGTACTCGGACTACATTGTCCCGAGTGATTAGAATTCATCCGGTGTTGCTGTAGCTTTTGGTGCCGTGACTTCGATGCTTTGCTATGCTATCATTGCGATGTAGCTTTCGCTACAGTATTCATTGGTAATCGATAAGGCGATGTGCTGTAATGATTTATGTTGCATATGTTTAGGAGTAAGCATTTTGTCTAAAGTGAGAGCAAGGTCCTTTTTTCTTTAATTCTTTTATGTCGAATAGTTTTTTTATTTTTTTTTAAATATTAGAAGCATGGCCACAATTTGGTCCAGATACAGTGACTTCATACTGCCATTGTCATTTTTTTCTCCTTTGGGAGTTAGAAATAGTGAATTTTGATAGGTTAGCTCCACAGTTTTAGTTTAATTCGACATCTCCTCCATGTGATTTGTAAAATCAACGGGCATTTTATCTGATGGTTTTGTATTTCGGACCTCTTGCATAGATAGATGCCAAAGAAGCTGGAAGTTGTGAACTGTTTCCGGAGGAAGTGGATTGCATGATTCATTTTTATTAAATTGTTGCACTTTGAGCCTATGGTTGCATTTTGGCTGCATGTGTTTGTTTCTTCCCCGTATTATACACCAGAGCATCATTGAGGGTTATAGAAGCAATTGAACTGAATTTGGTCTTTGCTTAAAGTGCTCTTGTCTGTTAAGTAATTTCTTATTATTGTAGATTTTAGATCATTGTTTTAACATGGGATCTACTGTCTGTAACACGTGAATTTAATATAGGTGATTGCTGAAGTTGTTGAGGGATCCCTTGAAGATTATGAGGAAGGCGTGCAAGCTTGCTTTGATGCAGCAAAGATATGGATGCAAGTAAAATCACCATCTCTGTCTCTCTTTTATCTAAAGATATGTCTAATTTTTTTTAGTTATGTGACTGCCACTTGGCATGACATACTTGCATCTTTAGTTTTTTTCCCTGAGATATCTGCATAGGAAATACTTACCAGGAAGAAAATGCCATTTTTTTAACAACCAATTTGGCACTTCATTTCAGGTACCGGCCCCAAAGAGAGGTGAAATCGTTAGACAAATAGGTGATGCATTGAGAGGCAAACTACAGCAACTTGGTCGCCTTGTCTCACTTGAGATGGGAAAGATACTTCCTGAAGGAATAGGGGAAGTTCAAGTGCGTAATATATTAACAAATCAAATTCTCTTTTGTGTGTTGAAAAGAAAAAGTCCTTTCATTAGCTCTATGTCTGGCTTTTCATATTTTTACTTTTCATCCATTTATTTCTCAGTGTATAGTCTCTCGTTAGCCACTTCGGGAGCAATTGGTGGCGTATCAGATAGCATGAGAGGATAAACGCGAGAACTAATGTTTAGTTCTTTTGGCAGATAACATCAACTGTATTAGAGGTCATGATTTCTTAGTGTTATGGTTCCATCATATACAATAGGTTTTTTATTACCCGGGTATATATAAGACGCAAATGGATGTGTTGCCCCCTAAAGTTAGTGGCTCATAATCTATGAAATTACCAGGGTTGACATCTTCGTTTCAGTCTCAATGCTATTCCTCTTGCCTCGCTATCTGTCTCTTGATTTCCAGTGCATATCTAACATTCTGTGGACCCCCATAGAATTTAGCTATATGGCTCTACATATGACATGTTTTGACTATCCGATGCCATGTGGACTAATTTATATTGAGTTACTTGGATCTACATTTTTTGGTTTCTGATCCCCTAAGCATCATACTTTCTACAGGAAATTATCGATATGTGCGATTTTGCTGTGGGGTTAAGTCGGCAACTGAATGGATCAGTCGTACCCTCAGAACGTGAGCTCAAAGTTTAATATCGCTATCTGCAAACTGATGCTAGTTATGATCTTAGTTAATGAAGTCCAGGAAACCATCATTCATTTCTTTCCTTTGTAAATTGAACTCGATTATTTTTTTCTTCAACAGCTTAGAAGAGCTTCTCTAGGTTACGATAACATTGTACTGCAAAATAACTCTGCGCGCATTATTTGCAGGTCCTAATCACATGATGTTGGAGGTAAGCTTCGTGATCTTACCTTGGAAGTTGGTGTAGCGCTTCAGGATGCTTCAGTAATAACTTTGCCATATGTGAAATATTTGGACAGATGTGGAATCCTCTTGGGGTTGTGGGAGTAATTACAGCTTTCAACTTCCCATGTGCAGTGCTTGGTGAGCAGTGTGTCTGGTTTTCTAAATTGGTGTTCGTATTCTGCATGCTTCCAAATTTTAATAGATGGAAATCGGAAAAAGAATACAACCAGGATCCATCCTGCAATTTCAGTCTTAAAATATTTTGTATTCTATTTAGTTGGGTTTGTCCTGGACATAGTTCTTGGCGAAGCGTTTGATACTGCTGAGGTTAGATCATTTAGGCCTAATGTCAGCGGTCAACTGGTGCACTAAAGAGAAAAATAAGGTTTTTTAAAGTCAGCCTTAATGTACTTGATGTTGAAATGTGGAATTTTTATGGTTATAACTACTAAATTCTTCAATAATTTTCGCAGGCATAGTCTCATATCTATTAGGTGCACCATCTAAAGTATTTAGGCTGACTTTTGGTGATGGGTTGGATTAATGGTTAACTAACCCACGAAGAATTAAAACTGAAATATACCTTGCTCGGACAATGCCAACATTCTGGATTGTTGCATGGCTAATCATTTTGTGGCTATAGGAAAGGTGGACCTGTGGAAGGTATATATACTTTGTTATTGCTATCAAAGACTAGGCTTGGGATGTATCAAGTTCCACTGATTTCATTCCATACATACCTTAAGACTTATTTTGCTGTTGTGATCCAGGCATTTGCTTTTAACTAACTTTTATGCAGCTCTTGTTTTTATAATAGTACTTTTATAGAATTTGTGCTGAACATTTCCAATTTCTCCTTTTTCATCCATTTTTCCTTTTTATGTTTTCTGTAGGATGGAATGCTTGCATTGCACTTGTCTGTGGCAATTGTGTTGTTTGGTAAGAGCTTCAATTTCTTTTATCTTTTACTTTTTATCAGTTCTAGAACCGGGGCTTCAATTTCTACTGCTACTCCATGGGTATTCTAGACTGCAAGTGTGGACTTTAGGATGTGTACTTGAACTGAAGTTGCCATGTGATTCGCTTGGAATTATCAGTTATTGCTGTTATTGACTCGTTGCATGTATACTCTGCCCAATTTCTGCTCCTTGGTGCACATGTTCTTCAACAGCCAGATATTCTCAATAGTTTCCTCTTGTTCAGATTTTTTACAATATCCAGCCTGATCTTTTCTCTGCCCCCTGGTATTTGCCAATTAACTGTGCCCATAGTTTATCTTGGTTAAATATATAGATTTTGGATAACTGGACCTTTCCAAGGAGGAACTGCAGTTTGTGACGAATCTGGGGCTTCAAGACATGAATTTGACATGAATTGATAGGGAAGCAACAGCAGCCATTGTTCTCTCCTACTTTTTGGACAACAATCACCATCTTCATGTGTCCTTATCTTTATGTATCTTCAATGAAATGTTGCTTTAATGATCCCTCAAAAAACCCAAGGGGGAAAAAAAAGAAAGAAAAGAAAACCTACAGAAAGAAAAGCACTAATTCTACTATTTGCTTTATTTGTTGAACATTTCCCAAGTTGGATAATTTTTTCTTTTTTTTGCTGGTCACCAGTTTATGAAAATTGCCTATTCAATGTCATTATAGGAAAGGTGCACCAACGACTCCTTTAGTGACTATTGCAATGACGAAGCTAGTTTCTGGTGTTTTGGAGAAGAACAACTTACCTGGTTCTATTTTTACCTCACTTTGTGGAGGGGCTGAAATTGGTCAAGCAATAGCTAAGGATAAACGAATCCCTCTGGTTTCCTTCACTGGAAGTTCCAAGGTACCACTGTATTCTTACTGTATTCTCTTCTTGCTCACTTATTTGCAAGGTACCTATCTCTTTAGTTCCCTATCAGAACCTGGGTCCACTAGCATATTTGAATCATTATTTTTTGTTCTCTTCTAGTAGAGGTGCAACGTTAAACAAAACAATTAATCCCTTTCTCTAGGTTACTGTGCGGGTTGATATTCTCAGCTCCTAACATGATACGATCACATTTATTCTGCTTATTTTTCTTGGGTGATACCTGAGATCGTTCTTTAGAAATTTTTAACTGGTTTTTTCATGCTCATCCACAGGTTGGTTTGATGGTTCAGCAGACAGTGAATGCAAGATATGGTAAATGTTTGCTAGAATTAAGTGGAAACAATGCTATAATTGTTATGGATGACGCAGACATCCAGTTAGCTGTTCGCTCTGTTGTTTTCGCTGCTGTTGGCACAGCTGGTCAGCGCTGCACAACATGCCGTAGACTGGTATTTGAGAGACTTTTTGATTCTTGCGAATATTTTGCTGTAGACACCCTCAAATAAATTTAAGACTAATACTATGTATGCTTGCTTGCACTGAAGCTCCTCCATGAGAGCATATACAAGAAAGTACTAGATCAACTTGTTGACGTATATAGGCAAGTTAAAATAGGGGATCCTTTAGAGAAAGGTACCTTGCTTGGACCGTTACACACTGCTGCCTCAAGGGAGAATTTTGAGAAGGGAATAGAGATCATTAAGTCTCAGGTACATATTATCTTTTGACCCCCTTACCCACTTTCAGCAACTATCTCAATATCTGCATGGATATCTTCCTCTACAACTATTTTCACAACACCTGCAGTTTAAACCTTTGTCCAATTGCTACTTAGAAGCAATGGTGTTGCTCTTTATTTGCTGCCTGATGCTGAAGCTCTACACGGTTGGCTATTTGCAGGGAGGGAAGATCCTTACAGGTGGCTCGGTTATAGAGTCCGAAGGCAACTTTGTGCAGCCCACAATAGTCGAAATTTCCCCAAATGCTGCTGTTGTTAAAGAAGAGTTGTTTGCTCCTGTCTTATATGTCATGAAATTTCAGGTATCTCTTTCAGGATAGAACATAATTTTATGTTGAATTATCTAGACATTGTCCATTTGCAATCTGGTTGTGATTAAACTCAAGCACATGTCTCTGTCATGCAGACTTTGAAGGAAGCAATCGAGATAAACAACTCTGTACCCCAAGGATTAAGCAGTTCCATTTTTTCCCGCAGACCTGATGTCATCTTCAAATGGATTGGGTATGTATTTGAACCCCACAGATGTTAATTTTGAAGAGATGCCTTTGTTCTATTTCTTGCAGTTTCCTCTTGAAGATATTGATTATAAAAGAAAAATCTACAGAGCACCTACTAGTATTTGTGAAGACATCTAGGTTCTTTGTTCCGTCTAACATTCCTGTCAAAGATTTTGGCATCATTCTTCACCTGCCCTTCAGTTTTATTATCTGTCCGTTATGTGCATTGCAGACCCCAAGGAAGTGACTGTGGCATTGTAAATGTCAATATCCCAACAAATGGAGCTGAGATTGGTGGCGCTTTTGGTGGCGAGAAGGCAACAGGTGGCGGTCGTGAAGCTGGGAGTGACTCATGGAAGCAATACATGCGACGATCAACTTGGTAACTTCTGATTCTCCATATGACACCATGTTGTCAGCTTCTTTTTTATCAATCCTAAGAAGTGCCCATACTTCGCGATTCAGTCTGACCTATGTTAATTTTCTGTACAGCACTATCAACTATGGGAGTGAATTGCCGTTGGCACAAGGGATTAATTTTGGCTAAGTCGATTCACCCAACTGGTAAGCACGTGAGGTTTATGCACCTCTTTCACTGTAGTGGACTCCTATTTGATTTTATCGGCCTATTCACTGCTGTGCTACTTTTAACATGCAGGATGGGCCTCTCCCGAGCTGCAGAACCAATCACTTGCTTTGGTGGTTTGGGCTGTCGCCAAGATCACTCCTGCGAATGAGTTTTCCAGTTACAGCGAGCTGTTTGCCTAACTGGAAGAAGACAACAACTCTTGTCGAAACAAATAAATGGTTTATACCAGTATCCATTCAATAAAGAAATTCTCTATTTGAGTCCTCATTGGTTTGGTGTCCTACGAAAGGGGTCGCTCTCTCTCCCCTCTTGAGACTAACAAACTCGAAACTCTATGCTTGGAGTACAATGTGCAAACTTGTTTGTTTTTCCATTGTTCGTGATGACTGAATTAGTCATCTTAAAAATAGTCCATCTGAAAATCTCAAACATCTTGTCATAACTAATTCGAAAGGAAAAAGAAGAGTTAATGTCCACATGAGGATAGCTCAAATTTACTCTTGCGAGAGTTCGCATCTACCCTATAATCGTCTAAGTTCCAACCCTAGACATTGAAAACAGAAAGAAGTTGTTCTAGTGGCTTCCGATCAGAAACGACAGAATTTTTTTTTTTGAATATTGCATGGTGCAGACTCAGCACTTTGTTTTTCCACATGAATTGTCACTTCGAAAAGTCATTCTTCGCACATGAGAGGAGCCCTTCTGGCTCCTTCGGGCGAGACTTCCAATTGTAGAATTCCCCCACCATAAGGGTATGGACAAACGACAAGTGAAAGGTTCAATTAGTCAACTCGATCCGTATAATACTCGTGTTCCGGTAGCCAACAGCTACGTGGCTACTATTCAATAAGAAAAAAATTATACGCACTTGATTAGCTAATGACATCATTCAGTCCGGATAAGCCAAATTGGCCTCGCAGGCAAGGAAAGTGGCAAAGAAAAGCAATTTGTCATGACACAAGATAGGCATATTCGTATAACTCGCAGAAGCTTCCTCCAATAATTGCTCCACCAACTTGGCCTTAATCATGACAATTCTTTTCCAGCATTTCCTATCACAGGAAGATTACAATCCGAAAGAGGACAACAGCAAGTGATCCTGTGGTCATAAGCCCCCGCATATTAAAAAGGGTTTTGTTGGCGAGAAGCGATAATGACGTGTATTAAGAAATTATTGGATTGGGTGAGAGCTGCTTCTCTTAGGAAGAGTGTAGATGCATCATGCACGTTGTGGTTGGTTCATATTAGATGCACTCTTTCTGAGGCAACCAATCACCAATTTCAAAGACGCAATCTTTGATGATTTTTCACAAACAAGTCCATCAAAATTATCAGCAAAAACGATGGAAAAAAACAAAGGGAGAAAAGGTCATTGTTAGAACAGATTTGAAAATCCTCCATTAAATAGAAAAATTGTTGGCGGTTTTCGCCATTTTTGGATCTTCCTTTTCTTCGAAATCATTTCGATTTAATGTTGCTCCGGTTTATCAGGCGAATGTGTGCGCCTTTCTATATTAGCAATGAGAAAATCTCAGCCGGGTTTTAACTCAATGGAGATGATCATAGATATCTTGAGAGCTGAGACAATTCTTTTTGACGTCCAACACGACTCAGTGACGTGGATGCATCATGCATATCTTCATCCCCTTCTGAACACCACTAGTACAGACACTTCACAAACAACTGGTTTCAAACTGAGTCTGTAGTCTCAGTTGCTGACGACAAAACGGAGGAGCACTCGGCACCTCCCATCTCAAGGAGGGGAGAAAGACAAGGCACGTGCATTTATGTACATGAGTCCGTTTGTGGGTGTTGAGAGAGATGGAGTGTTCCTGATCAAGCCAAAGAAATGGGCCACATGCTGCCCCCTGCCAAATTCATGCACAGGAAGCTCATGCTAGACACATATCTGGCACTGCAAGAGAAGCCACACAACAGATGAATTTTGTGTCTGCTACCTCCAACTCAGTCTTATCTTGCAATCCACTTTCTTGCCATCTCTGCTCTCCGCAGTCCATCCTGAACTCAGACCAGTGATCAGATAGTCCAAATTCTCATGCTGCCGCTTCTGCTGCTCACCACACCCACATTATTGCTCACCGCCTCACATCACTGCTTCAATGAATCCATCGGAGGAAAAAGAGAAAAACTCACCTTTTTCCATTTTTCGGTTACTGGAAGATTTCCGTGACCGTAATTTTCCCAACATTTGTAGTAATTCTTGAGTATTCGCTAGTAAAAGTAATGAGAAACGCTATGGCTTTAAGGATTCGTCACGCCTAAAAGCATCCATTGATTGAACCGCATAAAGTGTCGATGACGTCGAGGTTCTCAGCCAATCACATGCACCGCCATTTCTTGAGGCCAGGGTCATCATCCTACCTAGATTCTCCAATTGCTGATTGACTTAAACAAAGCAACCGAAAGCCTACTAACGAATCAATAAATCGCGCTAAACAATGACTCTAAACAATGACTCACGAGGCATCGCACTGTTTTGTTTTGTCTCAGTATGATGTATTATGCACACACAATCCTTTTTTTTGCTTCTTTCCAATCATTAACTAGAAAAGTGGCTCAACCAGAGCATCTCACCCGCAGCCTGAAGAGTCGGTACACAACTGGACAACCAAAGTAGGTCTTTCTCCTATGCATTATTTGACAAGAAAAAAAATTCTCCTGGCCTTTCGAGACCCGTGATATTCTCTAGCCATACTTGGAGAATCTCCATTTTATATTGTCCTCCAGTGAAACTTCAGCGACGGTGCATGAAGAATAGTACTCCCTATCAGAACCAAAAGTAGGCTTCTCCTTTCCATCACTCAAAAATCAATGTCCGTAAAGCCATCTTTGAAACTCAAATTCAAGATGGAATCAAAAGGCATGTTAGGTTGTTCAATCAGTCACAAGAGCAGGCATCCCCTACCAAATTCTGGCAGGGGATACAGCGTTTCATTTTCAGGTTCTGGGAGATTTTACAGAGTTCAGTATTCGAGCTTTCGCTTTTTCCTTTATTAAGCTCTTGATATATTCCGATATTCTGGACTAGATTTCGGTTGTGACTTCAGGACTGGGGAACTTCACATAGAAAATTAGAAAAAGTTTTCCCGATGACAAAGAATTTTGTTAAAGATGTCCCCGTGTGGCTACTTGCAAAAAGATTCTCCCAAAAAGTGAAGCAACGATAAGTCCTTTCCTTGAAATCACGGTATCAAGCACCTTATCATTCCAATTTCCTAATATTTCATTTAATCTGACCTAATAAGCATAAGAGGGATCCGATATCGAGTTACCTAAAAGAAAAAATCAAGTGGGACGATTAATGAAACCGAGAGATGCCAAAATCTTTTACAGAGAGATTAGATATCCATTGACAGAGAACTTGTGTATTTCATGATAGCAACGTTTGTAACAAGAGTCTATCCTCGATTCCTTTCTTTTTTCCATTATTTTGTACTAGATGTGACCCTTAATGCACCACTTTCACCTCTGTTCCATTTCCATGCTGCATGTCCCAATCAGCCAGTTAGAGTCGTAAAGCAGCTTTCCGAGCGAGTCAATGCGGAACCAGGCATTCGCGTCTCTTTCCTCATCGGACTGCTTGGGGTGGATCTCGATTCCAAACTCCGCCTCAGAAGTTGTCTCATGGCGGAGATCAAGTGCACTGTAGGATCTGGAGGCGGCTCTGAGGACTTGAACTTCTTGCAGAAGTTCATATGCCTGGTCATGGCCTCTTCAGTGCTCACGAGCCTCTCGGTTCTTACAATCTCATCCTTTATGGCTTCCGCGCATAGCCCGCATATCCATTTACCATGATACCGTTCTCTGATGCGTTCGATATACGCGGGCGTGCATTCTTCCGTCAACCCACAGCACTCGCATATCACGAATTCCACCTCAATTTGAGCCGTGCCAACGAGTATGGCAGGTGGTTGAGTGTCCGGGGTCGAGATCACCAAAGGGTCACTGATCACGGTTGCAGACATGGTTAACAACCCTGTAATCAATGTAAAAATCAGTTAAGAAACGCAACACGAGGAAATCGAATCAATATTAGTGACTTCTGTTAATTCTGAGCCTATTCTTCAGCTGCATCAAAGATGGAGCCTCAGGACAGGTGATTGGTCCCATTTAAGTACCCAAAATGTTTTCTTTTCATGTCCAAATCGATCACATCTGTAGCTTAAACTGCAAGCAGCAATGGAAACCGAATCACACCGCAACTTTCGAAAGCACAACACGGAATGGATTCTAACATATCCGAAATCAATCTCAAAGATTTGGCCAGTAGCTAACACGGGGAAGAAAAAACCAAACTTTTCACTGAGATTAGCAGGCGAAACCAAAAAAACTGAAAATTAGAAACTTCACGAAGAAGTTCAGAAACGTCTTTACGCAAAAGAAACCATCTACTCCGTGGTTCCATGTTCATGATCGAAGTGAAAAAAAAAAAAAAAACTCAGACTCCAATTCCCCCAACTACCCTCAACCCAAAATCAGCAAAACCTAGTAGAATCGGACCCAAATCGAGCTGGCGAACGGAAATTACCAGCAGAAGCTAAATTCGCAAGAGAGACCCCAAGCGGCGGCGCCGGGGGGGCCGCCGGGCGTCCGCTTCCTCTCCTGCTTTGCTCAATTCCCCACCCGCTCCGCCGCTGCGGCGAACCGAGACTCACCCCCTCACCCTGCGTCACCTCTCCTTCTCCCACTCGCCTTCTTCGATCGTCTCTTCTTCGGCGACGAAAGCCTCGCGGCACATCACAACCATCTCAAAAAAAGAAAAGAAAAAGAAAAAGAAAAAAACCAGAAGCTTCCCAGAATCCCTGATGGAAGGAGCAGTCGGCGAGAGAGAGAAAGGAGAGAACTCTCGGATGCTGAGTCCACAAAATTCCCTCAAACGCAGGGAGCAAAGATGAAGAATTTATGAACAGGAGGAGTGCAGAAGAGAAGAGAAGAGAAGAGAGGGAGTAGAGGGAGGAGGCTCATCAATGATTAGAGAGCAATTCTTAAAGAGGAGGGAGGGAGCTCGGGAGGGAGTCAGGAATACGGTGTGAATCCACGTACGCGGGGGCGTTTCGCTGTCAGCGCGGATCCTGGCCGTCCGATTGATCGGCTGCCAGCTAAGCAGCACAGCAACGCAAGCACCCCTCTCGTCGTTGCGGCAACGGACGCTTTTTCTAGCGAGTTTATTACTTATTAGTTAGTGCTGTTTTCCCCGGGGAATTCCCTCTCTTCGGCAGTTGGCCAATGGGCGGGCCCCACGTGTGCGCTCGCGTGTACGCGTCGGGGGTTCGGTATTTTTGTTATTCTGCTTGTTTTTTTCTTTTTTTTTTTTTTTTTTTTGTTATGCTGTGTAAAGCGAGTATTTCTAACGAATTAATTCTAGAATCCTTCCCACCAAAAAAAGAAAAAGCAGTTCTAGAATCACTTATGACAGAGAGAAAAAGAAGAAGAAAATCGGTTCTAGAATTCCTAATTATATGGGGAAAACTGAAAATCAGTAGCTGAACAGAAGAATAGTGTCCCCAAACAAAAAAACAACAAAAATTAGCCAAGAAAGAGAGAGCATGATCATTGTATGATGCGAAAGACAAACATGAATTTAGAATCTTTAGAGTTTCTACAAACTGAAAATCAGTAGCTAAACAGAAGAGTAGTATCCCCAAACGAAAAAAAAACAACAAAAATTAGCCAAGAAAGAGAAAGCATGATGTAATTCAGTGTATGATGCGAAAGACAAACTTGAATATAGAATCTTTAGAGTTTTCACTGAAAATAGCATGACAAAATATTTTATGAAGGTTTTGAATTGCCGTTTGTATATATTATTTGTTAAAAAAATCACTAAATTAGTCATGTTATAGTTGACGTCGACTTTCACAAAAGAATTTGGGTGCAAGTTTATTTAATAAGGTAAAGATTTTTCATCCACCTTCTTGAAATTTGAAGAATGCGTGAGCACAAACCCATATAAATAATGATTTGACGATGTATATATCTTATATGAAAATAACTCGTTGTTTGAGATTAAATTTGTTAACTGATCACCTTACTCACATGGGTATTTTTTTTCTTTTTGTTTTTTGCATGAAATCCCTTTGCAAGCTAGACACATCCGGAATGATCTTCTCAAGAAGAGCACATCGCCACAAGATCATTAAAAAAATGAAAATATCTTACTTTTTTCTTGACCAAATGCATAAAAAGGAGTTAATTAACCTGAATGATTGAACTATGGTCATGCTAAAAATTCTAGAAAAAATAATAGGGGACCCCACGATGGTGGCAGTGATGAGGGCAAGGTGCAGTGGCTAGTGGTGGGGCTATCAATTTGGGGGTCACAATACTTAGCAAGCGATATGTGCATCCCACGCAAGCCAAAATTCCATCGCCACTCTCAAGAAATCACACAACCACACCCATCATTTTTTTACCCCTTCCGTGACATCGGCATTATCGTCGAAAATCTTCGATCGGACGATTTTGCAAAGGCGCAAATCACCTGACGACGTGTCGGCATCACGTGTCGAACAAATGAGCATTTTCTATAATTGTAAACCAACAATCGAAATTACTCGAGGGATGTAATGATATCGAACAAACATAACATTATAGCTACGCAGAAAGAAGGTGGATGTGCATGCCCCCTTGGAGTGATGGAGATTCCTCAACGATCCGAATGGTGGAGAGAGAGAACTGAAGCCTCGACCAGTCGCAATCAAATAATTTGGTTTAATTAATGTGAAAGGACCAAATACTGCTCAAGTCTCATGAAAAGAAAAGCAAAGTTGTGGAACATTATTGCGAAAGGGACTTGCACAATGCCATACGCCAGCGGCCACACCACCAATCAAATCCCAACCCCACCCTTAATTTCACTCATTTCTCATTCATTTCATTCTAATTTACCTTATTTTATTCCCCATAAAGCCCATCAAAATATCTTATATCGATTTACGGTGAAATTTGTATGCTCTTTATACATATATTGTCTCACTCCACCTAATAGCTTCGATATCGGAGCCAAATTCTAACCCCTTTTGCGTGTCTATATACCTCATTAAATAAATTTCACGTGTTACTCGTAATTTGAAGGCTGGTTTCCTCCTCTTCAAAAGGATAGATTTCGGTGTGAAAACATCCGCCGGTTTCACATGGTTGGGTACTCGCGGCGCATGTGAAACGTGCAGAGTCCGATAGTTCGAGCACATTTTTGGCGTGTTCTTCTTGGATTTATTAACATTAAAAGGCAGATCCATGTACGGGTGGTATTCGATGCTGCAAATGAGAAAACTGCCTTCTCAGGTAGCTTTGAGCTCTGTACACTGCACACATTGAAAGCCCGCTGCATGCCTGATTCGGTCGAGCATTCCCACATGCAAACCTATCCGACTCTTCGATCGCCTTAAATTATATTTGGAACGTCATCAAACGAGAAAGCCCGGAATCGACAGAGACGAAAGAGAATTCGCATCACAGATGTCTCGTAGCTTAGCCCTGATCTGGATGCTGCAATTCAGCCCGTAGCACGTGGAAGAATCGCCATAATAGTCAACGCACACACTTGTTTTCACTTGGTTAATGTGAGATTATGTGGCACCTTTGCCAACTATTTTAAAAATTTAAGATATTAGATAAACGGGTAATTTATTATTTAAATATTCTAACACTAGTCTGGTCTTCTTTTTTTCCCCTAACACTAAACATGGACATACTTTATTGAGAAGGCAAATGATGATCTGGAAAAATTTGAATTCAAAACTTTCTGTTCTGATATCATGTGAAATTTTGTAAGACTATCCTAATTTTAAAAGTTTAAGCTATTAGATAAAGATATGATATAATATGTAATTACTCCAAACAGTCAATCTACACCAAAACAATGTTTGCCCCCACACAAATCAATTACACAATGCAAAAGCAAGTCAAACCCACATTTGAATATATGGCGTTCATGCATTTGCAAAGATTTTATCTTCTTTTTGTTGGTGGAAATGAATGTCATTTTTGTCCCCATTTGCTTGCGAAATTAGAAGCGCTACAGCTTGCGAGTCACGCAATCTCTCTTTTGTTTAAATTAATCATTGGAGGTCAACCAAGTAATTTCTTCTTGTGGGGGATCAGAAATTGTCGAAGGTTGCTTGCCATAACAACCAAGCTAATCAAAAGAGAATGTGCACCACATGTTGAATCGTTGCCAACGGGGCTATCACCTTGGGGACCTGATGTGGGAATTGGAAGGTGACTCCAAATTACGTGTTAGTCACCATTTTATGCTTTATCCTAACAAGAGGGAGCAATAAACAAGAGGCCGAGGCCAATCAAATGATTATTCGAGCGGTGCGCGCTCGCTTTCTGTTCCCCTTCCCTGGCTAAGAGCCTGCGAGATGTTAATCAAGATTGTTTTGGGCTGACTAGGAAAGGAAAGGGGAAGGGAGAAATGGCGTGTAGCAAGAGTGGATTGACAGATCAGAATGACACTTGGCAATCCTTGTATTTTTTAGTGTGATCGTGAAGCATCTTTTTGCGGGGATTTGGTTACAGCCACAACCACAAAGGGACATGGCAATCCTTTTTTCAAAATGATATGTGGATGTGGTGAGAGATCTTTTTTCCTCGAAAGCAATTCGAGTTTTGAGAACTCTTTCGAATTAGTAAGCATCACATCGGAGTCGCCGGATTTCATGACCTGCTTTTGGACATCGAAAACAAAACTTTGTTGGTTGGCTTCAGGTATGCCTAGAGCATTGCCAGACGATTTGGTTCTCTTTAACCAGTACGTTACTAATGGGATTCTACCTAAAAGAAGAAAGGAAGGAAGGAAGGATCGAAAAGTCAACTTTAATAGGAGTCTAGGATACACAGACAAAACACATCTCTTCTTGGACTCCATACCAGGATTTTCTTATTGGATTGGGACCCTCGGATTCCACTGAAAATAGTAAAACTCTTATCAATCCCCATCGAGACCATGGCTTAGATTAATTGAAGAAATGGATCTCCCTAGTCAATAATCTATTTTCCACATGATTGACATGATCTTTATCGCCCCGATTTAATATTGAGAGGATCCGAATCTACTCATTGAAGATGAGCCTCGAGCATTCATGTGATGTGACCTTATCACCGCGTTATTTTCATCTTTATAAAAGCAAGCGCTTAGGGAAGCAAAATACGCACGAGATTATTCGCGGTTAGTTCAATCAAAGTTGAGGTTCTTGCATCGGGCCATGCAATCCTCTCTCTGTATTTAGAACACGCATATACAGGGTCGTCTGCCTTTACTCGATAGCAGGCCAATTAACTAAAACCATCCGCATTCATCAGGCATCATCCCGTCCATCGTTAAGACCATACATACAAGAAAAGAATGAAGTAATATTATAATATAAAGCCAACTTCCCAAGATTGAAGTCCGTCCACGGAAACACAATATCTTGCTTTCCCAATTCAATTATCAGTTTCCTTTCACATTCAGCCTTTGAAGTCAAATCGAACCCCCCCAACACCTCATTAAATTCAGTTTGGAAAGTCATGTTTTGAGTCCCAACATCTCATTAAATTCAGTTTGGAAATTCATGTTTTGAGTCTATTACGTCTCCTCTCTCTCTCTCTCTCTCTCTCGTGTCGTGTTGGAAATTCATATTTTGAGTCGATTACGTCTCCTCTCTCTCTCGTGTTGTCATAATCGAAAGGAATAGAGCTCGTGGGAAAACTGTGCAACTTAATGTTAATCTTATCGTTACGCCCTAGCAAGCTAAGTTAGCCACAACGTCAATCAAACACCATTTCCACATTCATACCTGCATCCCTCTCTCCCCCTGTTTCTAATTCTTTTCCGACAAAGCTATTTCCTTCATAAGGAGATTTCGTGCAACCGGTACATACTCCCATAAATCACGTTTCGGCGTTTTCATCAATGGCATTGACTCCAACAATTTGCCGCAGAGTAACACATAATAATCAGATTAAAATAGATATAAAGAGCCGCAAGGATTATTTTACATCCTTTGAAATTTATCAGCGTTCATCAAAAATAGCTTCCCTCAACATTTGGTCAGTTTGGCTTAGGTTAGTTATTGCGCGCCTCAGAGATGCATCATGTCGACTTGGTCGTAATCCCCAACGAGTGTCTACCTAATCAAGAAGTATGATCACACAATCAATTTGGTCAATGGAGTAGCTGCATGTATTTATGTCTCGAAATGTTCCAAGAACGATCCAGCATCCAAATAGAGATATTTAGTCGACACAAGTTGCAAACTTCATTCAGATGAAATGCAACAGACCAAGTCGAGGTCCGAGTGCGACGCTACCCCAACACAATAAATGCTAGGTCCTACTTTAATGGAATGGTCTTGCCCAAGTTGTATAGTTATGATATGCGTCTAGATATGCTTCTACGATACCTGCACATTGATCAGGTGACTATCCATTCGTTAAAATTATCATATACCCATCAAGACCACGACAAATCACTTCCCTTCAAATAGGGTTGAATTATGGAATTCTTCACAGTAATTACCATCCATTTCTCTCGATCGAGAGTGACGTGGCACACTTACAAGCCTAAGAGGAGATTGTGTGAGTCAATGTACGCTGAACCTCCGTACAATTATAGGGATTGAAATGCTAAAGACTCCCAACAAATCAACCAGTAACCAATTGGACTTCAGAAACAAATTTAAAATACATCTTGCGATTTCTGCAAAAAGGGATGGTACAAACGAAAACCAATATAATCGCATTTGGGAGATGTTATTTAAGTGACCAAGCAGACCGAGAAGAAAACTAAAAACAAAGAGATCTAATTTAAATCCAAAAACTTTACAATGGGTTAGCGTAAACTGTACTGAGGTCATACCTGTTGAACCTTCCAGCACCTTTGTTGCCGAGAAGAGCTAAAGCACATCTACTAAAAACACTGTCAGTAGGCTACAGCTACTTTTCCCTCCATGTAGAAAGTAAGGGTGAAATTTGCAAAAACCTCGAGGTTGTGGCGTAAGGGTCATCTGAAGTAATGGATACTTTTTCATTCCCTATAATACAACCTCTCTTGTGTTCTCAGTGAAGCTATAATCACCTTTATCACCTACTCCTTCCTTCTCAAGTTCTTCTATGATCTTTTCAATCTGTCTTCTGTACACCGGCATGAAGTGGTCAGCAATCATAGTTTGAGACAACCTGATTTTACTGTATAATGAACGCGGAGTAAGGAAAATCCCGACTTTGCTTTCCAAACTAGTGTCTGATTCACTTGTGTTAGGGGCGTCGCTTACAGCTTCATCAGAGTGAAGGGTTATTAGATGCATGATCTTCCCTGGAGGGAAAAACCTGTGTGCTTCCTTCATTTCAGTGGCAGAGCTCTCTGGCTGTGCTTCACCTACCTCGGCCATTGCAGCTGCTTCTTCTTCTCTAATTTCCTTCTCCACATCCGTCTCCTCGCCATCCCTCCTACTGTATAGATCATGCTCTAGTTGCTGCCACAACTCAACTTCAGTCATATGGTCCTCATGCCTCTTGTCACTGTTGAGGTCCTCACCACCATCACCATCAGCATCACCATCGGCAAGTCCATTAACTTCTTCAGAACATGAACACTCAATTTCGGATGTCCATTCAACCCCTTCAGCAGAAGATACAGGAAATTCAACAGTTCCCATCCCCGTGGCTTTGCGCTGGTAAGAAAGAAGAGCCTCGCCATTTGCTGTCTCAGAGCTTGAACATTCTAGGTTACTTTCCTCCTTGAAACTTGAACGAGAGGTAGTGGCTCGATGACGGGGACCCATGCATGACCATGACGATAAACGAAGGCTAGGACGTGTCCATGCAGCCTGGGCCATGCTCTGTGCTCGCTTCATAACCACCTTTGACATGGAAAACCACAGCAGAAATCACTTGACGCACGTTGCAGAACATGCAAACAAAACACTCGTGTTTTCACCCATCAACAGATTGATACCAAGAGAGTATTACCTGAGTGCCACTTGAAACTGGACGCAAAATAGCTCCAGCTCCAGCAACTTTTGCTTTTGCACTGGCCATTGATGGAAGACGGGATCCCAGAGCCGACGCAGATCGATAAACAGTGCTAAGAATGCGAGTGCGCTCGATTTGATTCCTCAGATCATTCAGCCAAGCAGATGCAGTAACCTTAAAGAGATCAAAGTGGACTTCGAAATATTAGAAATCAGATTTTGGTCCAAGACGATGAGAGAGTATCGAACATAAGGTCCTTATTGTGCAAATATTATAAACTGGATTTTGGTTCAAGACAATGAGAAAGAATCGAACAGAAGGTCCTCCAGTGTTTGGCAGGCATTAATCACACCAGGAATATACTGGATTAATCACACCAAGAATATAACCTGATCAAGCATGATACCACAGAGAAAAAGTTCATACGATACAACTAACACAGGGAGAATGAACTTAATCATACGGGTCTAGCAGAAATATAAAAACTTTAAACTTCCTCATTCCCAGATATTCTTAGACTAATTACTCTTAACTATTGTTCCAGTAAAAATGAGTTTCATGTAGGATACACCATAATAAAAGGGTAGCTTAAAATGTGTTCCCCTGTTCTGCCTGTTTATCTCTAGGGTCACATGGATCGAGCTAAATACTCATGTAGAGTAGAGACCTAAAACCTAGCTTTCAATCAAAGTGAATCAACAACTCATCAAAGATACACACAACTATAGTTTGCATGGGGGATTAGTCAATAACTTCCTCAAACCAACAACGCTGAAGTTTATTCAACCATTAGCAGATCACCAAATGCATGAGAATACAGTCTTGATTTTCACTGTTCCCATCTATTGTGAAATAATGCCTTCTTAACTTTCTTCAGTCAATTGTTAAGATAAGCATTAACAATTGAAATATGAAGGACAAATCAACTCCTTTCTAGCTTTTTTTTTTTTTAATCTTTTTGGTCTGTAACTCCTTTCTAGCTTTGCATGCCAAAAATCATTATAACCACCAGCATAGAACAGCCAATTGAAAATAGCACCAAACAAGTCGATCAAGGGCAACAAAGATAAGAAGAAATATTATTCCCACAAACTGCATGTTACATAAAACACTACCTCTGCTCGCAAGTCATCCACTGAAGCCGCCGAAAATGTAGGCACTAAGTCTGCTCCATTTATTATAGAGGTGATAAAGTCTTTGCCAGATTCTGCCAATTCCCACGTCATGCATGCAGCTGCCAATATTATATTCAGTTAATCCAGTGGACAAAAATAATTTATTGAAGAACAAGAATATCCCAAAACAAGCTGTTTCATCAAAATTTAGTAACAAGTAGAATAGAAAAAAATGTAAGGCTTCCACATCAGAAGAACCAACCTGGAGCAAATGTATAGCACGAAGCAGTTGATAATTCCTTTTGCTCACGCAAAACATAAGTTAAAATTGCCGCTGTGCCTCCACCCAAAGAATGCCCAATGATCTACCAATTCACAAAAGGAGTTACTACAATTTTTTTTCATTAGAATTACTGCAATTAATTCAACCCATCACCATAATCACAACAAGAACATATATTACAAAGGTAAGGGATAAACAATGAGAAGAGCTGCTTCTAAATTCTGAACACTCATTTTCCCCTACAGACCTTGCATTTGATTCTATGAGGAAAGGAATGATCAATACAAGCAAGACTTACCTTGAGCTTATAATCAGGGTACTCCCCAAGTGCTTTGAGGAGACAAGGAGTTGCAAGCTTGGCAATCCACCTAGCAGCTGCAACCATTCCACAATGTGCATATCCCAGAACTAAGTTACTAACTCCCCCCTCGTGTACAACACTGTGATGAAATGGTACCACAGCTCCAGTAACAGCGGTCAGAGTATCTTTAATGCTATGCGTTCCACGAATCACTAAAAGAAAACATCTTGAGTTGTGATCAACCAAAATGGTAAAAGCTGGCTTCAAAATCTGCAAAATGAATATAGAAAAATCATAACCCCAGAACATATACCGTACAGTCTTCACTATTAGGCCAAGCTATGTTAAAGTTATCCAAGTTGCAAAGTAGCTTACTCCTGCTTTTGGTTCCTGAAGAAGTACTTGCTCTTCAGAGTACCCAGTCTCCTTTAGAAACACAGGGAAAGTCTTTTTGGAAAAAAACCAACAGAGAGTCAACAACTTCACTAGATATCTAAGCTCAACAACAATTTCACGGCCTTTTAGCTGTAAGCTATCTTCACCACCAAATACGGTGCCAACTGGTAAGTTTCCCTGCAAAACGTGGTTGTACGATTAGAAGCATGAAAGTAAGGAAATAAAGTTTTTCATGCCTCGCTCAAATCATGCCGAAATTTTAAAAAACTTCAAAAGGAAGCACTATGCTAATACAAAGTCTTCAATCGCAACAAGCACCCAAAGCGCTCGAGGATATTTAGTGTATAAACAAACGTGAACCTCTATGAGTTTTCCATTAATTTCTGTTTTGACGCATCTTTATAGATGTCTTCCTGGCTGGCCCTCCGTCAAAATCACATTTTCCTCAACCTTATCCTCCATCAGAACAGCAAGCAACAGAAGGCTTCATCGAGACTATGCACATGATTCGTGTTTGTTAACATCTAGCTACCCTATATCTATTGAGCTTAACAACCCCTTCTCAGTCAAAATGAGATTTGATAGCATTCCATCCAGAAAAACTTCAGAAGTATTGTGTGAATCAATCAACCTCCAGACGCCTAAAGGCTCACCATCCACAAAAATCCTATAATACGTCTACCAAATTGGCCCAGAAGACAAAATATTAAGCAATCTCAGTCCATGATTTTAAACCTCACCGCATGCTTATTCTTACCTGTTCCTCTATTGATCAAAGTCAATAAACTCAAACACTCGGTTTTCGACCTGCTTCATATCTAACATCGTTCCGCAGTCACATATGTTAAACATGTACGAAACACTTCACTTCACCTTAAAATAAAGATGCATATTCTACTGGCCAGCACACCATAATGAAGTCTTCCATGTAAATAACAGAAAAGAAATAAGCGACAAAGATCAAATGAAGCCGAACACCGATTCGAAAACAAGCAAAGGAAATAATTTTATTACCTGCCTCTTGAGAAGGAAGCTGATCCCGAATGCCAAATCCCCAATAGGCCACTTGCCGAGAGTCTCCGAGTAAGTGAACCTCAGAGTCTCCGACAAGGTGGCGATAGTCTCCAGCCAAGTGCCCGGCGCCTGGACGAGCCGGTGCGAAACCCGATCAATGCCCAGAGGAGGATGATCCGACCCGACATGACCGCCGTCGTCGTCGTCATCCCCCGACGACGCCTCCGTCAGTATCTTGCGATTCAAAGTGTAGTACAATAGAGCAGCGGCGCCGGCCGCGGTAGCCATGGTGGCCGTCGCCATGAGCCTGCAAATCACTCTCCCGAAATCAATCGCGCGTAACGGAAGAAGAAGATCTCGATCACGCAAAGCAAGCGAACCGCTCAAAATTCCAAAACCGAAAAAAAGAAGAAGAAAACACTCGATTCCGAAAACGGCAACGGCCGCCGACTCAAGCGACGACGATCGACGAAACGGAGGAAGGAGGGAAGGGGAAGGGGGGGGGGAGAAGGATTGAAGACCTGAACATGATGATGATGATGATGATGATGATGATGATGATGATGATGAAGATGAAGATGATGATGGCGTAAAACCCTAATCATCCAAAAACCAACAGAGGAAGAAAAAGGAAAGAATGAAAGAGGAGGAAGAAGAAGAAGGACAATCGTGTGGGGGAACCTGAATGACTTGGTTTGAACTCCAACCAGCAAATCCCCAACCGCAGAAAAGCTTTGTCTTTCTCACTACGAAGGGATCCCACGAGAGATATGCTAATTTGCTCCCAGCATCTTTCTCCCTCTCCCTCCTCCTCCTTCTCCCTCTCTCTGTTTGCGCGTTTTCGCGTCTATCTCTTCTTCTTTTTTCCCGAGAAATTGAAGCAAATAAGTCGATGAATTTTTTGATTCAACGCGTAATTTAATCACTATATTTTCAATTTCATTAATATAATTCTTAAAATTTTAAATTATTTAATATAATTCTTGCATTTTTAGTATATAGTCTATACGGCCTTTAAAGTATATAAAAATGTTCGATATAATTCCTATCTTTCAACTGTATTAAACATATATTAAAAATTTAAAGATTATATTAAATAAATTATAAATTCAAAAACTATATCGTATATTAAATTAAAGTTTATAAATTATTAAACAAATTATAAATTTAGGAATTAAATTAAATATCGAAAAAAAGTTTAGAATTAATTATGTCAATATCTCTTTTTTATTTTACCATTTTTATTTCTTTGCTTATTGCAGGTTTTTATCTCGGTGGGGACGGGGATGGGATCCGCCATTTGATGATGCGGGGAAACGCGGCGTGAAGCATCTGCCGGCCGTGCCGGCCACGTGGCTCCAGGAGAACTAAAGAAAACAAACGCTGGGGGTTGGGTTGGGGGGAATGCGAAAGATCGGATGTGATGGGTTGGGTCGGCGGCGTGATTGCGAAAAGTCGCAACCGACTTTCGACTTTGCGCACCAGATTTAGAATAAGTCTTAACGCCACGGCATTTTTGAGGAATTCGTTCTTCTTCTTCTTTTCTCATTACCTGGAGAGCAGAAGATTGCAATGTCCCGCGTTCAATCTGACATCTCGCGACCTCCAAAAAATGAAGTCTCATCCGACAATGGTCCAATTCGCACCTAAGATGTTTGCACTTTTGCTGGACATCATAACTGCAATTGAACCTGCAGTCGAACCTAACGCAGAGACTTTTGGACCACAACTCTTTCGGAACCTCATATACATGGGATTCACGGAGACATTATCAACAATTTTTAGACCAAGTAGCCCAACGCGTTCACTCGTTACGGGATAACATATTTTGACCTAACAGGAGACCGATGCATGCAAGAACATATCCCTACTTTTTTTTTCTTTTTCTTTTTTTAATCTGCGTAACGCAACAAAGTACCACTTGTTCATGTTCTCTACATGATAAGGTTTAATTGAAAAAAAAACTGACTAATGAAACTAAATCAGAGAACCAAGTTACATTTTACATGAATAGGATGTCTAGGAAATGAAACTCAAAGCACCTTATGACCCCACTGATGAACCGACCACCGGTCGTCTATCTATGCAGATCTTCGGTATGAATGACGTTTTGTGTCCTACAAAGTTAAATTGTCTACCGTTTATGTTTAGGTGTACCCAGCTAAAAACTATCACGTAACGTAAGGTAAATGATCTGAAAACCAATCACCTCTACAGCTTGGCCGTTTAGAGATAAAAACGAAACCGAGTAGATCGAAGAGTTCTTACTCCTGCTTCCTTACCATCCACCACGCTTTAGAATTGTCAACTGAAACTAGAATTTCATGAACAAATGTTACACACTTTGCGATAACAGAGATGGGAAACTAACAAAGGGCATCCCCTTGATAATTGCAGATAAATTCCGTAAGAACTTTGGAAACATGAAATACTCGGGGCATGTATTTCTCAAACAGGTTCATCCCACGCTTAGTCGCGCTCGCTAATTGCAGTCAAGTGCTCATCGATTTCCTCAGTGGACAAAACCCTGAAGACTGGATTATCACTCCTCACCACTCCAACCTACAAATAAACATTAAAGGACTTATCATCCGATAATAAAAGAGCTGCATCATAATTGTCATTTCCAATGGAATAACATGTTCCACAAACACAATATGAGGACTCATCTTGCAAACTGGATGTCTCATGTCATCACAGGAAAAGCATGCATTTCAACAGCTTTTGTTAAAAAAATTCTCGACAAAGCTCTTCCGCATCAAACCAGCCTAGGTGTAAGTCCAGTGTTACTAGCATGGCTTATACTCATAATGTCAACTTGACAGTGTGTTCTCCTTGCCATTTTCATGCCTGCCTTTACAAGAAGATTATGTATTTTATACAAAGAGCATGTAACTGCCACTGTGAAAGGCAGGTCTAAAGAGGAAGACTAGGAAGTGATCTTTTGCCCTATGTTCCATGTCTAGCAGCTGCTTGCCACTAACCCATGTACCATTGGAGCAGAAGTGGACTATACTGATCCAAAGTATGCAAACGTTGAAAATTTGAGAATGACTATGATCTGTCCCCAACCATCCATCAAGCAAAAGATGTTCAAGCAACAGCAGGGAAACAACCCTATCTACCAACACACATAACAAACAGAGATGTACCTCAATCTCATTCGCCTTAAAATCCTCTTGTAGGACAGATTGCAAGGCTGAAATTGCAGTCTACAAAGAAAAGGTACAACTAACATCAGACCTCAATTATAGAAATGAGCAAACTATGAGATAGATGGAACGATAATTTCAATGTATGACTCTTCCAACAAGAACATTTATAAGACACATACATTTGAATAAGCTTAACAATGAATCATCCATCTGCTATATTCACAAAGAATTTTATGACTGGGAAAGGAAAAAGTCACTCTCCTATTCTTAAAAAATTGTAAAAGGGAGAAAGAAAACCAAAATCGGCACAAAAAGCACCTAAGGCATCCTCCAATTGAATCTTACAAATTTCGAGAAAAACATCTACCTGCACAGTCTCGTCGTACGAAAATGCAGGATCATTCTTCATTTTCTTTTCCAAGAAATTAATTGCCTCTTGCTCTTTTGATCCAGCACTCGTAGCCTGAAACACATTACAATAAACAATCTGATAAGCTCTGGATATCATTTAGTTCAGAGACATTATAATAAGAACTAATCATTTGTCCTCACATGTGGCATCATTACGGGCAATGACACAATAATGGTCAATAAAAACTTATAATTCAAATTATTGTTTAATTCTGCCATTGACAGCAGACATATGACTATTCTCTTTGTCATTAGGAAACCTACAACATCCACTGATAGCTATGCAGTAAACCAACCAGATAAGAAGAATACATGCAGTCCACAAGCCCTGAATAAAAAGAAGAGCTATTATCTCTTCCACTTGGTCAAATTAAGAGAGAACCAAGCAGGAGTGATTTACACTGAATAACATATCAAAGAAAGGCTACATTTACTGAGCAGTTCACTTCACCGCACCACAAGTCAGAGACATGGAATAGAGAAAAAAATTAAGGGGGTGTATGTGCACAAAAAATGTTCTCCAGTATAAGCATCGAGGCACATGGATGATATGGATCGACACATATTGTCTATTTGGAAGAATTTTAAGACAATCTCATGGAAATGAGCTACATTCCAAGAGATGGGTGGAAAAGAGATTGACACTGAAAACCAGACAACTGAGATGGTGATGCATATTCTGGGATGGCAGACCATAAAGTGCCCATATTACATAAAACCACATCAATATACATCTGTTGAACTTCCTGTAGTGCATGATGCGAGGCTATGAGACAAAATAGTGATGGACAAATGCAGCAAAAACATAATATACCTTATGTCCAAAGAAGTGGCCAGCAGGGTCACATTTGTATAATCTCGGTCCAAACTCTTCATCAATGCCCAAAACCATTGCAACTTCCAGCAACAACAACAAAAAATCACAACAGAAGAGTAGCATCAGTATGCATAAAAAATAAATTATCACACGGGATACAATAAAATGATCATTGGAAAAGAAAAACAAAGGGGGCGTTTTGAAGCACGTGAAGAGCACCATCTGCCAGAATCAGTCAGCAGAGGAATATAAATAACTGGGTGAATGAGTAGAGACCAACCTACTCCCAGTGGTCTCATATAAGCATGCTGAGTATAAATCTGGGACTTGTCTGCTATCCTGATAATCAAAAGAACACAAAGTAAGCCAAATGGGAGAATACAGAGCTTGTATGTCTTAATATATAACCCTTCTCTTTTGTTTGACCATATCCATAGTCTACCAATGGGAAGAAGCAAACACTCAATGCCTGTATCTTGCAGGATCAGACAGACTATATAGTACCCGTTTCTCATTTTATTTAAACATGAGACTAACCATTTTGCCAATACATCCACAGGCATCTCATATCCATTTCTGAAGCGGAACTCAGCTGCCTCATTTCGTGCTTGCTGAACTAAGGTCCTAGCATCAGCTGTAAAACAACGTTGCCAACGTTATAGAGGCTACAAAGCAAATTTCAGAAGACAAAAATGCAATTGATCCCATGCCAATAGTGTTATTAACATGCAAGACACCAGTAGCCCATCAACATTGTAGAGTATATGTTATCGATGATACAGCAAAAAATTGATTTATTGTCTGCATTCAGTTAAATGTGTCTTCATCTCTAAGTAGCTCTAACCTTTTCTATCTTAGCACTGGTAGTCATACAACTAACTACACAATTTCTTCTACACAATGGACTTCTTTTCTGTCTTGAGAAGAATGCAACTTTACCATACAATCGAAACTAATTGTAAAAGCATCTTTGTCAACACGAACGAATGAACATGTCTTAGCTCCAGATGCCACACACTACACAGCTCGCTTGCCAGAGTACCAAAACCCAGAAAGCCATTAATTAAGCTTGTACAACCTCTCAGGCATGCAAATTTTCACCAAATAGGAAATCAAGTGAAAAAAACGAGGGCAACAAACCTGTCATTCCAGTAGCTAGCAAGCCGAGGAACTTCGTGATGGGAAAAAGGTGCGTCACGCTTGTCTGATCCAGAAGCTTGTCCTGTAAAAGAAGAACTCCACGTCAGAGAAAAACCCAACAACTCAATCTTCAAGACCAGCCGAGAAACAAAAAAAAAAAAATCCTAAGCACGACACTCACCGGGACCTTCTTCTGAGTGACCACACATACCGAATCCTTCCCGCGGACACCGATCGAGGTGATTCCAGCAGCCTTAACCGCCTTAAAAGCATACTCTGCAAGACATCCGACCAGAAAACACTCAATCCAGCCGATTCGAATAAAAAAAAACCAACGACCGAAATGTGCAGATCTTATTCTAATTGGGCCAGCGGCCCAGGCGGCGATGGCTAGGAATCGCGAAGGCAGTCATCCGCGAAGCGGCCGAGGGAGGTGCGCCTCGAATTCGATTCGATTCGGTTCAATCTACTGGCTAGGGCGAGAGTGCGAGTGCGGCGAGAGTGGAACGGACCTACTTGGAAGAGACGGCCCTCGGGGGAGAAGATCGTGATGTGGCGATCGTATCCGCCTCCGCTGCCGCGACTCATCTTCGCTGCTGCTGCTGGCGATTCGACGTCTTCCTGCTCGAGGGTTCTTCTTCTTCTTCTTTCTTCCTCGAAGGATGCTGCTGGAGTGCGCAGAAAGAAAACCTTCACGCCCTGGCTTCGAAATGAAAGCGAAAAAGGTCAAGAGGCTCGAAACGACTCGTCGCTTTTGGGGCGTGTTTTTTATTTGCGCTTTGAGCTTGGAGAGGAGGTGGAGTGGGCGACAAGCCAACCGGCCCAATTGCCCAACCGACCGGACCGGATTAATTGACGGACGTGGAAATAGCTTGAGATGGCCTGGGCCTGGTCTTGGGCTTGAGCTGGGCTGACGATTTGGACCAGATCAGTCGGCGGGCTCGAAAGTCTTAGTCCAAACCCTATCGTTATAATAAGAAGAGATTATTTGTTCGTGGAATGATCAGGCCGAGTGGGCCTGAGATCGTGCAATTCCTATGCCCTATATTCCATGATTTTGTGCATGTGTAACTAATTATAAGCATACAGGTATAATGCTTGATATCATTAGGAAAAAGATTAACGAGTGCATAGAGAGTAGTACAATGCTCAATGAGTGGGTTAGGCCAGGTTATGCTGAGTAAGGGGTGAACAGTTCCAAGTTCCATACAGATTCCTCTTGGAATATGCTTGCTAAAATAGGTTTCTTATATTTTGGAATCTTGTGCCTACTATAATATCCTATAATCAGAAATCTACCTTATCATAGGTTTCAAAGTCGATTCCAAGTTCTACTCAAGTTCCACCCGCATTACTAATTGAACGATTGCAATGAATTATTACTTTTAATGGTATCACTTGCTGTTATAGTCTATTGATAACAACTTATATTTAAACATTGAAATAATGTGTAACATTGACAAAGTAAAAGTCTTTGTCACAAAATAAAAACTCAAATTAGTAGTTCCAGACTATAAACCCATCGTTGAACGCTATGGAATGCTGTAGGATAATGCATAAACATATATATATATATAAAACATAAAAACTTACTATAGATCCCACCTACCTATAACCTAGAATATTTCCATCCAAATAAGTTTCTCGATTTTTGGAACCTAAAATCTAGAACCTACCCCACATATCTTGGAACCTAAAGTCAGACAGGTTCTTACCAATCATATTCTTCAGTTCCAAGTTCTACCGTAAGATCATGTTCACCCCTAACATTGGGGTAACATAAGTATCATCTCATGAAGCTTATTTTTTTGAATGGGCCACTTTTGGCTTTTTCTCGATGATTTATTTCGTGAAAATTTAACAACAGCAATGTAGAATTATGAGTCAATATTGGCGCATGTTGGTCGATTTAGGTATTTCGCATGACTTATAGTATGACTAGTAGAGCCACAAGATCTAAAAGAGCCAAAAAATTAAAATCAATAGTCACTTCAAACACGCCCTCAAGCTTCTAGTGTCCCTTGGATTTGGAGGTGATTTTTTTTTCCCTTTTGCTTTTTCTTGGACACGAAATGGCATGCTTGATTTGGCCTAAATTTAAGGCGATGGCCCATAACTATTATTTTTTATTGGTACTACTCTACTCTTATTCTAACACTTAGGGTCCGTTCGTTTCGCGGAAAATTGGTCATTTTAGGAAAATATTTTCTCAAAAATCATTTTTCAGGAAAATGACTATATTTTCTAATGTTCGGCTGAAATTTGAATTTTGAGTGAAAAATATTTTCCACCGTTCATTAGCTAATGTAATTATTTGGGAAAAATTATCAAAAAATTGAATTTTAATATTTTTAATTGACCAAAAAATTAGTTTTTTTTATTTTTTTAAATCAATTTTTAATTATTTGTATTTTTAAAAAATCGAAATTTTTATTATTTTTTATTATTTCTTTCTTTTTTCCTTTTCCTTCCTCCTTCCTCCTTCCTCCACCGTCGCACGCCTAACAATTGCCGGTTGCCCGGCGATCGACCAAGACCCGGTCGCTAGATTTGGCGAGCTCGGGCGAGGCCCGAGCCCCGCCCAGCTCGCCGAATCTAGCGAGGCCAGAGCTCCGCCCCAGGCCGGCGAGGCCCAAGCTTGTCGGGCTCAAGCGAGCTCGGCTTCCCCAGATTAAGCTAGGTGGAGCCTCGCCAGCCTAGGGCGGAGCCTCGTTTGGCTCGCGGCCGGTCGCCGGCTGCCATCGTGGCCGGCGATCGGCCAAGGCTAAGGAAGAAAGATGAAAAGAAAAAAAGAAAAGGAAAAAAAAAGAAGAAAAAGAAAGCATAAAAATAAAACAAAAATGTGTTTGTGAAAAGAAGCAATGTGGAAGAAGTTATGGAAAATGTTTTCCAGTTTTGAAAAGTGGAAAACATTTTCCTCATCTTTGAATGTTGTTTTTTCTAATGATGGAAAACATTTTCCTTAAGTAGTTTATTTTCCGTGAAACGAACACTGGAAAATTCGGAAAACGTTTTCTTGTAAATCATTTTCCATGAAATGAATGGAGCCTTACTTTTAAATTTTTATTCGCCTTTTACTGATGTGTAGGAAGTAAACTCACAACTAAAGTTATATCGTTCCCATCCCAATTCATTTTGCCTCGAACCTTTCATCTCCTCATTTCCATGTGATAAAAGTAGTCATTGGGGCAAATTTCATTAGTTACATTGACCCATAACTTATTTTCTCTCGTTTTGTTCTTTTTCCTGATTCATGAAAGTTACAGCTGTTCCCAATTTTCCACGGAGGGGCTATACATGAACGAAGGTGGTTGGCCTTTCCCATCACCCGATGCCGGATGGTCATTTTCTCTGTCGAATGAAATGAATAGGTCTTTAACCAAACGAGTGGCATGCATTAACAGTGTACTCTCCCACTTAGTAGTGATTTCATATCAAAACGATCGCCTTACCTTTGTCTTATCGCTGTCTCTCTGTCCTAATCACCCTTTTAAAAATTTCTTTAATCTCTCATTTTTTTTATTTTTTTTTATGTATTTCAACCATGGGTGACTCGTCTTCGCTGCTGCTGCTGGCTTCTGACGATTTGACGTCTTCCTGCTCGAGGGTTCCTCCCCTTCTTCTTCCTTCCTCGAGGGATGCTGGAGCGCACCGAAAGAAAACCTTCGCCCGGACTGGCTTCGAAATGAAACCGAAAGAGGTCAAGAGGCCCGAAACGGCTCGTCGCTTTGGGGCGTGTTTTTGATCTGCACTTGGTGGAGTGGATGACCAGCCAACCGGCCCAATGCCCAACCGACCGGAGTGGATTAATTGAAGGACGGGAAAAAGATTCTGACCTAATGAGATGGCTCGGGCTCGGGCTGAGCTGACGATTTGGACCGGATGAATCAGCGGGCTCGAAAGTCCTTGTTCATGGAATGATTGGGGCGAGTGGGCCTGAGATCAGACGCTTCCTATACGTCGTATTCCATGATTTTGTGCATGTGGAACTATAAGCATACAAGCATAACGTTTGATATCATTAGGAAGAAGATCAACGAGTGGATAGAGGGTATAATGCTCAATGGGTGGG
The DNA here is from genome assembly GCA_016097605.1 of Eucalyptus guilfoylei. Lineage (NCBI taxonomy): Eukaryota > Viridiplantae > Streptophyta > Magnoliopsida > Myrtales > Myrtaceae > Eucalyptus > Eucalyptus guilfoylei. Next base: position 49,662,326 of record CM027865.1, on the reverse strand, counting down.
TAAGGCTAGCGTATGTTGGGTAGGGATGAGTGGTTCTAAATTCCATACGAGTTCTATCATAAACCTACTTATTCAAACAAGTTTCTTATTTTTTGGAACTTAGTATCAACCATGCATATCTTGGAACTAGAAATGTCCCTGTCATAGGTTCCAAGTTGGTTCTAAGTTTTACCCAGATTTTACTTGTATTATTAATTGAATGATTGTAATGAATCATCACATTTAATGATCACTGCTTGCTGTTACAATCTATTGATCATAACTTATATTTAAACACATGAATAATATACAATATTAACAAAGTAAAAATCTCATTCATAAAATGAAAGCTCAGAGTAATGATTCCATAATGCGATGGAATATTGTAGAATCACAAAAAACATAAATCAAGAAAAATACAAAAATTTGTTATAGATTCTACTTGCTTATAACTTGAAACCTACCCATCGAAATAGATTCTCTATTTTTTGAAACTTAAAACCTACCATGCATCCTTCAGAACCTGAAACAGGACATGTTCTCACCAGTCCTATTCTCCGATTCTATATGTTTTATCCTGGAATCATGCTCACCTTTAACATTGGAGCAACATAAGTATTATCTCATGAAGCTTATTTTTTCAATTGGCCAAATTATTCCGTGAAAATTGAACAACAGTAACGTGGAATTATGAGTCAATATTGGCACATTTTGGTGGATTTACGTATTTCGCATGACTTATAGTAAAACTAATAGAGCCGCAAGACCTAAAAGAGAAAAAGAATTAAAATCAGTAGTCACTTCAAACACGCCCTTAAGCTTCAAGCGTCTCTTGAACTCGGAGGTGATTTTTGTTTTATTTTCCTTTGCTTTTTCTTGGACATGAAATGGCATGCTCGATTTGCCCTAGATTTAAGGTATCGACCCTCAACTTATTCTCTCTCAATTTGTTCTTTTTCTTGATTTATGAAAGTCACAGCTGTTCCCAATTTCCCCCAGTGTGGCTATACATGAACGAAGGTCGTTGGCCTTTCCCATCGCCCGATGCCCGATGGTCATTTTCTCGGTCGAATGAAATGAACGTCTCTAACCAAGTGGGCGGCATGCATTATCAGGACGCTTTCCCACTTAGTGGTGATCTAATATCAAAACGATCGCTTTACCTTTGTCTTATCGCTGTCACTCCGTCCTAATCGCCTTTTTAACATTTCTTTAATCTCTCATTCTTCTTCTTTTTATTTATGTATTTAAAGCATGGGCACTATCATCGCGCTTTCCTCCCGGGACCAGCGAACGTTTTTCACGTCGAGTACGCCTATGAGCCTCCATTTATGTGGTGGTGCAAACATGATCATGTCTGCTCCGCGTGCACACCTAATCTAGATTTATAATTATTTGTCTGACTTTGTTGGATTTAATAAGGTCCGTAGAGCCTTCATTTATGTCACTCTTAAGTGCGTAACCACTTGTGCTCCACATATATATGTTATCGAGATATGTCTTAAATGATTTTTTTTTATGTTTGGTGGATTTATTGAGGTCCATCAGACGTCAACAAAAAGACCCAATGACATCTGACAAGATAGAGTCCTGGTCATATGTTTGACAGCCCATATTGAGTAAGGAAAATTCAAAGTGGATTTGCAGCATAAATCAATAGGATCAAAGAATATCACGTGATAGACCGGATAAATTTGGATTGGGTTACTCGGACTTATGAAAAAATCAAAAAGGGATAGGCTAATATCTAGACATTGATGATATAACAACCACTTGGCCATGATTAACTATCCGGGATATGATTACAATCCCCATAGACAAAAAGCCATTAAAGAGACAAAATCATTTGCCTACAGGCATCTAAAATAATCGTGGTATTTACCTATCCTTAATTGTATTTGAAGTAAAATTTGCGGCAGATCTTGTAGCTGCCTATAATTCCACTGGTTAAGGCATATCAATTGCCTCCAATAACAATTTAAACACGTGGATGACACAAATAACTGTAGATCATAGGGATCACAAAACATTTTATTCATCCGCTGACATGATTTATTAAGATAGGCTCCCTCGATATCGATCACAATTCAACTTTGCATATGAATATAGAATTAATTATCTATAACTAGCTTATTTTTTTTCCCAATGTTTATTGACCATGTGACGTATAATTTGCAAGATACTAGGGGCGATCGATTTTGGGGTGGATCAATTCTCATCTTGTAACCTAGAATCGAATTGGGTAGAATCGGTTTCCAATTTGTGGAACCAAGAATCAACCCACTCGGTCTAGTTTGGTTCTAGAGTTAGTTCTTGATAAGGTGATTTCTTCTTCTTCTTTTGTTCATTCTATTTCCCACAAGTGGGAGTTTCCCAACATGAAAGGAAAAAAGCAATTTATTACTTAGAATTTGCTTTGGACTGAAAAATAAAGAAATCTTGACCAATTCAGTTTAGGTGGTCTGGTTTCTTCCGTGACACCAAAATTTCGAAACATATAATTATATGACATATTTATTTTTCGTTGAAGTTCTATTCAAGAGAACTGTTAAAAATCCGTCTACATATAACGGTATTGACATAATACTCATGTAAATTAAGTGAAATAAAAATACATTATGTCTAACGAAACCTAAAAATTTAAGATAAATATGTAACAATAGATATGGTTCAGAGATTTCAAGTTTAGAGTGAATGTATCTTGCTAAGTGTGGTACGGAATTTTAATTTTATGACTTTTTCCCTTTGTCCAATGAAATGATATCACGTCAATGAAGACGGTAGTATCATACCCAAAAAAAAGAAAAAAAAGTGGACGGTGGCATCGCCACATACTTTTGACCAAGGAGACCAAGGGACCCGGACGAGTGAATACGATTCCAAAGCAGCTTTCACCAGGACAGAAACAAAAAGAAGGGGCGACCGTCACATCAACGGACCCATCCCCAGCAACATCCGTAGAAAACCGGGGCCGTCGATCCTGCGGCGGGCGTTTCCCGAATAGACACGTCCCCGAGCATCCGACGGTGGACGAGGGAGACAGAGAAAACTTGGTACCGAGTCGCGTCGTACTCTGTCCGAGCGGAGGGGGACCACCTCGGATTCCGTCCGATGAGGGACCACAGCGTGGTCCGCGATTCACCGGATCGCCTGCTGTCACGTTTTTAATTTGACTATTGATTTGCTCATTATCACGACACAAAAAGAGGGGCCCCACTTGACAGTGACGTTTGTTGGCTCGACTTCCTTTCCGTTCCCGTCCCTTCGCTTCTGAATCTTTGCCTGGATACGGTTCCACCGACCCAAACGTACCGCGACCGTCGATGATATGAAATTTTCGTCAACGGACCCGATGCGCCCGATTTGCGTGGGCCCGGATTTGTCCTTCCTTTGCGCGGCCACCTAATCCCACCCCAAATTGCGGGCTTATTATGCATAATTACTCACTCCCTTTAGTCAACATATTCTCTCTGACCCGGGATTAATATGATTATCGTGTATTTCATTACCCAAATTTATTTAACCATTCTCGTGTGAGTGAAGCATAATCGTACAGAATTGCTAAGTCCATTACAAAAACAATTCTTAAATTTTCTCCTAATATGTAACATGGTCCCTTAATTATAATATAATATGCAATACTGTCATTAAATTTTTGAAAAAAAGAAATTTGTCTGGGCTCTTGCTACACATTAAATTTAGTCTCTCGATCGTATAAAATATTCGATGACAAAATTTCATGTATCACATTATAAATTAGGTCAAAGTCATGAACAATTATGTCATTTTCCCTAATGTTAATGCTCAAAGAGAGTGGCTCAATCAAAAGTCAAACTCAAAGCCATGGCAGCTCCACAACCGACCAGTTGCCCTCATCTCCTCATATGATCCTGTCTTTGTTAGTTGTGGAATCGATACATTGCTAATTCGTGCTTAGGGACCTTTCCTAATGGGCCCATTTAGACACTAATGGGGAGGGGTTATACCTAATTTAGGCGACAAGTAACGGCTTATCCTAAGAAAAGAATGTTGATAAAAATAACTTAAACATGTGCCTAACTTCTCCGCTTAATCATGCTGTGCGTGGAGGATAAAGCGCCGGTCCAGATGCCAACCCCTCACCAAACACAATCCCCGCTAGAATCCATTCATAGCCCCATGCACTTGCATCATCATCATCATCATCATGATTATTATTATTATTATTATTATTATTATTATTATTATTATTATTATTATTATTATTATTATTATTATTATTATTATTATTATTATTATTATTATTATATCTAAAGAAATGACATCTTAGACCATGAGAAAATGTTTTGGAAATTGATTGCTTTACTAGTATTTCGCTTGAATGAAAAACATCATTCTCTTATTTGTGTGATCATAAATCATTATATTTACAGATAAATGTTTCCTTATTAATTTTTTTTATATAAACTCGTGCATCAAAATTAAAAAGAATGATAAAAAGCAAACACAGTTAAAGAAAAGCTAAAAAGAAAATTAGCATAATTGTTTAACATAAAATTCAAGAGATTGGGTTTGACAACTTTGGAGGAGAAAGTCTACTGCCAAGTCCCGAAGAAACTTTAATAATTGTAGTTGTAATTTACACATGATATTTTATTTTCTCTTAGAATTTTTAGGGGCTTAAAACTATTGTTTTAATTTACCTATAATCAATAATGTCACTAAAAAGGCCCTTCAATCCTTTGTTAAGTTTTGAATATCAAAGCTGTACGCTTATTTCAACAGAATTACTTTTGGAAATGGGCTGGAAATATTTAAAATAGATTTTTTTTGTGAATTTGACGGCAATTCAAGCATACTTTCAAGATTATCAGAATTACTCAATTATATTATTCTAAAAAAAATAACAGAGGTCATATCCATATTTTATTATCGAATATCATTGAGGCACTATTATTGTTCATTCTAAAGTATATCTTACTTTTTCACGACATGAATAACATATAATTGAGGAAAAATGTGGACCATCGCTCCTTTAATCACCAAATTAGCTAGTCCGAAATAATCGTTATTGGTATTTTTCCAAATTATCAGTTGGGGACCACGTGTAATATTCTTACACGCCAGACCGCCATTAATAACGTAGTCCCGAGCTCTCGAACCTGTCGTCTTCATCACTCTTCCAACCTCATTTCCGAAGCCCAAAAGCCAAAGCCTCGCCATCACTTTCTCTCTCTATCTCTGTCTCACCGGACCACGACTATAAAGCAGTCATCTTTTCATCTGTGCATAAGATAACAAAACCAGTACAGACTTCCCAATCATCTCCCCTCGCCGGCTCTCCGCCTCTTCCCTTCCCGTCGCCGGAACGTCCCTCGCCGGGAGCGGCCCCCCTTCCTCCGGCCGGCCGGCGACATGGCCAGCAAGTTCGCGGGCTCCGTCGACTACGGCCTTGCGCTCTCCAAGCGGATTTACTACGGCAAGGGTGCCGCCACCGCCCCGGACCCGCCGGCCATGTCGAGGTCCCCCGACGAGTACCTCCCGACGGCGCCGATGGTCTACGCCGTCGTGCCGGACCCGACAGCGGTGGACAACCCCGACGTGCCGAGCTACCAGCCGTACGTCCACGGCCGGTGCGATCCGCCGGCGCTGGTGCCGCTTCAGATGCACGAGGTCGCGATGGAGGTGGATTGCTACCTGGACACGGCGTTCGTGAGCATGATCGGGCGGTGGCGCGTGCACTGCATCATGACCAGCAGGAGGTGCGATTGTCAAGTCGCGATACCGATGGGAGAGCAGGTAGATAGCTCGGATCGATTTTGCTAAAAGAAATGTTATCTCGTTTCTGAAATTGTAAAGAGCTCGTTATGCAAAAAGTTTCATGCCTCCTCCAACTTTTTTTGTCCTCCTTGTGAATTCGTCGGTCAGCTTTAGAACGATGTTCTCGTCGTTTCTTCACTGAGCTTTTTTTCCATATTATGTTGACTTTATTTCAACTGTTCAAACATGTTCTCACATATCAGTGACCTGTCACGTCGTCACGATCGAGTTTAGTAGGTTCACCTACATTTTTTTTAATGGGTTTTTTTTGGAAGCTTGCATTTGTTTTGGTCGTGTTTTTTTTATGCTTGCTTGTGCAATTTGGTTTTGGAGCCATGCGGAGACAAATTCATTCGAGGTTTTCATGCTCTGTTGCCGCTAATGATGGAAAGAAGACGACAGATGGAAATTGGGAATAAACTGGGAATTTCTGGTCAACGGAACGCAGAAGTTAGATTTGGACGGAGAAAAAATAAGAATTTCTTTTTAGATGAAAATTTCGTAGACTAGAAAATAAGAGTAGTCATAGTTGCACCGACAATCTGCGCAGTGAGGGCGCGCATACCTTCAAGTGAAAAAGATAAGTTTCTTTTTTCTGAATGAATTTGGTAGGTTTCCAGTGGCCGGGTTAGTCGGCAGTGATTTAGAAAAATAATATATGGGATGGTTGAGTTCATACAGAATGTCTGTTATATCATGTAAGTTAATTAGCATCCGAGAGCACGTCCATGTGCATGCAGCTCAGTGCTTTCTACGGAATGTCTGTTATATGTGTTGGGAGTCAAAGCTGTCTTGGTTCTTGGAACCGTTGACTAGACAAGCAGTCAGAAGGTTAAGGCAAGTTGTTGTTAGAAATATGATGAACAGATTAGAGAAGAAAACAGAGAAAGGAACTTTGCTATCAGGACGTGGTAATTACAAATCTGCTTTCCCAGTTTAGAAGATAATTTACTGTCAAGCAAGCTTCGATAGGGATTAGGCAAAATCAGTGAGCATGAGCTGCTGGCTCACTTCTTCACATCCATACGGAGAAATGGTCCTAGAAGATCAGTGTTTACCTATTCCAGAGTATTGTTTGTATAAATTGGTTCCATTGCAGCTTACCATATATGCATTACTAAAAACAGGAAAATTACTTTTCTACAACATCATTAGCAAAGTACATTAGATTCAGATGCAAGGATGGTCAATGATCCTTCTTCTATTCCAAGGGCCATCTAGAGTAGCCTAAACGAGTGCCGATCATCTGTTAACATTGCAATTACATTGGAAATTAAAGGAACAAAGACAGAACCTCTTTGACTACTGCCGAGATACCTTCTTCTTGGATCGTGACCGTCCTTGTGATAGGAGAGGTTATCCCTTCTTTTACAATTTTTTTGTGGTGAAATTATCATAATCATACTTCAAATGTTTTCTGTTGTCTATCACCATTTTCACTTCTTGAATTTTTTTGCTGACAATTTCTTGGCGACCATTTGGAACTGTTAATAGAAGTTTCAACCTTGATACCTTGTATTATACCTAGCTAGCAAATAAAAATTTTGTAAGCTCTAATGTTCTATTTTTGTGGCATCGTATAAGCACATTGAATAACAGAACTAAATTTACCACTTCTACATTCTATGGTGCTGATGGTATCTTCCAATTATGTAATTGTGCTAAACTTGTAAATGTCTAAAGTTTCTTTTACCCCTTCTTCTCTTAATTATGTTCTCAAAAGAAGCATGATTTGGCTAACAGGGTTTGCTTCTAGGTATTGAGGTAGATGTTGCTGGAAGATCATATAACAGTCAACTGATCATTGTGGAAGATATAGAAGATATGAGTGCCGAAGTGGGAAAAGCTAAAGATGGGAACTTTTTGAATTCCCAGACTTTCATGTTTAAAGTTCCACAGGTAGTCTCTCGTATCTTTCTTTACCATCCCACTCAAGATATTGATTTCTAGCATCAGGTTGGTCTTCTACTCTAAACCATGGAGAAACTAATATATTCCAACCATCTTAACTTTGTAGGTTTATGGAGGGTCAACGATATCAGTGAAGGCAAATTGGTCTCAGAAGTTAACATATCAAGGATACCAGTTTTCCTTACGCATACCTTTTACCTTTCCTTCGTATGTCAATCCCATCGTTAGGAAGATGCTGAAGAAAGAAAAGGTGCTGTTGAATGTGAACTCTGGTACTGTCATAGAACTGCTACATAATCATATCAGCCACCCGCTGAAGGTGAGTCCAATAAATTCTCTCATGCTCTAAGATTTCAAGCAAAAGCTGGAATAAGGACATTACTGTGTTTTTATAGGACTTGCGGCGCGAGGCTGGTAAATTAAGTTGCTTGTATGAAGCAGAAGCTCCAACATGGTCGAGTCAGGACTTCAAATTTTCTTATTCCGTATGGCCCTTTATCTTCTCTCTCTCGACTACTACTATATAGCACCTCAAAATAACAAGGCTTCTGGGAATTATATTACCAAGTCTGATGTAAAGATGTCTGGGCCATACTTTACCATGATTAGCTATTTTGATATGCAAGTGTTCTCATCTCTCATTATCTTCCCTGTGCCTAAAGGTTTCAACGACAAACATATCAGGGGGTGTGCTCTTGCAATCTCCATCTCTTCATGATACTGACCAACGAGACATCTTCTGCTTCTATTTTTACCCTGGAAAAAACCAGAGTGGCAAGGTTGGTTAGGTTTTTTCTATTGACTTGTATTTAATGTACCTATGCTTGGATATTTGTTTTAAGAATATTACTTTCATTCCTAATCTAGTTGGTGTTCAATGTCATAATGAATAAACTTCCTGTCAGTCTCCTCTACTGGTTGTAATAGCAAAAGCTATGAGTTGCCTTTTCACTCTTTTAGAAACATGGTGAAAATGCCGAGTTGAAAAAATTAATGAGAAATTTTGGAAAAACCTAATATTCATTAAAAACGTATTTGAAAGGATAAAATGAAAGGTGACCAGTAACTCATTCTTGAACTTACTGTCAATATTAAGAATTTAAAGTTTCGTCTGCATGAACTAGTGGTTCCTTTTTTTGATTCTATGCAAGCTGGGGCATGCTATGTAAAGAACCTGCAGTATTCCGACCTCGTCGTAAACAGATGCATTTGTATTGTTGGTTTACTAAGTCCTATGTACCCATGAATAGGATCAAACCTTATTCCATGGTATTTACATGAGATTCCTCTTTCTTATTCTAAAGGAAGCCCCCAAGAGGGCTTAGTTGATCCATGATTTATGTTTCATCTTTCGTTTCTTTTTTGTTTGTTTCGAGAAATATATCGATCAATTCTGATTCTTTCTTTTTCTATTGATTCTTTTCCGATCGAGATATATGGATCCACGGATCTATGTGTCTATATGGATCCTCTGTTTATGGATTAACGAAAATGCGCAAAAGCTCTATTTGCCTCTGCCATTCTATGAGTCTCTTCCTTTTTGTGTATGGCATTGCCACTCCCTTTGGCAGCATCCACTAATTCGGAGTAGTCATTTGACAGGTCTATTCAAAAGAAGTTGTGTATGTCATTGATATAAGTGCAAGCATGGAAAACCTTCTGATGAATGTAAAGAACGCAATATTGGAATCGCTTTCAAGGCTCACTCAGCAGGATTCTTTCAACATAATAGCTTTCAACAATGAAGTTCACTCATTCTCCTCGTTGATGGAGCCAGCAACACCAGAGGCGATCTCAAATGCGACCCAATGGATTAGTGCCAACTTTGCAGCTAATGGTGGCACGGACATCTTGTTTCCTCTAGAACAGGTTTGAACATGAACATCCATTGCCACCGGAAGGTGCTTGAATGCTAAATTCATGAAGAACTTTAATGCCGTTCTTATTTTTCAGTTGCCTTGTCACTTTCACATACTAGTTTAGAATACTTCCCTAGCATACTGACTTATCTACTCAACTGCAGGCAATGAAGTTGTTGGCGGAAACCACTGGTTCAATACCATTTATTTTCCTAGTCACAGATGGGGCTGTTGAAAATGAGCAAGAGATCTGCAATAAAGTGAAAGATCATTGCTCAAGTGGACTACCAATTTGTCCTCGCATATGCACCTTTGGGATAGGTAAGAGATCTTTAAAAAAGTACAAAAGAGTATCGAAGTTGATCACTTTTGCATTGGGTGACATATAAAGCATTGGTTGCAACCTCTCAAGTTTCTAGATTAGAGTTGTGTGAAGCACTGCAACAAAAGGAATATAAGTGTTTATGCAATTATAAAAGCAAGAAACCTGATGAATGTAGGGTTTGAAGTGCATTCATTTGTGGAAACATTGCAAACCTACCACTACTGTTTACCTTTCCAATGACAATCCATTCATCACTTGGCAGTCAAACTATGTAATCAGAAGAGCAACTTATAATGATAACTGTCATTAAGACAATCAATTTATACTTACCCATAAAGGACAATGACTTCAGGAAGTCATTAAGTCAGATATACACGAAATTGAAAATAGTCAATTTTGAGCTATATCATTAAATAATCTAACCTGATGAATGTTGGGTTTGGAGTGCATTCATTTGTGGAAACATGGCAAGCCTATCACTACTTTTTACCTTTCATCGGTTGGCAGTCAAACTATGTAATCAGAAGAGCAACATATAATGATAACTGTCATTAAGACGATCAGTTAATACTTACCCATAAAGGACAATAACTTCAGTATGATTCCTGGTATGAGTGCAGTCATTAGGTCAGATAAACCAAAATTGAAAAATAGTCAATTTTGAGCTATATCATAGTACTTTAAATATTCTACGGGTGACTACATCAAGAGAAGAGTTTTATATGCATTGACTTTATCACAAATTGTCTGCCACAAATTTTTTGATAAAGCTATTTCTATGTTATATATATACAGCTTGAATTTGGATCTATAATATGAACCTAGAAAATCATTATGATTGTGAGGTTAGGCTTTGTGTTAAGTTGCAATTTTTTGTCAAAGGCATACTGCGGTGGAACCATATAAGGGGGGCTTACCAATTTATGTTAATTACTGCGAACTAATTTTCTTTTCAGGTGCATACTGCAACAATTACTTTCTCCAGATGCTTTCTCAAATTGGAAGGGGTTATCATGATGCTGCCTATGATGCAGGTGACTGATTTTTTTTTTTTTTTTTTGGTTTCAAAGTGAATGAAGTTTCTTATGGGTTAATATACCTCTGAAACAATTCAGTTGTATTAGCGAATGTTAGTGGAGTTGGGAACTTTCTTATGTGGAAAAGGCATTCATATCTGAAAATGGAGAAATTGAGACCGTCCGGCTCTAGAACAATATACTTTAATGGAGTTTTGCCTACAAGATCTCTGACATGAGGTTGTTTTAATCCAGAAGGGCAATAATGGAGCTTCTCTAAAGGGTGTTATGATCTCCAATCTCTGCTTAGTCCAAATAAAGATCTGTGGGTTTTAAAATTGTCAAGTTCTTTAAAGGCAAAAAAATCTAATCTTGTCTTTGTTTGTTCTGTTCCTTTTCGCATAAGCAGAGTTAGTTGAACTTAGAATGCAAAGGTGGCTTGCCAATGCGTTGTCAATCATGATGGCTGATATCACAGTGGACGCTCTGGAAAATCTTGATTCACTTGAGGTAATAATTTCCTCTCCAAGCAACAATTCATTTCTGAATTCCAATCACCAACAGATATCAAAGCTTTTGAGGAGTGATAATCTTGGAAATTGCAATTTTCTATCTTCATAGAATCACAAGTTACTCATTTAAGTGGAGATGCATCCCTGACAGAGTGGTCATATGCTGCTTTCCATTCTATTGGCAGATATATCCCTCTCAAATTCCAGACCTTTCATCGGGAAGTCCATTAATTGTATCAGGCAGATTTTCTGGGAAATTTCCAGAGCTTGCAAGAGTTAGTGGTGTTTTGGCGGATAGGAGCGTCTGCACGATAGATCTGAAAGTGCAACATGTGAAGGATGTCCCTATTGACAGAGTAATATTTGATCTTGAATACAAACTCTTGGATAAATGAAGCTCTTACAAATTCTCAAGTTTGCTATGGATTTTCTAGAGGATACTGTCAGCCTCACTTACACTTCGAATTGAAAGTTTAACATCTTGATTAATGAGTAGTGACCTTTGATGCAAAGCTCACCATGATGCCTTTCTTTCTCTTACAATCCATACTTTGTTGGAATGCTTTTTTCTAATGAAATTGCGGCAGAAATTTTGTTGATAATGCCTCAAATAGGGACTTGTATTATATTTATGTTGGTCCTCTTATGCCTCCATGCTCGTTTAGTGAATGTATATAAATGGAGATATCAGAACGACATTCACTTTTTTGAGTTCTTTGTTGAATATCCTGTCAGCTACTTGCAAAGAGACAAATTGATGACCTCACAGCACAGGCTTGGTTTCAAAAAAATACACAGCTTGCGGAGAAGGTTTGTTTCTTACCTCATCGAACTACATTAAATTTGTTATAGCATGGAAGTATTTAATCTAGATGTTATAGTAGCATCACTCATGTGAGTTTCCCAAGGGAAGTTTTGACTGGATGACACTTTGCAGGAAGGGGACATTTTTTGAAAAAAGGTGCCTTATACAAATTGACCCTTGGATCTTAAGATGCATGAAATCATTCTAACCAGTTATTTATTAACACCTGTTATAACCAGAATTCTTGCTAAGACAATTTAGTTAATAACATCTGGTCATACAGAAGTTTTCTGACTTGGCCTCTCGTTGGTTAATTCATAATATGAGTGCATGGAATGTTGCAGTGGGGCGGCAAATCTGGATTGGCATCATGGCCATTTTCATGCTGCTGTTACTTTCAGCTTACTTACACTTTCATGTGCTGTCTAATTATAGGTTGCAAGAATGAGCATACAATCACGGGTTCCATCGGAGTATACGTGCATGATCTTACTCGAAACTGTCCGTGAGAAAATAACATCTGATGTTACACTAGAGGTATGATCAAGCACTATTTGACCTAGTAGTTTCTACTGTTGACCTATAGGCTTATACAAATCCTGCAGGCCAAAAAAAAAAACCTGTTTTTGCGATAACTGATTTAAATAAGTATGACTCCTGCAGAACTCGTAAATTTTAACATTTGTTTCTATACTCTGTTGTGTATCCTTTTACCTCTGTACTTTTTATTATATATTTACGGAGTGGTTTTTGGTATCATCTGGAAAACTTAAAACTGTGTCTAGCTTTGCAGTTTTCATTTCCAATGACAACAGAAAGTGGTCAAAATGAATCCAGCTTCTCCTGCTTTTGAATTAAGGCAACACAATGTTGTTTTCATTGGTTTGCAAGTGGAAGAGGAAGGAAATTGAAATTTCTGGAAAGGCTTAAATGTTTTTTTTTTTTTTTTTTTTTTTTTTTTTGTGTGGTAAAAGGTGAGAAAGGAAAGGCTTAAATGTTAAAACCTAAATAGGACAAGAAACAGACAAGATTTTCTGTTAATAGTACCAGACATGTTCCAAAAGTGAAAATTAAATAGAAGAAAATCCTTTATATATATATATAAACATTAATAGTGAAACTAAGAATTGAAAACTGTCTTAACCTAATGCACCTTGAGATGCTTCAATCCCATCCATATACGTGTATGTAGCAAACTTTGGAATGTATTAGAAGTGATGAAGCTGATTTCAAATCTCTGCTTCTCTTCATCAACATAAGGTCATTATCTTCACTTTAAAACAGGTGCCTGAAAAAGTAAATTTCAAGAAGATGCTGGACTTTAAGGGCCGAAGGGTAATTTTGCTGGGAAGTTTGGGTAAAGGCTTCGGTAACTTGACTGCAACAGTGAAGAATATTCCACCAGGAGTCGAAGAGAAGACGTCGGATGCTGCGGATGTCTTGGTCAAGGCAGCTTCGAATTGTTGCGGCAAGCTGATGGATCGCATCTGTTGCATGTGCTTCATCCAAACTTGCTCCTATGTGAATGACCGGTGCGCAGTCGCTCTTTCGCAACTCTGCACCGGCCTCGCTTGTTTTGGGTGCATCGATTGTTGTTTCGATCTCTGTGAATGTTGTTCATGTCTCTAGTGATGTTGACCAGTATGTATAGAGATTTGTGTTATGTCATATTGACGAGTGTTACTCTTGTCTCTTCCTTGTGTGTATCATAGTCAATAATGATGTATAGTTTCTCAGAGAATGCATGGAACCTGAGACGGGCTAATGTTGATGCGTCTATTTTCAAGGATGATAGATCTTAATGACTAATGCAAGTGAAGGTGGAGTGAATACATATTCGAAGTGGAAATATGGCCCTCGCAGTGGTAATAAACAAAATTTCACCTCGTCCCTCACGAAACTGTCACAATTGTCTGTTGAGCCACCCATCACTCAGTAGTCAATGCTAAGCCAGAGCCTTCCTATTGAGCATTTTTCCCACCCTCCGTGGCCATGCCTATGTTTCCAACCACTTGAGATGCATGTGTCTTACTTCAGGGAATTGGTGTGGGATGGAGCCATTAGTATATTTTAAGTAGTCTATAATTCATTGGCTTAAGTTTTTGAGTGAATGTGGGCTTAATGGGCTTAAATTTAGTTTTCCTCTTGGCCATCTCTCAAAGTGAAGGTGTCGAGGTTGATTGGTAGTTAGTCCCGATGTTTAGGAATTAAGAGTGATTGGCGGCCACCCCAAATGTGTATCGGTGTTTGGTAAATATCTCATGGAAAGAAATATATTATTATTTGGGCTTTCTCTTAGCGATCTCTCAGGTGAAGGTATCGAGCCACCGGTGCGTGCTCCCAACATTCTCAACTATGGTGCCGATGAGGGCCGCAACGCCCTTGCCTCGCCGGCCTAGGGCTATAAAATAAAAAGAAAAGACTAAAGAAATAATATTATTAAAAATTATCAAAGTTAGAGCCGATCGTGCGGTGGGTGTCCACGTTACCTATTTTCAGCAAAAATTAGCTAGATGGATTTAGTTGGCAAAACGTGAAAATGTTTAGAACTCAATCGACAAAATTGAAAAGTTTAAGATTGAATTGGCAACAGTGCAATAAGTTTAAGACTTCTTGGAAAAAAATTTCCTTTCCTAGCCACAACTTTAATCAGGAAAGCGTATAGTGTATATTTTAAGATGATCTTGCATCCGATGAAAATTCAAGTAGGATTTCCATTCTTAATCTTGATTCCAACACGGAGACAATCTTTATTCTTGAATCATGACTTTGACGTGGTTACAATTTCCGTATTTTTTTCGCATACTTTATTTGGGTTGGATTTTATTCACAAACACAAACTCGAGAGATATTTTAATAGTTTTTTTTTGTTCTTCCTTTATCTTGTTTCTTACTCCATGTCGATGATACACCAATTTCATCTATATCTTCCCTAACTGCTGCCCAATATGATTATCTTTTGATGATCCGCACACCTAATGTCATTTGCACTATGATCTAAATGTTTGCCAGAATATGCAATTAGGTGAGAGGTCCCAACAGAAGGCAATGTATAATGGCTACGGCAATGCAATTGGCTCTCCGAAAGTCACGGCAAGGCCCGTGATGCACGGGTCTTGAGTATTGCTATGATGTTTCCGAGTCAATCTTAGTCATAAATTTCTTTTGTTGGTGTTTATATCGATTTAGAAGAATAAGATAAATCAACCGTGGTCCTTGGGAAATCTTAAAGTAAGATCCACGACATAGCTTCTTTGAAAGTCAACAGAAGGCAATGTCTAATAGCTACGGCAATGCAATTGGCTCTTCGAAAGTCACGGCAAGGCCCGTGATGCACGGGTCTTGAGTATTGCTATGATGTTTCCGAGTCAATCTTAGTCATAAATTTCTTTTGTTGGTGTTTATAACGATTTAGAAGAACAAGATAAATCAACCGTGGCCCTTGGGAAATCTTAAAGTAAGATCCACGACACAGCTTCTTCAAAAGTCAACAAAAGGCAATGTATAATAGCTACGGCAATGCAATTGGCTCTCCGAAAGTCATGGCAAGGCCTGTGATGCACGGGTCTTGAGTATTGCTATGATGTTTCCGAGTCAATCTTAGTCATAAATTTCTTTTGTTGGTGTTTATAACGATTTAGAAGAATAAGATAAATCAACTGTGGTCCTTGGGAAATCTTAAAGTAAGATCCATGACATAGCTTCTTCGAAAGTCAACAGAAGGCAATGTCTAATAGCTACGGCAATGCAATTGGCTCTCTGAAAGTCACGGCAAGGCCCGTGATGCACGGGTCTTGAGTATTGCTATGATGTTTCCGAGTCAATCTTAGTCATAAATTTCTTTTGTTGGTGTTTATACCGATTTAGAAGAATAAGATAAATCAACCGTGGTCCTTGGGAAATCTTAAAGTAAGATCCACGACATAGCTTCTTCGAAAGTCAACAGAAGGCAATGTCTAATAGCTATGGCAATGCAATTGGCTCTTCGAAAGTCACGGCAAGGCCCGTGATGCACGAGTCTTGAGTATTGCTATGATGTTTCCGAGTCAATCTTAGTCATACATTTCTTTTGTTGGTGTTTATACCGGTTTAGAAGAATAAGATAAATCAACCATGATCCTTGGGAAATCTTAAAGTAAGATCCACGACACAGCTTCTCCACTTTATGAAAATTTGTTCGGATTTTCCACAATAAAGCTTCTTCACTTTATAGAAAGTTCTTAGCTTCTTCAATATGTAGAAAGTCTTTCTCAGATTTTCCACGATTGTGTGAATATTTAACAAAAAGAAAAGAAGTGACATTGTGTGGGGTTTCCTTCTTGTTAAATCCTAACTAGTCTCCTTTTTTTTTTTATGTGGAAATTTGCTTTTTTCCTGATTTAGAGGAGAGTTTGGTTTCTGCACCTTGACTAGGAATCGCTCTCCAATGTCCATCCCCAAGTTGATGCACGAAATAATTGAATACTGGTAATGTTGCGGTAAAGCAAATTTAAGTCAGTTACAAGCTTCCTAAATAAGCAATGTTCCATTTCAGGATGAAGACATGATAGTCTGGAATAAGAATTTACTATTTTTGGATTCAGCTTTCTCGCGAAAAATCTTTCGAAGATTAATTTCCGCGCCAGGGTGGTCCACCAATGGTTTAATAGAATTAGTCTTGCACAATTCTGGTGATGTAATCGGGTGTGTTTGATTTCACAATTAAGGATTGTTCCGATACTTGAAAACATTTCGCATTCTTTACTTCCACGCTGCCAAGGATGAAAACTACTTTTCTAATAATGGAGACCCTCACTCCAAGCAACTGTTGATGGTCCACAAAAAAATACTTGTAATCATGTTTATCTTGTACAGTTTCATTCTCATTTGCATTTAAAAGTCGTTCAATGAAGTCAAATTATTCACAAGAAAATCTCCCCGCAAAATGCATCTCGAGCATCGTTGATCAATAAATACTTGGAGGATAACAGCAAGCCAAAATCAGCAGTGGAAGAAAAGAACGGGGAAGGAATTAGAGATGAAAGCAAATGAGTCAAGTTGCATTACAAGGAGAAGCGATTTGATTTTGACCTACTTTGTTATCTTGGTATTACAGCTACTCCCAGCTTTACTTGTTCATTGTGGTGCTGCCGCTTCCAACATTGTGGTGCTGCCGCTTCCAACACGCTGCATGCATGCTTTGATCAAAAGCCGTCTTGATCGGCAGAGACTTTCCTCGACAAGTCAGGGGACGCTTGGGTTAAATATGTTTTTTGAAAAATCAAAGGATATGTTCACATTCGTTACTTAACTGTGGAAATGCATTTTGGACTAGGCATCTTAAGGGATTTTCGGCTGAAACACATGTAAATCAACAGCACGAGCCCAGTGCATGTTTTTTGGAATCTCTTTCTTTAGCTTTTTCTTAGATTGGTCAAAGGAAGACCAACTCAGCAACTACCTTGAAATTAGGGGTCCTCCCATATAATTATTATAATCATACAGTGGAAAGAGTTGCGTAAATGGTGTGGGTAATTCCCTATGGATATTAGTCCATAATCACGCCTGAAAAAGTTATGATAAGACTAATGTATGAATTATATTATGGAAACTTTTATTTTCCATCTTTTTGATTGCTGCTGATTGGCTGTTTTCCGTTTATCCCTTATCTTCTATCTTTTTAATTTTAAATGGACAGGTTTGAGTTAATTTTGAACACTTTTTCAGTTGTGATACTACAAAAAAAAAAAAAAAAAAGAGAAAGAAAGAAAGTGAAGACCTTTTTTTTTTTTTTTTTTTCTTTCTAAATATATATTTGGTTTGTGATTTTTTTTTATGAGAATGGAGATATTGAAAATCTTATCTTCATGTTAGGTTAAGAAAGGATGAAAACGAATAATATTTACATTATAAGAGATATAATGAAAGCTCACTTTTCTTATTTTCATTAAAATATTGTTTCCAATCATCTACTTTCCCATTGTTGTTTTCTTTTTCTTATACAGTAATTAAGGCAAAAAGTTTTACAAACATCACGGACTAAATATATCTATACTTAGTGTTGGTTTCTATACACAGGTTTTCGTGAGGATGAACATTCATTAGCTATTGAACAATAGATCTACATCTAAATGTGTTATGCAAGTAACATTTATGAGCATTTTTCCCATACCATGGGTAAATTCACAAAAAAGTTATTGGGCTCAATCATATGAAAATTAATAATGATTATCGATAAACGCGTAACAATCATCTTCAATCATTCAACCTCTCGTAATGAGCTCAATAATTTTGCGGTGGTTTTTGCCCATGGCATTGTAGAAAAGCTTGAAGGGCTACGGGGGCCGATTTGGTTTTTTTTTTTCTTTTGAGGAACTCGATGCAAATTTCAACATATGTAAAATATATAATCTATGATGATGAGTAGCTTTCATATCCCTCATTGTATATTAAGTATAAAATATCTGGTTCGAGAGAGATAGTGTAATCATACCTCATAAACTAATGTCAATTCCCCCGGGAAAATAAAATATCCGGACCACATACGCTGTTACTCCTTATAAGTTAAATGACACGCGAATCCTTGGTGAGACCTACGTCCAGATGTTTCCAGTCCATGCTGACAAGTTACGTCCATCCCGAAAACTAGAAGTCTCTTTCGTTTGGATTTAGAATGCTACTTTTCTAATTTCTCCTTTTCACATTGACTTTAAAGACTTGGAATGTTACGAAGGAGCCCTTGGTGTGTGGCACACTTTCGTTTTTCCTTTTAAAATAGTATACATCCCAAAGTAGCCCAGAAGCTATTAAATTCATAATTTAAAATTAAATGATTATTTTGTATCAAGAAAAATAAAGCCTACCAAAATAGGTGACAATTATCGCCACACTTTTCCAAACTTACATTGGAAACGGTAGAGTTTTTGTAATTAGATATTTAACAAGAATATTGTTAACGAGATAATTTAAAAAAAAAGTCGTAAATTTACTGTAAGAATGTCAATTCGATTCTAAACCTTTCAATTTTGTTAATTGAGCCCTAAACTTTTTTGATGATTTGTTAATGTTCGGTTTCTGCAGCTTAACTAGGAATTGCTCTCCAATGTCCATACCCAATTTGATGTACGAAATAATTGGATATCGGTAAGAAAACAAAGTTAAGTCAGTTGCAAGCTTCTTATATGAGCAATGGTCCTCTATTTAGGGACACCTATATGGTAATTTGGAATAAGAAGCTATTGTTTTTGGATTTAGCTTTCTCATGTAGAATCTATGGAAGGTTAATTTCCACGCTAGGGTTGGTCCAACAACAATTTGGTAGATAAATTGTGGTGATGTAATCATTTGTGCCTGATTTCACAATTAAGGATTGTTCCAATACTTATAAACATTTCATGTTCTTTACTTCCACGTTGCTAAGGATGAAAGACCACTTTTCTACAAATGGAGAACAGTAATTCCTTGAAACAGTCAACGGTCCAGAAGAAAATACTTGTAATCATGTTTATCTTAGGCAGTTTTATTCTCATCTGCATATAAAAGTCGTTCAATGAAGTCAATGAAGTCAAATCATTCACAAGAAAAATCTACCCGTAGTATGCATCTCGAGCATCGTTGATCAATAAATGCTTGGAGGATAAGAGCAAGCCAAAATCAGTAGTGGAAGAAAAGAACGGGGAAGGAATAAGAGATTGAAGCAAACGGGTCTAGTTGCATTACAAGGAGAAGCGATTTGACCTATTTTATAAACTTGGTATTACAGCCGTCGCTAGCTTTAC
Organism: Eucalyptus guilfoylei; assembly: GCA_016097605.1. Taxonomy (NCBI): domain Eukaryota; kingdom Viridiplantae; phylum Streptophyta; class Magnoliopsida; order Myrtales; family Myrtaceae; genus Eucalyptus; species Eucalyptus guilfoylei. The sequence goes on along the minus strand of CM027865.1, from coordinate 49,642,363 downwards.
TTGTTCATTGGGGTGCTGCCGCTTCCAACACGCTGCATGCATGCTTTAATCAAAAGCCGTCTTGATCGGTGGAGACTTTTCTTGACAATTCAGGGACCGCTTGGGTCAAATATGTTTCCTAAAAATCAAAGGGCATGTCCACATTGCTTAATTAATTGTGTAAATGCTTTTCAGACTAGACATCTTAAATGATTTCAAGTGAAACACATGTCAATCAACAGCACGAGCCCAGTGCCCGTCTTTTGGAATCTCTTTATTTAGCTTTTCTTAGATTGGTCAAAGGAAGAGCAAATCAGCACCTACCTTGAAATTAGGGGTCTTCCCATATGACTATTATAATCACACACTCGAAAAAGTCTTGTAAATAACGTGTGTCATTTCCTTTGGACATTACTCGATAATCACGTCTGAAAAAGTTATGATAGGACATATGTATAAATGATATTATAGAAACTTTTATTTTTCATCTTTTTGGCTACTGCTAATGGCCTGTTTTCCTAGTGAAACTTTAACGTTTCGTCCTTATCTTCTTTCTTTTTAATTTTATATGGATAGGTTTGAGTAAATTTTGAAAACTTTTTTAGTTGTGATTCCACAAAAAAAGGAATCATAGTGAAGACCTAATTTTTTTTCCATTTTTTAATATATATATTTGGTTTGTGGAAAAAAATGAGAATGGAGATATTGAAAATAATTCTTTTTTTCATTTTAGGCTAAGAAATAATGAAAACGAAAATATTTACATTATGCGAGATTTAATGAAAACTCGCCTTATTTATTTTCATTCAGATTTTATTTCCAATCATCTACTTTCCCATCAATGTTTTCTTTTTCTTATACGGCCTGAAGGTGAAAATTTTTACGGACCTCATGGACTAAATAAAGCTATAGAACAATAGATCTACATCTAAGTTTCTTGCGCAAGTAACATTAATGAGCATTTTTGCCACGTCGTGGGCTAATTCACAATAAATTTATTGAGCTCAATCAAACGTGATCATTGATCTGATAATTGATAATGATTATCGATAAACGTATAACAATCATATCATTGAATCTTTCGTAATGAGCTCAATAATTTTGTAGTGGTTTATGCCCGTGGCATTATAGAAACGCCTGAGGGGCTACAAGGGCTGACTTTTTCCGAGGAACTAGATGCAAATAAACAAGATGCATAATTTTAATCTCTCCTTGTATATTAAGTACAGTATTTTATTAGGTTCAATAGATAGAGAGAAAAGTCATACCTCATAAACTAATGTCAATTCCCCAAGGAAAAATAAATTATCCGGATCCCATAAACTGTTGCTCCTCACCAGTTTAATGAGGTGCAAATCGTCTGTCCATACTACATCCATACGTTTCCATGCCGACAAGTGACGATCATCCAAAAAAGTAGAAGTCTCTTTCATTTGATTTTAAAATCCAACTTTTCTAATTTCTCCGTTTCGCATTGACTTTAATGACTTGGAAAGTTAGAAAGTGGACCTTGGTGTGTGGCACACTATCCGTTTTCCTTTTAAAATAGTTTACGTCCCAGAGTAGCCCACAAGCTATTGAATTCGTAATTTAAAGTTAAATGATTATTTCATATATAAAAATTACCAAAATGAGTGACAAGTATTGTCATACTTTAATGACAGACCTTTTGTAATTGGGTATTTAAGGAAAATATTGTTAACGGGATGATTACAAAAAAAAAAGTCATAAATTTGTTGTATGTATGTCAATACAGTTCTAAATATTTCAATTTTACCAATTGGGTCCTAAATCTTTTTGATGATTCATCAATATTTGGTTTCTACAGCTTGACTTGGAATTGCTCTCCAATGTCCGTCCCCAATTTAATGTACGAAATAACTGGATATTGGTAATGTTGCAACAAAACAAAGTCAAGTTAGTTACAAGTCTCCTAGATGAGCAATATTCTTCTATTTGGGGACACAGATATGATAATCTGGAATACGAAGCTACTGTTTTTGAATTCAGCTTTCTCGTGTAGAATCTTAAGAAGGTTAAATTTCCATGTCGGGGGTGGTACAACAATGGTTTAGTAGAATTAGTCTTAATCAATTATGGTGATGTAATCACGTGTGTCTGATTTAGCAAAAAAAATTGTTCCAATACCTGTAAACATTTCGCACCACGCTGCTAAGGATGAAAGCTTTTTTCTCTTTTGTTTTTGTTTTTTTTTTTTGGTCAGGGCAAGGGGGAAGAAATTACCGACTTACGAAAAAGGCAGGAAAGCTTGAATTCCATCCCCATCAAAAAGTAAAAATGGCACTTTAATGATCCCTGAGTAAAAGAAAGAGGGGGGAAAAAGCGGTTCAATGACTTCTGAGTCAAAAAAGAAAAAAGAAGAAAAAAGCGGTTCCACGACTTCTGAGTCAAAAAGAAAAAAAGAAGAAAAAGCGCATCGATAAGTTATCTAGAAAAATCGACTCATTCTTATAAATCTCTTCACAGTTTTCATTATTACCAATCCCGCATCTCATTTCTTCTTGCCTTGCTTTCATATTTACTTGCTTCCTTGAGCTTTGAGTCATGAAACTCGTAAGCACAAGTTTTGTAGAGTTTCAATCACGCCATTTGTTTCTTAGTATTACTCTTGCATTGTGCTTTAACCAAGTCTCGTCCACCACCAATGAAACAGATAAAGTTGCATTACTTGCATTTAAGGCTGGCATAACTGTAGATCCTTTCGGTGTGCTCAACTCATGGAATGATAGCATTGGGTTTTGCCAGTGGTATGGCGTTACGTGTGGCCGAAGGCACGGGAGGGTGACGGTCCTAAACTTGTCATCACAAGGACTCTTTGGATCAATCTCTTCTCATATTGGGAATCTCAGCTTCCTAAGGGTAATGTTGCTTTTCAACAATAGTCTCAATCATGAAATCCCTCCACAAGTCGGTTAGCTGCGCCGCCTTCATCACTTAAGACTAGACAACAATTCGTTGGTCGGTGAAATTCCCAAAAACATATCGGGTTGCTCTAACCTTGTCAATCTCATTCTTCAACTCAACCGACTAACCGGAGAGATTCCTAGAGAGCTCAGTTCACTATCGAAACTACGGGTGTTCGTTTTATCTCTTAATAACTTGACTGGGAGTGTGCCTTCTTTCATTGGAAACTTATCTTCATTGGAGTCCCTTTATTTATCCAGGAACAACTTGGGCGGGAGCATTCCCCCAATTCTAGGCCACCTGACAAACTTGCAAGAATTTTCCATCGGAATAAACAAGTTGTCAGGTACAATTCCATCTTCATTACTCAATCTCTCTTCGCTAACTTTATTGAGTATTGCAAAAAACCAGATACTAGGGGCTCTTCCTATGGGCAAAGGCCTCAAATTCCCAGTTCTTAAGGTTTTTAGCGTCTTCGATAACCAACTTGAGGGGCTGATTTCCCCATCAATATCGAATTGCACAAAGCTAGAGAACATTCAACTTGCATCTAACCACTTTTCTGGGAAAGTGCCTTCTTTTGAAAATTTACACAAGCTTCGTTTGTTTACAATCAATGACAATTAGCTTGGAAGTGGAAAATCTGGAGACTTAAGCTTCCTTTGCTCGTTGACCAACAACACCAAATTAATGGCTGTGCATATTGGGACGAACAAGTTTGGTGGGGTGTTACCAAAATGCATAGGTAATTTATCTACTACTCTCACGAAACTTATAATAGAAGAGAATCAAATATCCGGTGAGATTTCAGAAGAAATCGGGAATTTTGTCTACCTAGATATATTATCTATGCGGTTCAACCATTTTTCAGGTGGTATACCCTCAAATTTGGGGAATCTACAAAATCTAGCGGAACTGTTCTTAAATAGTAACAACTTGCAAGGGACTATCCCATCTTTTTTTGGAAATCTAACCAAGTTGATTGTCCTAGCTCTTGGTGGGAACAACTTTCAAGGGCGAATTCCTTCCTCTCTATCAAACTATCGGTCTATTAATCTTCTTGATCTATCTAATAACAATCTCAGTGGTTCCATACCCCCACAGCTTTTAGGTCTCTCATCATTAGCGATCATTCTAGACTTGTCTCATAACCATTTGACTGGGGTTCTACCCATAGAAGTTGGCAACTTGAAAGCTTTGACTGCATTGGACATCTCAGACAATTTGTTGGGGGGTGAAATCCCCAATAGTTTAGGTGATTGCACTTCATTGATAGAATTGAGGATGTGGGGCAACTTCTTCCATGGGTCCATTCCTCAATCAATCAGATCATTAGGAGGCATTGGAGAGATGGATCTTTCACACAACAATTTGTCGGGTCAGATTCCGGAATTCTTAGCAATATTTCATTCCTTGAAAGTCCTGAATTTGTCATATAATAAATTTAAAGGCATGTTACCATGCGAAGGAGTCTTTCAGAATGCTACCGGTACTTCCATCGTTGGGAACAATGAGCTTTGTGGCGGACTACCAGAATTTCACCTCCCCAAGTGCATCTCTAAAGGCTCTAAGAGCAGAAAGATCAATATAGTGGTACTGTCCGTTTCTGTTATTTTTGGAGTTCTTGGAATATCTCTTATTCTGGCTCTTATATGTCTTTTTTGGTTGAAGAAGAAAGTAAATAAACCAGTTTCAAGTTTGATAGATGATTCACGTCCGAACGTATCTTATGGAACACTCCTAAAAGCAACTGATGGATTTTCTTCAATGAGTTTGATCGGTGTTGGAAGCTTTGGTTCTGTATATAGGGGGATACTCGAGGGTGACGAAACTATTGTTGCCGTGAAGGTGTTTCATTTAGTGCGTTGCGGTGCTTTGAAAAGCTTCATAGCCGAGTGTGAGGCATTAAAGAATATTAGACATCGAAATCTCTTGAAGATATTGACAGTTTGCTCGAGTACTGATTATCAAGGAAATGATTTTAAGGCCTTAGTCTATCAATTCATGGACAATGGGAACTTGGAAATGTGGCTACATCCAAACCCAACATCGTCTCATAGCAATGAGCTTCCAAAAAAGTTGAATTTCATTTGGAGGATAAATATTGCTATTGATGTTGCTTTTGCACTAGATTATCTTTATCACAGGTGCCACATCCCCATCGTTCATTGTGATTTAAAACCAAGCAATGTCCTCTTAGATGCTCAGATGGTCGCACACTTGGGCGACTTTGGATTGGTGAAATTCCTTGTTGGATCATCCCTTGATGTTGTTGCTAAACAAATGAGCTCAGTGGGTCTTAGAGGGACAATTGGTTATGCTCCACCAGGTAATCTCTCTACTTTCTATTCTAATGATATGTGCTCCACATTCTTTTTTATGATTGGTATCTCAATTTTATCTTCAATGTAATCTAAATATGAGGTAGAATATGCAATGGGATGCGAGGTCTCAAGAGAAGGCGATGTCTACAGTTACGGTATCCTCTTACTAGAGATGTTCACGGGATTGAGTCCCACCAATGATAGATTCGAGGACAACTCGACTCTCCGTAGTTTTGTCACAACAGCTTTGCCTGAACAAGCCTTGGAAATTACAGATCACATTCTACTTCTAGAAAGAGAAAGTCGTTTCGATCCCAATAGTCCTCAGCATTGGCTTTCTGAAAGCAATGAGATATTTCAAGAGTGTTTGGTTATGGTATATAATATTGGAGTGGCTTGTTCAAATGAAGTGCCTGCAAGACGGATGAGCATCGACAGTGTTGCGAATCAACTGCAAAAGATTAGAGAAAAGCTCTTTGCATTGGGTTTCCATGAACAGGATGAACTACCGCAGGTGACATGATAATTTCTTAACCTCTTCCTTGTCTTATTAGTTTTGCTTATGCTTGTGCAAATATACATTGTGAAATGTGTAGCAAAGTAGCAAATCAATTGTGCATTTTCAATATAAGGTAATAGTCATTCCTCATCCGTATATGTAATAAGGTAGCATATGCCCCATAGTGCAAGGACCTTAAGTAACATTTGTTAAAATATGTCTCGAGTTTGAGAACATGGATGCAACTCGACCCTAATCGAACCATGGGATAGTCAAGCCATATAAAAAAAGTCGGAATTGAACTTTGAAAATGTATTAGCTGGAGAGAAGCAGTCGTTTCTTTTAGGAGATAATAGTTGATTATCATTCCTCATCTGCACAGATTATTGCACTTGCATGTGGCCCATGATGCACAGTCTTGAGCATTGCTATGATATTTTAAAAAATCTGTCTGAAAATAAAAATTCAGTTCTTTTATCAGTATGAAGCTCATTAAGACGTATAAAATTGATTACCATCCGCTATTTTCAATTGATATCCATGATCAACCTTTTCCAATGAATGAATAGTTGTTCTTAGCAGTTTGTTTTAACGCAGTAACGTTGTCTCCTTTTTTACTGGAAATTTATCCTTTCCCCTTGCAAATCCTAGCTTCTGTCCAGGCTTTCTAAGTCAGAGGAGTGCTTGGTTTCTTTCTACAGCTTCGCTAGGAATCACTATGCATCGCTGAAGTTGTGCGAGACAGTTGGAGATGAGTGATGTTGCTGTCAAGCCAAGTATCTCTTTCAGATTCAGCTTCAATAAGCAAATGTTCTTTTTGTGAAGGAAAAATGATAGTCTGGAAATGAATAGAATATATATAGCTTTCTGATTTAGCTTCATTGTATGCAATAAATCGAGAACAGATCCGAATAGATCTGGACGGTTGCTATAATGGTTTAGCTTAAGTAGTCTTATCCCAATTCTGATCATGCAATCGGTGCTACTTGTGTTTCTCCATTGGGGAATGGATCTCCAGAACTGCTAATCCTAATGTATGCCAGTTTCATTACTCTTGTTTTGCCAAAATTTTCCTTTTCCCGTTCATTCATTTCTTTTTGCAATAGAACTTGTTCGATTGCGTTCTGTCTGCCATCAATTCTAGCCAACCAGAAATCACCAGCATGTACCATCATGTCCTCATCAAGGAGAAGACCAATCGGCTCAAGATGAGGATGAACTATAGCCATTTTGTTGTAATCGTTTGGCGTCGCAGCGGAAGCGGATCGTCTATTTTGCAATTATGTCGGGAGCTATAGAAATCGATCGAAATAAAACGAGGAACAATAAAAGGACACCAGAAATTTACGTGGTTCGATCCGAATGTCGGAACCTACATCCACGGGGAGAGCCAGAAAAATAATCAACTATAAATCGGAGAATTACAGGATTACAATTACACATACACTCAAGTGTTTCCCAGCCCTACTTTATACCCGATACCCAGGGTGTTTAACAATACAACTCACTGGACTCAAGTTCCGCACAAACCTCTCAGAGCTCAAGCCTCTCACTCTCTCTCGAGCTCTTTGGTCTCTCACTCGGCATCTTCAGACGTCTTCTCCTTCTATAGGGAGAAGGGCAGAAAACAAGACAAAACAAATGAAAATAAATGGCCTCATTAAATGCAGCGCAGGCGCCTACAAGACAAGCCCACAATCGGCACCGAACGCCCACCATATTTGTAGGCATGCATGCACATGGGCAAGCATTTAATGAGGCAGAGGAGAGTCAACAACGTGTGCCTTTGATCCGTGAAATGAGGTGGGCCGCAGTTCAAATTTCTTGTTAGTGGAGAGAAGCAAGCGCAAAAGAGGAGTCTTCTTCATCAGAGTTGCAGCAGGTGGTGGGTCCTTTATTTAATGCAGAAGATTGTGCATTCGGCAGAAGACAATCTCTCTTCTCTGACTTTGCTTGCATGCTTGAAGAATTAAAACCCCCGTGCAGCTTCCTTTGGCTTCTTCCTTCTACGCATACGCATGGAGAGATAGGGTTAATGCCGGAACAAAATTCGAAGACATCACAAAGTCTCCCTGAACTTTGTTTATTTGGCCAGACTTATGTGAATTTGTCTGACGGGTTCAAACTTGAGTCATAATTTAACACATTTCATTATGATGATTGACATAATCCCAGGCATGTGATATCGATGGTGATGCTCTCAGTCTCTGAAGAGAAAACTTGTATTCTTCGTCTCGTCACGTCCCTCATTCCTTACCCAATCCTTTTGCAAGCTTCCAATGACCAAAACTCCATAAACAACCGCCTCCAAATCGACGCCAAGATTGTTGACACATACCTGAAAAAAGCTCGTCTGAGCATGGTGACCTGACCAAAATTACCTCGAAAGTTCATCTGTAGCTTTCAAAATGGCAGGACACGACTGGAAGAGAAACCCATGCTGATGACCACCAACATCGTTATTCCTAACGGCACTGCAAAAATTAGGCACCGACCAGTTTCTAGGTCATGCCTTCATTCTCTTCTTGGATAGCTTTCCAGGACACAACACTCTAAAATTGATATGCTTTTAACTATTGTCACGTTTGGGATTTAACATTTGTTTCACGGTTAGCTGTTACTGTGCATAAGTCTACTATTGAGCACCTCAATTTACATAAAAAAATACTAAACTAATTTAAATTTTTTCTATGATTACTTTATTTATAGTTTTAAAAAAAAACTAATTTTCAAACTAAAACGTTAAACCACCTTGAACTAGCTTTTGTTTGGTAAGGGTAATTTGAGTGCAATTCATTTGTAGTCACAAAGCTTCGGTGTGTATCTTATGATGAAGTCATTGAACTTTCAATTTAATCACCCAAAATATTGAATATTCATCTTTTGCAATTAATGTGTTTTGACTAAAGTTCGATACAAGCCAGCATGCCTCATGAAATATAAATGGGTACCACTTTTTTTTTTTTTTGGTCCTACTTTGAACTTATTTGAATTGTACGCTAATTACGTATGATGGTCACATCAGCACTTTATGAAAAAGTTGTTGAAATCTTGATAAAAGTACATTAATCCCGAAAAAATACCAACTTCGTATAACATTAACGAAAGCTAAAAGTCCACTAAAATGTATCAAAGTTTACTGATCGAAAGCGAAGATTACTCAGTCATGAGTTGACACTCTTAAATATGGCACGCTCCGGCAAGTGAGGCTACACCCATCATAATCGTTGATCACGTGATTCTTACTCAATCGACGGCTATGATTGCATGGGGCCATAGACCCCAATCCAGAGGAGAACTCCTCTGGATGAGCTCCTCAAAGCCGCAAGCTTTGACCTTCCTACCGTTCTCCCTCACCAGTCTCACCCCCGTCGAAGTTCTCCTCTCAGAAGAAGAACTCCACTCCCAAAGTCCAGGCCCCCTTTTCCCACCGCCTTCAGCGTCTTCTCCTCTCTCGCTTCTCCTGCTTCTCTCGGATCACTCTCGCGCTTTCCATTCCCTCGAGTTCCAGCGCGTGAATATTGCGGTGCAGTTGGAATCTGGTTTTGCCCTTTTTCTTGCCCAATTCAAAGATCCACACCGCACGGAAGTGATAGCTGGGCTGAATTCTCCGTTTTGTCTCCGCTGACTTTCTTGATTTGGTAACCAAGGCTTTGGGTTTTTGAATTGGGTGGGAGATCAGGATTGTCTTTTTTCGTTCCTAATCTGACGGAGGAGGAGGAGAAAGTATCCACTTGAAAGCTCGCGAGTTGGGTTATTTTTTAATTCTTAGGTTGAGGAGAGTGGGTGTGGTTTTTGGCGGGATTGAACGGGAGGAATCTGGGGATGCTGATGCCATTTGTCAATTGGCAATTGGGTAGATTTTTTCGGTGAAATTTTTTTGATATACCGAAAAGGTTGGAGCAGTATGATGTCTTGGGCAGGCCCTGAAGATGTCTATCTATCTACTTCCCTCGCCAGCTATCTTGACAGTAAGCTTTTTGCTTCAATTAAGCCATGTATAATTGTGATTTTCGCTTGATATCATTGCATCTTGGGCCAATTACCTATTTGCTTGCAAAGGGGGAATTTGAGTGACTAAAGGGCATGTATTAGTTTCTTTAAGTCTGGCGAATGAGTCCATTGGAATGCCTTTTGAGCTTGGTGTATTCTGGGATTGTCCTTTCTTTGTATGTTTGTCAAGATGCTATTATCTATCGCGGCTGTCAGTTGTCTAAACATTCTTGTAATAATGCTTCAAGTGATTTATAATCTGACTCGGTACGATTAAAGTTACAAAATTTTGTTAGGTTGAGATCTTGAAACAAGACCATAGTGAGAGGAGGATGTCTGAGTTGAGAATTTGACTTTACTTCACATAGAGTTATTAAATGTGGTGCGGAAGAAACACATTGTCTGAAAATGATAGGATCAGCTATTTTTCTTGAAGAGGAAAGACAAATTGAGTTAGATGAGTGAGCAACCACACGTATGAAATTAGGTTTATATAACTTGCTGCATGAAGTTCATGCTTTTCCTAATCTGGCAAACACAATAACACTTCATTTTGGTTTGTTATGATGTTTACGTGCCTGAGAGATTCTTTGTTGTTGCTCTCATAGTCATCATGCGTGTCATCGTTGTCATCATTCTGATCATCTAAAAAGCCTTAGCCTTGAGTTTTTTTAATTCTATCCCAACCTTCTATTCTGCCTCAATAAACAAATATTATGAATTGCAAAACGTACGTAATCCACTTAAGTCGGATGTGCCAGTGATAAATATACTTGTATAGGCATTCAGTGGGAGCATCATTAGTCACAGCACTTACCTTTTGTTCTTTCCTTCTACTAAATGTGGCAATTCCTTTTTTTGCTAATGTTTTTGAGGTAATAATTTAGAGTTCCCTATGGTTGAACGATTTTGCACCATTTTAGTGCCACAATATAGTTGGTTGGGAGGCATTAAAGAATATCAGATATTGAAATCTTTTGAAGATACTGACTGTTTTGTTGGGTGCTGATTATCATGGAAATGATTTTAGGCCACAAGATATCACTTCATGGGCTATGGAAGCCTGGAAATGTGGTTACGCAACACCATCTCATTGAAACAAGACTCCAAAAAAGTTGTATTTCATTCATAGGATACGTATTGCTACTGGTGTTGCTCTTTGCACAGGATTATCTTCATCACCCTTGACACATTCCCATCATCCATTGCAATCTAAAGCCAAGCAATGTCCTCTTAGATGCTGAGATGGTCGATCATGTTGGTGACTCTTAATTGGTATAGTTCCTCCTTAAGTTATCCCTTGATATTGTAGCTAATCAGATGCGCTCAGTGGGTCTAAGAGGGACAATTGGTTGCTCCACCAGGCAATAACATAGATGCCGAGATGGTCGAACGTGTTGGCAACTCAAGATTGTAATCTAAAGCCAAGCAATGTCCTCTTAGATACTGAGATGTTGTAGCTAATCAGATGAGCTCAATGGATCTAAGAGGGGCCATTGGTAATGCTCCGCCAGGCAATCTCTTCCTCCCTCCCTCTCTCAAACCAAGAAAGTCTATTTACCGAAAAGCTATTGAAGGATTTTTCTGTGAGGTTTGGTAGCTGCATGATAACTCTTATACGCATTAAATTCCGATCTGCACTATGATGTAGATGTGTGGCGGAATATGCAATTGAAAGCCTGGTCTCAAGAGAAGGCGATGCCTACAGTTAATGGCAATCTCTTGCCAGAGATGTTCATGGGATTTTGTACCACCGATGACACATTCAAGGACAATTCGACCTTCATAGTTTTGTGGCAACAACTTTGCCTCAATGAGTGCCAGAAATTATGGACCACATTCTGCTTCAAGAAAGAGACCAATACATCTTTAGCATTGGCTTTCTGAAAGTATGGCGTATCTCAAAAGTGTTTGGTCACGGTAAATGATATTGGAGTCGCTTGTTCCAGTGAAGTGTCTGGAAGACGGATGAGCATCAGCAGAGTTGTGAATCAGCTGCCATAGACGAGGGAGAAATTCTATGCATTGGGTTTACACGGACAAGATGAACTAGCACAGGTGGTATTATGATTCGTTAACTTTTCTATGCTCTGGCTATTACATGTTTGGTGTTGTTTATGACTGCAGACATACACGGAAAATGCATAACCGCAGAGAAAATCATTTTTGTACGAAGATCATAGTTGATTACGATTCCTCATCTTTATTGATATTGCAGTAGCACAAGGCCCAGGATGCACAGACTTGAGCATTGCTATCATGTTTCCAGGTCAATCTTCTAGTTATAAAGTTCTTTTGTTGGTGTTGATACTTTGGAAGTAAAAGGTCAATCAACTACAGCATACGGGAAATCTTAAGGTGATATTCATGATCGAGCTTTTTCCCTGTAGAAATAGTTGTTCTCAGATTTCCCTTAATCTCACTATAGTAATTATGTAAATATCTAACGAAAATAAAAGAAGCTGGAAGTTCAAAAGTCATTTTATCATTGATAATAATAGTTGGATGCCTCCTGCTGTATACTCTGTTCATTTTAATGAAGTTACAGAGTTTGGAATTTCATTCTTGTAAAATCCTAATTAGTGTCGTCTTTTATTGGAAATTTATATCGCATGCATTCTTGTTCAAGAGGATTCCCAATTCAGAGGAGAGTTTTGTGGTTTCTGTAGCTTGACTAGGAATGGCTCTCCAATTTTTTGTGCGAAATAGTTGGACATGGGTAATGTTGCAGTAAAGCAAAGGTAAGTCGGTTACAAGCTTCCTAAATGAGCATTGTTCCTCTAATGTTGGGATCGAGACAGGATACTCTGGAATAAGAAACTCCTGCTATGGATTCCTACGTAGAATATTTCACAGGTCAATTTTCGTGCCCACTGCGGTCCAACAATGGTTTAGTAGAACTAGTCTCTACTCAATTCTGGTGATTTAATCTTGTGTGCCTGATTTCACAATTAAGGACTGTTCCAATACTTGTAAACATTTCGCCTTTTTAATTCCATTCTCCTAAGGATGATACACCACCTTTCCAACTGATGGAGAACTTTTAACTCCGAGCAACTGTCAATGGTAAGAAAATACTTTTAATCATGTTTGACTTGTGTGGTTTCGTTCTCATCTGCATCTAAGTGTGTGAAACGAAGTCAAGTTATTGACAAGGAGCATTTTTGACCGGCAAATTGCATCTTGAGCATCGTTGATAGATAAACATTGGTGGACAAACCCAAGCCAAAATCAGTAGAGGAAGAAAAGAATGAGGAAGAAATTGGACATGGAAGCAAATGGGTCAAGACGGATTCCAAGTGAGTGGTTGCATCATGAGGAAGTGTAATTTGACGAACTTGGTAATCTTGGTATTACAGCAACTCCTACTCACTTGTTCATTGTGGTGCTGCCACTTGGGCTGGGTAAATGATTTGATCAAAAGCCGTATATTGATCGGCAGTGACTTTCCTAGACGAACGGAAGCCCAAACTATGTTACATTCAATGACTACTTGTCAAATATGTTTGCTGAAAATGAAATGACATGTCAACGTTCCTGAATCAGTCATATGGATGACAATAGCAGAATCCTAAAATATCGATCAGTTAATCCTTGATTTCAGTTATCGTTTTGGAGATGTAGAACTGCCTTCATCTGCTGCCTCATTACAATCACAAGGTGAGAGGAGCCTTACAGTTTCATTCTCAAAATTGTCAAAAGACAAACTTATCTCTATAGACTTCTTATGGGTTTTCACATATGCACATGCATTGTGGATGCACATTTCAGCTCCATGGAGATATAAGGCCCTATCATCCTGAAACGATTCGCTTTTTTGTATGTTTATCGGAGCATCCACCAATAGCTAGGAACATCGATAAGGGCTGAGCTACTTCAACAATGGAAAGCATCAACAATTCATCGACGGTGTACAAATAGATAACAAGAAAGTTGGGTAGAATGGAAGTCTTGTGGTTGAGCCACAATTATCAAAGCTGGATTCCCTTCCACTTCTCTACATCATTAAGATGATAAAAAAAGAAAAAAATCTTAATTACATATTTAGCATTGATGTTACTAATAAAATATTTTAAAATTGGTTCATGTGATATATAACGAGGTCATTTCTCACCAGATAAATATGTTGAACCATTGAAATGTGAAATCTTTGAATATTAAAGATAAAGCAGCATGCATTCCTATTTCTTGTGCATTAGCTAGAAAAGTTTGCAATATAAATAGGTCATCATTAACTAATTATATATGTTCAGACCAAAAAAGAAAAAAAAACTAGTTATATATGTTGAGTAATAAGTGGTTACTTAGTAATTTATTTTCGCTAATAAAAAAATACTAATTGTTTAATCTTTTATTAAAAAATGCGTAATCTGTTATGCATCGATGGTTACAGCATGTGGTGAAACTTCATGTTCTTGATGCAGCGCTGTAGGCTAGATTATCATTGGTGAAACTCTAATGGCTCATCAAATATTATATAACACATGTTATGATATGTTATAATCTATAGTTACATATAAGTAAGAGTTTTGCATTAATTGTGTCAAAATATGAAAAACAGTCAATTCCATGATACGCGCATAAAATAGAATTTTACATGCATAGTGAATATTAGACGAAAAATGCTAGCGAGGTTTTGATGCTTCTAGTATGTTTGTGGCTAAGAATGTAGGAACTTAGGGTGTGTTATGTAACCATTATGTTCTTGGGAACAATTTTTGCTTGAAAATATTCTTTTTTATTTTGTTCCCTAGTTGAGTTTATGAGTATTTGAAGGCATTTAGTAATTACTTAAAATTTTTATTCCCGGAATAAAAATGTATTTGGTATAACCCTTAAATTTTTGGGTTAATACCTTAAAAAACTCAAAACTGGTGCACTTGTGACAAATTTAGCCCAAATTAATTTTTTGACCACGAAAAACCTTAAATTGGTACACTTGACCCTAAATGATCACAAAAAATGATAAACTGGTATACTTGTGACAAATTTATCCCGAAGTAATTTGTTCGATCATCAAAAACCTCAAATCGATACATTTGTGATAGATATACCTTCTGTTTAATTGGATTAATATCGCAAAAAACCACAAAAATCGTATAGCTATGACAAATAGAGAGTAAAATCTCAAACTGGTACACAAGTCAACTATCACATGTCAATCAACTCAGCAATTTGACATTAAAATTTAATAGAAATTAACAATGGGTAAATTTGTTACAAGTGTATTAATTTGGGGTAAATTTATTACAAGTATACTAATTTGGGGTAAATTTATCAAATGTGTACCAGTTTGGGGTCATTAGTTTGGGTAAATTAAAATTTAATAGAAATTAACATAACGTAAATTTGTTATAAATGTACCAATTTTGGGTAAATTTATCAAATGTGTATCGAGTTTTGGGTTTTTGGTAGTTAAAAAATTAGTTTGCGATAATTTTGTCACATGTGTACTAGTTTGGAGTTTTTCAGGATATTAACACTAATTTTTTTTTTTTTGTAACTTAGAATTTCTTTTAATTTTATAATATTTTTCTCTTTTCATTTTCTTCTCCTTTTCTTCTTCCTTCTAGCTAGTTGTTGGCCATGGCGATGGTTGACGATCGGCTGGCTGAGGCCAGCTTGGCCACCGGCGAGACTCAACCTTGCCTAGACAATGCGAGATCGGCATCACCTTAGCCTGGTGAGGCTTCAGCAAACTTGCTATGCCTTGCCCAGTTGGTTGCTGGCCATTGCCATGGTTGATAGTTAGTTGGGATGAGGGAGAAGAGAAAAGGAAAGAAAAGGAAAAGAAGAAAAGAAAAGTGAAAAAAAAAAAGTTTGGCTTGATATGGAATTGTTTTCGAGAACAAAGAGCAACTTTTTTTTTTTTTGCTTCTTAATTTTGTTCCAAATCTATTCCTACAAACAAAAAAGTGACCAAACAAATTTTTGTTTTGTTTTTTGTTTTGGTTTCGAGGAACAAAAGAATAGAATCAGACTATTTGGACGTTACCAAACAAACCCTTAACATTATATCTCACCAGCAGAAGAATTCATTCTGCACCTCTCTCAGAAATTGTTGGGAGTAAAAGTTCCAATTACAAACTATTAAATTTCTCAGCTCTCTTTTGGGGAAGAAGGTAAACGATTTTAGCATTTAACTTCTTTGCTCTTTCTATACTAGATAAATGTGATTACCCAAAAAGAAAAAAGAAAAAGAAAAATTGACCGAAAGAGGCAACAAGTATCACTGGTAAATATTAGAAGGTCCTACGCAGGCAATATGTTCTTCATTGGACGTCATCACAGCATGTTATTTGCTAGTAAATATAAATGCTAAACGATCCTCTCTCTCTCTTTGATATTTAATTAACTCATTAATGGGTAAAGTATGGCGAAAAGCCGCTAAATTATGCTAGAGGACTAGAAAAACACAGGTTTTCGAAGTGGACAGCTCGAGTACTTAATTTGATGTAATTCCCGTAGTTACTATGTAAGGTCAATGGAGAATACCGATTAATATTCAAGTATAGTGGAAAATCGAGATACCAACGTAATCGTAATCATAATCATAATCCAGAGTATAATTTATTAACGTGGACGTGAAGGGGAAGTTGATGATCCTTTGGGTACTCTTTCCATGGACCTTTAATTAGTTAATGTGTAAATTCTTTTCTGATTAGACATCTTAAAGGACTTTTAAGTCAAACACATGGATATCAACAGCGCGAGGCCAGTGGTCTTCCTTTAGCTTTGTAAATTGCGCTCCTCTTGGAATCTCTCTGTTTAGCTTTTTCTAAGATTAGTCAAAGGAATTAATGATCTTTCCATATAATTATTATAATCATACGCTCGAAAAATTCTTACTTGAATGGATGTGTGTGAAACTTATATTATCACGTCTGAAAATGTTTTGGTAGAACACTTGTACAAATTATATTATGGAAACTTTTATTTTTCATCTTTTTGACTGCTACTAATGCGCTATTTTCTTGTAGAAACTTAACGTATAATCCCTATCTTCTTTCTTTTTAATTTAACGGGGACATAGGTTTGAGTTAATTTAAAAACTTTTTCAGTCGTGATTCCACAAAATAAAAGAAAAAGAAAGTGAAGACCTATTTTTTTTCCATTTTTCTAATATATAGTTGGTCTGTGGAAAAAAAAATTCAATGAGAATGGAGATTTTGGAATTCATATTTTCATTTTAGGCTAAGAAAGAATGAAAAAAAAATATTTACATTATGAGTGATTTAATGAAAGCTCACTTTTCTTATTTTCATTCATTTATTGTATCCAATCATCTACTTTTTCCATTGTTATTTTTTTTTCTTACACGGCAATGAAGGCAAAAAAATTTACAACCTTATGAACTAAATATATCTATACTTGATGTTGGTTTCTATACATAGACTTTCGTTATAATGAAAATTTATTAGCTATAAAGCAATAGATCTACATCTAAATGTCTTGTGTGAGTAACCTTTATGGGCATTTTTCCTATGCGGTGGGCTAATTCACAAAAATGTTATCGGGCTGAATCAAACGAGACCGTTGATCTAATAATTAATAATGATTATCTATAAACGTGTAACAATCATTTTCAGTCATTCAACCTCTCGTAATGAGCTCAATAATTTTGTAGAGGTTTTTGCCCATGGCATTGTAGAAAAGCTTAAGGGGCTACAGGGGCCGAATTTTTTTTTTTTTAAGGAACTCGATGCAAATTTCAAGGTATGTAAAATCTATAATCTATGATGATGAGTAGCTCTCATAACTCTCCTCTTATATTAAGAACAATATTTTATCTGTTTCAAGTGACGGATAGAGTAGTCTGGTTCAAGTGACAGATAGAGTAATTATACCTCAAAAACTAATGTCAATTCGCCAAGGAAAATAAATTATCCAGACCACATACACTGTTACTCCTCATAGGTTAAATGACATGCGAATCATCCGTGAAACGTACGTCCAAATGTTTCCAGTCCATGTTGGCAAGTTACGACGGTCCCAAAAACTAGAAGTTTCTTCCGTTTGAATTTAGAATCCAACTTTTCTAATTTCTGCTTTTCACATTGACTTTAAGGACTTGGAAAGTTAGAAAGGAGACCTTAGTGTGGGGCACACTTTCGTGTTTCCTTTTAAAATAGTGTTCGTCCCAAAGTAGCCCAGAGGCTATTAACTTCGTTATTTAAAATTAAATGATTATTATGTATCAAGAAACAAAAACTACTAAAAGGGGTGACAAGTATCGTCATACTTTTTCAAACTTATATTTGAAATGACAGATTTTTGTAATTGGGTGTTTAACAAGAATACTGTTAACGGAATAATTATCAATAAAAAAAGTCATAAATTTATTGTACGAAATAAGAAGCTACTGTTTTTGAATTCAGCTTTCTCATGTAGAATCTTTCGAAGGTTAATTTCCATGCCAGGGGTGGTCCAACAATGGATTAGCAAAATTAGCACTACTCAATTCTGGTGATGTAATCAAGTATGTTTGATTTCACAATTAAGGATTGTTCCAATACTTGTAAACATTTCGCACTCTTTACTTCCACGCAGCTAAGGATGAAAGGCAACTTTTCTACTAATGCAAAACCCTAACTCCAAGCAACTGTCGATGCTCCACAAGAACATACTTGTAATCATGCTTATCATGTACAGTTTCATTCTCATTTGCATTTAAAAGTCGTTCAATGAAGTCAAAGTATTCACAAGGAAATCTGCACGCAAAATGCATCTTGAGCGTCGTTGTTAATAAATACTTTGAAATCTTGGTATTACAGCCACTCCTAGCTTTACTTGTTCATTGGGGTGCTGCCGCTTCCAACACGCTGCATGCATGCTTTGATCAAAAGCCGTCTTGATCGGCAGAGACTTTCCTCGACAATTCAGGGACCGCTTGGGTCAAATATGTATTTTTGAAAATCAAAAGACATGTTCACATTCCTTAATTAATTGTGGAAATGCTTTTAAGACTAGACATCTTAAAGGATTTCAGGTGAAACACATGTAAATCAACAACACGAGCCTAGTGAATGTCTTTTGAAATCTCTTGCTTTAGCTTTTTCTTTGATTGGTCCAAGGAAGAGAAAATCAGCACTTACCTTGAAATTATGGGTCTTCCGATATAATTATTATAATTATACACTCAGGAAAAAGTCTTGGATAAATAATGTGTGCGATTCCCTGTAGACATTAGTCGATAATCACATCTGAAAAAAGTTATGGTAGGACACATGTATAAATTATATTATGGAAACTTTTATTTTCCATCTTTTTGACTACTACTAATGGCCTGTTTTCTTGGTAAAACTTCAACGTTTAGTCCTTATCTTCTTTCTTCATCAACACAAGGTCATTATCTTCACTTTAAAACAGGTGCTTGAAAAAGTGAATTTCAAGAAGATGCTGGACTTAAAGGGCCAGAGGGTAATTTTGCTGGGAAGTTTGGGAAAAGACTTCGGTAACTTGACTGCAACAGTGAAGAATATTCCACCAAAAACCGAAGAGAAGACATCCGATGCTGCGGATGTCTTTGTCAAGGCAGCTTCGAATTGTTGCGGCAAGCTGATGGATCGCATCCGTTGCATGTACTTTATCCAAACTTGCTCCTATGTGAATAGCCGGTGTGCGGTCACTCTTACGCAACTTTGCACTGGCCTCGCTTGTTTTGGGTGCATCGATTGTTGTTTTGATCTCTGTGAATGTTGTTCATGTATCTAGTGATGTTGACTAGTACGTATAGGGATTTGTGTTATGTCATATTGGTGAGTGTTACTCGTCTCTTCCTTGTGTGTATCATAGTCAATAATGATGTGTAGTTTCTCAGAGAATACATGGAACCTGAGACGGCCTAATGTTGATGCGTATATTTTCAAAAATGAAAGATTTTAATGACTAATGCAAGTGAAAGCTGGGTGAATACATAATCGAAGTGGAAATATGAGTAGTAATAAACAAAATTTCACTTCGTCTTGACGAAGTTGTCAAAATTGTCTGTTGAGCCACCTATCACTCAGTAGTCAATGCTAAGCCAGAGCCTTCCTATCGAGCATTTTTCCCACCCTCCTTGGCCATGCCTCTATTTCCCTCCACTTGAGATGCATGTGCCTCACACGAGAGAATTGGTGTGAGATGGAGCTGTTAGTGTATCTTAATCTATAATTCTTTGGCTTAAGTTTTTGAGTAAATGTGGGTTTGACGGACTCAGAATTGATTTCCCTCTTGACGATCTCTCCAAATGAATGTATTGGGGTTGATTGGTAGCCAATCCCAATGCCTAGGAATCGAGATTTATTGGTGGCCACATTGATCTCATGGAAGGAAAACGGGTGCATTTGGTTCAGCTCTATAAATGAACTTTGGGTGTAATGCAAATGCTAAGAGTCAAAGTTATTTGGGTAAACACAAATTGTGTTTGGTAAAATCTCTTTATAAATGAACTTTGAGTTGAACATGCGTTTGACAAAAAAACTTTTGTAATGGGCTTTATATATATATATATATATGAACCAAACACTTTGCTAGACTGGTGAAGGGCTATGGCTACTGGTGAGCCAAATCTGGCCTCGACTCCGTGGCCTTTGGCCATGACCTTGGGCGACCCTCGGCAAGGGTCACTCGACCCAGGCGGCAGGTGACCCAAGCGACCGTCGCTTGGGTCTCGCAGGGTGCGTTTCCAACACAGAGACAATCTCTATTCTTGATCGTGACTTTGATGCGGATACAATTTCCGTATTTTTCCGCATAGTTTATTTGGGTCGGGTTTTATTCACGGACTCAAACTCGAGAAATATTTTAATACTTTCTCTGTTTTTCCTTTATCTTATTGCTTTCTCCATGTCGATGATAAACCAATTTCATCTCTATCTTCCCTAATTGCTGCTCATTATAACTATCTTTTGATAACCGCACCCTAATGTCATCTGCACTATGATCGAAATGTTTGGCAGAATATGCAATCAGGTGAGAGGTCCCAAGAGAAGGCAATGTATAATAGCTACGGCAATGGGATTGGCACTCCGAAAGTTACGGCAATGCACGTGATGCACGGGTCTCGAGTATTGCTATGATGTTTCCAAGCAATCTTAGTCATAAAGTTCTTTTGTTGGTATTTATACCGATTTAGAATAATAAAATAAATCAACCGTGATCCTTGGGAAATCTTAAAGTAAGATCCACGATAAGGCTTCTTCACCATATAAAAAAGTTGATCTCAGATTTTCCACGATCGTGTAGATATCTAACAGAAAGAAAAGAAGTGACATCGTGTGGGGTTTCATTCTTGTTAAATCCTAACTAGTCTCTTTTTTTTTTTTTTCAGGAAATTTATATTTCACGCTTTCTTGTTTAGAGATTTCCTGATTTAGAGGAGAGTGTGGTTTCTGCAGCTTGATTAGGAATTGCTTTCCAATGTCAATCCCCAATTTGATGCACGAAACAAATGGATACCGGTAATCTCGTGATAAAGCAAATTTAAGTCAGTTACAACTTCCTAAATGAGCAATGTTTCTCTAATTTCAGGACGAAGACATGATAGTCTGGAATAGGAAGCTACTGTTTTTGGATTCAGCTTTCTCGCATAGAATCTTTTGAAGGTCAATTTCCACGCTGGGGGTGGTCCAACAATGGATTAGTAGAATTAGTCTTACTCAATTCTTTTAGGATTGTTCCAACACTTGTAAACATTTCGCATTCTTTACTTCCACGCTGCCAAGGATGAAAGACCACTTTTCTAATAATGGAGAACCCTTACTCCAACCAACTGTCGATGGTCCACAAGAAAGTACATGTAATCATGTTTTAGCTTGCGCAGTTTCATTCTCATTTGCATTTAAAAGGCGTTCAACGAAATCAAATTATTCACGAGAAATTTGCCCGCAAAATGCATCTCGAGCATCGTTGATCAATAAATACTTGGAGAATAACCGACAAGCCAAAATCAGTAGTTGAAGAAAAGAATGGGGAAGGAATTTAGAGAGGGAAGCAAATGGGTCGAGATGCATTACAAGGAGGAGTGACTTGACCTACTTTGTAATCTTGGTATTATAGCCACTCCTAGCTTTACTTGTTCATTGGGGGTGCTGCCGCTTCCAACACGCTGCATGCATACTTTGATCAAAAGCCGTCTTGTTCGGCAGAGACTTTCCTAGACAATTTAGGGACCGCTTGGGTCAAATATGTTTCCTGAAAATCAGAGGACATGACCACATTGCTTAATTAACTGCGTAAATGCTTTTCAGACTCGATATCTTAAAGGATTTCAGGTGAAACACATGTAAATCAACAGCATGAGCTAGTGCACGTCTTTTGGAATCTCTTTCTTTAGCTTTTTCTTAGATTGGTCAAAGGAAGACCAACTCAGCAACTACCTTGAAATTAGGGGTCTTCCCATATAATTATTATAATCATACAGTCGAAAGAGTTGCATAAATATTGTGGGTAATTCCCTACGGACAATAGTAGATAATCACGTCTGAAAAAGTTATGATAGGACACCTGTCTAAATTATATTATGGAAACTTTTATTTTCCATCTTTTTTGACTGCTGCTAATTGGCTATTTTCCTATTGAAACTTTAACGTTTAGCCCTTATCTTCTATCTTTTTAATTTTACATGGACAGGTTTGAGTTAATGTTGAACACTTTTTCAGTTGTGATTCTACCAAAGGAAAGAAGAAGAAGAAGAAGAAGAAGAAGAAGAAGAAGAAGAAGAAGAAGCAGAAGAAGAAGAAGAAGAAGCAGAAGCAGAAGCAGAAGCAGAAGAAGAAGCAGAAGAAGAAGAAGAAGAAGAAGAAGAAGAAGCAGAAGAAGAAGCAGAAGCAGAAGAAGAAGAAGAAGCAGAAGAAGAAGAAGCAGAAGCAGAAGAAGAAGAAGAAGAAGAAGAAGAAGAAGAAGCAGAAGAAGCAGAAGAAGAAGAAGAAGAAGAAGAAGCAGAAGAAGAAGAAGCAGAAGAAGAAGAAGAAGCAGAAGAAGAAGCAGAAGAAGAAGAAGAAGAAGAAGAAGAAGAAGCAAGAAGAAGAAGAAGAAGCAGAAGAAGAAGGAGAAGAAGAAGGAGAAGAAGAAGCAAGAAGAAGAAGAAGAAGAAGAAGAAAGAAGAAGAAGAAAGAAAGTGAAGACCTTTTTTTTTTTCCTTTTTAAATATATATTTGGTTTGTGGAAATTTTTTTTTGATGAGAATGGAGATATTCAAAATTATATTCTCATTTTAGGCTAAGAAAGAATGAGAACGAAAAATATCTACATTATGAGAGAGGTAATGAAAGCTCGCTTTTCTTATTTTCATTCAGAGATATTGTTTCCAATCAATCATGTACTTTCCCATTGTTGTTTTCTTTTTCTTACACAGCAATTAAGGCGAAATTTTTTACAAACATCACGAACTAAATATATCTATACTTAATGTTGGTTTCTATGCACATGTTTTCGTGAGGATGAACATTCATTAGCTATTGAACAATAGATCTACATCTAAATGTCTTTTGCAAGTAACATTTATGAGCATTTTTCCATACCGTGGGCTAATTTACAAAAAGGTTATCGGGTTCAATCAAATGAGGCCATCGATCTGATAACTAATAATGATTATTGATAAAGGTGTAACAATCATCTTCAGTCATTCAACCTCTTGTAATGAGCTTAATAATTTTGCGGTGGTTTTTGCCCATTGTAGAAAAGCCTGAGGGGCTACAGGGGCCGATTTTCTTTCTTTTTTTTTTTCGAGGAACTCGATGCAAATTTCAACATATGTAAAATATATAATCTATGATGATAAGTAGCTTTCATATCTCTCCTTGTATATTAAGTACAATATTTTATCTGGTTCGAGAGAGAGATAGAGTAATCATACCTTCAATTCCCCAGGGAAAATAAAATATCCGGACCACATACGCTGTTGCTCCTTATAAGTTAAATGACCCGCGAATCCTTCATGAGACCTACGTCCATATGTTTCCAGTCCATGCTGACAAGTTACGTCCATCCCGAAAACTAGAAGTCTCTTTGGTTTGAATTTAGAATCCTACTTTTCTAATTTCTCCTTTTCACATTGACTTTAAAGACTTCGAAAGTTACGAAGGAGCCCTTGGTGTGTGGCACACTTTCGTTTTTCCTTTTAAAATAGTATACATCCCAAAGTAGCCTAGTAGCTATTAAATTCATAATTTAAAATTAAATGATTATTTTGTATCAAGAAAAAAAAAGCGTACCAAAATAGGTGACAATTATCGCCACGCTTTTCCAAACTTACATTGGAAACGATAGAGTTTTTGTAATTGGATATTTAATAAGAATATTGTTAACGAGATAATTTTTTTTTTTTAAAAAAAAAGTCATAAATTTATTGTGAAGATGTCAATTCAATTCTAAATCTTTCAATTTTGTCAATTGAGTCCTAAACCTTTTTGATGATTTGTTAATGTTCGGTTTCTGCGGCTTAACTAGGAATTGCTCTCCAATGTCCATACCCAATTTGATGTACGAAATAATTGGATATCGGTAAGAAAACGAAGTTAAGTTAGTTACAAGCTTCTTATATGAGCAATGGTCCTCTATTTAGGGACACGTATATGGTAATTGAATAAGAAGCTACTGTTTTTGGATTT
The DNA here is from genome assembly GCA_016097605.1 of Eucalyptus guilfoylei. Lineage (NCBI taxonomy): Eukaryota > Viridiplantae > Streptophyta > Magnoliopsida > Myrtales > Myrtaceae > Eucalyptus > Eucalyptus guilfoylei. The sequence goes on along the minus strand of CM027865.1, from coordinate 49,618,049 downwards.
AGCTTTCTCATGTAGAATCTATGGAAGGTTAATTTCCACGCCAAGGGTGGTCCAACAACAATTTGGTAGATTTAGTCTTACTCAATTGTGGTGATGCAATCGTTTGTGCCTGATTTCACAATTAAGGATTGTTCCAATACTTATAAACATTTCATGTTCTTTACTTCCACGTTGCTAAGGATGAAAGACCACTTTTCTACAAATGGAGAACAGTAATTCCTTGAAACTGTCAACGGTCCAGAAGAAAATACTTGAAATCATGTTTATCTTGGGCAGTTTTATTCTCATCTGCATATAAAAATCGCTCAATGAAGTCAAATCATTCACAAGAAAAATCTACCCGTAGTATGCATCTCGAGCATCGTTGATCAATAAATGCTTGGAGGATAAGAGCAAGCCAAAATCAGTAGTGGAAGAAAAGAACGGGGAAGGAATAAGAGATGGAAGCAAATGGGTCTAGTTGCATTACAAGGAGAAGCGATTTGACCTATTTTATAAATTTGGTATTACAGCCGTCGCTAGCTTTACTTGTTCATTGGGGTGCTGCCGCTTCCAACACGCTGCATGCATGCTTTAATCAAAAACCGTCTTGATTGGTGGAGACTTTTCTCGACAATTCAGGGACCGCTTGGTTCAAATATGTTTCCTGAAAATCAAAGGGCATGTCCACATCGCTTAATTAATTGTGTAAATGCTTTTCAGACTAGACATCTTAAATAATTTCAGGTGAAACACATGTCCGCCTCCGGCGGTTGGCCGGCGGAGGTTGGTGACGGCGGCTGGTGGGCTGTGGGCGGTGGTCATGCGGTGGCGGATGGCAGCGATGGTGGGCGGTTGGCGATCGTGCGACGGCAGGCGGTGGTCGTGTGGCAGCGAACAGCGGTCGGCAGTCCGTGAGCAAGAAGAAAAAATGAATAAATACAAAAATTTATAAATCGTACCAAATACATTTATATTCTTTTTCTATTTTAAGAATATAAATTTTGTATAGTTACCAAATACGTTATTTTATTCAGAAATTGTTCCCCGGAGAAGAAATAGAAAAGAACTATTTCTGAAAAGAAATTATTCCCCAGAGTAGAAGTGTTACCATGCACACCCTAAATTGCGTGTCTCTTGGAATCTCTTTCTTTAGCTTTTTCTTGGATTGGTCAAAGGAGGAGCAACTCAGCAACTACATTGAAATTAATGGTCTTCCCCTATAATTATTATAATCATACACTCGAAAAGTCTTGCTTAAATGATATGTGTGAAACTTATATTATCACGTCTAAAGATATTATGGTAGGACACCTATACAAATTATATTATGGAAACTTTTATTTTCCATCTTATTGACTGCTATTAATTTGCTGTTTTCTCGTAGAAACTTAACATTTAGTCCCCATATTCGTTCTTTTTAATTTGACGTGGACATAGGTTTGAGTTAATTTGAAAACGTTTTCAGTTGTGATTCCACCCAAAAAAAAACGTGAAGACCCTTTTTTTCCCCATTTTTCTAATATATATTTGGTTTGTGGAAAAAAAATTGAACGAGAATTGAGATATTGGAAATCATATTTATATTTTAGGCTAAGAAAGAATGACAACAAAAATATTTACATTATGAGAGATTTAATGAAAGCTCGCTTTTCTTATTTTCATTCAAATATTGTTTCCAAATCATCTACTTTTCTCATTGTTGTTTCCTTTTTCTTACACGACAATGAAAGGGAAATTTTTTACGAACCTTAAGAACTACAAATATTTATACATGATGTTCGTTTCTATACATAGATTTTCATTAGGATGAACATTTATTAAAACTATAGAACAATAGATCTACATCTAGTTGTCTTGTGCAAGTAACATTTATGGGCATTTTTCCCATGCGTCGGCTAATTCACAAAAAAGTTATCGAGCTCAATCAAACGAGACCGTTGATATGGTAATAATGATTATCGATAAACGTGTAACAATCTTTTTTAGTCGTTCAACCTCTCGTAACGAGCTCAGTAATTTTGCAATGGTTTTTGCCCATGGCATTGTAGAAAAGCCCGAGGGGCTACAGGGGCTGATTTTTTTTCGAGAACTTGATGCAAATTTCAACATACTTAAAATCTAAGATCTATTATGATGAGTAGCTTTCATCTCTCTCCTTGTATATTAAGTACTATATTTTATCTGGTTCAAGTGAGAGATAGAGTAATAATACCTCATAAACTAATGTCAATTCCCCAAGAAAAACAAATTATGCGGACTACATACACTGTTGCTAGTCATAAGTTAAATGACATGCGAATCATTCGTGAAGCCTACGTCCCAATATTTCCAGTCCATGCTGACAAGTTACATCCATCCCGAAAACTAGAAGTCTCTTTCGTTTGAATTTAGAATCCAACTTTTCTAATTTCTCCTTTTTCACATTGACTTTGAAGACTTGGAAAGTTAGAAAGGAGACCTTGGTGCGTGCCACACTTTCATTTTTCCTTTTAAAATAGTATACGTCCTAAAGTAGCCCACAAGCTATTAAATTCGTAACTTAAAATTAAATGATTATTTTGTATCAAGAAAAAAAAAACCTACCAAAATAGGTGACAAGTATTGCCATACTTTTCCAAACTTATATTAGAAATGGCAGACTTTTTGTAATTGGATATTAGGAATGGCAGACTTTTTGTAATTGGGTGTTTAATAAGAATACTGTTGACGCGATAATTACAAAAAAAAAGTCATAAATTTATTGTATAGGTATCAATTTAATCCTTAACCTTTCAATTTTATTAATTGAGTTCTAAACTTTTTCCATGATTTGTCAATGTTGGGAAAATTACCAAAAAAGTCCTAAACCTATTGCAATTGTGCCAATTCAGTTCTAGACTTATTTTTTTGACCAATTGAGTCCTAAACCTTTTATAATTATTCCCGATTAATTCATCCGGCCAAAAATGGCGGCTGGCGCCAGTGACATTTTTTTTAATAATATTTTATTTTTTGAAATATTTTATTAATTTTTTTATCTTTTTTTCCTCTTTTTTTTTTTTTCCCTGTCCCTCTTTCCTCCTCCTCTCCTCCTTCTTCCCTTGGCTTCGGCGACCGGCCAGAGAGGAGGGCTAGCCGGTTGCCGGACTGAGGCGGCCGGCGAGGCAAGCCCTCGCTAGATTCGGCGAGGGGGGCCTCGCCGTTGCCAAGTCTGGCGAGGGCTCGCCTCGCCAGTCAGCGCGCGCCCAGCAACGGAGGGGCAAGCCCCCGCCGGATCTGGCGAGGGCTCGCCTCGCGGTCGCCGAGCAAGGCGAGCCCTCACCAAAGCGAAGGCCTCGCGCGACCCACACTGCCTCCTCCTCCTCGACCCGTCGCCCTCTCCACCGTCGCCGCCGCTACCTTATTAGGGTTCATTGGTGTCGACATTGCAGCCACCATCGCGCGCGATGGGAGCCGGCCCTCGAAATCACATGTGGGGGGGAGAGAAACCGTGACTCCTTGCAAATCGGTGAGGGCTCGCCTTGCCCGGCGACCGCAAGGCCAGCCCTCGCCAGATCTGACGGGGGCTCACCTTGCCAGACCTGGCGACGGCGAGGCCCCCCCTCACCGGATCTGGCGAGGGCTCGCCCCGCCGGCCGCCTCAATTCAGCGACCGGCCAGCCCTCCCCTCTGGCCGGTCGCCGGAGCCAAAGGAAGAAGGAGGAGAGGAGGAGGAAGGAGGGAGAGGGAAAAAAAAGAAAAAAAAAAGGAAAAAAGTTAATAAAATATTATTAAAAAAATGTTGCCAGCGCCGGTTGGCTGCCACGTCATCGCCGGCCGGCCATTTTTTGGCCGAATGGACTAATCGGGAATAATTGTAAAAGGTTTAGGACTCAATTGATAAAAAAAAAATAAGTTTATGACTAAATTGACACAATTGCAATAGGTTTAGGACTTTTTTGGTAATTTTCCTGTCAATGTTTGGTTTCTACAACTTAACTAGGAGTTGCTCTCCAATGTCAATTTAATGTATGAAATAATTAGATATCGGTAAGGAAGCAAAGTTAAGTCAGTTACAAGCTTCCTATACGAGCAATGTTCCACTATTTAGGGACAGAGATATGGTAATCTGGAATAAGAAGCTACTGTTTTTGTATTCAGCTTTCTCGTGTAAAATCTATGGAAGGTTAATTTCCACGCCAGGGATGGTCCAACAACGATTTAGTAGAATTAGCCTTACTCAATTCTGGTGATGTAATCGTGTGTGACTAATTTCACAATTAAGAATTGTCCCAATACTTGTAAACATTTCGCATTCTTTACTTCCACACCGCCTAGGATGAAAACCACTTTTCTACTGATGGAGAGTAGTAACTCCAAGCAATTGTCGATAGTCCACAAGAAAGATACTTGTAATCATGTTTATCTTGTACAGTTTCATTCTCATTTGCATTTAAAAGTCGTTCAATGAAGTCAAATTATTCACAAGAAAATCTGCCCGCAAAATGCATCTCGAGCATTGTTGATCAATATATACTTGGAGGATAATAGCAAGCCAAAAACAGTAGTGGCAGAAAAGAACGGGGAAGGAATTAGAGATGGAAGCGAATGGGTCCTAGTTGCATTACAAGAAGAAGCGATTTGACCTACTTTGTAATCTTGGTATTACAGCCACTCCTAACTTTACTTGTCCATTGGGGTGCCGTCGCTTTCAGCACACTGCATGCATGCTTTAATCCAAAGCCGTCTTGATCGGCATAGACTTTCCTTAATTAACTGTGGAAATGCTTTTCAGACTAGACATCTTAAAGGATTTCAGGTGATGTATATTAGCTACGGCAATGCAATTGGCTCTCCGAAAGTCACGGCAAGGCCCGTGATGCATGGTCTTGAGTATTGCTATGATGTTTCCGAGTCAATCTTAGTCATAAATTTCTTTCGTTGGTGTTTATACCGATTTAGAAGAATAAGATAAATCAACCGTGGTCCTTGGGAATCTTAAATTAAGATCCACGACACAGCTTCTTCACTTTATGAAAATTTGTTCTCAGATTTTCCACGATAAAGCTTCTTCACTTTATAGAAAGTTCTTAACTTCTTCACTATATAGAAAGTTTTTCTTAGATTTTCCACGATTGTGTGAATATTTAACAAAAAGAAAAGAAGTGATTGTGTGGGGTTTCCTTCTTGTTAAATCCTAACTAGTCTCCTTTTTTTTTAATTATATGTGGAAATTTGTATTCCAGGCTTTTTTCCTGATTCAGGGAGAGTTTGGTTTCTGCACCTTGACTAGGAATCGCTCTCCAATGTCCATCCCCAAGTTGATGCACGAAATAATTGGAAACTAGTAATGTTGCGGTAAGGCAAATTTAAGTCAGTTACAAACTTCCTAAATGAGCAACATTCCTCTGATTTCAGGATGAAGACATGATAGTCTGGAATAAGAAGTTACTATTTTTGGATTCAGCTTTCTCGTGTGGAATCTTTCGAAGGTTAATTTCGGCGCCAAGGGTCGTCCAACAATGGTTTAGTAGAATTAGTCTTGCACAATTCTGGTGATGTAATCGGGTTTGTTTGATTTCACAATTAAGGGTTCTTCCGATGCTTGAAAACATTTCGCATTCTTTACTTCCACGCTGCCAAGGATGAAAGATCACTTGTCTAATAATGGAGACCCTAACTCCAAGCAACTGTCGATGGTCCACAAGAAAATACTTGTAATCATGTTTATCTTGTACAGTTTCATTCTCATTTGCATTTAAAAGTCGTTCAATGAAGTCAGATTATTCATGAGAAAATCTGCCCGCAAAATGCATCTCGAGCATTGTTGATCAATAAATACTTGGAGGATAATAGCAAGCCAAAACCAGTAGCGGCAGTAAAGAACGGGGAAGGAATTAGAGCTGGAAGCAAATGGGTCTAGTTGCATTACAAGAAGAAGCGATTTGACCTACTTTGTAATCTTGGCTTCACAGCCACTCCTAACTTTACTTGTTCCTTGAGGTGCTGCCGCTTCCAACACGCTGCATGCATGCTTTAATCAAAAGCCGTCTTGATCGGCAGAGACTTTCTTTGAAAATTCAGGGACCGCTTGGGTCAGATATGTTTTTTTGAAAATCAAAGGGCATGTCCACATTGCTTAATTAACTGTGCAAATGCTTTTCAGACTAGACGTCTTAAAGGATTTCAGGTGAAACAAATGTAAATCAACAGCACATGCCCAGTGTATATCTTCTGGAATCTTTCTTTAGCTTTTTCTTTGATTGGTCAAAGGAAAAGCAAATCAGCACCTACCTTGAAATTAGGGGTCTTCCCATATAATTATTATAATCACACACTAAAAAAAGTCTTGCATAAATAATGGGTGTGATTCCCTATGAACATTAGTCAATAATCACGTCTGAAAAAATTATGATAAGACACATGTATAAATTATATTATGGAAATTTTTATTTTCCATCTTTTTGACTTGTGCTAATGGGCTGTTTTCCTGGTGAAATTTTAACCTTTAATCCTTATCTTCTTTCATTTTAATTTATATGGATAGGCTAGAGTAAATTTTGAAAACTTTTTCAGTTGTGATTCCAAAAAAAAAAAAGAGATAGTTAAGACCTTTTTGTTTTTCCATTTTTTAATATGTATTTGGTTTGTTGGAAAAAAAATGAGAATGGAGATATTGAAAATCATTATTTCATTTTAGGCTATGAAAGAATGAAAACGAAAAACATTCACATTATGCGAGATTTAATGAAAACTCGCCTTTCTTATTTTCATTCAAATATTGTTTCCTATCATCTACTTTCCCATCAATGTTTTCTTTTTCTTACATGGCAATGAAGGCAAAAAATTTTATAGACCTCATGGACTAAACATATCTATACTCGATGTTGGTTTCTGTTTACAGATTTTCGTTAAGATGAACATTTAGGGCGCGTTTGGTAACCATTTTGTTCTCGGGAACAATTTTTACGAAATGAATTTTTTTTTTTTTTTGTTCCCTAGAGCAATTTCTTAGTTTTTGAAGTCGCTTAGTAATAGTCTAAAATTTCTATTCTCGGGATACAAATGCGTTTGGTAAGATTCTTTTTTTTTTGTTTCTTTTAATTTTTTAATACTTTTATTATATTTTTCATTTTTTCTCATTTTTTTTTTTTTCCATTTCTCTTCTTCTTCCTCCTTCTTTGTGGTCGGTTGCCGGCCACAACAATGGCCCGCGACCTGTTGGGCGAGGGCCGGCGAGCTCATTAGAGGCTTGCCTAGTCACTGCAAGCCTCAACCTCGCCGGTGGCCAAGCAAGCCTCACCAAGCCATCGGTGAGGCTTGACCTTGCCCACGCGGCGCAAGGTTGGCTTGCCTAGCCACAGTGAGGCTCTGCCGAGGTGGTTGGCCCTCGTAAGAAGAAGAAGAAGAATAAAAGGAAAGAGAAGAAAAAATTAGACTTGATTCTAGGAATTGTTCTTGTAACAAGAAGCAATTTTTTTCTATTTCTTGATTCTGTTCCAAATCTATTTTTGAGAATAAAAAAAATAAATTTTTGTTCCCGAGAACAAAAATTTTACCAAACGAATTTTTATTTTTTTATTTTTTGTTCCAGGGACAAAAGAATAGAATCAAACACTATTTGGAGTAAAAACAAACAAGCCCTTATTAGCTATAGAACAATAGATGTACATCTAAATGTCTTGTGCAAGTAATATTAGGGGCATTTTTGCCAAGTCGAGGGCTAATTCATAATAAAATTATCGGGTTCAATCAAACGCGATTGTTGATCCAATAGCTAATAATGTTTGTCAGTCAACGTCGAACAATCACCGTTAGTCATTCAACCTCTTTTATAATTTTGCCGTGGATTTTTTCCCACGGTTGTAGAAAGGCCCGAGGGTCTACTATGGCCGATTTTCCCAAGGAACTTGTGATACAAATTTTGCAATATATGAACAAATATAATCTATGATGTCGCATAACTATCATATCTCTCCTTGTATATTAAGAACAATATTTTATCTGGTTCGAGAGAAATAGCGAAATTATACCTGATAAACTAATGTCAATTCCCCAAGGAAAATAAATTATCCGGACCTCATACACGGTTACTCCTTATAAAGTTAAATGACACGCAAATCCTTTGTGAATCCTGCATCCAAACGACTCCATTCTCCGACAACAAAAAAAAAAAAAAAAAACTCCATTCTGACTAGCGACGACCACGCCAAAAACTAAAAGTCTCTTCCGTTTGTATTTAAAGTCCAACTTTTCTATAATTTCTCCGGTTCACATTTGACTACAAAAATTTAGAAAGTAGACCTTGGCGTGTGGCACACTATCGTTTTTTCTTTTATAATAGTATCCGTCTCAAAGTAGCCCACAAGCTATTAAATTCGTAATTTAAGATTTAATGATTATTCCATAACAAAAAAAAAAGGACCAAAACAGGTGACAAGTATCGCTGTACTTTTCCCAACTTATATAGGAAATGCTAGACTTCATTGGGTGTTTAACAAGTATCTTGTTAATTAAATGCTTATCCTACGTTGTGCGATAAACATCTTCCTTATTGCATGCATATATAACTTTATGATTTTTTTTATTTTCTTTTTGATGGTTTCAAAATAGTAAGATAATACTCTCTGATCAATTTTATCAATTGCAGTGGCTGTACATTTGCTTTGACAACACATTGTTAGTCTCTATCTCTTTCTGACTATGATTGCAAATTGCAATTACCCGTGCAGATTATACAACCTGACACTTAAATACAGGAACGTCACGGAGCCATTTGAAGAAACCATTGTAACCTTTTCTCTGCCTTTTTGTGATTCTTCTTACTAAATAACTTATAGAGAAGTTCGTCCATTTATGTTATGACGTTATAACAAGTTTTACTCTTTTCCAAATCAACTGCAGGAAGGAGGCTTGCGATGACAACTGTTGCAATACATAAATCAATTTCTTGAAATTCTATTTGACAGTATTCAACTGCTGATAATAAGGTCCTTACGAAGTTCTAAGTAGCAAGGTCCTAAGGTAGTATAAGAGTATAATAATATTTTTTGATATATTATCTTTATATTTGTATTTTGTAAAGAACTGAATTTTTACTACTTACTTATCGAAATTTGTGGGAATCACAGATCCTTAGTTTGTGCATTATTGATAGATTTTTGGATAATACCAAGAACATGGCATTATTGGTAAGGCTCAAAGTGCCATCCTTTGCTCCATCATCTTTAGATATTAATTAAAAAGTGAGCGAGAAATTTCTCTTTAATTTGCATGGGGCTAAAGCTTTTTCTCTTTTGTTTGTTTTTTGGTCAGGGTAAGGGCAAAAAACTACTGAGTTATGAAAAAGAAAGAAAAGCTAGAATTCCACCCCATCAAAAAAGAAAAAGAAAAAGGCGCTTTAATGATCACTGAGTAAAAGAAAGAGGGGAAACAAAAAAGCGGTTCCACGACTACTACTGAAAAAGAAAAAAGAAGAAAAGCGCGTCAAGAAAAGCACGTCAAAAAGCTGTCTAGAAAAATCGACACATTCTTATAAATCTCTTCACAGTTTCCATTAGTACCAATCCTACATCTTCTTTCTTCTTGCCTTGCTTTCGTATATACTTGCGTCCTTGGTCTTTAAGCCTTGAAACTCGTAACCATGAGTTTTGTAGGGTTTCAATCATGCCATTTGCTTCTTGGTATTGCCCTTGCATTGTGCTTTAACCAAGTCTCATCCAACACCAATGAAACAGACAGAGTCGCATTGCTCGCATTTAAGGCTGGCATAACCATAGATCCTTTCGGCGTGCTCAACTCATGGAATAATAGCATTGAGTTTTGCCAGTGGTATGGTGTTATGTGTGGCCGGAGACACCGGAGAGTCATGGTCCTAGACTTGTCATCACAACGACTCTCCGGATCAATCTCTCCTCATATTGGGAATCTCAGCTTCCTAAGGCAAATGCAGTTTCAAAACAATAATCTTGTTCATGAAATCCCTTCGCAAATCAGCCAGTTGCGTCGCCTTCGTGTCTTACGACTAGACAACAATTCATTGGTCGGTGACATTCCCAAAAACATTTCAGGTTGCTTTACCCTTGTCAGCCTCATCCTTCAATGGAACCAACTAACTGGAGAAATTCCTCAAGAGCTTGGTTCATTGTCGAAGCTACATCTGCTCGTTTTGTCTTCCAATAATATGATCGGGAATATGCCTTCTTCGATTGGGAACTTATCTTCATTGGAGATCCTTTCTCTAAACTGGAACAACTTGGGTGGGAGCATTCCCCAAGTACTAGGCCACCTAACAAACTTGCGAATCATTGCTCTCGGAGAAAATAGATTGTCAGGTACAATTCCATCTTCGTTATTCAATCTCTCTTCGATTGCTATTTTTAAAGTTGGAGACAACCGGATACTAGGGGCTCTTCCTGTAGACATAGACCTCAAATTCCCAGATCTTGAGGATTTTAGCGTCTACATGAACCAACTTGAGGGGCCGATTCCCCCATCGATATCGAATTGCACAAAGCTAGAGGTGCTTCAACTTTCAACTAACAAATTTTCTGGGAAAGTACCTTCCTTAGAAAATCTGCATAAGCTTCATCGGCTTGTAATATTTGATAATCAACTTGGAAGTGGAAAACCTAGAGACTTAAGCTTCCTTTGCTCATTAATGAACAACACCAAATTAATGGATGTGCTTATTCATAAAAACAAGTTTGGTGGGGTGTTACCTAATTGCATAGGTAATTTATCCACTACTCTCGTACATTTTGGTGCATGGGCTAATCAAATAAATGGTGAGATTCCTAAAGGAATTGGGAATTTTGTCAACCTAGAAGTATTGAATTTGAATTTCAACAAGCTTTCAGGTGTTATCCCCTTAAATTTCGGAAATCTACAAAATCTAGTGGGCCTGGTCTTAAGTGCTAACAACTTGGGAGGGACTATCCCATCTTCTTTGGGAAATTTAACCAAGTTGATTGGACTAGAACTTGGTGGGAACAACTTTCATGGGCAAATTCCTTCACAACTATCAAACTACCCGTCTCTTTATTGGCTTGAGTTGTCTTGGAACAATCTTAGTGGCACCATACCCCAACAGGTTATAGGTCTCTCATCATTAACGATCATTCTGGACTTGTCTCATAACCATTTGACTGGAGTTCTACCCGCGGAAGTTGGCAACTTGAGAACTTTGACTGCATTGGACATCTCAAACAATATGTTGGTAGGTGAAATCCCTAGTAGTTTAGGTTATTGCACTTCATTGACATCAGTAAGGATGGGGGGCAACTTCTTCCATGGGTCGATTCCGCAATCACTCAAATCCTTAGGAGGCATTGAAGAACTAGATCTTTCATGTAACAATCTATCAGGCCAGATTCCAGAATTCTTATCGGTATTTCATTCCTTGAAACTACTGAATTTATCGTATAATAAGTTTGAAGGTATGCTACCATGTGAAGGAGTCTTTAAGAATGCTACCGGTACTTCTATTGTTGGGAACAATGACCTTTGTGGTGGACTGCCAGAATTCAACCTTCGCAATTGCATCTCCAAATGCTCCAAGTGCAAAAAGATCAATGAAGTGACATTGTCCACTTTTATTATTTTCGGAGTTCTTGTGGTAGTTGTTATTCTTGCTTTTATATATAATTGTTGGTTGAAGAAGAAAGGAAATGAAACAATTTCTAGTTTGATGGATGATTCACCTTCCAATGCAACTTATGGAAAACTCCTAAAAGCAACCGACGGTTTTTCTTCAACCAACTTGATCGGAGTTGGAAGTTTTGGTTCTGTTTATAGGGGCATACTTGAGGATAATGGGACTGCTATTGCTGTGAAGGTGCTTCATTTAGTTCATCACGGTGCTCTTAAGAGCTTCATAGCTGAGTGCAAGGCATTAAAGAACATCAGACATCGAAATCTTTTGAAGATATTGACAGTTTGCTCAGGTGTTGATTATCAAGGAAATGATTTTAAAGCCATAGTATATGACTTCATGAGCAATGGAAGTCTGGAACGGTGGCTACACCCAAACTCAACCTCATCTCATGGGAATGAGCTTCAAAAAAATTTGAATTTCGTGATGAGGGTAAATATTGCTGCTAAAGTTGCTTCTGCACTGGATTATCTTCATCACCAATGTCATATCCCCATCATTCATTGTGATATAAAGCCAAGCAATATCCTCTTAGATGCTGAGATGGTTGCGCATGTGGGCGATTTTGGATTGGCAAAGTTCCTCCTTGGATCATCCCTTGATACTTCAGCTAACCAGATGAGCTCTATAGGTTTGAGAGGGACAATTGGTTACACTCCACCAGGTAATCTCTCTATCTTTTGTAATGATCTAAGCTCCATGTTCTTTTTGACAATCAAGACTCCTAATTTCATCTGCACTATGATCTAAATGTGTGGCAGAATATGCAATGGGATGTGAGGTCTCAAGAGAAGGCGATGTCTACAGTTACGGCATCCTCTTACTAGAGATGTTCACAGGACTGAGTCCCACCGATAACAGATTTGGGGACAATTCAACTCTCCATAGTTATGTTGTGGCAGCTTTGCCTGAACGAGCCTTGGAAGTTACTAATCACATTCTGCTTTTGGAAAGAGGGAGTTGTCTCAACCCCAATAGTCCTCAGTATTGTCTTTCTAAAAGCAATGACATATTTCAAGAGTGTTTAGTTATGATATATAATATTGGAGTCGCTTGTTCCAATGAGGTGCCTAGAAAACGAATGAGCATTAGCGGTGTTGCAAATCAATTGCAAAAGATTAGAGAAAAGCTCTTTGCATTGGGTTTACATGAACAAGATGAACTACCACAGGTGGTATAATAATTTCTTAACCTCTCTCTTGTCCTAAATCTTTAGTTTTGCATATGCTAGTGCAAACAGACATGTGAAATCCGTAGCACAATAGAGAATCGATGATGCATTTTCATTAGAAGGCAATAGTTGATTGTCATTCCTTACCTGTATATGTATCAAGCTAGCATATGCCTTGCAGTGCAGAGACCTTTTAGTAATATCTATTAAAATTCGTCTCCAGTCTGAGAACATGGATGAAACCCAACCTGAATTGAAGTGCAGGTAAGTCTGGCCGTATAAAGATTGTCCAAATTGGACTTTGCAAATGTATAGTTGGAGAGAAGCAGTCGTTTCTGTCTGAAAATAATAGTCGATTAGCATATGGCCCATGATGCAGAGTCTTGAGCATTGTTATGATAGTTTAAAAGATCAGTCTCAAGTATTCAGTTCTTTTATGGGTGTGAAGCTCATTTACCCGAATACAAATTAATCACCTATCCGCTATTTTCAATTGATATTTATAATCAAGCTTTTTCAATGAATGAATACTTGTCCTTGGAATATTTGGACGCGGTAACGGTGTGTAGAGTTGATTCACATAAATCCTAATATGTCTCCTTTTTTATTGAAAATTTATTTTTTACCTCTTGCAAATCCTAACTTTTGTCCAGGCTTTCTTACTCAGAGAAGTGTTTGGTTTCTTTCTACAGCTTCTCTAGGAATCGTTATGCGTCGCTGAAGTTGTACAAGACAGTTGGAGATGAGTGATGCTGCGGTCATGCCAAAGTATCTCTTTCAGCTGCCTCGTATGCATTAAATCGAGAAGCGGATCTGGACGATTGATATCTGAAGCAGGAACTTTGCAATAAGGGTTTAGGATAACTAGTCTATCCTAATTCTGGTCATGCAATTTGTACTATTTGTGTTTTTCTGATGGGGAATTGATCTTCAGAACTGCTATTTGAAGAGTATGCTATTTTCATTGCTTTTGTTTTGCCAAATTTTTTCCTTCTCTCGTTCATTCATTTCTTATCACGATAGAACTCGTTCGACAGATACAAATTGTGTTGCTAGTGCCTGATAAAAATTCTAGCCAACCAGAAATCACCGGCACATACAATCATGTCCTCATCAAGAAAAATATTAATTGGCTTAAGATCAAAACAAACTCTAGGCGTTTCATTATGATGATCGAGACAGTTTGAAGCATGTGATACCAATGGCAGTGCTCTCACTCTCTGATGTGAAGACTGCTCACTTGTCAGATTCCTCGTTCCTTACCCGACCCTCCAAGCCTCCATTGACCAAAACTCCATAAACAACGGGCTCCAAGTCGCGGCCGGGATGCTTGGTACGTACCTGAACAAAGCTCGGCTGGGCGCGGCGACCCAGGCCAATTGAAAATTCATCTGTAGCTTTTGAAAGGGTTTTCATAACTGGAAGAGAATTCTCCAAAAGAGTTGAAGCATTAAAAAAACTAACTTTCAAGTTAAAACCATAACCCGGGAGGCAGGAGCTTAGCAACCAACTTCAAGCTAGCTTTTTTTTTTTGAAAGCCTAACCATTAGAAGTTTTAGGTATCTTAGGATGAGGTCGTTGTACTTTCATTTTAACCACCCAATATATTGAATTTTCAGCATTTGCAATTAATGTGTTTTGACCAGAGTTTGGCAAATTTTCGTAGAAAATACAGACATGACCGGCATGTGTCATAGAGTCTAAGTGGACGCCCCATATCAATTTTTTATTTCACTTTGAGCTGACTTGGACTGAACGCTAATGACGTATGATTGTCACGTAAATCAAGAAATTATTCAAAATTCGATAAGGGTACGTTAATTGCTAAGGAATATTAATCTAGTTTAGACATCAATGGATTTAGGTCCACTATTAATTGTAAATCGGATTGAAGTCTATCGATGAAAAAGTGGAATTTACTTTTCATAAGTGGACACACTCAAATGTGGCTTATCTTTGTAAGTGGAGCCGGATCCATTGTAATTGTGAGATTTTGTAGGATCACTACCTACTATTCTAAAAATTTAAATTGTTAGATAAATGTATGGTTTATTATTTAAATATTCTAACAATAATTGTTAATTTTGTGAGCCCACACGTGGATTCTACTCAATCTATACATATGAAAGTGATAGCTGGGCTAAGTTCTCCATTTTGTTTCCCATGATGTGTCTTGATTTGGTAATGAAGGCGTTGGGTTTTCGAATTGGGTCGGAAATCAGTTTTTTTAGAAAAAAATTTGTAAATCTGGCGAAGAAGAAGGAGAAAAAGTTCGTCGTGAATTGGGTTTATTATTCTTAGAGCACATAGAATTTTGTGATTAGGGTTTTGGAGGGGCCAAATCTGAGGTCTTTAGATAGTTTTGGGATTGATACTTTGGTGGGCTCTTTAGGTTAAAGATAGTGGGTGTGGTTTTGGCGGGATTAAACGGGTGCAAGCTGGGCTACTGATGCCATCTGCGGATTGGCGCATTCTGGTGGATTTTTTTGGTGAAACTTTTCGAGATGCCGAAAAGGATTGAGCAGTGTAATCCAGTGTATAATTGTATTTTTCGCTTTTATATCAGCACATCTTGTTCAATGATATTGTGGATAATTTCACGCTGTAGAGTTGTTATACCCATGCAAGTATTTCTCCTTTACATGAACTATCGCATTGAGTAAATTTCACTCGAATTTATCAGACGCAATAAGTCATATATGATAAAGCAAATCTGTTTGGAGTAATTTTTATTTTTAACTTTTCATTTTCATCAACTTTTGTGGTGCACATAGTTGGAGTGTTTTTAATTTTAAAATTCCATAATACATATACATTGATCTATAGACGCACCTATAAATTTTACAATTCTTTTAAAATTTAGATAATTTTATGAACTTATGAAAGTCCAAACTAACCCGCCCTATATTTACATGAGCTGAGCCGACAGAATCTAGAAAATGTAATAACGAGATGTTCTACGGCCCAAGCTTGAAGATATGCTCAGAATATTTTCAAGACTTTTTTCTAGAGAGAGAGAGAGAGAGAGAGAGAGAGAGAGAGAGAGAGAGAGAGAGAGAGAGAGAGAGAGAGAGAGAGAGAGAGAGATTGAGATTAAGGTTTTTCATTTGGTTAGTCAATCTTGTTTACCGGTGATATTTTGTGGCTACGATAGTAAGTGGACGACGAGGATATTGCTTTACCCGTCACAAACTACTTACAAATGTGTGCGCTCATTTGAATTGAGATGTGCTCTGGCATTAGGACAAAGTACATTCTCATAAACTTATGCGAGTCAAACAACCATAAGAAAGTGCATACTTCACAATAGCCTCCACTTCATTAAAAATACTATTATTGCCGGGCCAAAGATAACGTGAAGATGCATTTCAACATATCTATATCTTAGCTCACTCCTCTAAAGAAGTGGAGATGCATCCACTCGTCGACCATGTTGATATGTACAAGCCCGGGGAACGCTACATCATCACCTCAAATTTGATCCTATCCAATGAATTGATGCATTTCCTTGAATTGATGGTTGATCATTATTCCCCATCTATATATGTACATATTTAAACTCGCACAAGGCCTTTGGTGCGCATACATTCTCGATTTCTCGATTTCTCTATTCCCCGAAACAGGTTTGGAACAGAAATCCATTTGGTAATACAATTCGATTTCTCTATTTCTGAAATAGATTTCTATTCCAGAAATAGAGAAATCGAAGAAATCAGAAACTGAAATTTTTAACTTCTCAATTTATGAAATAGAAATCAGAAGCTGAAATCAAACCATATAAAAGAACCTTGCGCTTTCTTGCTAACTTAATTCACCCGTAACCACAACTTCACAAATTATTGCTAATTTTCTTTTTCTTATTTTGCTCATGTTTATTTTTATTTTTATTTTTTCATTTTTTTTATAACTTCCTCTTTAGGATGAAAGGCAATCGAATGGGTCCCCAATTTTAAAAAACGACCAAAGTTCTTAAATGCTTACTTAAAAACAATGGGGCTCTTTCCTCCTAGAAAGGGCACGCGCATGGCCAGTTGAAGAAAAAGTTCTTACTCAATAGATGAATAAAAAACGTGCCTAGAAATTTAACCTTGTTTCTTTACGGATTCAAAATTCTTGCAAAATCAAAATAATTAGATTGTTACACAATCTTGAATTTTAATTCGAAGGCAAGAGATTCGAGAGAATCTCTCTCTTTACTATGCAAGGGCCATTAAAGGTTCATTGAGCAACAATAAAGAAATTAGGGATGAGCAACTGGACTGATTCAATTCGAGAATCAAAATAAACCGACCTTCCCCCGATTGGTTCCTAACCATAAACATTACTTCAAGGTAGAATTCTCATATATTCCTTTACACCATCAATTTTATTTTGTTGATAATCTTGTATAATACTAGTCTTTGATAAAATGACAAGGCTATATAGGCGCCATTGATGGCACCCATATTCATGCTTCCGCAGTACTTGTCTGAACCTATGCAGGATGAGCTTGCAAACGATACATTGACCGAGGAGGGAAACCAAATAAATACGCTTAAGAAAACCATTGCCAATAAAATGACAAGGGATAATAATATGCCGGAAATTTCATGAAATTGTATTTTCAACTTTTGTAATGTATTAGTATTATTTCGACTATTATTTTGT
Organism: Eucalyptus guilfoylei; assembly: GCA_016097605.1. Classification (NCBI taxonomy): domain Eukaryota; kingdom Viridiplantae; phylum Streptophyta; class Magnoliopsida; order Myrtales; family Myrtaceae; genus Eucalyptus; species Eucalyptus guilfoylei. The sequence continues at coordinate 49,600,638 of CM027865.1, read as the reverse complement.
ATTTGAAGATTTCCTATGTTGTTATCTAATCAATTTCTATTCCTAGAAATAGAAATTTTATTCTATTATCAAACGGATTTCTGTTCCAGAAATAGAAATTTTGAGTCGTTATCAAACGGGTTTCTTTGCTCATAAACTTGTCCGGGGAATAGAAATTGAGAAATCAATTTCTAGCAAGAAATCAATTTCTGGAATAGAAATTTTGTCATGCGCGCCCTTAATTACTGCTGATTACTTTGCTTCGCTGCCATAATATTCCAAAATGAAACCAAAATAAATTGCCTTGCTTCTTCTTCTTCTACTTCTTCTTCTTTTGAAGTTTTCTACTGTCATTACTTTTATTTTTGCATTTTGGTAAAGTTACTCACTTACCTCTTTTCTTTTTGTGGAAAACACCAAACCACGTACACATAAAACTTATTATAAAAATATCCATGATCACTTTTTTAATTTGGAGATTTTGTTAATTACATTATTAAGCAACTTTCGAAGGTAGAATTTACTAACTATGTGAAGAAATTACTGGCCACCAATTTACTCAAACTTTATTCTCTAAATAAAAATATGAGCATGGGGAAGTTACTAAATTTATACGCATACACCAACTTTCCATGGCGAAAAGTTTCAATATTAAAAGACTCAGTACAATCCTTCTTTGCCAAAGTGGCACTTTGAAATGATTTTAATCGATAAATCTGTTGTTAGTTAAGAGATCTTTATTACCGTCAATGGCCAGCTAATCAATAACTCTTGCTCGCCAGTCTGCGGTTTTTTTTCCAAAGTGGTTTTTTTTTTTTTTTTTTTTTTTTTTTTTTTTTTTGTTTGGGGGGGGGGAGGGCTTTGGATTTTGGGGGCATTGGTTGACTTGAAGTCAACCAACCTGGAGGCATGGTTGACTTGAAGTCACCCTGGAAAGCCATCCAGATGGATCCATCATCCATCCCTTAATACCCGCAGTTGTTCAGACACAAGTCAAAGAACCTGTGCTACGTTTTGTAACCAGTGCTACGTATTTCAGCATCTTGAATTTTTACCTACTATACATTTAGTGTTGTTTACGCAAAAAGGAAGCGGACAGGTGAACTCTATAACTGAAGAGAGAATCAATCATTCTGTTTTCCTTGAATTGATGTTTGGCTATTATCCCCCATCTGCATATGTACATATTTAAATTCGCACAAGACCTTTGGTGCCCACACGTTCTTGCGTACTGTTGAGTACATAAAATTTTGCTTCGCTGCCATAGTATTTCAAAATGAGTCGAAAATAAATTGCCTTACTTCTTCTTTTGTTTATAGTTGTATGGTGCTCATTAAGGCGAATTGCAATCAATTAGCTATTGGAGATATTATTCAGAGGAGAACTTGGTTTCCGCATATTGACTTGGGATGGCTCATTGTTGCTTTGTTTCAATATAATCCAATTAAAAATCGATCTCTATTCCTAAAGCTATGTTCAAACAGTTAGATTTAATACTGGTGGATGAATAAGGATGTATAGCTTTCGAATATAGCATTCTAGCTTGTGGAAATTCGAGGGCACGTATCGACGCTTGGTGTGCGTAGTAGGAGTTATCCGAGAATGTTTTAATAGAACAATATAACTTGTGTCTCTTGGAATTTTCTGGGGATGCAAGCGCAAATTCTTCAACGCTGCTATTTCTGAAGTTTACTATTATCATTACTGTTATTTTTACATTTTGGTAAAGTTACTAAATGGCCTCTTTTCTTTTTGTGGAAAGTACCCAACCACTTATTCATTGAACTTATTATAGACACATTGATAGTCACTTTTTTTCATTAGGAGATTTGATAATCACATGGATAAGCAACTTTGAAAGATAGAAATTACTAACTACATTAAGAAATTACTGGACACCAATATACTCAAGCTTACTTCTCTAGATAAAAAGTGACCGTTAGCATCGGGAAGTCACTCAATTTGAGTTGTGAATGGAACTTACTTTTCTTTTTGACAAAATTAGTAATCATTTATATGCACACACCTATTTTTCATGGTGAAAAGTTTCTATGTTAAAAGACTTAGGCTCCATTCGTTTCACGGAAAATAACTTTCAAGAAAACATTTTCCGGATTTTTCAATATCCGTTTTACAGAAAAATGAATTAGTTGGAGAAAACATTTTCTATTAAGGGAAAAAAGTCTTATTAGACAGGGGAAATTTTTTCGACTTTTGAGACAGAGAAAATTTTTTTCCTCACTCACTTTCTCTTATCTTATACCTATGTTAACCTTTCCATCTTTCTTTTTATTTTTTTTTTATTTTTTTCATTTCTAAAAAAATTCAATTTTTTTTCTCCTTTTTTTTTTTTTTTTTTTTTTTAGTTTTGTCTCGGCCGGTCGCCGACCATGATGACCGCCAGCAATTGGCCATGGGCAAGCCTCAAGCTCACCAGCCTCGGGCAAGCTCAGGGCTCGTTGCTCGCCCGATTGGCGATGAGCTAGGGCTCCAAGCTCGACAATCTAGCAAGCGACAAGCTCGAGTGAGCTCAAGCTCGCCTTTGGCCAGTCGCCGGCCATCGCCGTGGCCGACGATTGGCTGAAGGAGAAGAAGATGAAAACAAAGAAAAGAAAAGAAAAAGAAAAATAGAAAATAATTTTTAAATCAATTTTTAAATAATAAAAAAATTAAAAATTAGATTTTAAAAAATAAAATGATAAACAAATTATTAAAAAAGAGTGCATCAAGGAAAAGATTTTCCTTACCAAACAGCGGAAAATATTTTTTACTTTTTTTCAGGTTTCAACCAAATACTAAAAAATAATTATATTTTCTTTAAAAAAATGACTTCTTGGAAAATATATTCATAAAATACCACATTTTCCTAGAAAATGCCTTAGTACAATTGTTTTTTTGCCAAAGCGGCACTTTGAGTTAACTACTCAGCATAATCACTTACCTAATTTTCATATGAAAGTTATTAATCACAAGGAGAAATCGCCAACTACTAATAGGCTGAAAGTTAATTTTCCTCTCAGAAAGTTAGTATTTGCATTAAAATATAACTAGTTATTATTACATACATACATGCCATACAATGATTTTAATCAATAAAGCTGTTGTTAGTCAAAAGATCTTTATTGCTGACAATGACCAGCTAATCAATAACGCTTGCTCGTCAGTCTTCGGTTTATTTTCCAAAGTGGGGGGACTTTGGATTTTGAGGGCATTGGTTGACTTGAAGTCAACCTGGAGGCATTAGTTGACTTTAGTTGACTTGAAGTCAACATCTGGAGAGCCATCTGAATGGATCCATCATCCATCCCTTCATACACGCACTTGTACTTTCATGTTCATTTGAAAAAAATTTCACGTTGAAAGGGGTCTTTTGGAGGCCAACCAAAGTGGATTGTGGTCTCAATATTGTTGGGGACTTCTCCTCACATCTTTCGAATAAATATCCTTATTTCTTGGTCTTGTTTGACCCCGTGTGTATTACTTACCCGGTCATTGTCTTTACATATGTAAAGACATGCTGATTAATGCTTATTTTTTTTCTATAGTTTTATTTTTTGAACTCTATACAAACAATGACCCGGTAAGTAATACACACGGGGTCAAACAAGAGCAAGATTTTGAAGCCACGCGAAGCTTTGAAGAGACACACGCGTTAAACTTTAAGCTTGAACGCGTGGTAATTTTGTGCCGTGAGTTTATGTCCAAGTGAGTTATTTATTTATAAACACTTTGGGTTTGGGATTAAATCTAAGTGTGGGAAACACTTAAGCGTGTGAGTGATTGTAAACTCTAATTCTCCGATTATAGTAGATTTTTTGCTGCTGGCTCTCCCCGTGGACGTAGGTACCGATACTCAGACCGAACCACGTAAATTTCTGGTGTTCTTATTTTTCTCATTTATTTCTCTAGCGATTTCGCGATGACGTAAATTGTAAGATCCTGTCGTTTTCGCGTATTATATCCCAACAATTGGTATCCGAGTTTGGGATCGGATTTCTTGATTGTGATTTGGAACTTTTGCTTGTCTGATTATTATCTGGAAATTCTGTTACTACAATTATGTCTAAGAAGAAATCTGAAATTAAGAAGTTTAACTGTGGCATCCTAAAATTTCATAACGAACCCTAGATACACTACGGCCCATGACTAGGTGATGGAAGCACCATCGGACTATATTATAGCCATTAGACCAATGGAATACAATTAAGCAAGGGCCGAGCATTGAATGGACTATTGGTTTGTTGGAAATATATCATATGCTCATGTGTGACCAAGGTTGTACTAAAAGATAAATTGATAAGAAATTTTCTATTCTTGGCCGTGTACCCTATAAATCGAATTACCCTCGATTAATGTTGCAATATTATATGGCCATGCAAGTATTTGTAATTATGTATACATAAGCGGGGATTAAGGTGGAACATTAGGAGCAAATGTGGGCTGGATACTTAAGGCTCAAAACACCCAAGACAGCCCACATTTCCTCTTCATTCGGTCAACCAAGGCTTGGCCGAATGAGGCCACCTTCATGCACAAAATCCAACAAGTGGCAAAGGAGCTCATCATGAGAAGACATGGCAGCATGAGGTGTCGCCGTCTCATGCTTCCACCAGGGATTTCACATGCAAATCTCATGATTAGTAACTAATTAAGAAAAAAAAAGAAAGAAAAAAAAAGGGGGCGGAATGAACGAGGAAGCGATCGAGGGAGAGAGTAACCGAGAGAAAAGGGAGAGTGACCGAGAGAAAGAGAGAGAGAGTCCAAGAGAAAGACTGAGTTCGTGAGGGTGCATTGGCGAGGGAAAGAAGGAGACCAGCCCCGCCATGCATACGCTTGCTGCCGCCGTCGACGCCGCCTAGCTTCGCCGTCGATTGAGCCGCGCCCGAAGTCCGCAAGTTGCCATTTTTGCTTGCTGTGGTTGCATCGGATTTAAGGCAAGTGAAAGTCCATCGATCTACATTATGTTGTGCTGTGGTTGTTTAGTGGCGTGTAATAGATTGGGAGATGCTTGAACTTTGATGCTGGATGCTGGAAATTCGAAAGAATAGAAGTAGTTCTCTAGGACTAGCAAACTGTTTCATGGAAAAACAGCTTGACCTTTGGCGACTCCGTGAATTTTATGCAATTATCCAGTTGAAATTTGACTTTGTGTCCTTGACGAAAGTTGTATATGACATCTTGAGGAGTAACATACTAACATTTGAGAAGAAACGGACAAGTATTGGTCGGTGAAATGATTTTACTTTGAAAATGTTAAATCTGGAAACTGTTACAGAGGGTTAGGGAGAGTTATAGTGATTATAGCTCTTGATATACAATGAATTCGACTTAGAGTTCTTCACGAAACTTTTACCTCTAGGTCTTATTTACAACATATCAAAATCTCAGAATTTTCTGAGTTCATTTAGGATTTTATCGAAATTGTTGTTGAAACTGTGTAATAGTGATGTTTGAAGTTTTATGGCTGTGATGCACGGACCATTGCGATTCATACGAAGTTTTCTTGACTTGGTGTTCTTCATAAAACATTTTTCTCTAGATCTCATTTATAACATGTTAAATTTTTAGAATTTATTAAGATCGTTTACTGATTTTTCCAGAATTTCAATTAGTGGAGTGCATTCTGTTTTGTTCAAAAAAAAAAACTGTTTTATTTCAAGACCAATTGATTTGCTCTGAGTTGTGATGTCTTGGGCCGTTATTTGTACAATGGATGCGGTGACATTTAGCATATCATATGACATCAAAAATTGATAAGGCTTTATAAACTTATTGAAACTTTGGACATTATTGCATCAGATGTTATTTTCAAAGTGAGACATATATGTATATATTATGCTGTTGATGATACCGTCAGACGGCTAAGTCGACGATGCCCCGGGAGTGTCGGGATGCCCATAGGGTCGAGTGAGTCGACGCCGATTGGATGCCCGGAGGTGTGTGCCGGATGTCCTCGGGAGTTTCGAGATTCGGAGGTGTGTGCCGAAAGCCTCGTGATGCCAAGTGGGGTGCGAGATTCCCGGAGGTGTGTGCTGGAAGCCTCATGATGCCAGGTGGGGTGCGAGATGCCCGGAGGTGTGTGCCGGATGCCCGGAGGTGTGTGCCGGAAGCCTCGTGATGCCAGGTGGGGTGCGAGATACCCGGACGTGTGTGCTGGATGCCCGGAGGTGCATGCCGGAGGTCTCGCGATGCCAGGTTGGGTGCGAGAGCCCGGAGGGATGCAAACACTGGTCCCCGAGAAAATGAGATTTTTCGAATATTACAATGGGAAATAAATCATGTGCATGTGTGTGCATATGGCATGGTACATGAATTGTCTACAAATTGTGAGTTGGCATTATTTGACATTAAAAATGTGGTTATCAGGGCATGGAATAGACTTTATGGATATATATGCAGGATTGTATGGATGATATGTGCATTTCATATGAAATCTTGGTTGTCTTGCTTGTTGCATTGTGTAGTTTGATGGATCTTTTACTGCTGAGTGGTTGTACTCACCCCTTTTGGGGACTAACATTTCAGACTAGGAGATATGCCTCTGTCGCCAGTCACCCCCGATACATTCTATGGTATACCGACTGATGTCGAGTGCGAGTGTACGGAGCATCATCACCACGAGATACGGGGGTTAGTTTTTGTTCGGGTGCGGGTTCTGGTCTTGTACGACGTTGGTTCACCCGCCGGCCCTGTTATTCAGGAGTTTCTGTCTGTGCATGTCTGCCGTGATGGGATTATGCTGGGGATGCTGCCACCGCCAGCTGACGGACCGGGCTGGGTGTGACTGAGTGCGATGGGTAGCTGATGAAGCTTTTTGGGACCGCCGATACTGAATGATGGACCGATGTACATGACTACTGTGGAGTCGGGTACTTTTGGATATAGCCGAGCTTAGAAAAGCCTTGGCCTTTTGATGTACCGACTCATGATGTCCATCAAATTATGTAAATAAAAGTATTCGGCTCTAACTTATATAAAATGTGCAGTTGGTGTGCATTGCATTATTTTGTTTGAGTATGGGATAGAGAGATTTTGAATATGCTTCCGCTATATGAACTACGCTGGGACCGATTTAAATGATCTAAACCCCCAGGACTTATGGACCCATTATAATTCTACGGTATCAGAGTATTGGACCTCCAGGTTAAGAGAAAGTAAAGCCGAGAGGTATCTGTGGCGACCCCAACGGATCGGGGGCCGTTTCGAGGGGTGCCACATTAACGGGAGCAACAACTTTGTGTTATGGAGTATTAAGATGCGGGCATTATTGAAAACACAAGGTTTGGCCAAGGCACTGGATGGTGAAGATGAATTGTCCATCATAATGAAAGTTTCTGAGAGGGTAGAGCTAATGGAAAGAGCAAAGAGCACAATCCTGTTAAATTTATCGGATGAGGTCTTAATAGAGGTTGCTGAGGAGAAGGATGCCGCAGCATTATGGGCAAAACTTCAAGCACTCTATGTGAAGAAAGGTTTGAACAATCGCTTGTACATGTTGAAGAAGATATTTCAATTTAGATATACTGAAGGTACGTCTATCAGAACCCACCTGGATGAATTTAATAAACTCATGATGGATCTGAAGAACGTCGGTAAGATACTTGATAGTGAAGAGCATGACATGATGTTGTTAGCCTCTTTACCAGAGTCATGGGAACACTTTACCGATTCACTGTTGTAGGGGCGTACTACAATTACCTCAGAAGAGGTAAAGTCCGCCTTATTCTCTAAGAAGTGGCAGATAAAGTTGCAAGATGACGGTCTGGCGCAAGAAGTAGCGCAAGCACTGACAATTCGGGGAAGAGAACAACATCGAGGGCTTAGTAGCAGCAGAGGTAAAAGCAGATCGAAATCACATCATAGAAAGTCCAAGGGACGCGTGAAGTGCTTTGAGTGTCATGAGGAAGGGCACATCAGGAGAGATTGTCCAAAGCGGAGAAATAAAGTTGATAAGCAGAATGCCACAAGTAGTGTGGTAAACGTTGTTGAGGGGAGCACTAGTGATGCAGAAGTTGTTTTATGTGTGACTGCTATTTCGTCAGGAGACAAATGGGTGCTAAATTCGGGGTGTTTATGACGCCTCATAAGTGATAGGGCTAGAAAGAGCACCTAGAGGGGGGTGAATAGGTGATCAAATAAGTTTTTACAAAACTTAACAGATTAATTCGTCTTTTGAGAATAGTAGACTGAAGATGTAAAAGACTATAAACAGTTATATAAAGCTATGAATTAAAGTAAAGAGATTAGGAAAAGAGAATTGAAACACAAGGTTTACAGTGGTTCAGCTTAGACCAAGCCTACATCCACTCTCCCGCACTGACAGCTCACTGGCTGGATTCCATTAAGAATCAAAAGAGATTTTACAGTCTCACGTCCTTGATTCCATAGTGTAGAAACTCTACTACACTTCCTCAAGGTCTCACAAGTATTTAATCTCTCTTTTGAGTACAACTTAAGCTCAACAATTGAATCAGCAAAGAATTAGGAACTTCAGACTTTGGAATTTTTCTTTAACGCACACACTCGAATAACTTGAACGTCTTCCTTATATACTCCTCCATGCCTTTATAACCGTTGGCACATTCCAAATGAGTTCTTCCAATCTACCCGTTGGACAGAATCAATTAGGGAGATCTCGAGTTATTTAAGGAATATGATGATAGCCCACCAATCATGCTCGCCCATACAATCAGGATCTAGGTTTCCATAAGTAGAACCTTCCAAGTATACTTCGCCAATCAATAAATTTAATTATCCGAATTGATTTCAATTAGAATAATTGATCACGAGATGCTATCTCCAGCCGTGAGATCTTCTTCAACCGTACGAACCAAATCCTTAAAGATATTCTTGCATCTGGATAAGTCTTCTTCATCTGATAAAACTTTTCTTCGTCGGTCTGGAAACTATTAGTGAGGGTAGACTTTAAATCTTGAGTTTTGAGGTCTTCAAACTTTGACAATAGAGTCTGCAAGTCTTCAGACTAGACTGATGGAAATGTTTTTGTTAACTTCAAAACAAATAAGGAAGTTTTCTTCAACAATCTCCCCCTTTTTTATGGTGACAAAACTTTCCAGCAGATTTGAACACTTTTGTCCTGCAAAATAGCACTTAAGCAAACCAAGATATCTCATAAAAGATAAGTAGATTAGGATATTGATAGCAATGATTCTACAACCACAGAAAACATGTTAGTCCTGCAAAATAACTATCCTTTCCATAATCATTAACATAGCTTAAGTTACTGCAAGCATCAAAAGATCAAATCAAACAGTCCAAACCAGTCCAAACCACAACCAAACAAAAGATAAGTCCAAAAATCCAAACCAAAAGTCAAATCAAATCTGCATCAAACTTCTCCCCCTTTTTGTCAACAGCAAAAAGTGGAGAGCAAATGAAAAGAGTTGTTGAAAATAGAGTCAGAATCATGGTTGTTTTGGAAGGCGAACAAGCTCGAACTTTCCCATAGAATTCACTGTCTTCTCAAGCCTTGCAAAACTCTGCTTCAGTGACTGGAAATCTTCACCCTACACAGTAGACTGCACTTGATTCTTCAGGGCGTTTAACTGATCGTGCAAAGACACTGAAGTGGCCATGAAAGCGTTCTTGAGATCCCGCATCTCATACCCCATCGCATATTGCTGCTTCCTTACATCCAATAGAATCTCTAGCAGTCTCGAAAAGTCTGATGTTTGTTCTGTTGCAGCACTAGGTCCAGCCGAGTCTATTCCAGGGGTTTTGAGAATGGATGGAACTTCAGCAGATTGTCCACCATGACTATGAGTGGATGCTTCTGGATAATGAGAGGCATACATATCATCTGGATTTGTTGCAGAACAACTCACATCACTAGTAAAGATAGGTGAAGAAATACCTTGTTGTCCAACAGCTCCCCTTGTTTAGTTGCCTTCAGGTGGAGTAGGTAAGATTTCTTCTTGATCAACTTCAGCTTTAGAGTGATACGCGTCAGCAGTTCCAGTTCTTGCCATCTCAGATTCACTGGACAAGGAGATAGCCAAAGTTGGCTCAAAAGAGTCTTCTTGACCCTGGTCTCTCTCTTCTTCTTCTTCTTGTCCTCTTTCTTCTCTTCTTTCTACTTCTTCTTCCTCTCCTCTTCTTTCCTCTTCTTTCTCTTCTCTTCTTTCTTCCTCTGTCTTCCTCTGTTCTTCATCTTCCTTCTCTGTCTCTTCTCTCTCTTTTCCTCCTTCTTCTGGCTCTTCTCGAGTCTCTTGAAAACTGACAAAACTCTTCAAATTTCTTGAGGCTGAAAGAGTCATTTCATCCTCATCCTCTTCATCCTGCAAGATGAGAATTCTCTTCCTCTTTACTGGAGCAGCCATGGGCTCCTTGCCTTTCCTTTTGGCTGCAGCAGAGTTTTGTTTTGCTTTGACAGGAGACTGCTCCTTCATGCGCTCTAACACCTTGTTCAGCTCTTTCAAACGCATCTTTGTGACCATTTTAAATCCAATCACCATTAGAGAGATGTTTGTCAAACATGATGGTGCAGGGATGTGAATTTTAAAATGTCTAAAAAGGCGCGTGATAAGAGCAGAATAAGGGAGTTGTCCCTTATCCTTCACCTCTGTCCTGTACATGTGAAACATGATGGTGTGAGGCAGAGAGAATTTGTAGCCAATATTGATGGCATACATCAATTTCGCTTCAGACTGAGAGACATCGGTCTTGGATGTCGACTTTGGGCGGATGCAGTTGATTACGATCTTGTGCAGCAAGATGTTGGAGGCATTCATCCTAGAGTAGGAAATCTTGCCTTTAGCATCCCGATCTTTCACCAATGATAGAGTAGAATGAGCAACGGACACGCTAATTGGTTGGAAACTCGCTCTTTTCACCCCAATTATGTCAGCCAAAGTGTCTAATCAGGATGATGAAAGGCAAGCCATATCCTATACACAGTCCCTTAGTTATACACTTGTGAGATGAGTGTAAAAAGTTCTATATCCGCAAGGTAAAGAGTTCTCTCGCAAAAGGTACGATGATCGAAATGATGAGGGGCCATTCATTTCTCTATCCCAAACACAACAGGTGATCCATTACTTAACCACTTTGAGCCTTATACACTTGTGAAGATTTTTTTCAAAATACCCCTATCAAGAACCACCCCCACATCGGGGCAAATTGGAGGGTAAGACAGCACCATAAGGTGAAGAAAATGGATTGAAATTTTTTTGCTCTCACTTGCATCAATCTTCTAGTTTTGCTATTACATTGAATTCATGTGGTAATTTAAGTGCCTTAGGATGACGAAGAGCATTTCTTTCTCTATCCTAAACATTTATATCCTTTGCATAACCCACTTGAGCCTGCAATTTCACTTCTTCAAACCTAGTTGGTGATCATCCCCCACACTGGGGCAAGGCAAAAGGCAGATGAAGACTCTTGAAAAGTTCGAGTGTTGTTCAAAGTGTAATTGCTGGACGCATGCATTGTGTGCAAGAATTGAATTCAAAATAGAACTAAGGGGCATGAAAAAGCAGTGTGCCTGGTAAAAGCAATGCCAATGCCCATGAAAAAGAAGTGAAAAAAATGAATGAGAACTAGGGGCATGAAAAAGCGGTGTGCCTGGTAAAAGCAAGACCAATGCCCATAGATGAAAATGAAAAATGAACAAAAAAGAGTCAAGATAGATGACTATCAATTACAAAGATTGTATCCCAATGGAGCAATACTTAAAGAGTCAAGATCAATGGTGCATTTATAATGACAATCTCTGGTGAGGGAGAAGACTGGTGACAATGCCTAAATGATCATCAACTTTGACCCCTATACACATCTTTGAGCCTAATGATCATTTTGTTTCTCAACCCATGAACCCAGCCTACGTTTCGTCCCTTACAAAGTCTATTCTGATTATGGCACTTGAATTAACGTATGGATTCACATGTCATAAGCATCGCTCGAAGAAGTGCGAGCAAGACTATTTCTTTCTCATTTTGCAGGGTTCTTGACTTGTAAACTCGGATATGATTACAAAATTATTTTTTCAATAGCCTTGACTCAAATAGTCCCTTTGTTAAGCCATTGATCAAACCCACATTACGGTCCCTGTTAAAGACCTCTCAGATTGGTAAGGTCGTACCGCTTGCGAGAATACTCGAACCCTCGTCGATATGGTGAGATTGAGTGATTCTCATAAAATAGTTATTCTAAATGAGAGTGAGTGAAAGTCCTTTCTAACTAAAAGTTTCTCATTTAGTATTCTTAGAAAATCCATGTCATGAAAATTGTCTTGAACGATGATTCTCTCCGGTGAAAATTTGGGTGATGCAAAGGTCATTATGCATGAACCCTGATTGAATTAATAAAAACTTCAGTGGATTTTGAAGTGCGCATTGCTTATTTCTTTGGTAAATGCATTTTTGCTCTAAAGACCCAAAATTACTGACATTCAGGTTCCTTTCAGAATGCCTCATGAAATTAGGAGATGAGAAACATTCACGAACATTCAAGGTGCATCCTTGTTGTTCCCAAAATTTATTTTCTACCAAGAGGTGAAAGATCTCCACAGGATATCTAAATTCCAGAAGACATATCCCCAAGAATCAAAGATATCACCAGGTAAGTATATCTCTACCCATACTCTAAATACTTGCCATTGTGCAGGTATTCTCTCTCAAGTGCATCGACACTTGACTCGGTCAAGCTGTCCTTTATATTGACTTGGCGTGCTTTCGTAGCCCAGAGTCCCTTTCATCGACTCGGCGTTCTTCTGTAGCCCAGTGTCTTTTATATTGACCTGGCGTGCTTTCGTAGCCCAGAGTCCATTTCATCGACCCGGCGTGCTTCCGTAGCCCGGAGTCTATTTCATTGACCCGGCATGCTTCCGTAGCCCGGTGTCCTTCATATTGACCTAGCGTGCTTTCGTAGCCCAGAGTCCTTTTCACCGACTTGGCGTGCTTTCGTAGCCCAGAGTCTCTCTTTATCGACCCGGCGTGCTTTTGTAACCCGGTGTCCATTTATATTGACTTGGCGTGCTTTCATAGCCCAGAGTCCTTTTCACCGACTCGGTGTACTTTCGTAGCTCGATGTCCCTTTTAATAGAACCGGTGTGCTTCTGTAGCCCGAAGTTCCTGACCTGGCATGCTTTTGTAGCCCAGAGTCCCTTTTTATCGACCCGGCGTGCTTTTGTAGCCCGGTGTCCATTTATATTGACCTGGCGTGCTTTCGTAGCCCAGGTTCCCTTTTATCGAACCGGCATGCTTCCGTAGCCCAATTTTCTTTTATCGACCCGACATGCTTTCGTAGCCTAGAGTCCTTTACATCGACACTCAATTGAGTTGTCCCCCAAAGATTTTTCTCCAGATTCAGTCTGATTCAGGCGACCGTAGAATGGTACGAGTCCTGGAAGGCGAATCCCCATTTAGGCGACCGTAAAATGGTACGGGTCCTAGACAACATCTATTTCCCTATTCAGGTGACCGTAGAATGGTACGGGTCCTAGACAACATCTATTTCCCTATTCAGGCGACCGTAGAATGGTACGGGTCCTAGACAACATCTATTTCCCAATTCAGGCGACCGTAGAATGGTACGAGTCCTAGAAAATCATTTTTGTCAAGGCGACCGTAGAAAGGTACGAGTCATGGGAAAGCAGTCTCTTTGCAAAGCCATGTTACTATTCTGGGCGACCATAAAATGGTATGGGTCCTGGACATGTAGCACCAACTATCTTGAATTACTCTATCCTCCTTGAAGGTAAGTTATTCCAGGTAGGTTCATTTATCATTTGCATTAGCATTTCCATGCATTATATAAATTGCATTTCAAAATGGAATTCATCTTCCAACAAAAAAAAAATCATTCAATGCATGTGTATAGTCAAAGTTTAGGTCTCAATTTGTCTTTGAAAGCAACCTCTACGAGCTCACCTTCAAAGAGGCATTTGTTGACACCTAAATTTTGGCGATCCGATCATTTATTTATTACACAAAAAATTAGGGGTCAATTTTATCCCTGAAAAAATATTAATTGCATATAGATTTAGGTGCATTTATTTTTAATTTACATTTTTTTGCATTTTATTGGATCGGTGGTGGATGGATTCAAATTAATTTCTGAGCTTTAAATTGACAAATCGGACTAAGCCCACGAAGAGAGCAATTTGGGCCCAAACCCGTATTTGAAAAAAATCCTATTGCAATTTTTGAAAAATCAATAGAGAATATTCATTTTTGCAAAGGAAATCTAGAAAAGGTGTGGAAAATAAAAGTGATATTGCATGCGGAAAAGAAATCTTCGCGGATGTTGATTTGAAAAGGAAATTAAAAACCCTAATCTTTGGTCTATAAAAAAGTTACTCGTGTAGGGTTTCGAAAAAAAAAAGGCCACACAATTGAGACATTCGGCCACATTGAGGAAAAAATTTCGGAGAGAAAAATGTGAGAGAGGGGTCTTCTCTAGGGTTTTCTTTTCGAGGTCAAGAGGAATAAAAAAGAAAAGAAGAAAGAAAAAGAAGCCTTCGGTTCTTTGGGGGAAAAGGAAAAAGCAGAAGCGGCAAAAAGGAGGGGTGATTGGACGTTTACTGTTCATCATCTTCCTCAACTCTCTCCGCTCGCTTCTGCTCTCCCTCGGCCGGCTCCGCTTCTACTACTGTGACCCAGCCACGACGCTGCCACGCTGCCAGTCTGCTACCCCTGCGTTGGCTGCCGTTGCTCCAGATCTACACGCTGCAACGACCCCGAACGCCAGCCTCCGCCTTCGATCGACGCAGCAACAGCCCCTTGCTTTCCGAGTGACGCCCCGCACGCTGCTCCGAGCTTCCTCGAGTGGCGCCGTTGCAGCACTCGACGCCCGACGCCCCCTGTTCGCTTGAGTCGGCCTCGCGCCACACCACTGCGACATCCTTGTTGCCCGATCGTTCGCACGTCCACCGTCGCTGCTGCTGCCTCCGTCTTCAACGCCAACAGCCGCAACCCAGCCTACCCACTGCACCAGCGACGACGTCCCTGCTCTGCCACTGCCCGATCTGCTGCACCAAAGCTGCAACCCGATTTGTACCACCGTGCTAGAGCGACCAGCCACCCAACGTCACGTTACCGCCGCCTGTCCGCAGCGCTCGCAGCTCCGCCAGACATCGCTGCGTTGCTGCTCGAGCACCTCTGAGCGCTGACACCCGCGCTTGCCCTTCTGCCCCGACGACGCCACTGCTGTCCCTACGTTGTTCGCATCTGCAGCCCTCTACTCGTGCCGCTCCGACCAGCGACCCGACGCCAGCAGGCCCGCGATCGCTGGCCGCCGTCTCTACGCGCTGCTCGAGCTCCCCCTCCGAGCGACGCTCACGCCAGCTGCGCCCCTGCTCGTTGCTAGTCCGCTCGCCGCCAGTCTGCCCACTGCCGCCCCTCACCGTAACACCGGCGACCAGCTGCCCTTGGGTGACCCACCACCACGAGCTGCCAAGTCGTGGTTGAAAAGGCAAGAAAAAGAAAAGCAAATTAGGTAGTTTTTCTTTCTATTTATTTTATTTTGTTTTTTTTATTAATTTATTTTATTTCATTTTTTTAGTAGAATTATTTCGACATGAAATAGCCTCTGAAATTAGTGGTTGACAGTCTGATTTTCGTGCCCGAAATCCGACTCGCAATCACTTTAAAAAATTGCCAATCCAATCTCTCGCCCGAGATTCGATTCGCGATTTATGTAAAATTGGCCAACTCGATCTTACGCGAAATACGGTTTGTCAATTTGGACATCTTGCTCTGATTTGCTGTCGTGCCGTTTAAGTTAATTTTATTTTCTTTAAAAAAATCCAAAAATGTAGGCTAGAATTAGGTTTATTTCTTGTTCTAGGGTTTGCATATTTAGAATATAAATTTTATTTCGAAAAATAAAAATTAAAAAAAAAATCAAGAATCAAATCAATCAATTTAGGCTGCTAGGTTTTAACTTGGGTTGCATGTTTAATTATTTGGCAATTATTAATTCCGAAATTAATAAAAAACAACAAAAAAATCATCATGCATATGTCATATAGAATTAGGGCATCTTTTTGTACGTCATTGTCATTGTATATTAGGGTAAAATTGCACTTTGTTTAATTCTAGATATTTTTTTAATTTATTATAAGTTTAGATATTTTCTTAGATAGATTGCATTTTAGGATTATTTAGGTTAAGATAATATTTTAGTTTAGATTAGGATTTGGCTTAACCTAATTCCTAATACAAATTGAATAAAATCTTAATCTAGTTAGATAATTTTCACATTTTACCTGATTTCGAATTTCATGAAAAATACAAAAATGTCTTAGGATAAATTAGTTTTATTTTTTAGGAAAAATTGCATTCTTTTAAGTAAAAAATAAAAATGTCATGTGCATGTCATTAGGATTAGATTCATGAAATACTTGCCATCTAGTGATTGTTGTTAGGTCCATTGCATGTCATTAGAATTAGGTCATTTATTTATATTGCATTGCATGTTGCATGATTTTCATTAAATAAGTGAAAAAGAAAAAACAAACAATTGCGTGTTAATTAGAAATCATATATAGGGTTGTTGATGTGAATTCTGATTTAACATTGCAGATGCTTTCGTTGCTTTGAGGTAAGTTCTATAATTTATTCATCACTTTCTTGGGTGTTAAATTGGTGGTTTGCGCACCCGTATGATCACCTCACATGTTAGGAAAATAGATTTAAAATCAATCCAAACTGCCTGCAAAAACATTTTTGAAAATAAAAAGAAATGGTACCGAAAGGGCATTAGAGAAGTCTAGTGTAACCAAGTACCCGTACCCAAAGTCTCTGGTTCGTAGGAGTAAAATAATATTCCTATTATTTTACTTAGGTGTCTAATCGACCTACCGTAAACTGATTAGTGGTGACTCATAGATAAAATCCATTTGCATGTTAAGGAATTTGAACTTAAGTCGTGAATTGGTATGGGCTTGGGAGAGCCCGAGTTAAATTTAGACTTAACAATCTATTAGCCAAACCCTAGGTGGTTCACACCCGAAAATTTGGTCGCGACAACTTTCTCGAAGACATTGTCACTTCAAGGGAGAAATTCATAGACTTGCTCGAAAAGGTGAAAACTTTTTGGATTAAACAACAGTGAAAGTGAGAGCAAGTGGGAGTTCAGTATTTTAGGGTTTGAGAGTGAAAACGAAGAATATGGATTTCAACAGTATATAAAGCAAGTGGAGCGGGGTAAACAAAATGACATAAAAGGAAAAATAAGAAATGCCTTTTCGAATAATAACCACCTTTTTCGAAAATGAATAACTGCCTTTTTTTTTGGTAAAAGATGAATAACTGCCTTTTGAAAATGAATAGATGCTATAAATTCAATAAACTTGGGAAAATAATTTCAATCAATCAGTGATTAATGAGTAACTGTACCTTTTCAAGTTTTTAACCAAAAATTAAATTACTAGTACCAAAATAACTTACAGTTGTAACTCTTGGTCTTCTGAGTCTGAGCACCTTCAGACTTTATCTCTGAGTCTGAGCTTCTTTAGACTTTACTGAATAAAAGATGTGATGTTCAGTCTAGTGCGAATAGACTCAAATAGGCTTTTCTCCAGTGGCTTTGTGAATATGTCCGCCAGTTGATTCTTTGAATCAATGAATTGAATCATAACTTCTCCATTTTGAACATGATCTCTAATAAAGTGATGTCGAATCTCTATGTGCTTTGCTCTTGAATGAAGAATTGGATTCTTTGTGAGATTAATTGCGCTAGTGTTGTCACATTTGATCTCGGTGCATGAATCCTCGATTCCAAAGTCTCTCATTTGTTGTTTTATTCATAAGATTTGAGAACAGCAACTTCCAAGGGCCACATACTCTACTTCTGCTGTTGAAAGAGCTACAATACTTTGCTTCCTTGAGAACCATGTTACTGTCCTGTTTCCCAGCAATTGACAAGTACCAGAAGTACTCTTTCTATCAACTTTGCAACTTGCTAGATCTGCGTCTGAATATCCAATGAGAGTAAAGTCTCATTCTTTGGGATACCACAGACCTAACTTTGAGGTAATTGCAACGTATTTGATGATGCGTTTTGCAGCACTTAGATGAGATTCTTTGGGATTAGATTGAAATCTAGCACAAATGCAAACACTAAACAAAATGTCTGGTCTAGAAGCAGTAAGATAAAGAAGTGAACCAATAATACTCATGTAGAGCTTCTGGTCAGCTTTCTTTCCTCTTTCATCTTTGTCCAGCTTCGAAGAACTTGACATTGATATCTCAGTCTTTTTGCAATTCTCCAATCCGAATTTTTTAACAAGTTCTTTTGCATATTTTTCTTGGTGAATGAAAATTCCTTCCTTCAATTGTTTTACTTGTAATCCAAGAAAGAAAGATAGTTCACCCATTATGCTCATCTCAAATTCATCCTGCATAGACTAGAAAACTTCTTGCACAGGTTTTTGATAGGTGATCCAAATATAATATCATTAACATAAATTTGAACAAGTAAAAAGTTTTTACCTTCTCTTTTAATAAACAAAGTAGTATCCACTTTTCCTTTGACAAAACCATTTTGAATTAAAAATTTACTTAACCTGTCATACCATGCTCGAGGTGCTTGCTTTAATCCATATAAAGCCTTTTTCAGTCTGAATACCGAGTCTGGTTTCTTTGGATCTTCAAATCTAGGAGGTTGTTCCACATAGACTTCTTCTTGGATAAATCCATTTAGGAATGCACTTTTAACGTCCATTTGGAATAACCTGAAATTTTTATAACAGGAAAAAGCAAGTAATAATCGAATTGCTTCTAACCTTGCTACTGGTGCATAGGTCTCATCATAGTCTATCCCTTCTTCTTGTGTATATCATTTGGCCATGAGTCTTGCTTTGTTCCTGACCACTTTTCCTTTTTCGTCCATCTTATTCCTGAAAACCCATTTAGCTCCAATAATAGATTTACCTTTTGGTTTAAGAGTTAATTCACAAACATCATTAATGCTGAACTGTCTGAGCTCTTCTTGCATAGCTTCAATCCAGCTTTCGTCAGTTAAAGCTTCTTCTATGCTTTTGGGTTCTATTTCAGAAATAAGTGCCACGGCGCTAGACTCTTCTAGCTTTTTGGATCTAGTGCGAATCCCTTCATCAATATCACCGATGATGAGTTCTTTGGGATGACTAGACTTGTGCTTCTAGTTGCTGGTCGGTCCGACAGTTTGCTGATCTTCCACTTCAATTGATTCTTCAACTTCTGTTCATTGATGTTCTTCAGAAGTCTAAGCTACTTCAGGGGAGGTAGACTTTGTAAGGTCTAGAGCAGGTTCGGATTCTTCAGGTTGAGTCTGAATCAGTTGATTTTGCAAAGAGTCTTGAAATTTGACATTCATAGATTCTTCTACAGACTGAGTCTTCTTGTTGAATACTCTGTAGGCTTTGCTGGTGGTTGAATATCCAAGGAAGATTCCTTCATCTGATCTCTCCTCAAACTTACCAATTCGATCATTTGCATTTTTCAAAACAAAGCATTTACATCTAAACATGTGGAAATAAGAAACAATTGGCTTCTTTCCTTTGAATAACTCATAGGGAGTTTTCTCCAGAATAGGCTTTAAGAATACTCTGTTAATAATATAGCAAGCTGTAGAAACTGCTTCAGCCCAAAAACAAGAAGAAATATTACTTTTTATTAAAAGAGTTCTTGCCATTTCTTGCAAATATCTATTCTTTCTTTCCACAACTCCATTCTGTTCTAGAGTGTATGGAGAGGAGAAAACATGCTGAAAACCAGATTCATCACAGAATTTTGCAAAGTCTTGATTTTCAAACTCACCTCCATAGTTTGTCCGTATGCTTGAAATAGCATAAGCTTGCTCATTCTGAACTTTCTTAGCAAACTTTGAAAAGTGAGAAAATGTTTCAGACTTACTTGCCAGAAAGTAAACCCAAGTAAATCGAGAATTTCTAGGCAATATCTCTTTCCACCAATACTTTGAGTTCTGGTTGGTCCAAAGAGATCCATATGCAAAAGCTGCAAAACACGATTAGTAGAAACTTGATTTATTGGTTTAAAAGAACTTTTCACTTGTTTTCCCAACACACATGGTGTGCATAGGTCGGATTTTTGAAACTTCAGGTTGGGCAGTCCACGAACAAGTTTCATAGAAGAAATCTTGACAATTTGCTTCATATTGACATGGCCAAGCTTTCGATGCCAAAAATTCGCTTCATCTTGAATTGATATTAGACATTGAGACCTTTCTGGTTTGATATCCAAAAGATAGATGTTCCCATGTCTTCGTCTAGTAAAAGATTGAGAAAGATCTTTACTAGTTCCCAAACATACTCCTTCTTGGAAATTGATTTTGAATCCAGTGTCGCACAATTGGCTTATGTTTAGTATATTGTAATTTAGTCCTTCCACCAAGGAGACATTGTTGATTGTGAGACTTCCAATCTTTACAGTTCCACACCCAACAATTCTTCCTTTGCTATTTCCACCAAAAGAGACTTTTCCACCATTTATTTGAACAAATTTTGTAAAACAACTTGAATCTCCAATTATGTGTCTTGAGCAACCACTATCCAAATACCATTTAACATTTTTCTTGATAGTGACCTCGATTTCGCTGTCTGAGTCTAAGTCTGTATCTGTCTTAGAGTCTGAGTCTGATTCTGATTTTGCCATTAAACAAATATTGGCATAATCTTCATCACTTTTTTCGCATTCAGTATCACTCCATGTTTCTGCTTTGAGAGCCTTTCTGTATTTCTCAACTTTTCCCTTCTTTTTCTTCAACAGAGGACAATTGGGTCTGATGTGTCCATTTTTCTTGCATTCAAAACAGATTACATCTTTATTGGTTTCATCATCCTCAGTTGATTTGTTTTGAAACTTTTGAGTGCTTTGTTTCTTCCAATTGAATCTTCTTCCCTTTTTGTTTAATTTCTTGAACCTTCTTATCATAAGTGCTAGCTCTTCATCGTCCATATCCTCTTTAGAGTCTGTAACATTAGAATCATCGTTAGATTTTAAGGCAATTGACTTCTTACCTTTGGGATCTTCTCCCTCGTTGATTTGCTCAACTTCATAAGATTGAAGTGTGCCAACCAGTTCGTCTACTGAAAGTGGCATGATCCTTTGTATTTCCCTTATTGAAGTCTTCACGTGATTCCAATCTTTGGAGAGTCCACGAAACAATTTGTTGACATTCATTGGTCCTGAGATTGGCTATCCCTGATACTCTAGACCGTTTACAATTTCTGTAAAACGACTAAACATATCAATGATAGATTCTCCTTGTTTCATCTTGAAGGCTTCATACTATCCGAGTAGAATATTGATCATTGTTTCTTTCACTCGATCAATTCCTTCATAGGTAATGTGCAGCCTATCCCAGACTTCTTTGGCTGTTTCACAAAAAGATATTATGTTATATTCAGTAGGAGATAACACACAATATAAGGAGTAAATTGCTTTAGCATCAAGAGCTTGTCTCTTGGTTATCTCTTCTTGAGTCATCTCGCTAGCGTCTGCAGCTTCTTTTCCTCTTCCTGAAACTGATGTAGCTTTAGGAATGATTCCTTTTTCTACCACATCCCATTCCAGAGGATCTTTCGATCTTAGGAATGCATTCATCTTGTTTTTTCATATGCTGTATTCCTGTCCATCGAAGTAAGGTGGTCTAGTGTTGCTCTGGCCTTCATCCAAACCTGGAGCCAACATACTAGCCATAGATCTTTAACTCAGAAGTAAAAACAAGTCAACTAAATGAGCACACAGGCTCTGATACCAATTGATAGGGCTAGTAAGAGCACCTAGAGGGAGGTGAATAGGTGATCAAAGAATTTTTTGCAAAACTTAACAGATTAATTCGTCTTTTGAGAATAATAGACTGAAGATGTAAAAGACTATAAACAGTTATATAAAGCTACGAATTAAAGTAAAGAGATTAGGGAAAGAGAATTGAAACACAAGGTTTATAGTGGTTCGGCTTAGACCAAGCATACGTCCACTCTCCCGCACTAATAGCCCACTGGCTGGATTCCACTAAGAACCAAAAGAGATTTTATAGTCTCACGTCCTTGATTCCACAGTGTAGAAACTCTACTACACTTCCTCAAGGTCTCACAAGTATTTAATCTCTCTTTTGAGTACAACTTAAGCTCAACAATTGAATCAGCAAAGAACTAGGAGCTTCAGACTTTGGAATTTTTCTTTCACGCACACACTCGAATAACTTGAGCGTCTTCCTTATATACTCCTCCATGCCTTTATAACCGTTGGCACCTTCCAAATGAGTTCTTCCAATCTACCCGTTGGACAGAATCAATTAGGGAGATCTTGAGTTATTTAAGGAATGTGATAATAGCCCACCAATCCTGCTCGCCCATACAATCAGGATCTAGGTTTCCATAAGTAGAACCTTCCAAGTATACTTCGCCAGTCAATAAATTTAATTATCCGAATTGATTTCAATTAGAATAATTGATCACGAGATGCTATCTCTAGCCGTGAGATCTTCTTCAACCGTACGAACCAAATCCTTAAATATATTCTTGCATCTGGATAAGTCTTCTTCATCTGATAAAACTTTTCTTCGTCGGTCTGGAAACTATCAGTGAGGGTAGACTTTAAATCTTGAGTCTGGAGGTCTTCAGACTTTGACGATAGAGTCTGCAAGTCTTCAGACTAGACTGATGGAAACGTTTTATCAACTTCAAAATAAATAAGGAAGTTTTCTCCAACAATAAGAATTGGTTTACTACTTACCAGACTGCAGATGGTGGTAGAGTTCTTTTGGGGAATAATGCAGTCTGTAAGGCTGTGAGAATAAGGACAATTCGGATTCGAATGCACGATGGGGTGGTGCGCACATTGACAGATGTGAGGCATGTACCGGAGCTCAAGAAGAACCTTATTTCTCTAGGGACACTCGACGACATCGGGTATAGGTACACCGCTGAAGGTGGAGTACTGAAGATCTCTCGAGGTGCCATGACAGTAATGAAGGGGAAGAAAGTGAATACTCTCTATCATCTACTGTGAGAGACCGTGACCGGAACTGCTGCAGTTTCATCAGGTGAGTTAGAATCTAACTTGACTCAATTATGGCATATGCGTTTGGGGCACATGAGTGAGGCAGGTATGACGATGCTGAGTGAAAGGGGGTTGTTGAAGGGTCAAAAGACAGGAAAGCTGGACTTATATGAGCACTACATCTATGGGAAGCAGCACCGAGTTAAGTTTACTATAGCTATTCATTTGACCAAACGACCAGTTGAATATATTCATATAGACGTCTGGGGCCCGTCTTCGGTTCCTTCGAAAGGAGGTGCCCGACATATGCTAACATTTATCGATGATTATTCGAGAAAGGTATGGGTTTACTTTTTGAAGCACAAATATGATGTGTTTGATCGATTCAAGAAATTTAAAGCATTGATTGAGAAGCGGACAAATAAACAGATCAAGTGCCTGAGAACCGATAATGGCATGGAGTTTTGTGGTAAAGATTTTACCGAGTTCTGCGAAAAAGAAGGTATTGTGAGACATCGCATAGTACTTGGGACACCACAGTAGAATGGCGTGGCAGAACGGAAGAATAGAACTTTGCTTGAGCGAGCTCGATGCATGCTTTCTCATGCAGGACTTGGCAATGAATTTTGGGCCGAAGCAGTAAACATGGCATGTTACCTAGTTAATCGATCTCCATCATCTGCTATCGAATGGAAGACTCCTGAGGAAATATGGTCGGGAAAACCTGGTGATTACTCCGGATTACGTATATTCGGATGTCCTGCATATGCTAATGCGAGTGGTGGTAAGCTTGAGTCGAGGGCGAAGAAGTGCATATTTCTAGGTTATGCACATGGGGTGAAAGGCTACCGACCGTGGTGCACTGATCCCAAATCACCCGGTTTTCTAATCAGCAGAGATGTGATCTTCGACGAGATTGCAATGCTTCAACAGAAGAGTTTTGAGACACAACCAGCAGAGAAGACGGATCATGGTGTCATTAGTGAGGTGGAGCTTCAGGTGGAGACTCCGGAGACCTCGAAGGTAACAGAAGTTGAGACTGCAGATGAAGCCGCAGTTCTTGAAGTCGGTGATAGTGAACAACCAGCAAAGCCGCAGCACACTATAGCTGTAGATAGACAAAGAAGGCAAATTAAATCACCGGTACGTTATGGTTATACAGATATTGCTTATGCATTTACTGTAGGTGATGAGGTGGAGACAGATGAACCTTCATCTTACTCTGAAGCGATGACTAGTTCGGAGTCATCGCAGTGGCTAGGGCCTATGACTGAAGAGATGGAATCACTCCATCGAAATCA
Source organism: Eucalyptus guilfoylei (assembly GCA_016097605.1). NCBI lineage: Eukaryota > Viridiplantae > Streptophyta > Magnoliopsida > Myrtales > Myrtaceae > Eucalyptus > Eucalyptus guilfoylei. The sequence continues at coordinate 49,576,388 of CM027865.1, read as the reverse complement.
GATATAGGAGCTGGTCAAAGTACCCAAGAGCCAAAAGACTGTCGGAAGTAAATGGGTCTTTAAACGGAAAGAGGGCATTCCCGGTGTCGAGGCAGCGAGGCATAAGGCGAGACTTGTGGCGAAGGGATATACACAGCGTGAGGGCATTGACTACAATGGGGTGTTCTCTCCTATGGTAAGACATATTTCTATTCATGTTTTATTTGCCTTAGTTGCTTCGCAGGATTTCGAGTTAGAGCAACTAGATGTGAAAACTGCGTTTCTTCACGGTGAGTTGGAGGAGCAGATTTACATGAGGCAACTAGAGGGATTTGCTATTCCGGGTAAGGAAGATCATGTTTGCTTGTTGAAGAAATCTTTGTATGGGCTGAAACAGTCTCCTAAGCAGTGGTATAAACGTTTTGATACTTTCATGGCTAGTCAAGATTATTCAAAAAGTCAGATGTATAGTTTCGTTTACTATAGGAGATTGGAGAATGGTTCTTTGATTTATCTACTCTTATATGTTGATGATATGCTGATAGTAGCTAAGAATATGTCTGATATTGATATGCTAAAGATGCGGTTTAATGCTGAATTTGAGATAAAAGATTTAGGTGCTGCAAAGAAAATTTTGGGTATGGAGATTTTGCGTGACAGGACTGCAGGAGTTTTACGTCTATCTCAAAAGAAATACATTGAGAAGATTGTGGCACGTTTTAATATGCAGTCGGCAAAATCTATAAGTACACCTTTAGCGAACCATTTTAAACTTTCAGATAAATTATCACCACAGACTGAGGAGGAGGAAGAGCATATGTCCCGTGTTCCTTATTCTAGTGCCATTTGTAGTATTATGTATGCTATGGTGTGCACTAGGCCTGATATTTCACAAGCTGTGAGTGTGATTAGTCGCTATATGAAGCGTCCCGGTAAAGCTCATTGGGAAGCTGTGAAATGGATCCTTAGATATTTGAAGGGGACAACAAACGTGGGTATAGTGTACCAGAGGGATAGCAATAGCAGTGAGACCACTGGTTTTGTGGATTCGGATAACGCCAGTGACTTGGATGATTGCAGGTCTTTAGCAGGGTACGTGTTTACGCTAGCGAGTGGTGCAGTTAGTCGGAAAGCGTCCTTACAGGATCACATTGCCTTGTCTTTAACTGAGGCAGAGTACATGGCACTAACCTTTGTAGCGAAAGAGGCGATATGGTTACAAAGTTTGCTCTCAGACTTTAGGTTAGAATAGAAAAGTGTGGATATACACTGTGATAACTAAGGTGCGATATATTTGGTGTATAATCCAATTTATCACGAGCGTATGAAACATATCAATATCAGGTATCACTTCATTCGAGATGTCTTAACTAAAGGAATAACAAAGATTGCTACAGCAGATATCCCGGCAAACATGATGACTAAGTCTGTTCCTTTGGCGAAGCTCAAGCTCTGCTTGAGCTCTATTGGCGTCTGTGGAGAGTGAGCGCCCGTCAGGGCGTTGGGAGAGCAGCATGGATGATGAGCACTATAACTTAGCTTCAAAAATCGAGTCAATGTGGAGAATTGATAAATTATGTCTCGAGTTTGAGCGTTTACAAAATGCGATTCGCTGGACTGCACAAAGGATTACAAAAAAGGAAGTAATAGATTAAAAACAAAAAAGGAACAAAGATTTTCTCTTTGAGTTATCTGCAGGAGGAGGAGCCGAATTCTTCTATCCACGGTGGGGCCCCCACGCCATGGGCTTTCTTCTTTTAGCCGATGCAATCAAAGGGAAAGAGTCCCCTGCACGTATATAGAAGGAGGTGGGCCCAGGTCAAAGTTTGACCTGGCACACGTATAAAACAGAAACACCAGCAGGTCTTTTTCTTCTTTCCTTCGCAAGCAAAGCCGCACGTCAGAGAAGCCTTCGCACGTCCACGCCGCCTGAGAAGAGCCGCAAGATTTTGAAGCCACGCGAAGCTTTGAAGAGACACGCGCGTTAAACTTTAAGCTTGAATGCACGGTAATTTTGTGCCGTGAGTTTATGTCCAAGTGAGTTATTTATTTATAAACACTTTGGGTTTTGGGTTAAATCTAGGTGTGGGAAACACTTGAGCATGTGAGTGATTGTAAACTCTAATTCTCTGATTACAGTGGATTATTTGCTGCTGGCTCTCCCCGTGGACATAGGTACCGATACTCAGACCGAACCACGTAAATTTCTGGTGTTCTTATTTTTCTCGTTTATTTCTCTAGTAATTTCGCGCTGATGTAAATTACAAGATTCTATCGTTTTCGCGTATTATATCCCAACAGAAATCAACATCTAGGAACTGCTGCGCAGTGTCCATCTTTCACACATTGACGACCTGTTGTCAATGAGGTCACATGGAAAAGGAGATGGTGATGAATGGAGAAGTTGTTGCGATCTTACGCAACGAGCACTACAATCCTCGTGCAGAGTCAACAGGTCAACGAGTTTTAATCCTCATACATACATAGTCATCTATTTTTGGATCTATGGATTTTTCTTCATTGCACATCTTATATTCTCTACATCGACGCTTGATGTGCGTACTGGGAATTATCCGAGAAGGTTTTGTATAATAATGTACCTTGTGTGTATTGGAATTTTTTAGGGTTGGTGCAAGTGCAAATTCTTTAGCACTGCTATTTCCGAAGTTTACTACTGTCATTACTTTTATTTTGCATTTTGGTAAAGCTACTAAACCACCCCTTTTCTTTTTGTGAAAAGCACCAAACCACGTATGCATAAAAGTTATTGTTAGCATATAATTGGTCACTCTTTTAATTTGGGGATTCGTTAATCACATGGATAAGTAACTTTCAAAGGTAGAAATTACTAAGTACATCAAGAAAATACTGGCCACCAATATACTTAAACTTACGTCTCTAAATAAAAAGCAACAATTAGCGTGGATATATTAAATTTAAATAGTTGGGAAGGAAAGTTACTTTTCATAGTGACAAAATTAGTGATCATTTATATGCATACACCTATTCTCCATAAAGTTTCTATATTAAAAGACTTAGTATATTAAATGTCTTGCGCAACTAACATTCATGGGCATTTTTGCCATGCTGTGGTCACAACAAAGTTATCGGACTCAATCAAACGTAACGGTTGATTCAATAACTAATAATAATTATCAATCAACCTAATGAGGTTAATAATTTTGCAGTGGTTTTTGCCCATGGCATTGTAGAAAGGCCTAAGGGGCTATAGGGCCCGATTTTTTCCGAGGAGCTCGATACAAATTTCAACATATGTAAACAATATAATCTATGATGCATAACTTTCATGTCTCTCCTTGTATATTAAGTACAATATTTTGTCTGATTCAAGAGAGAGACAGAGTAATCGTACCCCATAAACTAATGTCAATTCCCCAGGAAAGTAACTTATCCTAACCACAGACACTGTTGGTCCTCATAAGTTAGATTTTTTTTTTTTTTTTTTTTTTTTTTGGTTCAGGTCCTTATAAATTAGATGAAACGCGAATCTTTTGCAAATCCTACATCCAAATATTCCCATGCTGACAAAGTGACAAGTGACGACCATAAAAAAAGTAGAAGTCTCTTTCATTTGAACGTTTCCATGCACACAATGGGGACTTTGTTGTGCGGCACACTATCATTTTTCCTTTTAAAATAGTATACGTCCCAAAGTAGCCCACAAGCTATTGAATTTGTAATATAAAATTAAATGATTATTTTTTACCAAAAATAACTACCAAAATAGGCGAGAAGTATCACCGTACTTTTCTATTTTTATATTGGAACTAACAGACTTTCTGTGATTGGGTATTTAACAAGTACCCTGTTAACGGGATAATTATCAAAAAGTCATAAATATATTATACGAATGCTAATTCAGTTCTAAACTTTTCAATTTTGTCAATTATGTTTTGGTCAGTCATATTCTACTCCTACTTTAACTTTCATTTTTTTAATTTTTGCCCTGTCTCCTTATAGGTCGTGAGAATTGAAATCCACATTTAAAATTAAATCATGCCCACCCTCACCCCAACTGTCTGAGAAGGTTGACGATTTGCTTATATAGTCATTCCTGTCAATTTTGGTAGGAAATTGCTGACATGGACGTTGACCATCTTATGTGGCATGGTTAATGGGAGAGGGATAATGCTGATGTGGATAATTTATATATTTTTTATTTTTTATTATTTTATTTTTTCTCTTTCTTTCTTTCTTTTCCTCGTGTGAATATTATTTCTTTTGCGATAAACATCTTATGAATGTTGTGCATATATATACCTTTATTTTTTCCTAGTCTTTTTTGTGGTTTCATAATAGCGTGACAGTATTTCTAATCAATTTTATCCATTGCAGTGGTTGTAACATCTCACTCCTTATAACTGTAATCTTTTCTCTGCCTGTTTATTATTCTTCTTACTAAAAAAAGTTATAGAGAAGTTTGTCCATTTAAGTATTGCCATCATAACAGTTTTTTTTTCGCCATATCACATGCAGGAAAGAGACTTGCGATGACAACAACTTTAATTTCATTGAATTAAATTACATAAATCGATTTCTTGAAATTCTATTTGACAGTATTCGGCCACTAATAATGAAGGCTCTTAAAAAGTTCCAAGTTGCTAATGTCTCTAAAAAGATTATATTTTGTAAAAAAAAAAAAAAATCCTTTGCAAGGTACTAAGGCAGAATAAGAGTATAATACATTTTCTTTATCTTTTGTATTTCATAAATAATGGATTTTTGCTACTTTTTCCATGGACTATGATGAAAGCGAAGAATAAGGTTGAGGTATGTATTTTATGTTCTTAATTTTTTTTTTAAATTTTCTAAATGTAATGGAGATTTGCTTATTTCAACAAGTGAAAAACGAAATTGCCAGTTAAGGATTGCACGTTTTACAATGTCATAATTATGTAGTTTTCCATCGACTCATATTGACTTTTTCACACGCTACCTGTCTTAGCCAAATTAATGATAGACGACATCCAATGAAGAGCAACATGGAAACAAGAAGTTGATGTTGAGGGTGGTTTTGGATTGGCCCGTTGTTGTGTCATGCTTCTTTGGAACAGGGAAAATTTCAAATATAGACATGAAGTGATGCTGTTTTCATAAAAGAGGGTATGGAGTTAAAAAAATTATCTCAAATAGGGGTTTTAAGTGGCTAATTTAGTTTTAAATAAGGGCATAAGCTCACCAACTAGCCAACTCTGGTCCATGTTTAAGGGCATTCTTGTCTGAGTACATTTTTTTCTCTCTACCTTTTTTTTTCCTTCTTTATCTTGTTTTCTTTCCTTTCTTTTTCTTTCTTCGTCTTCCTCACTCCTCCTTCGCTCTGGTTTTGATGATCATAAGCACAATGATTGAGAAAACTAAACTAAATGCAAACTGAAAAATGAATTTTCCCTCCCTTATATCTTTCTATTTTCCTAAATCGAATTGCAAAAGAAAGTGGAAGCAATCTAATCAAGTACAGAGAATCCGCTCCATGCGGTGCCCACGGCCAAGCAATCCAACAAATTCTCCGCGACGGAATCAATGAAAGAATCACTGGGACGCATCAGTCACGCAGGCCGATCGCGCTGCCACGCCGAAAAGTCCAACAAAAGACAAATTGTAAGTGACCAAGAAAATAATGAACGAGAAATGATCAAAATTAGATTGGGTTCGCATTTACTTGCTTCCGCTTGAGGTCGCGGTCAAAGATCTTCACCCTTGAGCCATTGCCTCTATCAGTCGAGAAGACAAGACGAGTGCCCTCCGATATTTCACTCGTTCCCCACCTGAAGAGCGAGGGCAAGCAGGCACTGACTTGTCCGGGTGGCCCCGAAGCCTAGGGTGGTGCACACTGAAGCCTTGGTCGAAGGAAGAGAAAGAGCCCACACCCTTCTATGGGTGGCGGCATTTTGTCTAGACTGTTGAGAAAACATTCCCTAAGTGATTTTGATGATTGATAAGACGATTTCAGTCAGAATCAAAGTCGTGATTTATTTCTCATTCCTTACATATTCTGTCAACGGCTAGGAAGGAATCAAATATCCTTGTGCAACAGCTAGTGGCAATTGGTTGGATTTCCTGTTATACTTATAAAGAGTTTCAAAAGAAAAGTTTTGCTAATATCTATCGGAGATTCAACTTTCCTACAATTTCTTTCTAGATGCGAAACATTCTTTCCATTCGTAAACACTCAACTTTTGGAAACCCGAACAGCTATATGGGTAGCAGAAAATATGGGAAGCTTTACCCTTGGTGATCCTAAAGCAATCAGATCTTCTCAACCAGATCCATAGCCAATGGGTAGATTGGCTGGATGATCCTCTTAGAGATATGTCCAACGGTTAGCTTGAACTAGGAGGAATATAAGAGGAGGTTTCGAAGCTAAAGGGTTATAATTCGCATTCACAAGATTTGAAGCTTTTAATTCCAAGAGTTTGAAGAGTGTTTTTGTGATCTTATACATTCATCTTTCCTGAGCGATATTATGTAATCCTTTAGAGGTTGAAAGTGTGAGGAGTTGTTCACACAAACTTGAGTGCTTGTAGCTCAGGACTTGTAACTTCTGATCAATTCTTACCAGTGGATTCTAGCCAATAGGTCGTAGCGCGGGAGAGTAAACGTAGGCTTGCAAAAGCTGAACCACTATAATCTTGAGTGTGCAATTCTCTATCATTTACTCTTTTATTTATTGTGATAGAATTGTTCACTAGTGAAATCTAACCACTTCATCAGAAGTTGTCCCGTCGCAATATTTATTTAAATTCTTTCATTTCCGCACAATCACCTAGTCATTTCGCTTTAGGTGATAGTTATAGCCATAACAATTGGTATCGGAGCCATTGTTACTCTTTATTAAAGTGCATAACTACTTTTGAGTTAACGATCTATCTATGGCTAACAACATTGCACTAGGTCTTATGAAAGGACAGAGCGACACAAGGCCTCCATAAAAGACTACAACATCTGGAAAAGCAAGATGAAAGCATTCATTAGATCCAAGGATTCCTTGGAGTGGGACATTGTTCTGAAAGGCATAAGATCATAGGCTTCTTCGTCCAAAGAAGAAGGCAAAAAAATCATAATTCTCAACTTTATTTGATGTGAACATCATCAAGAGAGAAGCATTAGATGCTAAAACTGTTTATTTGTTATTGTGCATTATCTCCATCTAAATATAATCGAATTTCCTCATGCAATTCAGCAAAAGAAATTTGAGATAGGTTGCAGGTTACGTACGAAGGAACTGATCGGGTTAAGGAGACGAAGATAAACATTCTTCTCCAATAGTATTAAGCCTTCAGAATCAGTGTTAGATTTAAGTACAATGGACTTCTTACCTTCGAGATCTTCATCAATGATTTGTTCCACTTCATAGGATTGAAGATTGCCAATAAGTTCATCAACGGAAAGTGGCATAATCCTTTGAGTCTCTCGGATTGAGGTCTTAACATGGTTCCAATCTTTTAAGAGACCTCGCAGAAGTTTGTTGACCTTCATTGGGACAAAAATTGGATGACCTTGATATGCTAAACCATTGACAATTTCTGTGAAACGGCTGAACATATCTCTAATTAACTCTCCTGGCTTCATCTTGAAGGATTCATATTGGCCAAGCAGGAAGTTTACTTTTGTCTCTTTTACACGATCAGTCCATTCATAAGTAACATAAAGTCTATTCTAGACTTCTTTAACTATTTCACATGAAGAGATTCTATTATACTTAGTAGGAGACAAGACGCAATGTAAAGAACAAATGGCTTTTGCATCAAGAGCTTCTCTTTTTGACATATCAGTCCAAGGCATAGGAGCAGGGGATTCGGTTTCTTTGTCTTTGTCATTCCTATTTGATGTAGACGCAGTAGTGGGATTGATTCATTTTTCTACAACATCCCATTGCAAGGGATCTCTAGATCTTATGAATGCCTTCATTTTGTTTTTCCAAACGTTATTTTATTTTCCATCAAAATATGGTGGCCTGGTATTGCTCTGTCTTTCCATAAGTTCTGGTGCCAAGATACTAGTCATAGAAGATCTTTAGCTCAGAAGTAAAATCACTTCAATAAAACGAGCACTTGGCTCTAATACCAATTGAAGAAGCTAGTACAAACACCTAGAGGGGGGTGAATAGGTGTTTAAAAGAAGTCTTGACAAATAAATACATAATATAATAAGTTGCGAGCAAAGTCTAAATAATAATTAGAGTCTGATAAACGAGCCACCAGACTTCTGGTAGATGTTCAGAATTTGTTATGCGATGGAACAGACTTCTGAAATGACTTGTAAGTGTGCAACAGACTTAAATAAAGAGAGTTAAAGGAAGAGAAGATTGCACACGAAATTTATAGTGGTTCGGCTTAAATCAAGTCTACATCCACTCTCCCACGCTATTAGTCTTCTAGCCGGATTCCACTATATGATCAACAAGAGATTACAACTTTGAGTGCAAACACTCAGTTGTAGATCACACTATCTCACTAAGTCACTCTTTTGGTATTTCTCTCACGATCACAAACGTTTAAGCTCACGAAAGACAAATGTATGATCATACTTTGGAATTATAGATTCTACACTACGTCTCTTACTTGCTTCTTGGTCCTTGGTCTCCTTAAATACTCCTCCACTTCCAAACTAGCCGTTGGACAGTATTTAGAGGATCGTTTTCCAATCTACCCATTAGACAGATCTGTATCAAGAAGATTTAGTAACCGTTGAGTGACAAAAGCATAATCCCAAGTTCATTCTGATCGCCTATACAAATAGAATATCAGTTTCCATAAGTAGAGCTTATTCGTTTAGAAAATTCTTGTCTTCAAGATCCAATTGTCAATCAATTAGATTGAATTAATCAAATCTATCTTGGTGTGAAATCCAAATCAAATCACTAGCCGTTATACATTTGGGGCTTATGTTACGTTCTGTCGAGTTGTCTCGTTCTAAATATGCTTCGTTCGGAGCCTGCTACTTTTTTGGACATGTGTCTCATTATGTATGTAAAGTCTAAGTGTGTTTTATCGAAAGTAAAGTCTGAGTGTCTTCCGTCTGAAGTAGAGTTTGAGTGTATTTCGTCTGAAATAGACTTTACAATCTGGACGTAAGTCTGAACACATTATGCTTCTGAACATATTTAACTTTAAGGTCTGGACACAGTCTGAATAAGTTCAGCTTCAGCATAGAGTCTATCTTTTGGTTCTTCCAAAGATAAACCTTGGTAAAATCACTTACATATTCTATCATCTGTATAGTATGTTACTCAACCATTAAACACGTTAGTAGCTTTTGGTTTATTTTGTCGTTTTCAAAACATCATAATAGATTTCCCTAACAAAGGTAATGAAATTTTACTAGTACAAATCTAGGTCGATAATATTATATTTGGATCTCCCAATGAGAATCTCTGCAAGAATTTTGCCAAGATGATGTAGGATGAGTTTGAGATGAGCATGATGGGAAAACTAATTTTTCCTCGGATTGCAAATCAAGCAAATGGAAGAAGCAACATTTGTCTTCTAGGAAAAATATGCCAAAGAGCTTGTGAAGAAATTTCACATGGAAAATTCGAAAAAAAAAATGGAAACTCTCATGTCTTCCTCTTCAAAGCTTGATAAAAATGAAATTGGCAAGAAAGTTAATCAGAAGCTATACAGGAGCATGATTGGCTCCTTACTTTATCTCATCGCATAAAGACCTGATATCCTTTTTAGTGTATGCATATGTGCTAGATTTCAACTAGACCCTAGGAAGTCTCATCTTTTTGCAATGAAAAGGATTATCAACTACATTAACACTTACCATTCTCTAGGACTCTAGTATCCTAAGAGATCAGAATTTGTGTTATCTGGATATTCTAATGTCGATTTTGCAGGATATAAGATTGATAGGAAAAGCACTTGTGGAACTTGTCAGTTGTTGGGCAACATGCTTGTATCTTGGTTCTCTGAAAAGCAATCAATGATAGGATTATCAATTGTTGAAACTGAGTATGTCACTTTGGGCAATTGTTGTACCCAAATTCTTTAGATGAAGCAGTAACTGAAGGACTACGGAGTAGTGGACTCAAAGAGAACAATCAAATGTGACAATACAAGTGCCATGAATGTGACATCCTGAAATTCCAGTTCTGTTTTCAATTAAATGAATCGGGTTTTTCATCGACGTGCCTATAATTCTATTCTCTAAGCTGATCACTCACGAGATAATAGTCTAGCATGTGAAGCCGTTAAGGGATTTTAACGCAATAGACTTGAGAATTCGATTAGGAATCGACTACTCAACCGTGCTAGTCTGTAAGGGTCATTACGGCACAATTAAAAATCGATCGGAGATCCGAAATAGGTCGATTCGACTGAGATATGTGATCAAAGTGTGGGTGATTCCATCAGATTGCAAAATTCTTGTCGATCGGCACTAAATCGATTTTTCTGTCGTTTTGGTACCTTGTACCCGTATTTAAAACTTCGAGATTTTCACGACAATCAAGAGTCGCCAATGTGTTGAAGATGTACATTGTGGCTTGAAAATAATCGACCACGGGTTAATTGCACCAAAAAATTCCTAAAAGCTACCCGATAAGCTAGGTCACGCTAAAATCGCGCCAGATTGAAATTAACCGCAAATTTGAATCCGATTTCAGAAATTGAAAGTTCAGTCATGTCACGATTTATTTTAGAACTGTTGACTTATCCTTCGAAAAATTTTCTGCGAACCGAGATTTTTGGCGAAAATACAAAATATGGCCGTTTTTGTTCGGAAAATTCAAGGGACCGTTTTTTATCGCGTTTTTGGGATGTAAGTTGGTTCTATTGGCGAGGAAAAATGTCAATTTGGTTGTGGACACCTTGGTGGAATTTAGAGGGACCGGTTTAGGTTCAATTGAAGAGAAATTGATCCAATTTTGGGGAGTTGTGCCCAAATTCGTAGGTCCCATTGGTGCACAACTTTTTAGACCTCTTGGGAAGTATGTTGGGGAAGTTTGGAGTGGATAAGGGCTGCTGATCAATGGCTGAAGAGGTGGGGCATGTTGGTTGAGTTCAAGGGAGACAATTTTGGCTTCTAGAAGGTTGGTGGCCCCCCTCCAAGTGCAGTTGGCTTCATCTTCTTCTTCAAAGTTGCTTTCTCCATTTCTAGCCACCTTGAAACTCCAAAGAACCAGAAAACTAAGCAGCCATCCCCCTTGCCGTCGCAAGCCGCCGCCGGACTGTCTGCCGCCACCGCTCGCCGCTTGCACGCATCTCGCCTCTGCGCAAGCCTGCGCCCTTGTCGTGCCGTCTCGCCGTCCCTCGTGACCCTTGAGCCACCGTCAAACCCCTGTCCAGCCGCCTGAGCAGTCCCCATCACCGTCCAGTCGCCGTCGAGAGTCGCCACCTCCCGCAGCAGCCTCCGCCATCCTATCTCGTCGTTTCCAGCTCAACCCGTCGCCTAGCTCTCTCTCTCGGCCCAACAACCAGAGCCAAAGCCCTCAGCCAACCGTGGGCCTTCGAGGCCCATTTCGGACCTCTTCCGGGCCTCATCAGGTGTCACTGCTTCGGAGTTTATCGCCCGTCTCTGCGTTGCTGTTGTTGTGGGCTCATCGGATTTCAAAAGCAGTGAGTTTACTCACTAAACTCTGCTTATGGAGTTAATGATGTTTAAGGGTTGATTAGTTTAGGCTAAGTATGGTTTGGGTGGTTAGCTAGAACAGCTCAGCGATTTAAATATTCGTTTGTGCATGTTAGGTTGTTAGATTAGCTTAATTAGAGACTAGATAAGTTGTGTTATTTATCTAGATAGGTTCGGAAATTTTCCGGCCCCGTTTCGGTCTTTAATTAGGCATTTCCGGCTTAAGTTCCTATTTATGGCATTTAATTGTATTTATTTAATTAATTTTGGTAGTTATTTAATTATTTATTATTTTTCGGAAATTATACCGGGATAGCCGGTGATTGGAATTTCGTGCTGATTGCAATGGTATGCTTGGTTTGTTTAATTGAGTGCTAATTTGTTCAAATTGAGTGGAAATTATAATTTCGGGTATTTATCCCAAAATTGTGTAATTTTGATTAAAATACCAGGCGTCTGTTGACAACGCTAAAAATAGGTTTATGGATTATATTAAATAGTGAGATTTTGAAAAGAAAGATATTGCAATTTTGGCTCAGGCTGACCGTGTACCCACACACGATTATTTCTATCGGGTACTTTTAACTTGGTGATTTATCAGCTTGTGGGAGCATGATATATATTAGCTAAGATTGTTTTATCAGTTTGTGGGAGCATGATTTATATATATCAGCTTGGGTGAGCTATGATCGTTTTATCAGCTTGTGGGAGCACGATCTATTTATTTATCAGCTTGGGCGAGCTACTATCTATCTATATCAGCTTGTGAGAGTTATGACCATATATTGCAGCTTGTGAGAGCAAAGACCGTCGATTTCAGCTTGTGTGAGTAGTGGTCATATCGAATTGATAGATAGTACTGATGGTATCGATTTGAGTGGATCGATTGATCATTGGTTGAATTGATTGAGCGATGGTTGAATTGAATTGATTGGTTGAGAATATGAATCATACTGACTTGCAAGAAGGAACTGAGACAAAGGTAAGTCATCTATCTTGTGTGTGACTAGAAGGCCTTTAGGCGTATTTCTTTCCTAGTTGGAGTTTAGGGGGTGGACTTGCTGAGACGTTGTCTCATCCTGTCGTGGGCTCAATTTTCAGGTCCTTAGATGGCGAATCCTCCTGGGCGTTTTGGCCGGCCCATGAGGGTTACCGAGCGGGTTTCTAACTACCCCGATCCCAGAAGTCACTAGGTCTATGAACTTGTAGTGACCACTGTCTGGGTCGAAGAGAATCTACCTCATAGGATACCTCATCGATTCAGAGCGTGATTTCGCTATGGACCCAATGGATTTAGGGTGGGTCCCCTTAGGACTTTTGATATCCCCGCTGCGGTAGTTGAGGCTACTTTAGAAGAGGATACAGCTGACCCTCTCGATGGCGTGGTGGAGGACCCGACGTCCCGTCCGGAGCTGGTGGAGACCGAAGGATCGGCGAATGAGTCTGGCTAGCTAATCTTAGGACAGTTTCGTTTTGGGAGACAGTCTTTTGTAGACTTGTGTTTATGGACTAGTATTGTAAATAAACTAGTCAGTTGTGTATAAAGGTGTGGTTTGGTTTTCAAAATTGTGGCCCTGCTTTTCTATCCTATTTTTGTGTTGTCTGGGAATTTATTTATTCGCTTCCGCATGCGCATTAAAATGAACGGGTCGGCGACACGTCCTAGGACGTCGCAATTTAATCGACCACTAAGGGATGGGCACGCGCTCGAGGATCGAGGCGTGACAATGAACTTGACGAAAAGTCCAATCTTATACTCTCAGGCCAAGTACATAGAAATTGAGCACCATTTCATACGCAATCACATCAATAGCGGTGAAGTAAATATTCAGTTTGTTGATTCTCAAAATCAGTTGACTTAACATTTTTTAAAAACCCCTTGACAAAAAGACGTTTGATTTTATCTGCAATGAACTTGGCATTATTAATCCTTTTACTTCAAATATCTAAATACAGGGTACATCAGAAAATTTGAGCAAATCAATTATTGCGGATTCAAATTTTTGGCAGTAAGAGTATTTTTGGAAGCATATCAGGTAAAATTTTTTCCTTAATTATATTTATTGATGTATCAATTTATCTGCCTTGGAATTTGTCTATTTTATTCTTTCCCAAAACCATTTTACAGCTTTTATCTTTTTTCCTCAAAAATCGGATCTTTTTTTAAACCCTTTCAATCACGACGATTCATATTCCGTAAAAAGCAAAAGCTTCTTCTTTCTTATTCGTCCTTCTTCTTTTCACCCGATCACTCCCTCTGCAAAACCCTTCACGTATCCTCTTCTTTCTTGCACAAAGATCAAAAATTTTGTTCTTTTTCGGAATCATAGCCCCAAAAACCACTCCTAAGTTGAAGCCCAGACCTTCTGGTTCAAGAAGATCAAATCGTATTGCGGGATTACAATCCAGAGTTTGCGGAAGTCTTGAGTTCTTTAATCTGTCCGACTCTTCAGACAGTGTTGAAGGTTTGGTCGATAAAGAAACTTCCTCTGAATATTTGCAGTTAAGATCAATTGTTGCTACTCTTAAGGCATTAGGAAACAGTGAGGACATTATTTCACGGCTTTTGGTTAAACATGGTTTTGAAAGCGAAGAGGCTTTAGAGTTGATGTTTGTTAATCCAGTTAGAAGTTTGCCTCCAACTAGTGCTGATGGTTCGAGTGCTGTTAAATCTCGAAAAGAGAAGAAGAAAGTGGCTAAAACTTCTGCTACTAAGAAAAGGTCTGATGATGATGGGCAAAGAGGGGATAATGATGAAAAGCTATATGCAAGTTTTAGAAGGAGAATCACTAAGTATGTGACGGATGACAATCGTGCAGATAAACTGATCAAATCTGAAGTGCATCAGCAATACTTCCAATCTCTGATGAATAGAGGAGTTATTAAACAGAGAATTGTTGACTTTGCCTTTTTCGAGTCCATTGGTATTCATCTTAAGCAGTTGTTTGATGATTGGCTACTAACTGCATTGTGTGTCACTGAATATCCTACATACCATGCTCTGACTGCTTATTTTTATTCAACACTTTCAATTTACTCAGTAGATACCATTGAGTTTAAAGTGTTTGACAAGTCATATTTGATTCAAGCATGGGAGTTGGCCAAATTGTTGGGGATTAGGTATTTATAATTTGAGCCCATAAACATTAATCCTGATGTTGCATATAGACAGCTCTCTGGAATCCCTAGCTTCACCAAAGATGACAAGTCTCATGTCTCTCATCAGTTGTTCCCTTTGAGACAAATTGTTCTGTATAAGATTATTATTAATTGCTTAAAACCAAAGGGATCCTCCACAATAGATATTTCACAATATGAAGCTAAGTTGGTGTGGGCCATCTTAAATGGTCGCTCATTTTCCGTTGCTTATCTTATTATACTGCATATGTATAGAAATGTTTTAAAGAACAAGAGGCAATTGCCCTATAGTTATCTAATCACAAAGATTTTTTGTGAACTGGACATCGAGATCCCAAGGAAGTTGAGCAAATTTCAACTACCTCTGCTGAAGATAGATGAACAAATGATGCGGAAGATGAGTTTTAGGCATACCTCTGAAGGTTGGAAGAATACAAAAGGTAGACTTTTGAAAGTTGATGCAGATGAAATTGTGCCAGACCCAATTAATCGCCCCACCAAGAGACAACAAATTGCTGAACAAAGACGAAGCTCTCAAGCCTTTCTACAAAGGCTTAATGCAAAAATGTTGGATGAGTCCAAAGAAGACACAGTTGATTCGATGATATCATCAATGCATATCAACCTGAATCTGAAGATGATATTGAAGAAGAAATTAAAGCAAAAGGGGAAATAGGAACAAGACCAGTAGCTGATCAAATAGAGGGCATCATTACTGTAGAACAACAACAAAAGGAGGTTGAAGATAGACTCAAACCAACTGATGATCAAGCCAGTATGTTGGATGTTGATCTCACTCAAGACCCAAAGAATGCTGATATTGTTACTAAGCATCAGGAGCCTGCCAAGGACCAAGACCTCTCTGAGCATTAGGAGACTCCTTCGGTTCCCACCGAGACAATTGGTGCTGATTCATCTCAAGTTGGAGCATCAATTCATGGGGAGCTTGATCGTTCAGAAGACCCTCTTGAGCCTTTACCTGAAAACATTCCTTTAGATTCCTCTGATGTTGTTGACAAAGGAGCTGTAGATAGCGTTGATGTTGTTCCAGAAGATCTAGTATTACCGGCTGACATGATTGGAGTTCTTCATGATGTTCCAGATACTCAGGAAATTCGTGTGGCAACTCCTCAAATTTCTGAACCTACTGTCGATGAAGCCCCTGCTGCTAGAATTCACGGCATAACTGGTGAGCAAATTGTTGATCCTACTCATTTTCTGACTCAGTTGTGCGGATAAAGGGAAAGGGATTGCAGATGTTGAGGGGGAGTTTGAAACTATTCAATAGAGGCAACAGGACATCGATATGGTAATGAAACTTGGGGTAGAAATTGACCGTTTGAGAATTCCTATTATTGATAGCACGGACAATAGGCTATTTCTACGGACTCTACTCAGAATGATGGAGCATAAGGATAAGATGGAAAAAGAACTAAAGAACTTAACTGTCTTTCTTAGAACTCAGGTTGAAACATTGGACACCAGAATGACAAACATGGAGTGTACCTTAGAAAAAATGCAGTATTATGTTCTTATTCAACTGCATCCAGAACACAGGGTTCCCTCTCTAGTTCCTTCTCCAGCTCCCATTCCAAACCCTGATCCAAACCAACCATCCTCCTCCAAATAATTTTCTGCGCTCGCATTATTTCTTGTAGTTTGGATTGTTTTGTTGTTTGCTTCGTAATGTTTGTGGATTGATGTTTGCACCCTTTGGACTAACCTTTCGTACTTTAAGTTGCTTAAAATATTATGCTTTATCTAGTATCATTTTTATTGTTGACAACAAAGGGGAGAAAGTGGACCAGCAGAACTAAGGTTGCGAACTTTACTAATACCTTTTCTGTAGGTTCTTAAAGACTCTGAGCATCAGAAAAGCTAAGGGAATGGGTTAAATTTTTCTTATCCCTTATCTTTCAATTTAGAGCATTATCTATAAGAATTTTGCTAAAATTTCTTCGACGCAAATATTCGTATAATTTGACTGTGCCTCAATTTAATTTAAAATTGGCTTTATTTAAGAGCTATTTAAATTTCACATTTGGTTAAAAAAATTTCTGCTCGTGCAAGTTTTGCCATCATAAAATATGAAGAGATTGTTAAGAAAACACTCCCTGAGTGGTTTCGATAATTGACAAAACTTGGAGACTTTGTTTCTAATAGAAAATATTTTCAGGTGGAAAGTCTGATGGGATATGATCAGACGATTTTAATCAAAATCAGAGTCGTGATTTATTCCTCATTCCTTACATATTTTGTCAACAGCTAGGAATGAGTCAAATATCCTCGTGCAACGACTAGTGTCAATTGGTTGGATTTCCTGTCATACTTATAAAGAGTTTCAAAAGAAAAGTCTTATTAATATCTATCGGAGATTCAACTTTCTTGGAATTTCTTTTTAGAGATGAAACATTCTTTTCATTCGTAAACACTCAACTTTTGAAAACCCAAATTGTTGTATGGGCGACAGAAAATGCGGGAAGCTTTGCCCTTGGCGATCCTAAAGCAATCAAATATTCTCAACCAGATCTAGGGCCAACGAGTAGATTGGCTGGATGATCCTTCTGGAGATATATCCAATGGTCAGCTTGAACCAGGAGGAATATAAGAGGAGGTCTCGAAGCTTAAGGGTTAGAATTCGCATTCACGAGATTTGAAACTTTTAATTTCAAGAGTCTAAAGAGTGTTTTTGTGATCTTATACATTTGTCTTTGCTTAGCGATATTGTGTAACCCTTTAGAGGTTGAGAGTTTGAGGAGTTACTCACATAAACTTGAGTGCTTGTAGCTTAGGATCAATTCTTACTAATAGATTCCAGCCAATAGGCTGTAACATAGGAGAGTAGACGTAAGTTTGCAAAAACCGAACCACTATAATCTTGAGTATGCAATTCTCTATCTCTTACTCTTTTATTTATTGTGATAGAATTGTGTATTGATAAGATATGACCACTTCATCAGAAGTTATCTCGTTGCAATATTTGTCTAAATTCTTTCATTTCCACACAATCACCTATTCACCCTATCTCTAGGTGATTATTATAGCCATAACATAGGCAATAAAGAAGCCATGGTAGGATTCATTGTCAAGGGGTCTAATCATCGCAACCAGAGATAAGAAGGCGTGAAGAACATGAAGTTTTGCTAGTGTCTGATATAAATTCTAACCAACCAAAATCACCAGCACGTACAATCATGTCCTCAAGGAGTATTAATCGGCTCAAGACCAGAACGAACTATGGGCGTTTCATTACGATGATGGAGATAATCCAACACATGCGATGTCCTTAGTCTGTGAAGAGAAGACACATATTCTACGTCTCCTTATGTCCCTCGTTCCTTACCCAATTTTCCAAGATTCCATTGACCAAAACTCCGTAAACAATGGCCTTCAAATCGTGGCCGTGATGGTTGGCACATACCTGAACAAAGCTCAACCGGGCGCGTCGACCCTGACCAAAATTTACCTTGAGAATTCATCTGTAGTTTTCGAAAGGGCTTCGATAGGACACTACTAGAAGAGAATTCTCGGAAGGAGTTGAAGCAGAAGACTCTCATTCCGAAAATGTGCCAAGGATACTGATGACCAGTAACGCCGGTACTCCTAACAGCACTGCAAAAATTGGGCACCCACCAGTTTCAAGGTCATTGCCTCCCTTTCCTCTTCTTGGATAGCTTTCAAGGACACACCATTCTAGAAGTAATTTGCTTAAACTTTTTTTTCATGTTTGGTGTTCAAGTTTTGTTTCATGATTAGCTTTTACTTACTGTGCATAAGTCTACTATTGAGCATCTCAACATACCTTGACCTCATTTATATTTTTCCTATGATTAGTTTTTTTTAATATATTTTTTTAAAACTAATTTTCAAAGTAAAATCTTAACCCAGGAGGTAGGAGCTTAGCAACCAACTTGAACTAGCATTTGTTTGGTAAGTGTAATTTAAGTGAACTTCACTTGCAGTCACCAAGTTTCAATGTATATCTTACCACAAAGTCATTGAATTTTGATTTTAATTGCCCAAAATATTGAATATTCACCATTTGCAATTAATGTATTTTAATTGGAGTTCAATCAATTTTGGTATATGATGTTGACACTCATGAAATCTAAGTGGATACCACATTTTTTTTCCCTCCCACTCCAAGCTAACATGAATTGTAAGCCAATGTCACATGATTGTCGCATCAACACTTTTCCAAGAAATTAGCATATTTCCGATAAGAGTACATGAATCGCAAAGAAAAACCAATTTAGTATAACGTTAACGAAAGCCAAAGTCCACTAATATGCATGAGAAGTTGTAAAATGTATTGAAGTTTATTGATCGAAAGTGAAAATTACTGGTCATAAGTTGACACTCTCTAAAAAAAGCAAATTCTGGGGAAGTGAGGCCACATCCGATCATCATCGTTGATCACGTCTGTCTTATATACGAGTCTTACTCCATCAACGGTTATGATTGCATTGGGCGGTAGACCCCAGTTTTAGAGACTTCTCCTCAAACGCTTGGAGAAGACCACACCTGATTCTCACCATCTGGGCGTGGGTGAAACCTCAGAGCTACAGGCTTTGACCTTCCTGCCATCCCTCGCCCATCACTCCCAACGGAGTTCTCTTCTCTCTGAAGAAGAACTCCACTCCCAAAGTCCTGACCCCCCTTTCCACCACCTTCAGCGTCGTCTTCTCTCTCGCTCCTCCTGCTTCTCTCGGGTCACTCTCGCGCTTTCCATTCCCCCAAGTTCCAGCGCGTAAATATTGCGGTGCGGTTGGATCTGACACTGAGGGTGCCCTTTTTCTTGCCCAATTCAAAGATCCACACCCACAGAAGTGATAGCTGGTCTAAATTCTCCGTTTTGTTTCCGTTGACGTTTCTTGATTTGGTAACCAAGGCTTTGGGTTTTCGAATTGGGTCGGCGATCAGGATTGTTTCTTTTGGTTCCTAATCTGGCGGAGGAGGAGGAGAAAGTATCCACTTGAAAGCTCGCGAATTGGGTTCTTTTTTTAATTCTTAGAGTAGGTTGAATTTTGTGATTAGGGTTTCGAAGGGGCCAAATCTGAGTCCTTTCGATACTCTGGTGGTCTCTTTAGATTGCAGAGAGTGGGTGTGGTTTTTGCCGGGATTGAACAGGAGGTATCTGGGGCTGCTGATCCCATTTGTCGATTGGCAATTGGGTGGATTTTTTCGGTGAAATTTTTTTGATATACCGAAAAGGTTTGCACAGTATAATGTCTTGGGCAGGCCCTGAAGATGTCTATCTATCTACTTCCCTCGCCAGCTATCTTGACAGTAAGCTTTTTGCTTCAATTAAGCTGTGCATAATTGTGTTTTTCGCTTGATATCATTGCATCTTGGGCCAATTACCTATTTGCTCGCATGTCTTAAGGCTGAATTTGAGTGACTAAAGAGCATGTATTAGGTTCTGTAAGTCTGGCGAGTGAGTCCATTGGAATGCCTTTTGAGCTTATGTACTCTGGGATTGTCCTTTCTTTGTATGTTTGCCGAGATGCTATTATCAATTGCGACTGTGTCTGTTGTCCTAAACTTCTTGCGATGGTGCTTCAAGTGACTTATAAGGTTGAGGTCTTAAAGCAAGACCAAAGTGAGAGGAGGATTGCTGAGTTGGGAGTTTGACTTTTACTTGATATCTACTTATTAAATGTGTTGTGGAAGAAATGCATTGCCTGAAAAACTGATTGGATGAGCTTATTTTCCCAAAGTGAAAAGACCAGTTGACTCAGATGAGTGAGCAACCACACGTTCAAAAATTGGTTCACGTGACTTTTGCTTTTTCGATGCAAGCTCATGCTTTTCCAAATCTGGAAAACGCATAACTATACTTCATATTAATCTGTGCTATGTTAGCATGCCTGAGAAATTCTTTATTTTTGCCATCATGGTCATCCTAGTGTCATCATCATCTTCATCTTAGTCATCTAAAATGCCTCGGCCTCGAGTTTTTTTAACTCTATCCCAACCTCTTATTCTCGCAACAAAGAAATATAACGAAATGCAAAACATATGTAAACTTGTTTATGCCATCAATAAATAGATTTGGATAGATATTGATTGTTAGTGTCCAGGTCATTAGTCACAGTCCTTTCATTCTTTCCTTCTAGTTAATGTGGCAATTTCTGTTTTTACTGATGTGTTCATGGAATAATTTAAAGTTTTATATAGTTGAAGGATTTTGCACCATAATAGTGCCACAGTTGCACTGCCATTTACTGGTGGCACAAACTGCTTGATCTTGGTGATCTTGACCTTTATTGTAGAATTGAGAGTTTTGAAAATTTGAGATAGAATTGAGAAAATCCTTAAAGCATAGGTATTTCCTGATAATAAGTCAATCTTGTGCTTGTTATGATTCAAGGTTGTTATAATCGGGATCCTGCTTAGGACGGATGGGGGTGTATGAGGGAATTGAGAGCTAGGATCGTAAGTTCTTAAAAATCTAGACAAAAATATGAATTTGGAATTTTTATTTGAAAATTCCTGATTATGATAACCTGTGAGATCAGAACTCTAAAGATTGTGACTTTGAGGCTTACGTCATCTCTAAACTAGAATTAAACATGTCTTAATATTTCTATTACATGAAATTTCAATACAAGTGAAAGATATAAAAATTGGATCGGTAGGATGGTGTACTAATTTACACTTTGGATTGGATCATATAAAGAACCTAATAAGTTAAGATCCTACCAATGACTCGGATCACCTCTTTTGTTTTGACTAGATCGGGGTCCTAACAACCATGTTATATATATCAAAATAATTCGAGAAATATGAAAAGTTTATGGCAGTTTGCTAATGCGTCTGAATATATCACGTGGAGATGTATCGAGTCATTGTTTATATGGGGGATAGCCTTTTTTCTTGGTGCTCACTTGGCGGTTTTTATTCCACAGAAAAACTTCTTGTGTTGCTGAGGGACGGACGGAAGCTCATGGGGATACTACGTTCGTTTGACCAATTTGGTAGATTTTTAAGTTTGTTTTTCACATTTATGGTGCTATTATGATCTTGGGTTGAGATGTCTTATGGTATGTTCTTTTGACAAAATGGATTCTTTCATGCAGCAAATGCTGTTCTTGAAGGTGCATGTGAGAGAGTCATTGTTGGTGACTTATACTGTGACATTCCTTTAGGTCTATATATAATTCGTGGGGAGAATGTTGTTCTAATTGGCGAGCTGGTAGGAGAAATATGCATTGATTCTTTCTATCCTGTAGAGTATTCTATTTCATGCTTTTAAGGTTTGCATTTGTTTTCCTAGGACTTAGAAAAAGAGGAACTTCCCCCACATATGACTCGTGTCTTGGTACCAGAGATCAGAAGGGTAAGCATCAGGAACTTTTTTATGACTTTTTAAGATTGAGAAATGGTTGTTTCTCGTTTGGGATATGCTGTCATTTATTATGGCTTGTCACAATATTTTTTTTTCTCTCCTTTGGGTTCATAAAATTGTGTGGTAACTTCAGTAAAAAGGGATTGCTTCAGGCCTAGTTCTGTCACTGACTTTATGGGAACATCCTGCTGGTTTTTCTTTCCTTAAGCAAAAGCCAGTATTTCCAAGAGTTTCTATGGGACAGTTCATAATTGTTAAAATGGCAGGTTAGATTTGAACCGTTTCTTCCAATAGCCCAAGGACTGGTCTAAATTTAAATTAAAGTAGTAGGAGAATTTTTTTTGGTCGGCGGAACCACTTTCGAGATGGAAAGATTTGGTCTTTCGTGTCCTTACATGTTATAGCGAAGTTTACCCGTGTCAGCAAGTTACTGTTCATAATAGGGAAATGCACTTAGATATGTGAGATACGTCATTTTGCATGAAATTTTCCTTGCGATCTTGTTTCAATAATTTATGATGTACTTGAGGATAATCATGTATGGTTTTTGTAACTGTAGGCACAGAAGGCCGAAAGGGAAGCTTCGGACCTCAAAGGCACCATGAGGAAAAGGATGGAATTCTTGGATCTGGATTGACGTACACTGGATCGAGCGGTTTCTTCTCATCGGCTCCAGCCGTGTCCGCAAATTTTTTTAATCGCGGAAATTGGGTTCAAAGGGCTGCTCTTCTCTCTCTCTCTCTCTCTCTCTCTATCTCTGGTGTATCCGTGACATCTTCCGAGTAGTGTGGTTACTTGTAACAGATGGCTCTGCATTCAAAAAATTTGGAATGTATTGTGATTGCGATTTGATTGTAGATTGATCATTTTTCATAAAAAAAAAAAAAAAAAAAAGAGGGGGGGGTGCGGCTTAAGCTACAGAGCTTTAACTTTATCATGAAACTTTGGTGATTGATTCAGGTGAGGTGACCGACATCGTCACTAGAGCATTGTTGTAGAGTGGTAGTTCATCGTTGCAGATTCATGCCCGTTTCGCGGCTTCATTGTTCATACATCACAGATTCGGATCCCTCGTGGGGTTGAGCGTGTCATGAGCGCCCTTCATCGTTCAACCTTCGCTGCTTCTGTCGGTGCGCCTGCGTATGTATGAAAGGGAAGTCAGGCTTGTTATTGCAGACTCTGTTTTCTTCTCCAAATCCGTTTATGCAGAGCAAGGGACCCTTGAGTGTAACAGATATGTATCGAGACTGGCCTCGAACCGTTTTCCTTACAAGGTGGGAGTTGGGAACAGTCATTGCGCCAGCAAAAGCGATGGTCCATTGTGATTTGTGACCAATTTCGGCCGATTACTACGTGCCCCATTACCCATCAATTTCCAGCCTGGACCGAGTTGAATCCGACCGGAGGAGCATGGTGAAAAGTTGGTGCTTTCCTGAAACTTCTGACCCTCTTTAAGAAGAAAATGACAGCTGTGGACGACCATCTTCAAAAGAGAAGAAATGGATAAAAGAGATTATCAGCAATTAGGGTGTTAAATTAGGAAACACCGACACTCTTTGGAAGTGTTCATGTCTGTGTTGAAATATTGGACAGGCCTCGAGACGTTCCGATATGTGGTCGATAGTTATCGAAAAATTCAACATGTGATTAACTCTTCCGACACACAAGTCTGGAATTCGGATAGGCAATTCTAACATGTAGAGGGTCGATTTTAAAAATTTTCTATAAACGAGGGTTCAAAATTTAAATATGAAAAATAATAAAATAATAAAGGGGAAATACTTCTTGTTATATTTGATGATAAATTGACTTATTGTTAAATGTTATTTTTAATAGTATTATATAAATTGATTTTTTTCTTCATTAAAAAATAATAAATAATATTAATAAATGATGGATTAATATATTTAGCGAAGATTCATAATAAATTCTTTATTATTATTTATTTATTTCTGAATTTGAATCAAATTCAAATAATTATAAAAATGATAATTTATCATATATATAAATATATATTTAATATATAACTTATCCAAAGTGTCAAAATTTTTCATTTTTAGAGAAATAATGTGTTGGTGTGTTATGTGTCGTATGTCAATGTCATTACTACTTAGATCGGCAAACGATCCCCGAGTTTCTGGGCCGGTTTGTGGGCCCGGCCCACTGCAGCTCAAAATATTCCATTTTTATTTTCATTTTTTTTCCGGGTTGGGGAACGACTCGGGCGAGTCGCGACGGTGACGTATTCGGCGGTGAACCGACAGCATTGACTTCGAGCTGCTATTCTAGTACTGAGCTCATCATCTCGAGAAACCATCCTCCGCGCTCGCTTCCACAGTGGAGCGCAATCCCCGCCGTCCAACCAGAAACCCGGCTCCCACGAGAGCGCCGCACGTGACGGGGCTCCATTCCAATCAGCGGACGGAACCGCCGCGAGCCCACGGTTTGGGAATTCGACGGGAGACAGCTAATAACCACCCCCAAGCATCTCTCTCCCGCACGGCGACCGTAGCTCGACGCAACACTCGAAGCTCCCCAGATCCACTGCACTCCACTCTCTCTCTCTCTCTCTCTCTCTGTGGACTGCTTAGCGCGTTGAAATTTGAACAAGCTGCGACCAGCTGGAGCTGCTGAGGACGACCTGGTCCCTCGAAGCTTCCCGTCCGCCGCCGCCGCCGCCGCCGACGAGATCGCCGCCGTTGAAGCTCGCTCCCCCCCCCCGATGGCACGGCGCGGCGGCGGCCTCGTCCTGGCCCTCGCCCTCGCCCTCCTCTGCGCCTCCCTTCGCGCCTCCCACGGCTCCGTCCACGAGTACAATGGCGACCGGTTCGTGAGCAAGGGCAACGCCTTCTTCGTCCACGGCGGCAGCGAGGGCATCTACTCCTCCTCCTCCTCTTCTCCGACCTCCGGCTCCAACGAGACCGCCGCCGCCGTCCCCTCTAACGGCGAGTCCTACATCAAGTAACGCCCCCCTCCCCGAGTTCTCCCGCTCGTCCCGAGCTTCTTGTTCTTCGCGCATTTGCTGTGTGTTTGTGCGTGCGTGCGTGGGGGTGTCGGTTGCGTTTTGCTGTTCGGCTCTGGTTTTGCGGAGATCGGTGCCGATTGTGAAATTGCGGCTTCGAGCATTGTTGCGTTAGCTGCGGATCTTAGTATTTCTTGGGGAAAAGTTTCGGTTTTGCGAGTTCGTTTCGTTAATCGCTGATTTATTTCTTATTTGAATGCTTCGAGTGGAGGAACTAGTACTGGCTTTTTGCAATTGATGTTGATTATTAAGCACAGATCTGCCAGTCATCCGTCATCGGTAATATCCTAAGAATGGCTCTTGAACTTCTGTGAGTAATGTTGAGCGCCATGTTGCTCTTCTTTTTGCTTCTAGTGGGAAGCTAAGGAAAAGGAAGACGCTGTTTTGGGAAGTTTCTGAAATAGTGCCTATATGTCGAGTGTCGCCTTCAATAGTTTGACTGAATCTGAAATCTGCCGTGCGTTGACAAGTCTATTGCATGATGGGTGGTGTGGTGGGGTAACCTAAGCAACTTTCATCTTTACCTTTTTGAGCTTGTTGTTGAGTTAGAGGGAAAGTAGATCTAAGCAGAGCTGTTTGTACCCATGGATTTCTTACTTTCGAATTGATTTCCTGTTTAGTTGCACTGACACAATGTTTACTTGAACAGATTTGAAAAGATTAAGTTCCGGAGGCCCAAGGAATATGCAAACTTTAGTTCTGAGTTTATACACGCCATTGTTTTTGAGGTGGAAGATAGAGAGACTATTGGGGGTTCGGCCTATGGTGGTCAAAGAGCGGTCTGCTGCACAGCTGATCTTGCTAAGCTGGGTGTCTGCAAGCAGGGTCTGATCATTCACCGCCCTTCTTTGAAAAACGTTGACTGGCCGCAAGTGTTTGGTGTCTCATTTGGGATAGATGAAGAGGTTGTGACGATGCCTGCAAAGTCGATACCGATAACAGGAACTGGGATGTACAACTTGTATTTCATCCATTGCGATCCGAATCTCAAGGAGTTGACTGTTGAGGGGAAAACAATTTGGAAAAATCCTACTGGGTATCTGCCAGGTCGAATGGCACCTCTTATGAACTTCTACGGTTTCATGTCCTTTGCTTTTGTGATACTTGGAGTCTTTTGGTTCTCTCAGTATGCTAGATTCTGGAGAGAAGTTCTTCCACTGCAAAACTGCATAACCCTTGTAATAACCTTGGGCATGTTTGAGATGGCGCTGTGGTATTTCGACTATGCTGAATTCAACGAGACTGGAATCAGGCCCATTGGAATCACCGTGTGGGCAGTAACTTTTGGGACTATCAAACGTACGGTTGCGCGTCTGATTATTCTGATGGTTGCAATGGGCTACGGCGTTGTTAGGCCTACTCTAGGTGGAATTACCTCCAAGGTCATCATGCTAGGACTGACCTTCTTCCTGGCATCTGAAGTCCTTGAGTTGGTGGAAAATGCGGGTGCAGTCAGCGATCTTTCAGGGAAAGCAAGACTATTTTTGGTTCTTCCAGTGGGTCTCCTGGATGCTTTTTTCACCTTGTGGATATTTTCTTCCCTCTCTGCAACTTTGAGTAAGCTCCAGGTATTTGGTTCAGACTTCCAAGTTTGTTTCTTCTTTGATTGCAAATTATATTCATTTTCCTTTTGATGTGTAAGGTGACACATCCTTCATTTCTCATGATAAAGATACTCCATATGGGGAAGTAGAACATGAAGTAATTTGCATGCCCAATATAGTCTTACAGGGATTTTGTTCTTATGTGGTCCTACGTAAAGATATGAATATAAATATGTTGTTCATATTCTTCTGAAAGATCATCACCACCACTGTGTTGAACTTGAACTTTCTGAGCTGAAATGAATAGAAAATGTCAACTGCGATCCGCTTCTGTGTCTGGTCAATTTTTATTTTTATTTTTTTGGTAAGGATGTCTGTTCAATTTTGATTGCTGCATCCAATCAAAATTAGATTGTCTGTTTGATTCTCACTGATTGACCCTCAATCCTTTCTCCTTGGCATTTGTGCTGGTAGGCTTGGTTTTAGAAATGCTGCATTGTCTAATGCCATGCTGATGACTCATACCAATGCATACGTTACTACCTCATTTAGTGATTTAAGTTGTGCTTGCTGATACAATGACAGGCTAGAAGGATGATGGTTAAACTGGACATCTACAGGAAGTTTACAAATGCTCTGGCAGTTGCTGTGATCGTATCTGTTGGTTGGTTATGTTATGAGGTAATAAATTAGATCGATCATGCATGAGTATGGATAGATCTACTTTTCCAATGACTGGATTAAGTAGGTTAATGATTTTTCATTGGAAAAGGAATTAACATCAACATTATCCATCATTGTAATATGTTTTGTTAAAATGCCTCCCTTTTACAAGTTTAAGCCTCTGAATAGATCGGCAAACAGAAGTGGGCACATAATTCATGCATGATGTGACAGTCAGAGGTCCTTTGGTCAAAGCTCTGGACCCTTGTATACTTCCCCAATACTAATCAATTAACATTTTCAAGTCTAGCCAAATCCTTGCCTATGCTTGAGGAAGAAAGTTAGATTCTTTATGTATGAAATCACTCCTCAGGCTACAAGCGTGAGCTTTTAGGTGGATTGGAAGTGGCCATGTGATATTAACAAGTGTCAATGTTCGTATTGTTTGATGTAAACAGTGCTATGGATTTCGATTCAGGCACTGACATACCAATATTACCCTTGCTGAATGTGAGGAAAAGATGGAAGAATATATATTTCACCCTCCGCATGAAGTTTAAATAGTGTAACCGTTATAAAACTTGACTTATTGCTTGCAGCTCTATTTCAAGTCAAAGGATGTATACAACGAGCTTTGGCAGAATGCATGGGTCATTCCTGCCTTCTGGCAAGTCCTTTCATTCTCTCTTCTTTGTGTCATATGTGCTCTTTGGGCACCATCTCAGAGTTCAATGCGGTAAGGAGGAACTTTCCTTTCCTCAGATGATCCCTTTCCTTTTTCTTCATAGAAACTTGTGTTATGTCTTGAAAACACTCACTTGAGCTATAAGACATACTGCTTGCTTTTGACTTTTTACCTATTTCTTGCAGATATGCTTACTCCTCAGATACAGGAGATGAATTCGACAAAGAAGAAACCAACTTGATACTTATTAAGCCATCACCCACGCCATCAAAGGATGTCCATAGTGTGCCAGATGCTAGGGCTGGGCACGGTGGCAATGGGGCAGCAGATGGGTTGGAAGAGAAGACAGAGTGAAGCTGCAGTTGAATTATGTTGCCGTAAGGAGGTTCACTTGTTAATCTTTTGACTGTCGGTTAGCATCTCAATCATACAAAGCGCAAAAGTTTCATACAACGGGTTCTTGTCATGGAGATCTTCACTTAAATCAATGTGCCTCATTTCTTCGTAGATCTTTTACTGTGATTTATTTGTTCATCTGGTCATCGTATACCTTACTGATAGTTGTTACAGATGAGAAACAGAAAATGAGTACTGGTTGCGTTTATCTTCTTATGGATATGGACGAGTTGTCCTAGTTTCCAGGGAGAGGTTTAAGCATGGATTCAGCCCTTTAACTGCTTCATTATCCTAATGTCATTTTGATGCCTTGTAAAACGATTCATTTTGATCCCTTTGATTACATTTTACAACAAAATCAGTCTCTTTTCCCAGCATAATTTGTCAACTTACAAAGGGTTAGCGATCCGTCTCAGCTATGAGCCTCAGCAAACCCTGATAGTTTATCTTCGGGAAACTCGCCGAATACTGCGTGGAAGGAATTAAAAATGAGTTGGGGGGCAATAACCTGAAAGAAAAAGGGTTTTGAGGATTAAATTGTATTATCGAAAAGGCAAATGGAAGGTCCAACACAGTTGCCCGTCTAAAAACAGTGATGCATTTGGACTTGTCTTCAGGGCATGAATAATACTGAAGTGGGTCGATTCCGAGTGTTAACAAAGATGTGGGATGCTTAAAAGTTGTAAGAGCATCTGATGCATTAAAGCCAATTGTTTCCTCAGCCATCAGCGTCACATCAGTCATCGGGCTAAATTCTGGCAATTTTATCGTTCGGTCGTCCACGGCCATTCCAGCAGATTTGAGAATATGCTGGCTTTTTCATTCTGCTGTTATGTTGTTCCCTTGCGAGATAAATGTCAAATTAAATTGTTTTTTTTCAGCGCAGCCTAGTTCAAGCTTTGGCTGCATTCAGCAATCTTAACTGTGGAAGGAGTGGACATGCTTCAGCAGATGGCAGTCCAAACATTGCCGAGGACTCCTCTTCTATATATCGACATTGCTAGTTCACATATTCAGAAACCAAAACAGAGAAGAAAGAAAGGTAATTCAAGCGACATATGAAAACAGGGGGGGACCAGGATGGGGTTTGGTATGGTGGGGGAAGGGAAAATGCAAATTCGAAAGTTCCTCTCCCGTTTTACATCAATGTCTAGTCTTCATATAAGTTAGTTTTAGCAACGGGACAATCATATCAGTATCGACACAAAAACTTGGGATCTTCTCCTTAAATTGGCAGAAACAGAAACGGTTTCGCTATCCTTTTTTCAGTCTGACATTGCCAGGTCACAGAAGTATATTCCTGACCATTTTAACATCGTATATTCATGCCACTCTGATTCTGGAGGTTCACCTACTACAAAAGACGTGATGTGAAGTCATACTGCAATTACATTCAAGAAGCTCTGTATAATCTCCTCTCCCCACGGGGTATACTTGGGGATGACATCAATGAACATGGTCCCTACGGTGTCTATTTCGGGCAGCAAGAAGAAAAGCATTGATTGCACCATTTTTATCTCTAAATATCATGATTTGCGTCGAGAACAGATATTCAGATGTGCACTTATAATTGGCAACCAAAACAGTTACGACATTCGCACGCTCCAGCGACTACACACTCGAGGAACAGGCCATTTCCGTTTTGCACCCGACAGATGGACACAGCACATTGAATTAGCCAAAAGCCCGATGAGAGGCACCTTCCACGACCAGTAGCAACATAAGTTTTTCCATGGTAACCCAACCTTATTCGATCTTAAACAAATTGCATCTCATCTGAGCAAACAAAACGTCATTTAACATTAATTGAATCCTGCGACAATCCCCAAAAAAAAAAAACAAATTAGCACTGGAATCTGTGTAGCGTATGAACATGCTTGAGCTCACCACGACACATCTCTGCATCCTGCGCTAGATACCAAATGTGATCTGACAAATAACGTGACTGGCTTTTATTCTATCGGACTATTTCACCATCCGAGGCTCTACAAAGAAGTATAGCATAACGCTGTATAACCCTCTATGCTCAGCAACATTTGCCAGCTTGGTGAATACATAAGGAGAAAACGTTAAAAATCATTCCATTTTTCTATATGCATCGACTCGAGGTTGAGACCTCAGCTTGATCTCAAAGAAATCTGAAGCTGAAAAAGGAAAATCGTCTCTGATATAAGAAGTAAAAAGCAAAGCACACATACAACAGTTACCATATGAACAAATGAAGCATAATCAGAACGTGGTAGTAAAACAAACGACGGGCTTACATCAAAGAAGCATTCGGGTGAGCTTATGCTATTCTGGGGACCTGTACCAGATCTTGCAAGTAGCAACCCAATTAGGATCCCCTTCCAATCAAACTGAATTTGACTGTTCTCCTCAGTAAATCCAAAGGGCAAAGGAATACCAGAGCAGCCATCCCGTCATCTTCACCCAAATGCTCCCCAAAGAATTCAAAGAATGTGTCCTAGATTCTAACGAGCAAAACTCCACTCCACATCATCACTGGGATCTCCTCCTCAGGTGCTGGGATACTGGGTATCCCTCAAAGAAATCCAAGACAGCAGTCTCCAAATCCTCAACTGAGTATTTTATATAGTTCTCCGGGTGCCTCCCACTCTCAATATGGCTTCTGAAGCGCCCTAAGAACGACCTGTAAGCCGGAATCAACTTCTCCGATATAGAAATCCGAAGCTCCTCCCTAAGCTGAGCATCAGGCACCAACCATGTGGCCTGGGTCCGATGAACCTCCTCAAACATGGCATTGAAAGCCTTGAACCTGTCCCTAAGAGCATTTTTTGACACCCCAGATGAGAAGCTACCACTAACATGTAACCCCTCATCTCTTAGGCAATACAATACCCTAACCCACGTTGCTCGCTGGTAACTAGTCGCTGCCTGCCTAAGTTTGCCGGTCATCTTCCTCAGATAATCGTCACCAATCATTTCCCTCAACTCCGGTGACCCTTTCACCTTTTGAACGATGTAATGTACATTGTTCATCATAAACAGGTGTGCTAGCGAATCATCTCTATAGTGCTTGGACTTGCCCTCCAAATTAAATTGCAGAATCACAATAATCCAAATCAAATGAAGCGCCAGAGCGCTCTTCCCTTCGAATTCCGCAAACTCCATATCTGGGATCGTAGGATCACCTGAGTACCTCGAACCAGTCGACGGCTTTGACACTATGAGCTCGGACAAGGTCAGCTTATAATCTGATATCAAGCTTATGTAGTTCATCACATACCTTGTCAAAGGATGAATCGTCCCACCCGGCACTGGGACCTGCGACGGCTCCCGCAGCACGGCGTTCTCAAACTCAGAAAGAATTCCCCTCGCGGCCTCCCCAAGCCGGGACAGAATCTCGGCCGCCTGAACCCGTATCGACTCAGCCGATTTACACTGAAAAACGACATCGATATCAGGAATCAACTGCATCAGAGCATCATGGAGGTCCAGAATCTTGAACAGCTTCTCAGGCGACCTTCTGCTTATGCTTATGGCCTCGGCGAAATTAAACAGCTGTAAGGCAGGTCCCTTCACAGTCTCCATAAAGCAAGCATCCTCAATTTTAGTACCAATGCCATAGAAAATCTCTTCGCACAGCTTCTTCTCACTTGCGAACAAAACCCTAATGCAAGCCTTGGCCGCGCGAATCCACCGCCTGATTTTCGTCTCCAGAGCTTCCCACTCGAGCCTCTGTATATCCCCAATGCTCAGCTTCTCAAACCCTAACCTCCTGAAACTCGCGTCAACAGCCGACTTCCTCACGCTTCCGTACACTTGAACGCACTCCCTCATGTAACCGCAGGAGATCATCCTCTCCGCGATGCATCGGAGGTCGTAGATCGCCTCGGACGGCACGAGATCAATCTCGCGGATGCTGCTCGTGGACCGATAGCTGATGCTGCTGTTGCTCTTCCTGCTCGATTCGCCCCTCACTTCTTCGGAGCTCAGATCCAGCGCCTTGGGCGTCGAATCGTCGTCGACGTAGAGGTCGACCTCAGCGCCGTCGGCGGAGGAGATCGACGAGTGGACCGAGGAGCACGACTCGGTCGTGAGCGAGTCAGCC
The DNA here is from genome assembly GCA_016097605.1 of Eucalyptus guilfoylei. Classification (NCBI taxonomy): domain Eukaryota; kingdom Viridiplantae; phylum Streptophyta; class Magnoliopsida; order Myrtales; family Myrtaceae; genus Eucalyptus; species Eucalyptus guilfoylei. The sequence goes on along the minus strand of CM027865.1, from coordinate 49,543,943 downwards.
TCGAGTGGACTGGTGTGACTCAGGAGTATGTTGCGGAACTCGTCCTCCAGCCTCGCCATCGCGATCTGGACCGCGGAGCTGACCTTGTCCTCCTGCTCGCCGCCGCCAGCCCCTCCTCCGCCGCCCTCGGACAGGCTGACGGACGACATGGAGCGGTGGAGCTCGTCGACAGCGCTGAGGTAGCGGTCGATCTCGTCGCGGTCGGACTGGAAGATCATCTTCTCCCGGCCGTCGTCGGAGGCCGTGGAGTCCCACCGGAGGATGATCTCCTCGGCGGCGTCGACGGGCATGGGGCAGCGTGGGGTCTTTTCCGGCGAGTCCATGATCGGAAGCCGGAATCAAGAAAACAGCAGAACAAAGAAAGAAAGGATTTTGACGAGAGCTCCTAATGGGTCGATCGATTTCTTCTGGTGGGTTTTGCACAATTATTGGGAAGAAGATGAAGAGAGAGAGAGAGAGAGAGAGAGAGAGTTTTTCGCAGACTGTTTTTGGCTTTTTGCAAGAGAAGAGAGAGAGAGAGTTGCTACTGGTGCTTGGAGAGTTTCTTTTTCCCCCACTGATTGATTGGGAGTTTTCTTTTTAATTTCCAGGCAAAAGGAAGGAAGGAAGGACCAACGAGATTTTCTTTTTCTGTTTTTTTATCCATTTTTTTCGGCGGGATTGCGATTGGGTCTGCGAAGGCAAAAGCTCCTAGATTTTATTTTTTTCTTTATTTATTTATTTATTTTTTAATGTGGGGGTGGCGGGTTTTGTCTGAAATCTGAGTTGTGGGGTTTTGATTTTTCAGTGGTCGATTCTGCTGTGGAAAACGTAAGAGAGAGAGAGAGAGAATGGTTTTTCTTTTTCTTTTTCGGAGACCTTTTTTCTTTTTCCCGGGTGGCATCATTTGACAGTTGACCTTTGGCGTGCCGGAGAGCGGGATCTTCGCGGGGGAATATTCCGGCGGGATCGCCGGAGCACACGTTTCTCGATCTGCTTCAGCTTCCTGGATTACATTTGTATAAGTAACGGAGGGCATGCGCGCCTTTATGAATTCCCCCCTGGATATCCGTCCGCGAACTTCGATCGGTTCTTTACGAGACACTACAAAGTTTCTTTTCTATTTTTTTTTTTTGGTCGAAAGTATCTTTTCTATGTTAGGACTTTAGTTTTTAGTCTGTACAGTTTTGCTAAAGCTTGAATAACGAGCGATCGAATGTTGTTCTCATCAATTCTTAGGATTAACTTGTTCCGACTTGGTTCATCAAAAGTTGCCCTAGTCTCCATGGATCGGCTTCCGCTGTGTAGTGCTGCCGTGGAGGCGAGATCCAGATTCTCGCTCTGTGATGGATGCGATCACCACCACCACGGCGTTCGCTGTTGAGCGGGCGTGTCCAATGCGACAGTAGTGGTCCTGCGGCTATCAAGTCCCCCGTGCCATGTCTACTCTTTTTTTCTTTTATAATTTTTATAGCACGTGAGCTTCTTTTTTTTTTTTTACTTTTTACTTTTCATGATCACGTTAGTAATGGATGTAGCTATTAAAAAAAAAAAAAAAGTAACTTTAGATTGTCACCTTAATTTTCTGACATCGACCTATCACTGATAGCCACATTTAACCGAATGACTAATGGTGATACATTTTTAAATGCACGGAAACGATTTTGGATAAAAAGCAAACAAAAAAAAAAGAAGAAGTGGATGGACCATTTTGAATTTCAGACAAAAATAAAGGAACTACCCACCTAAACTAAAATGTAAATTAGCAACACCGTTGAAAATTAGATTAATGCATACGTGAGTCAAGTATTCTCCTTCAACCCAATTGTAGCATTACAAATTGCTCGGCATATAAATTTCGAAACACAGCCACCTGAAAAAACGCACATCAGTCATTATCGTTGGGAATTTCGTGGAAACAATTTTACCTAACTAGTCTAATCCCATTTTTTGACCAAAAAAAGAAAAAAGTGGTCTATGACATTTTCTAAAAGTGACGTTTTCTGGAGGAACTGTGTTCTGATGTTCTTATCAGGAATAGCATGTATCATAAATAACGATTATTTACATTGGAAAAGCACAAAAGGCGTTTAGTGTTAATATTTTACTTCCAAAGTATGCGGGGCCTAATTGCAAAATAGCAAGCTCGGATCGGTAGTAATCGATGTCTTGCAGAGCTCTCACCGCTCCGACAATGGAGCTTTCCCTCTACCGCCTGAGTAGCATCCTTCTCCCTTTTGGGTAGATCTCAAATCGGTGTCTTCGAAACCCTCTCTCCCCATAATCCAACAATCATCTGCTTCCCCCCAACACCAATGACACAGCGTACATTGGAGATGGAAAACCCTAACCCCACCCCTTGCCTCCTCGAACACAAAAAACCCTAAAATTCACTAACCCACCATCGTCTCTGTATCACACACTCTCCCCCGATCCTCTCGCCTCATTATCCCTATCTGTCTTCTCTCGTCGAATCAGAGCTCCCTTCAACCACATTCAGCTACTTGCCCATTACTAGCTGGATTCAGATAAATCAGGCTTCTTCTCTCCCACTGTTCCTGGAGTTGTGGCGGATCACAGGAAGATGGCAAACCAATATGATGAAGAGCGGAGGTTGGCTGCCCTCTGCAAAAGTTTAGGCAATTTATGGTCCGAAGAAGACGTGGTGGATATCCCAGGTGAAATTCCTGAAGAAAACCTACTAGCGTGTCGGAAAACATTATATGGGAAGTTTTTTAATAAGCCTAATGTGAACTTCAATGCGTTCATCTCTACAATGAGAAAAGTTTGGCGGAATGAAAGCTTTACCTGTGCTGTGATCGAACCTGGTTACTACTCTTTTTCTTTCCAATCGGAGGCTGAAAAACAGCGAATATTAGACTCAGGGCCGTGGTCTTTTTCCAGTAATTTATTAGTTCTAAAGCAGTGCGAACCCGACACCCCTGATATGTGCTATGAATTTAATCACTGTGATTTCTGGGTGAATCTATTTGGCCTACCTTTTGGGAGAGTTACATATGAGGTTGTTACGGAAATTGCATCAAAAATCGGAGATGTTGTGGAAGTAAAATTAGAAGCAAAAGGGAGTAGCAATCACAGGGTTGGTAGGGCCAGAATTAAGTTGAATTTGGAAAATCCTCTCAAAAATGGAGTTCTTGTGAATCTTGACAATAAAAGTTTGTGGGTAGAATTCAAGTATGAAAGGCTACCGCACTATTGCTACTCATGTGGAAGAATTGGGCATTATGCGACTTTTTGCCAAGAAATCCCATATGAGAAATCGGGGCTAGCGTAAAACTTACCAGGCCGATTTGGACATTGGCTAAGAGCGGAAGCGCGGGAGCTTAGTCCTTATGGGAAAATCTTTTATGGTAAACAAGAATTTCAACATGAAGAAGAGGAGAGTGTGCCTGACACCCCCATTTCACCTATCCCTACAACAGAACAGCAACAACAGGATCAATACATGCAGAAAACCCAACAACTCGGCGGAATGGAAAATGTAGAAAATTCAAGTGCAAATGATTGCAACCAGCATCCTCCCTCTCAAGCACTAGTCATCTTGGAGGAGAAGGGCCCTCAAAAAAGAGGAAGCAGCTGCCTCGATGAGGAATCTGTTATGGTGCTATATGAGGAACAGAGGAAGGAGTTGGAAGCAGAAATGGTTGACAATTTTGCAGGGACAGGACAAACCAAAGATAAAACCAAAAGTGTCAAACTCTCTTCCTCTAAAAAAGGAAAACGGTTTTGTCCTTATGGTGCTCAAACATCCAAGACAGCAGTGATTGATACCACTCAGCTAGTGGAAACTCCTATCCGGGTGGCACACAAATCTGATCAGTGGGCTTTGGTGGCTAGCCCTAATAAGCCACCAACTCATCCATGAAGGTTTTAAGCTGGAATTGTCAAGGGCTGGGCAATCCCTTGACAATTCAAGCTTTGAGAGTCCTAGTGACTCAGGAAAGGCCCAATATTGTCTTTATTATGGAGACAAAAAATCGGAGCAAAAGGTGTTAAGACTACGCGCGACTTAACTTCCAAAGCACTCTTTTTTAGTAAATCCAGAAGGCACAGCGGGGGTTTAGCAATCTTTTGGGATGACCAGTACTTATGTCCATTGACTCTTTCGAGAAAATGTAATTTTCACTCATTGCCAACTCCAAGCAAACAACCGGCGTATGCACATAACGTTTACACATGCCCCGAATGAATTCCGGGAGAGAATTAGGTTATGGGAAAATATTTATCGGGAAAGTCTACAATATCATTTCCCTTGGTTGTGTATGGGTGATTTTAACGAAATTTTATATCTTTGGGAGAAAGTGGGCAAGAAAAGAGCAGAAACTTACCGGCTTACGGCATTCCGAGATTTCCTGTATAAATGTTCACTGCTGGACTTGGAATGTAAGGGGTGTGCTTTTACCTGGACAAACAACAGAGAGGGAGAAAATCTGGTCAAGAAGCGTCTAGACAGAGTCTTATGTAATTCAGATTGGCGAATTAACTATCCCACAGCTGAATGCATTGCCTTACCTGCCATTGGTTCGATCACACCCCAATTATTATTGCGACAAGTCCCTCGAAGAAAAGGAAGGGAAAGAACTTTAAATACGAAGCTTTCGGTCGAGGAGGAGGAATGTAGGACTCTAGTCGGGATACTTGGGCTGAATTCGACCTCCAACGGCTCGTGGTGGAGAAACTGCAGATGGTGTCAAAAGAGTTGTTAAAATGGAGCCAGAACAAATTCACAAATGCAAAAAAGAGGATTACTTGGCTGAACAGTGAACTACAACACTTAATGAACAGCACAGGAACAACTCATGAGTGCAAGGCAGCAAAGGAATTAATTAAAGAAATTGACCGATTGTGGAGACAAGAAGAAATGTATTGGGGAATGCGGTCAAGAATCAATTGGTTAAAATGGGGGACAAAAATACCAAATTTTTCCATGCCACAACTATCCAGAGGAGAATCAGAAACCAGATATCATTATTGAAAAATGCAGATGATGTTTGGGTGCGAGAGGAACAGCAGCTTAAAGATATGACAAGCACATACTTTCAAAAACTATATGAGTCAGTGGGACCTCGAAACTTTCAGCCCCTTTTACAACGAATTCCAGCTTCGGTGGATGCGAGTATGAACCTAAGACGGTTGAATCTATTAGTATGGAGGAAATCACGACAGCTATGCAACAATTAGGAGCCAATAAAGCTCCTGGACCGGATGGTATGCATGGACTATTTTTCAGAAATCATCGGCGGATATTTGTCGGGACATATTCACGAAATACAGACCTTTTTCAACAACGGCTATCTAAATCCCGACCTAAACAGAACCCTCATAACCCTTATTCCCAAGACCCCAAACCCAGAAAAGTTAGAACAATTCCGTCCCATCAGCCTTTGCAATTTCATATATAAAATCATCTCTAAAGTCTGTCAAAAGACTAAAACCTTTGCTACCTCAACTCATTACGTAAGAACGAGTGCTTTTGTGGGGGAAGACAAATACAAGACAATATATTGATTGTGCGGGGAGGTCCTTCACACAGATTAAGAACTCGGGAGAGGAAGAAGAGGTTTCAAGCAGTCTTAAAGTTAGATATGCGAAGGCATATGATCGGATCGAATGGGATTTCCTTAGAGCATGCCTAACTAAAATGGGATTCGTGAACTATGGGTACAATGGGTGATGCGGTGTGTGTCTACGATTACATTCGAGTGTAAATTTTAATGGGGAGGCTCTACCTTCTTTCAAGCCAACAAGAGGGATTCGCCAAGGTGATCCTTTATCCCCTTACCTTTTCATATTAGTAGCCAATGTTTTATCAACCATGATGAGAAAAGCGTGGGCTGATGATACACTTAGAGGAATTAAGTTGAACAATAGCTGCCCTACTCTTTCACATTTGTTATTTGCGGATGACTCTATTTTCTTCCTCAATGGGACAACCACGGAATGTCAAAACCTCGGCAATGATTTTACATGAATATCGCCTCCCGGTCGGGCCATTAATCTCAACAAATCAGGTATATATTTTAGCAAATTCTGTCCTAATACTTTGAGGAGGAACATGGCCACAAAGCATTGCGCGTCCCGGAGATAGAGAAAACGGGGAAATACCTAGGAATTCCCTCGGATTGGGGCTCCTCGAAGAAAGATATGTTCGCTTGGCTCCTAGCGAGAGTTAATAGGAAGCTGGAAATTTGGAAGGAAAGCTTGCTATCAAAAGCGGGGAAGGAAATTTTGATAAAATCAGTGGTACAGGCTATCCCTCACTATGCTATGTCTATCTTTAAAATCCCAGTTTCTATTTGCAAAGCTATTGAGATGAGGATTGCAAATTTCTGGTGGAAAACGAACGGTAGACATCTTTGAGTGCATTGGAAGAATTGGGAATCATTGAAACTCGAAAAGAATGAAGGGGCCTTGGATTTAAAGATCTTATAGCTTTTAATACAGCCATGCTGGGAAAACAAGCGTGGCGCATCTCACAAAATCCTCACTCCCTACTAAGTAAGGTAATGAAGGGTTTGTATTATCCACAGGTGAATTTCGGAAAGCTGGAAAAGGATCTCGCCCATCATGGGGTTGGCAAAGTTTAATTCGGGGAAGAGAGTTGATCACGCCACATATAATGTACTCGGTTGGGAATGGAAAAGAACTCTCAATTCGAGAAGATAAGTGGTTAAAGAGTGGCCCTATAGGCGGTCCAAAGAACAAGAAACGAACGGTTCAAGTGGCGATTTAATAGAACAAGGGACTGGACGGTGGAATACCGAGAAAGTGGAAAGGATGTTTGATGAAAGAATTGTGAGGGAAATACTCGCTACTCCTATTGGTTTGCCCACTTCAAAAGACAAGTTGGTCTGGACGAACACTACATCTGGTATTTATTCAGCGAAAAGTGGCTATTTTACAGCACGAGATAACCCAACCAGTACACCTACCACCGTAGCAACCTCATCACATCACACGAATCCAGCTATCTGGAAATACATTTGGAAGTCTCAAACCCTTCCCAAAATCAGAATATTTCTTTGGCAAGCATGTCACAACGCACTACCAACAAGGGATAATCTTTACCGGAGAAAGATAGTACCGATCCCTTATGTTCCATCGCAAAATGGAAGCTGAAACCACTTGAACATATCTTCTTACTCGTCCATGGACTGCTCAAATTTGGAGAGCCGCACCCCGCAAATTACAATTTCCAGATTTGGGTTAACACGGTTTGAGGACCGGCTTTATCAACGAAAAACAACCCGACACTCACCAGGAGTTTCGACCGAGTTCTTGCTCTTCTCGGAGCATCGGAAGGACCGGAATCAGCATATCTTCGGCCACCATCCCCCGTCCCCCCAAAGCATACATTATTCCAGGCATCCACCCTATTTGACAATCTCAGAAGTTCAAATCAACTACTAGTAAAAGAAAGGGAGAAAGACTCTACACCTGTTCGCTGGAGCCCTCCCCCTCCCGGCGCACTAAAAATTAACATCGATGCATCCTTCGCCGAACAGAACGAAGCGGAGACAGAAGCAAACCAGCGACCGGCCGAGAACAGAGCTGCAGTTGCGTGTCTCTGTAGGGATTCCAGAGGATGCCTCGTGGATGGATTTGCGAAAATCGTTGAAGCTTCCTCGGCAACACAAGCGGAAGCCCTCGCTCTCCTCGAAACCCTAGATCTGTTTTCTAATCGAACGGAGCTCCATCTGGAAGTACAATCTGACAGTCTCTCCCTCGTGCAAGCGATCACTTCTTCGGCTGAGTTAAGCGAAAGTACAGCCTCTTCGGACCGGGCCCAAAGCAAGTTGAAGGAGTTCCAGCATATTTCCTTGGCCCATTGCAACGAAACTTCAACCGGTCGGCAGATTGGCTTGCTAAAGCATGTCGTTTAAATTTTCTTCCCGATAATTGGTTGTTTAATAATCCCTTTTGCTCGCTAGACATTTTAAATCTTGATGCTTTTGATGTATTCCCTCGGAACTTTGCTAAGTAAATATAGTAATCGTGCTTTTCTGATCAAAAAAAAAAAAAAATTGCAAAATAGCAATGCCAGTACATTTTGACCACTGGTAATTCGACGTAGTATATTTGTGGTCGATGCACAATAGCAACTAATCAAAGGGACGGCCACAGTCAACGGAGAGAGCAACAGGTCCTAGAGGTTCCCAAGTGTGCTGGTCCAATTCTCGATCTCATGAAATTGAAATTGGTATTTTTTGTCCGATTCCAATGATGAAACCATCCGAACCGGACCATACTAGACCTATTATTACTTTTAATTTTTTTTAAATCTTTTAAAAAACTTATATCCTATCTACAATCACCCTCGCTCTTTCCCTGTTCCCTCTCACGCTCTCTCTTTTTGCTCTCATGCTAATCATACATTTCTTAAAAATCTGGGATGATGATGATGATGATGATGATGAAGAAGATGAAAACTAACATGCTGCCTAGCTCCAACTCTCCAAGCCCTCGGGCACCTCACCTCACGACTCAATGTCTTCCGTCACACTCACAGTTCACAGTATGCTTCAACTCCACAAACCCAGATCACAACTCAGCTGCTGTTAGTTCGCTGCCTCAATCTAACTCCAAGCCCTAATCGCTGGCTCACTCATAGATCTTGACGCCTTTAATTTCTAATCGCTTGCTCACAGTCACTAATTTCATTTATCCACTTGAAAACTGATCCGATTCTAGGAGATGATAGTCCGGTTCCCAGTTTCAAAGAACAGGTTCCAATTCCTAGGTGGGAATCAAACAGCCCAAAAACCAATCACCCTAGCGGTCATTCTTTACCTTAAATTGTGCAAGACATGACGTCGATTATTTTGACGATCGAGGAATTCTAACTTAGGTGTCCACTCCTCATAATTGGAACGATGTCACAACAATTATCTTTCAAAAATCTGTCTTGAACACATCACCATGTTGTAAGACTGCCCGATGTTGTTGCCAACGCAAAATCAAATCTTGGGTTGATCGAAGTATTGGTCTGCTCTTGCATACAACAATTCTCCAGGGTTCTCACTGTAACGAGAACCCTCATTTTGCAGGCAGCAGATTAACAAGATGAATTAGCTGTCTAGATTGGGGCGGGTACGACATTACCGTAAATTAATCAAGATCTCAAGGATCAAAGTCAACCAATCTGGTGATCACTAGATTAGGGCCAGCATTCACGTGCATGCATGCGTGCACGTACGCAAGAGATTTATGGCATTTGCAATGGTTTTCCTCCATATCGTTTGTGATTTTTTAAGAATCTTTTGTTTAATAACAGGTGTTGGCTTTCCATGGGCTACCACATTAAATAAGAACAATTAGAATAAATAAATCGATAAGCGACAATCTAGAGAAGAGGGAGAGAATTTAATGAGGCGCACGAGTGGCGCAGGATGAGAAAGAAGCCTGAGGATTTGAGTCACTCTTCCATGTGACATCCCCGCTTGCATGTCCAGCCCATTTCATTTGAGAATTTTTTCAATTTCTAGAATAATGCAATCCCCTTTTCCCTATAGTCTTGATTAAGATTAACGAGCATCGGAACGACACTAATCAAATTTATGTAATTAGAAAAGGCTCGATTGCCTTAGCATTGGCTTTATTGGCGTTATGCATATCACAAGAAGAATTAGTTCAACCTTCTTTTTAAACTTTAGCCTTCTTGACCCCTAATCACTGGAGTAAAAGACTCTCTTTTTGAGTTGCGGTCTGCTGTCGAGACATAATCAGACTGCACTGTCTCGCTTGCTTACAGGATCGATACATTTCATTCAAGAATTAAGGGGAAAATAAATCGATTTTTTCTCGGTCATTTTCTTTGGAAATTTCCCAAGAGTTAGCACCTTTCTAGAAACATCCAACCAACCATGAAAGTGGCGAATCCGAGGAAAACATGTGTCTTCGATCCATGCCTGACTAATGGAAGCAAGCTGGTAGTGTCAAAAGTACATATTCACTGTCCGGATGCGATGCGCAAGCGTAGGACTTTTTGTAAGAATCAAATTTCTTTTTTCTTGTTTACTAAATTTCGTAAAAAAAAATTGCATTTTATTAAATGGGATTCCAGAGCAGAAGGGGGTGTGCTGTTGAGTGCCAGGTTAGGAATAGCATATGAATTTGAGCCTCTTCTTTTTTTCTTTTTTCTTTCGAAAGAATTGTATATGTGTTCAAATAAAAATAATTAGAGATCCAGCTGTATTTGGCTTGCATAGTAAGGTTGACTTGCGTGCTCTATTATAACCTGTAAATGAGTTGGAATGGAACTTGTTGGTTACAACTTACACTTGGGGTCAGGCCACTCTAATTTTCTATTGTTCCTTTTTTATTTTTCTATGATGCACATAACCTCATAATGTTTGGATTTGTACATTTATCGACTAAATTTATACACTGCAATTGCAAAGATATCTAATTTAAAAGCAATTAAAAAATCAGTGAGATCTATTTAATCTATAACTACCTAGGTACAAACTATTACATAAGTATGATTTCCTTTAAGGATAGCATGATATGCGGTTATCAATATTCATATCGAGTCCTTGAAATTGACGAACTTTACATGAAAATACTCCAAATACATGCAATAACAAATCGCTTGATTCTGTCAAGTTTCATTTTCAAAATGCACACATACATTTCACATAATACTATCTCCTAGTGCTTGAAATTGCGAGTATTATGCTATTCGAATGGTTCTTTGTGGTTTCTTTTTGCCTATTTCAAATGTTGCTGATGGAGTCGTTTGTACTGCTTCTTCCAGTGGATCATTGGATTCCTCCGCTGCTTGGAATACCGTGAGAAACTGAGGTTTGACAGTTAATTAGCACAGGCTTATATGGTTGAACAGGTTGTCTACTTTAAATCGAATTAGCTCTTCATTTCATTCTGTTAATCCCCTTTGTTTGCTCTGTAAGGAAGCTAAACGAATCAATGGATCGTCTGTTCTTCGGAATTCAGCTTTTCTTCTCAGGTTTTGGAGGAATATGTTGTGCTGTAACTCTGCCGTGGTAATAGAAATCCCCCATGTATGGAATTCTGAGTTGGCTGGGCGTAAAAGTGCTGATCAATGGTACCACTTTGAGAGCAATCATGTTCAAGTTGGCAAGGAATTGCTGTGTACATTGTGTTTGGAAAGCAAGAAATGGGGAACATTAAATCACATGTTTTTCTAATGACTTAAAATTTTTAAACGATTGGTAGTGGTTTCATAGAATTTTACTTTATATCAAGCAGGAGACCATGAGTTCAAATTTTTCCCAACCCCTATTTACCTTGCTTATTATATATACTTCCATGCTTTATTCTTCATTTAAATCTTCCCTAGTCTTTTGGTCGCGCTTAATTTGTTGCTCATGCCCGCGTGTACCAAAAAATTATGTGCGAACATTGTCTGGCAGGTATGAGCTGTATAACTAAATGGCCTTGCCCAGCTTGCAAAGGCCCTCAAGCCGTAGCTCGCCAACACATGATCAGATCTACCATTTTTTGGATGTTTGAAAAGCTAATAGAAGTGGAAAATAGTTGAGCCTACCAAGCCAGTACAATTTGAGCCCAATAGGGGTTGAATTTTACCCAAGCCCATTTAACTGATGGATGGGCCTCTTCCAGTCATTTGTGCTTTGAGGCCTATAATAATTTATACTTCTTTATTTGCATCTCCATCCTCGCAATAAATTTATGAAGGAGTCTATAAAATGAATATTCAGTTGGGTTATCCACATACTTCTTATGGTTTCCTATTCTTTTCTCCTCAATAGTTAGAGCTGACTTGCCCTAAATCAATGGCATTCCAAGGGAAGCCACATTAAGAGTTGAGTTCAAAAGATTGGATTAATTAATTTTGGCAATTAATAAAAGAAACCATATCATGCTCATAGTTTTCCTTCCCCTTTTATTAAGAGCATGAATGACAAATAGTTTTTTCTTTTATTATAAACAAAAAAAAAAAAATATCATAAGTTAATGACAAATGTTTTTCATAAACAAAATAGATCAGTTAAGGAAGTCACATATTCTACTTTAAATCTTAATTGGCAACCATCAGCTGAAAAATGGGGAAAATACCACTTTAGAAATGAGAATTTGAAATATGGTGCATCCTAATCATCGATTTCTATCAAAAGTATGCATATATAAGCTTTTTATCCTCTTTTCATTTGCCAACATATACATTCCAAGGGGAGGTTTACTCTAAACCTTATGTACTAAGCGAGTCTCAATTTGTAAAAATTTATTGTGAATATACTCATTTCAATCTAATTATGTTGAGAGTTTCTCTGTTAAGCATTTCACTTCATTGTATCCATTGCTAAAGCAATAATTAGGTGATGAAATGAGAGGGGACCTACTTCAGCATCAGTAGGTGAGACTTGTACTAGCGTCCATTACAACTTGTTAATCAACGAGCAAGTAATTTACATGGAAAGTTCCTTTTGTCTTCCCTCGGTCCACGTCCACCACACACTCTTTTCTCTCTAAAAGTACACGCAGGTGAAATGCATGCTCATATCTCAATCATTGCTTCTTTCTTCATTCTTTTCCTCCCACAACGCATGTGCAACACGTGCTTGCATTCAGAGAAAGATTCAATGAATTTTATAAATTCAAAGATAAGGAAGGAAAAAGAAAACAAGGGAAGCCCATTTTCCAAAAACTAATCAGGTTCAAGGAAAATCCTTTGAACATGGCCTCTCCTATATTCTTCCTGTGCCATTCCTCTCCAGATCATTGACTAGCCAAGGAAAAAGGGAAAAGAAGAAAGAAAACAGGAAAAGACGAGGGAGACTAGAGAGACTTCATGAACTTGCTCCCCATTCTAAGCAGGCAAGCATTTGAGACAGAGAGAGAGAGAGACGTTGGTTCTGTTGGTGACATGGAGAAATCAAGCTTTCAACAGATGTTCAACCAGTTGAGCCATCGATTGAAGGAGAAGAGAGCCCTTATGGAATAGCTGAGAAAATGGAGGACCAAGGTTAGAGTGTTTCATCTTTCCCCAGTATATATCTTCACAAAGATGGAGGACAAAACCTCTTTATGCTTTTTTCTAATAGTACAAAGTCTCGTTTTTAAGATTCATACTTTTATCGATGGAAAAGAAAGCAGCACTTTTTTTTTCTCCTAAAATGTTTAATTACTCGTGTTAGTTTTTCCACCATTGCAATCTCTTTTGGTTTTTCTTAGAGCAGTTAGATAAATACAAAGCAGGGACTGGAAATTAGTATCCTCTCATCAATACTAAAAGTAAAGATCATGACTAATCAGCAATATCTCTGTTCTCAAATAATATGCCATGAACTCAAATATCAAGTCGGTATTATTTTCAGAAGTGGAAGTAGTGTCGATGACCATCTTCCGGGTCGAGCAAGTTAATTTATTCAAGGGGATTATGTATCCTAGAAATATAGTTTTCACGGCGAAAACATTGGAATATATGAACTTTTGAGGAAAAATTACACTCTGCACCTTTTATTCGAAAACAGCGAAGCTTCAAGTTCGATTCCTACTTGAAACAACTACGGGCCACAAGAAAGTAACTCCCAAATTCCCTACTCACGATATGGATCTAATTTGCCTTTAGACCGTGCACTAACTATGGCACCTGAAGTCTGGGCTCCGATGTTCCTCGGCTGACAAGAAATAAACCTTACTCAAATTTGTTTCACAACTAATTTGCCACCTACTATGAACATGGTGTTTTCAAGTGCTATGTGCAAGGAAACTAAGTCATTTCCCTTATGTTGTTTACAAGGAGAAGCGCATGCAACAATGGGAGTAAATTATGTAGATAGAGAGAACGAATGAGCAAATTAGGTGATCTCGTTGGAATAATGAACTGTCTCATATATGAGACAAATTGTCGCTAACCCTTATAAAAATGCAGCAACAAAATCAGCCGATTCAGCTCAGCCACAACCGACAACGTTGAACTTGTTGAAGAACTTGGAGTGTTTGGCCCCCGGATCACCCAATGTCAGTGATCATTCCTCCAAGGCAAACTCCATAGCAAATGCAAAACTAAACGACCTCAGGTGCAATTTTCATGTCAAAATTGTAGATGTATAACTTTTGAATTACCTATACACGGTTTACATCTCGAATTCTAATCGAGCTGTGATTGGATTGGACATACTTAAGCATCATATTTGGGTGTCGAACTATTTTCTTGATATATACCATGGTGGAATTTCCTGACATCCATAGTTGATATATGTCTCCCGCTTGTGTCAGGAAAGATGTTAATAACAAAACGGTGAAGACTGATCAAATAACGATATTTTACGCCGGAAGCGTGCACGTCTTCGATGGTCTTCCAGTTGACAAGATGAAGGAAGTGATGAGTTATGCTGCAAAATTCAGCCCCAGTCACATTTCCGGTCATTTTGTTATCAATGGTGAGGGAAGTAGCGAGACTGGTCATGAAAAACTCATGGCCAGTACACAAAATAGTAGTATCGGAGCGGGACGTTCCACATATCAAGAACTTCTTCAAGCCAAAACTGAAGCTGCTGCTTCTGGTAATTAAAAATAAACAGATGATTAAGCATCAGTTAGCTCTGTTAAATAGTCAAATTGCTCTCTGATGTTATTTTTTTTTACCCTTTTGACTTTAGATCTGCCTATCGCGCGGAGGGCTTCGCTTAACAGATTCTTATCAAAGAGAAAGGACAGGTGATCTTTCTTCTTCATTGGTTTCAAAGGATTTGGACTGTTCCAGAAAGAAAAAGTTTTATCTGAAAATTGTTGCTAACAGAGAAGTATCACTTGTTCATGGGTCCAAGTCCCTGAGAAGGGTCATCACGTCGCGATCCAATTGGATTAGGAGCGATTTACCTGACCCAGACAAACCACACCGTTAAAATGAAATTGACAGCTAGAAGGACTAGTGTTACCATGGGATGAATCAACATTGTTAGTGCCACATGAGAAGATTTTGCATGAACTCATTTTAGTAGACCGAGCTGTTAAAATTCGAGGAAAAATCTTATGAAATTTTTTAACAGTATAATGGAGTTGTAATGTCAGTGATAGAATGAGTCTAATCACCATGTCATTTGCTAGTTAGTCTGAGATAAAGGAGAGACTCCGAGCACAAATTTCAGATGTCAATAGGAAGTCATTTCATGAGGCGCAAACATTTTCAAATTATCGAGTACAGCGCGATTCATGCTTTCTTTGCTCACACTTGTTTTTCAGGGCTCTGGTGAGAGCTCCTTACGTTAGGAACTCTCCTACTGCAGCATCTACACACGAGGAGGGCAGTTCAATTCATTGATCTCGAAGCTGATTCTTCAGAGAGTCTTGAAGTTAGCCTTTAGAGATTATGGTTATCGACTTGAATTCATCTGGAAAAAAGTTCTTGCTTTGGGCGATGTCGAAGTACAAATTATTGAATTTGAAGTATGAATTTGGTCCCTCTGCTTATATCATTTTTTACGTTGGTTCCCGACTTGTCTGTCACAACGTAACCTGAAATTTAGGAAAGGATCAGATTTATTGTTGGGCCAATTCCATTGACATGGGCAATCGGAGAGTTTACTGATAGTCTATAGAAAATCTATACGCACCATTAATTCCTTGCGAGAAGCAACTTTCACTTGCGAAAAATGGTTGCTTTTGCTGGAAAAGAAAATGTGTCGGCGAGATGAAAGTGACATTGTTCTAAAGTTAGAGGGTGACATTTGCGAAAGAAAGTTGTGGACCACCCTTCGAGGAAAGACACCAATCGAGAGACCAAATCTATATTTAAACCAGGATGGGGCCCCATTTCCTATTTCTTATATGCGCATCTTAATTTGGTAATGGCTTATGAAGTTCAAATGCAGTCACAAGAAACTCTCATTTTGAGCATACCTTGAAGCCTGTCCAGGAATAATTACCACAAGAAGTTCGGCAATTCAAGTTAGAACAATATGTCATGATCGACTATGGGTCGCTGATCAAACTCCAGCTGCAGGTTATTTCTAAATACCTAAGCTTCTGCCTGGGAACTATGTTAGGGTCATGGGATACTACAAATATCTTGGAAATGGACTGTAGTGATATTGAATACCAACCTTTAAGTGCCCAAGCATCAGGATTTTCGGTTTTGGATTGGCAGATCATGTGAACGTTTCCAACCTCAACCTTCAATCTCTCAAAAAAAAAAAAAAAACAAAACAAAAAAAAAAAAATGTGGATAAAGGAGGAGCAAGCTTGAATTTGAATTATTCAGCTCTCAAAAGGTCTTACAAAGTAAAGGTGCAATCAGCCAACATTTCTTATGTTACAAAACATAGGATCAATGGAAAAAATGAAATCACTACGTGTGTACAGATGCAAAACTTGATTGATCCATAAGACAAATCGGTGCCTCTAAGCTGCGAGCTATTGATAACCTCTACAGAACTATGATTTTACTACTTTACCAATCAAGCAAGCTGCTATTATTAGTCTGATTCCAACCTTGCAATATAATTGTCATAAAATTTTGCAGCTCGCTCAAGGTCGCCCAGCTCAGTGTAACAATCAGCAATTGCTCCGTAAGCCTCTGTATTTCCTGAATCCTCCCCTACTCTCTCAGAAATCTGCAGAACCAGAGCATGGTATTGAATGGCTTCTTGAAACTTGCCCTGCCTCTGAAGTGAGGCTCCTGAAATCAAATTCAGAGATGAAGACAATGAATCCTGGTACTCCTTTCACTTTCATTACCTAACTCAAATGTTACTCAAATGAAGGAAAGGCTTGCAGCTGCCAACTGCTGCCCACTCACAATATATTAGTAAAATGAAACCTGATGGAATGATAAGAGGAAAAATACTAAGATTATTAATATATAATTCAATATGTAGAAGACACACCCAAGCCTCTAGCAGCCTTTTTCTCCTCAATAGGATCCTCCAGAATCTGTGCTAGCTCCAAACCTGCCTTGAATTCCTTAAATGCTTTCTCTGGATCTTGATTCCTCAAAAAGTTCTTCCCAGTTTTAAGTCGAGAAATTAACTCTTCCTTCCTTGGATCAACGATAACTTCACTTTCTGCAATTCGAGTACCCACAGGGGCATAACTCAAGCTTGGGGCATAAGATTCAATCTTAGCTTGTCTTCTTAAAGCTGCATTGATCTGGCGCAGCTGCTCATTAAGCCGCGCAAGTTCACCTCTCCTTTGTCGTGCAAGTAACCCTATCATTGAGTTATCAAGTTATTAGGATGAAGCTATAAGCTATAACAGACTTATGCTTCTAATTTTCTGCTGAAACTGATATCCTCTATATACACGTTATAACAAAATCTCAACTCGCAAATTCAATGCAGATAGTGAAACAGATGCATAACATGTTCTATAAATTTACCTCCAACAGTGGCTCCAACAAGGGCTACAAAAAGGAGCAAAGGCATATTGAGTAAGGAATTCTCAGCCTCACAGGTTTCAGCCAAAGCTTGAAAAGGTGCTGTCAACATGAGGCCATTAGTGATGAGTAGAGCTGCAGCAGGGAACTTGAAATGTAATCTTTCCTGGAACCAGAATTAACTATAATCAGACGTCACAAGTTAATGTCACCAACGTCATCAAGAACAAGGAATTCGAAAAGATGAAATTTTTTTTTGATCTCATGTTCTTTTCAAATTTCAAAACTCAGTATAAAAATAAGTGAATCTATGCCTCATCTGCAATAGTTTCAACAGATAGTCCACACTTTCTAATCAGGAAGAGGGAGAGAACCATATAGTAAATGTGAGCCGTGGTGTATCTTGGTTCTGACTGGAAAAAGAAGTAAAATCATAAATTCAAATACCTTCATTTGCATTTCGTGAGAAAAAGAAAAGCAATCACAGGCCTAACGCGAGAGAACACAAAATTAACACATGAAGACTCACCAGCATACCTGATGAGCTGGTAAATGTTGCATGATGGTGGTGTAAATTGGTAAGATCAGTTTCCTGCTTTGTACTGGATAATGAATCTCAAATGGTTTATTGGAAGCATGTCCAAACTTCTCAAATTTAGCAGGAAGAGATGCTGGTTGCCCTGCTTTAGAGAACTAAATATTATGAGAAACAAACACCATGGTGATTTGTGCAGTCTTGCAATCTAGCCTTTTTAAATAGAAACATAGAGTTCTGATGGCTGATGCCAAATTCAATGAGCAACTAACGTTTATGGAATTGACTCTATGAAACCTTCCTATTCAGTATGGAAGGTGAAGAACAAAAGGTGCATCTAGCTCACCTCAATACACAAGACACTCAAATTGACAATCGCTTACTCAGGGACATACTCATTAAAATTGTTGTTCCCCACTAGAGCTAACAATCCTTTTATGCCTGAAGAACATCCATCCTCGTGTGGAAATACACAACGAGCATTCAACTGCGTAAAGTTCTCAAAGTCAGGGAATGATCAAAACTAACCCACCATATCACAAGATTCTTTGACACAAGTGTTTTCAAGTCCTATTGATGCATAGAGTGCTTCCTCGACACTCTTGATTTGTACAAGCCCCAGGCTTGTGCTTTCAGGAAAGATTTATTTTTCCACTCAAACAACTCCGAATCGCACACAAAACATGTACAGCAGGACACAGACTTCTTATGGCTAAAAGCTCAAATCTTTAAGCAACACCAACTGAATTTCGAGCGAAATGGAACCCAACGCAACGCCAAACGCATTCATTTCCATCACACAGCTCATTACATCAGCACAAGCGCAAAATTTTAAGAAATGCTCCGACACAACTCCAAGAATCATAGCTCAAGCCCTAAATTTTCCTCAAGGTCCACCGTTACTCGGCAGATATTCAAGAGCAGGAGCTACAGATCAGCTCCGAACTCTCATCAGTTACAGCTGAAGAGAGAGAAACTGACCGGAGAGGCGGTTCCTAAGGGAGGACTGATCGGAATGCAGAGCCTGCGGCGAGATTGGCCGGGCGAAGAAGCAAGAGCAGCGGATGACGATCGCCATCTCCTTCTCCTTCTCCTTCGTCTGCTTCGTCTGCTTCAAGAGATAAAGCGTTTGATAGTTTCAGACTTTCAGTGGGCTTTTTGTGTGCGGGCCTATAAGCTTTTCGACCTCCGTTGTTCAGTAAATTACGAGGATGTGCCACTGGATGGCGAGGAGTTATCTGATGGACGAGGGCCTACCTCCTCATCCCTGGGCGGTCCAATCAGCGGAGAGGGAAATCGCGAGTCACCTTTTCTTTTTACTAATTTTTTTTTTTATTATATGCGGCTCAATTAGTCTAATTAAAAAAAGAAAGGAAAAGTTGCCAATGTATGTGATCATCCATATGATCAACATACACTTCGTCGAGAGAGAAATGGCCAAAATTCCAAAACACTATATTTTTCAGGCTAAATTAATGAAGATAAATTATAAGAATCATTAAAAGGAAAGAACCATCGGTTTAAATAGTAACCTTAAAAATAAAAGGACCAAAAAAGGTACATTGAGGATAACCATTTATAGGACTCATTACCACGGTAATACTAGTTTGATGTCACATACCAACCTAAGATCTGGTAAATTTCGCGTGAGATTGAATTGTATAATTTATCTCTCTCTAAAATTCAAGATTATTTTGTCATAAACATATACAGAACACCTGGTTGTACCTTCAGCTAGTCATGGGAAAAGGTCCTAGGATCCTTAATTTTGTCCATTAGATGAAAGGACTAGTCTCATATAATAGCTATAGGCTTGAGGAGCTTGTGCCATAAACAATGTTAATTGAATGTTGAAACTTTCAATTGACCACTTAAAAGCCATAACCTTTTTAAAAAGGATAAGTTTATTAAAAATCTTAAAACTTATCATAAAAATATAATCGAGTGCTAAAACTTATAAATGTACAATCGAGTCTTAAAATTTGTCAAATAGGTGCAATCAAGTCATAAAGTTATCATCGTCAATTTATTTAATGAAAAATGCTAACGTGGTATTTTAAAATTAATTTCTCACTCCTAGTTGGCTTTTTTTATTGTTTCTTTTTTAAATCTTATTTAAACCAAATTAAAAAAACTACAAAAAAAAGCCAATGTCTTATTTTAAATAAAAAAACCTTGGAAAAAAAAAAAAAAAGAGGAGAAGGGCAGGGTAGGCCATGCTAGTAGGTGCCATCGCTACCACCCATCGCTGGAGAGGCTAGTTGTCACACCCTGATCCTCGGGCGCGCACATATCCTTCTACTTGGTCGATTTTAGAATGCGATATCCGATGACTATGTATCGCCGACCCTTTCATTTTTAGTAGAGCATGCGGAAGCAGTTATAAATCCCCAGACAATAAAACAGTGGGATAGAAAAGCAATGCTATATTTTTCATATTGAAATCCACAACCATACTTTTATACAGAGCATGACTCAAAATATACTCGCAAAACTATGCATAACTTTCTAGTCTCACTCTATTCACATATAAACAGGGTTCACAAAAGAGGATGGGATCTCAGTCCTCATCCGGGTCGTACTCAGGATCATCCTGATCCTCTTCTGACTCTTCTGTCTCGCTTTCCTCCTCCTCAAGCTCCTCGTCTTCTTCAGACTCTTCTTCTACAGGCTCCCCTCAGCATTTCCCTAGTCCTCGTCCTCCTCTGGACCTTTCACTTCTTGTTCCACGATCTCACATTCCTCAAAATTTTCATCCTCTACAGTGTATACAGGTGAAGTTGGCTCACTCCCGAGTGCAGGATCTCTGGCATCATCTACGCCTCTACCATCGGGGTCTGCACTCCCCTCACCAAAAGCTTCCTCCAAGACGTAGTGAGGTATTCTTCCTCAGGAATGGGACCTATCCTTCGTTCATCAAAATAGTAATGATACCAAGATCGATACTCATGGGGTACTAGGTCTTCCCGGCCGGCATCAATCCACTCCGTCGACTCAATCAAAACGTACTACAATCCTTATGGATGAGGATGAACGTGGAAGTGAGTTTCTTTCTCGGTGATGTCCACTGGAATGCCATTTTTGCCTTAATTTGATGCCATCTATCACTTTTATATTTTTTTGAAATTTTTGGATTTTTTTTATTTCTTTATTTTAAAAAAATAAAAATAATAATTTCCTAAACTGATATATGCTAACATTGAATAACACAGCACATGAATATCACAATAACCGAGCTCAAATTGACTGTTTCAAAATCGAAACTTGGTTTGCGCATTTCGTCGAACACTTGGCGTGCATCAAATCACCCCAAACCAGCTTCCTCGGGCCATGTTTGCGGCCTTCAATCTCAACCCATAAGCAATCTCATGTGGAACTAAAGTATCAAGATTATACTATCACATGCAAAGAGTAAGATTAGACAGAAATCATAGCTTAAAACACAAGAGAACTAAGTTGAAATCGGTCTCAAATATGCGGGTTTGAGCTGAGTTTGTAAATCTGGGTTTGAACCCAAGTCAAGTAAACAGGTTGCATGCCCATATTCAAGCCCCGACACTCATCACATGTAAGATCTAAGGAAAACATTACTTCATCTGAGTGAAAGTAGGTAACATGAGCTTTCAAATGCAACAAACATCATAGAGAATGACTAACCGAGCACATCAAAACGACCTCTTCAAGAAGCATATACGCATGGTCCACACTGACCAGTCATGAATCAATATGGACGGGCTTGGTTTTTGGCTCAAGTCATGGACGATTTCATGGTTTACCGGGGGTTTAAAGACCAAACCAAGCGGACCTCAGCATCATTGGTACTCCCATATAACATTCATCAAGCTCATGAAGACAAGTAATGCACGGAAATAGACATAACAAATCAAACATGCAAGACTCTTGAAAAGATTTTAACACTTAGAAAAATTCTAGCCTCAAAAATCAGTATTCTAGACTGGTTTTCCTCTTGATTTTTCATGGTTGAAACATGTTCAAAATTGACCAAAGATACATCTAGGATTCTTACCTTACTTCCTTGTTTCTTTTACAAGTATCTCTTGGCCGAGGAAACCGATAAATTATCCTCGAGGGCCTGTGGAAGTTGGCTTCGTCAACTGGAAATGAGATCTGCAGAAAAAAGAACTGACGACGAAGGTTTTCGTTGACCTTTAAAATTAGACTTCAAGACGTCTTTTGTTGGAAAATTCGACACCACGCCAAACTAAATATATTCTAGTTTCGGTTAAAAGTCAATATTTTCCTCATTTGTCTCTCAACTTTCTCAAAAGAACTCGCTTTCCTTCACCCATGACCAACCGGTCTCAACACTACGAAAAGTTTTCGGACTTTCGTGGACTGCCAAGAGGGCACTGTTTCGGGGGCTTTAGGAGGCCTTCCAGATCTCCATTTGGGACATGCGACCTATGGTTGGAAATATATTTGAGTGAATTTTCACTCTCTAGTTGAAGGTTTTGGCTAATTTTGGCCGAAAGTTTGTGAAAATTTCACTTTTCTCTACAAGGGTCGGTTTGGAATTTCTGGATTTTTTGCTTTCTGGAGTTGCTTCTGAAGGTGTCTTTGGGAACGATTCCGAGCTCTCTAATCTCTCACTTGTCTCCTCTCTTTCGTCCCTTGAAAGAGCTTGCTTCCGTGATCTTATCCCCTAAATTAAGGGATTTTTGGTCTGTCTTTAGTTCACCTACTGAGCTTGCCAACAGGACTACTTCATCCACTCTCTGACTTAGTCAAAATTTTCGAATTTTGCAGATGTTGAGTGTGCCGATTTTGCTGCGACTTTCCCGTGCTTTCAGCAGCTTATTCCTGGCAAAGTTTTGTCCACTTGCACTACTAATTATGGTCTTCCATCACGTGCAAAGATCAGGCTGGTTGGGCAGCTGAGGAGGATATGGTCGGGCCACCAAGTTGCTTACTCAGCAACTCCGAATTCAGACCAACTCGTGGACTGAGATTTGTCAGCTGATTTGGGTGCTTTAATCCATCAATTTGGCTGCGATTTTTGGTCAATTAGCAAGCTCATGTATAGTAGTTTAAGATCTCGACCAGATTTTGCAATTTTGCCCACCCAATTTTGCAAGAAAGTCCCTCAAAAGTTTGCCATTTTCTTATCGGAAAATACCCAATTCAATGAAAATTTGGTCATTTTGGCCCGATTTGATTGATTCGACTTGGCCCAAGTTTAATTTCAACTTAATATTTAAGGGTTCGGGAGAAATTTTGCAAAATTTGCGAATTGATCCCTCAACTTTTGGAAATTGCATTTTGGCCCCCAACTTGTCGTTTTAATTACAATTTGACCTCCTAGGCTTGGCTAGTCACATTTAGATCATTGGGCCCATCTTGCTTCTTCCTTCTTTTTTTTTTTTTTTAAGGGAAAACATCTTCCGAAAAAAACTATACTAAACACCTAGATAATCTATATGTAATAATTTGACACGAAATATTTTTGTGGAAAAACAAGTTCCCATTTTTTTTGGAATTGATTTTTGGGCAAAAATTTAGGTGTCAACAGGGGTTAATTTTATCCTTGAAAAAAAATAGTTAATTGCATAGCATATAGTTTTAGGTACATTTATTTTTAATTTGCACTTATGGTGGGCCGGTGACGGATGAGTTTGATTTGATAGTTCAAAACTTTAATTTGATGAGTTGGGCTAAACCCACGAAGAGAGCAAATGGCCCAAGCCCGTTGTTCTCTAATGACCGACAATTGACTTATTTGATATTTCTGGAAAAGATTCGTAATATCCTTCTAATATTCAGTAAAAATTTCATATATTTATGCGATATATACATTAAGTGATATATTTCGTAGAAGTTTGAAAGATTTTAAAGGAAATATCAAAATAATCAAATAGGAATATTGCATTTGGAGAATATATTGAACGATATATTTTTTGCCTCAAAATGAGAGAAATTGCATGGTCATTAGAGATTTCGTGCAGAAATTTTCTTTCTGTGATGAGATCATACTATAAAATACCGCTTGATCAAGGAAAGACCGACCAAAAAAAAAAAAAAGGAAAGAAGGAGGGGGCCACACGTATTGATACATACGGCCATACAAAAGGGCTTCTCTTTTTTCACTTCGTAGGGGGTCAATTTTCTCTCGGTTTTGCTAGGTCAAAAGTTCAACATAAAGGAGAAAAATTCTTTTCTGGTTTTCTTTTGGGGAGGGGTCGAAGTCAGCCGCTCCTTTTGCTGAAAAAACAAAAGTGCAGCAGTAACAGTGAGATGGAGGGAGAGAAGATGTGAAGAGATGTGCGCAGCAGAAAAAAAGAAAAGAAAAGAAAGAAGAAAACTGGTCTTCTTCTTCAGGGTGCTGGTCTTCTGCCTGTCGTTGGAGTCGCGTCCCTGCACAGCGTCGTTGCCACTGTCCATTCCCCCTACGCCGGCTACCGTTGCTCCTGCGGCCCGCCTTTCGCTGCTCCCGACGCCTGAGCAACTACCGGTCAACCCGCTCGTCGCCGCTTCCGCCGGAGCCTGCGACCTGCAGCCGAGCCTCCATTGCCCCGCAACAGCCGCTACAGTAACCACTGCTCCTGTTTCTGCCCCGCAGCAGTTCGCCGCCCGCCTTTCGTCCGCGACCTAGCAGCTGGAGCTTGGTTTGCCCACCGATCGCCACCGCCGCTGCCCTTCGAGCAACGCCCGCAGTTGCTCGTTGCCACCGCACCTCTGCCTGGCGCCCACAGCCCTTAGCCGGTCTTCGAGCACCACCGCACAGTCCCTTCTTGGCTAGTCTAGCCTAGCTTTGACGCCCCTGCCTGGCCGAGTCCCTGCTGCGCTACATCAGAGACTGCCCCATTGATGGCAGCTCAATCCAGTGAACTCCAGACGTCCTGAACGAGATCCAAAGCCGTCCCCGCCTCAAGCGCGCATCTTGACTACCCCTGCGGAAGTTCCTGCAAATCCATGGTGCTGCACCAATGATCCAGTAATCCTGTCCACCTCAGCCCCTGCCTTGACAGATTAGTGGCTCCAGAGAACACCAGCAGTCGCTTTGGCGTGTCAAAGAGGATTCCAGTTTGCTGTAACGCTTCTTGCAGCAAGTTCCCAGCAACTCTGGTGAACAACCAGCGAACATCGTCATCACCGAGCTTCAACACCGAGAATTTGCTGTTCCCAGCCTACACCTCGACGATCTGTTGTTACCGTTGCTGATCTTTCACCTTGTTGCGGAGTTGTTCCTCTGTTTTACAGGTTATCAATCATTGACAAACCACTCCGAGGCTCCCACTGTCGTTGCCTTGCCTCAATATCATGGACCGAGCACTACCCTCGCCGAAAATCCCTTAGCCGTGACTGAGTGCTATTCCATGGCGTCTCCGTTGTCTTGAGCCGCGAAGTCCGACGTTGCCGCGTTGCCCGTGGAGCCCTAACGTAAGCGCCTCCTATGGGGTGCTAAGCCCGTCACGCCGAGGATTCACAAGCCGCCGTTGGCTAACCCTAGTTTAGGATCCCAAAATCCCAATTAGGTAGATTTCTTTTTATTTTTTTTATTTTTTTATTATTTATCTTGTTTATTTATTTGAAATAATCACAAATGTATGATTGAGATTCCGACATGAAATAGCCTCTCAAATTGGGGATTGTCGGTCCGATTTTTGCACCCGAAATCGACTCGCAATCGCTTGCAAAATTGTCAATCCGATCTCACGCTCGAGATTTGATTCGTGATTTATTTAAAATTGGCCAACCCGATCTCATGCGCGAGATATGATTCGTCAATTTTTGGATATCAATCTTATCCGCTCGATTTGCCGTCATGTTGGTTGAATCAATTTTATTTTTGTAAAAGGAATAATCCAAAAAATATTTGAATTAAGATTAGGTTGGTTTTAGAATATCTCTTGTTATCTTGCATATTTAGAATATGGATTTTATTTCGAATTTGTTAAAAAATAAAAAAATGCATTCATTTAGGATGTTAGTTTTAAATTTGAATTGCACGTTTAATTATGTAGTACTTTTAATTTCGAATTTCATAAAAGAAAAAGAAAAAATTAGAATTATGGCATTCTTTGTACGTCATTACATATTATGGTAGATTGCATGCTTATTAAAAAAATAAAAATCATGTGCACGTAATATAGAATTAGGTTCATGAAATGCACATCATTTAATGATTGTTGCTAGGTTTATTTAATTAGAAGTTGTCCGTCATTAGAATTAGGTCATTTGGTTAATTTAGATTGCATGTTTAATTATTGCATGTTCATTAAGAAAACACAAAAAAAAAATTATTATTATCTTATTCATTCATATAGTTTAGGCTATAGTGTCATGTCATATCATTTCATGTTAGATTAGTAGCATGCATTGCATAAAGCATGATTCTCATTGATTAAATGAAAACAAAAAGAAATTGTGTGTTAATTAAAAATCATATCTAGGGTTGATGATGTGAATTCTGATCTAACAACGCAGATGCTTTCATTGCTTTGAGGTAAGTTCCTATAATTTATTCATTGCTTTCCTTGGGTGTTAAATTGGTGGTTTGCGCACCTGCATGATCATCTCACATGTTAGGGAAATAGATTTAAAATCAACCCACACTGCCTGCAAAAACATTTTTTGAAAATAAAAGAAATGATACCGAAAGGGCATTAGAGAAGTCTAGTGTAACCAAGTCCCCGTATCCAAAGTCTCTAGTTCGTAGGAGTAAAGTAATTCTCACATTATATTACTTAGGTGTCTAATCAACTTACCATAAACTGATTAGTGACGACTCCTAGATAAAATCCATTTGCATGTTAGGAAATTTGAACTTAAGTCACGAATTGGTATGGGTTTGGGAGAGCCCGAGCTAAGTCTAGGCTTAGTAATCCATTAGCCAAACTTTAGGTGGTTCACCCAGAAATTTAGTAGCGACAATCTCCAAATCTAGGCTAGCTGCCAAACCTAGTACCATACAGATAGAAGACATTTTCATCACTAGAGAAAATATATCATTAAAATCAATATCCTTTCTCCGACCAAATCCCTTAACAAGCAATCTACCTTTGTATCGTGGTTGTGAAGTTTGTTTATCTTATTTCAGTATTTACACTCACTTACTCTCCAAAGCTCTTTTGCTTTTAAGTAAATTCACCAATTTAAAAATATGATTATCATAAAGTGACTGCATTTCATTCTGCATAGTATCAAGCCATATGCTTTTGCACTCATCTTCTATTGCTTCTGCATAATACTCGGGTTCATCTCCATTAGTCAATAATACATACTTATCTTTAAAATATCTGGTGGAAGTTCGAGACTGGATCTTCGCACTAGAACATTCAATGGAGCATCAAATGGAGCTGTTGGTTCAGGAATCCGTTTCCACATGTTTAGGGACATGTTCATTATTTTGAGCATTTATTTCCTGCTGCTCCTTATTAACCTGTGTTGGAATATATGTGAGAGGAACTAATCCAAGTCAACCAAATCATTATTAATCTGTGACGTTGAAATCATTTCTGATCTCTCAATATCCTATATTGTTTGATCTTCCATAAACACAACATTTCTGCTCATGTTTAGGGACATGTTCATTATCTTGAGCATTCATTTCCCGTTGTTCCTTATTAACCTGTGTAGGAATATGTGTGAGAGGAACTGATCCAAGTCAACCAAATCATTATTGACTTGTGGCATTGAAATCATTTCTGATTTCTCAATATCCTATATTGTTTGATCTTCCATAAACACAACATTTCTGCTTTTTACAATTTTTTTTCTCAATTGGATCATAGAACTTGTAGCTAAGCACATCCTGTCCATAGCTAATAAGTATGCATTATTGTGTTTTCACATCAAGTTTAAACCTTTAATCTTTGGGGATACGCACGAATGTCCTACACCCAAAGACAAGCAAATAATCATAAGAAACATCTTTATTTGTCTAAACTCTATTAGAAACATCAAATTCTAGAGGAACACATGGAGTAAGATTTAATGTGTGTGCAATAGTACTTAAAGCCTCATCCCAAAAGGATTCAGATAGCTTTGATTGTGAAAGTAAATATATTACCCTTTCAACTAGTGTTCTATTCATTCTCTCAGCTAAGCCATTTAACTAACGTGTCTTGAGAAGTGCCTTTTGATGTCGAATACTCTGTTATTTGCAACATTTATCAAAAAGTCCAATATACTCTCCCCCTTGTCAATTCCGATGCATTTCAAATTTTTTCCAGTCTGTTCCTCAACTGACGTCTAAAACTACTTAAAAGTATTTAATAGTTGATCTTTAGTTTTCAATGTATAAACCCATATTTTCCTTGAATAATCATATATGAAAGTAACAAAATAAAAAGAGCCACCAAGCAATTTTGTCTTTATAGGACCACAAATATCAAAATACACTAAATCAAGTATACCTGACTTTCTTGAATGAGGAAAGTTTTTAAATGCAACTCTATTTTATTTTCCAGCTAAATAGTGAGCACACTTCTTTAGTGCTGAACTTTTCATACATGAAAGAAGCTTTTTTTTTGGGCCAATATTGACAAATCCTTCTCACTGATGTGACTGAGCCTCTTATGCCATAACTCAGCTTTCTCTTCGCTGTCTACTGCATTAATTTTGTCTATGGACAACTTTGCTTGTATAATAAACAATGAATAATATTTTTCACCTCTATCCACAACTAGAAAACCTTTGATAAGCTTCCATCAACCATCATTAAAGGTGCTACAAGTACCCCTCATTATCCAGCTTATCCGTGAAAATCAAATTCAAACGAATATCATGTGTATGCTTAACATTATTCAATACTAACCCCGTGCCATTACTAGTCTCTAGGCATACATTATCAATGCCTATAATTTCTGCTAGCCCATTGTTTCCCATCTTCACAAATCCAAAGTCACTTCACTTTAATGCAAGATTCACCACATCACCATCAAAGATAATGAGAAAGTCTTTTTTAAATGTAGCAATACGATTGTCATCACTGTCATTATCTGTTTCTCCTTTTTGATTGACGGCAAAACCTCTGAATATGTCCATTTTGATAGCAATAATGGCACTTAATATTAGCAAATTTATTGTATTTGCCTTTACTTTTATCTCTATTTTTTGGACCTCAAAATTCACTTCTTCCATTTTTCTCAACAACCAATGCATCAGAATGTGAAGATGATGATCCCTGTGTCTTTCTTCTCATCTCTTCATATAAAATATTACTCTTGGCTGAATCCATAGTAATTGTACAATCTGGGATAGAATTAGATAAAGACGTTCGAAACATCTTCCACGAGTCCGGCAAAGTATCAAGCAACCATAGCGCTTGTATCTTATCATCAAAATTGATTCCATCACATCTAATTGATTGATAATTCCTCGAAGATAATTTAAATGATCAGTTAAATGAGTACCATCTTGATATCTCAAAGTCATCATCTGTTTTATTATAAATAACTTATTATTCCCAATTTTTTGAGCATATAACTGTTCGAGCTTATTCCACAAACCGCGTGCTTGTGTTTCCTCAATGACATGGTTCAAAACATTATCATCCACCCACTACCTAATATAACCACATATTTGACGATGAAATATAGACCATTTAGCATCAGTTTTATTCTCCAATTTCTCTTTAGCAAATACGGGCATATGTTCTTCACATATAAAAAGTCTTCAATCTTTCCTTTCCAAATACGATAATTTGAACCATTCAATGTAACCATTCTACTCGTATTTGTTTCCATCATTTAACACAAGGCAGAAAAATCAAGCAACAACCAAAGCTCTGATACAACTTTGATAGGAGAATCGTAGCTACTTGAACAATATCATATTAACATAGTAGAATAAAATAATCTCCCGTTTTGTATGAATTGTATATGAATTGATATACTAGAACAAAATAAATATCAAGCATGCAAACACAAGGCGATTTTTTACATGGAAAACATTTTCGGTATGAGGAGATAAAAAACCATGGGACCAGAGTCCACCCAAAAATCTTCACTATCAACAAAATCAGGTTAACAAAATTCGTCTCTAGTAAATATTAGATGTACATAGCAAAAAAAAATATTGAGAACATCATTTTTGACAATACATATAAATTTCACAAGAGATCAATGACAAATCTGACCAAAAACGCAAGTTTTAACCAATCCACGAAAAACCTAGTGTAAGGAGTTTCAAACAAAAATCAAACTATCCAGATTCGAGAAGAGTGCGCCACGAACACGCTGACAAAATTTCAATTCAATCGGATCACAAATCGATCTCGAATGGCATGGCTGATCCAAACAAACCTTTCTCTACGAGCAATAAAGAAAAAGAAAAACGAAATATTTGTCCGTTGTTGTACTCTATATAAATCTCGTCTTAAGTAAGTACCTACGTATGGGAATTAAGTATGGTAACATATTTATAGTGTAATTGGATATGTGGTGTTTCTATCATTTCTTCTACATTTCATAATTACCCTTCCATGAAAAAAGTTCAAAAATCAGACCTCTTAATAACCAAATGATTAAGTGACCATCAAATTCACGAATATCTTATGGCTACCAATTACATCCATAAATAACCATTGAATATCTCCTAGATTGGTTCTTTCTTTTCTCTTCAAATGTAATCACTTAACACTGTAGTGTGTGCCTCAATACCAGTAGATACACACGATAATATGATTAAGCGAAATTTCATCAAAGTTTTATGCTATTTGCTATCCACCATTTCTCCAAATAAAATATAATAATGAATTTAAGCAAAGCAAGAAATAACATGGATAACAACCGGGGTTTATGGTGTCTAAAGTGAGCAAGAAGAAGAAGAAAATTCAAGACAGTTCCCTTGCCATCAAAATACGATTGCCTTTTAGTTTTCATGCTTCATCAAAATGGTCATTTTTAAGACTCAAAGGCCTCACCAAGTACTAGGGGTGTGCATGGTCCGAGCGGATGGTTCTCGACCTAAAACCGGGAATCGCCCGCTAAGAATCGGTTTCGAAAAATTGGAACCAGGAACTGCCCGCTATTTGCATGGATCCACCTGGAAATCGGACCGCTGGTCCGGACCGGTTCTATGGATCCGGTTCTCGGGTGGATCCATAGAACCGGTCCATCCTCCACACCTTCCCCTTTTCGCCTTTAACCGGTCGCGACCCTCGCTCTGCTTTCGTCCCGGCCACCACCACCATCTTGGCCACCGCCTCCGTCGTCTCCCACTCCTCTCTCGAGACCGACAATGAGGAGGACAATAGGGACGATGAGCCGTTCTTAGACCTGGAGTTTGAACGTCCCCGAAGATGAGGATGATGGGGAGAAGCCTGAGGAGGGGGAGGAGGAAGAGGGGAAGTAGAAGTGGGATGAGTCCAACAATGAAGAGGACGATAGTGACAGTGAAAGCGGAGGTGGCAACGACGTGGAGAGAGAGTTCAAGTTCGAGGGAGGAAAAGAGAATTAACTCACTCTTTCGCCGAGTTTGGACTAGGACTCAAAGGGAGATGAGTAGATCCGGAGGTGAATAGGAGAGGAAGAGGGAGCTCGAGGAGATTTTGAATTGAGAGAGACGAGATGGAGTAGGAGAGTAGTGAATTGAGATAAAATGGTGATTGGAGCCCTAAATTTTAGATATGCTAATTTCGAATTTTTTAATATTAAAAATTAATATATTATTATAATATAATCGGTCCGGTCCGGGTGGACGGGTGGGCGGATCCGCCCATGGAACCAAAAAACCGGACCGGTACCCACCGGTTCCCTTAAGAACCACCGGGTTTCGGGCGGCGGTCCCGGGTTCCGGCGGTTCAAAGGGTTTCGATTCTTTTGCACACCCCTACCAAGTACCACGTATAAATATTTATTCCTCCTTTAAGTAACATTAGGCTTAAAGAATAAATTTTTTTATTAGAACATGACGGGAGAGAATATGAAGATTTTTTCAAGGAAAGTTCATTATGACTTTACCAAACTTTTCCCCGCCATTTATAATTGAAGGAAAGGGCATTACAGGAATTACATAATGTCTTGAATGGCCGATACACATGACCATTTTTAAATAATACATCTTTGCAATAAATTCTCTTATATAAGACGGATAGTTATAAAGTGACACTAGCACAATAAAGTAGGTAGATTCTTGCATTTTATTAAATAATAAATCACATATATGGGCAACATGGCAAGAACCCTTCACTTCTTGACCGGTTCATGGTGCCCATCCTGATTAGAGTTGTCATCTGGTCACCGTTTTCATTTCACTTATTATCTTAGGTAAGATTCTTCAAATTTATGTCCAAAGTTCCAAGGGTCTTGAGAAAAATCCATTGGCTCTGGTTGATTACACGTGTATTCTTCTAGAGCCTGGTAGATTACATCTCTAGTATCCAAAATTGCATCCAAAAACCTTCACAATTTTGCTACAGGACATTGACAACCTATCTGGCTTGGTGGTTCTTTAGTGAACAATTTCCATTCTCTGTGAAAGAAAATGGTACTACGAACTTGAGGACTCGAGCTCTGCATTTTAGCTCTGTGAAGAACATATGTTGCCAGTAAGGTAGAGGATGAAACCACTTCAATAACTTCTGCAAAGTACTTGAGATGAAAATTCTGGTACCCTTAATTATGAAAAGAAATGTTGAGGCGGTAGAGAATAGTTGTGGGATACTCAATTCGAATGATATAGTTATTGGAACAAAATAGAACCATTTAAATTTAACATAGAAAGTCGCAACCATCAGAGAACTAAGGTGCGACCCTTTGAAATAAATCAATTATTCATATTTAATGTAGGATTTGCATTTCAGTCTCCATGAGCCAAAACTTTCCCGAACATAATTTTTGCACCTCCTTAATTAAAAGCTGATTTAAGATACTGCCTCATCCTAACCATTTACCAACTTGTGATACTTACAAGATTACCAATTATTTTAACAATTTACCAACATTATTCTCATGGTTAACAATGTCTTTGAAATTACAAACTAATATTTGAAATTACCAACCTTAGTTTTGCTGACATACCAACATTCTTCACATTAATATACCACCCATGTTAGTCACTTGCCAACATTTTATCTTATTATGTTTTCAAAAGTACCAGCATTTCTTAACACTTCCAAGATTACTTATTACTTTAATAAACTACGCCAATTATTTTTTTAGTTTTATCAGCTCCTTTAAAGTATTTTTTTTTTCGAAATTAGCAGTCTTAATTTGGCTAATGTACATTCTTTTTGATGTGACAAATGATGGTTTGTCAGTCAAATTAAAGTTGGCAATTTCAAATAAAAGTTAGTAATTGTTGGCTACACATTGGTAGATTAATAAAACATTTGATCATCTTGAAAGTATAAATTGGTAAATGACTAAAGTAAGTTGGTATGATAATGTGATGAATGTTGGTACATCGATCAAATTAAGGTTGACAATTTTGAATAAAAGTTAATAACTTCAAAGGTGTTAGTAAGTCAAAAGGATACATGTTGATATATTATTGAAATAATCACGATAGTTTAAAGAAACGTTGGTATTTTTCAAATTAAAGCAAGATAAAATAAAGTTGACATCTTAATTAAATCAAAGGTTTTCTTTTATAAAAAGAGCATTCGAATCTTACGACTAAATTACTTTACTTGGATATACATAAACTGTATGTTAGCGTATGGCACATGTAGATATGAACATGATTAATAAATCAAGGTAGAATCAGTATCCTTCTGAACCAATTTTCCTTTCACTCCGTTGGTCTTGAGAGCCTCCTCTTAAAACTCAGAAAGGAAGATTGGTAGGAAGAGACAAAATTCATCTTTTTAGATAAATTAAAGGTTTTTTTTTTCTTTTTATAATATGGGACTCTAAACCTTGCGATGCTCTATTCATGTGCATCAAATAAAGCTCCACTCATAAAGAGTCACGCATGGCCCCAAGGTTAATATGAGTGGATGATATGCCACTCAGCCAATCCTTGAGGGTTAAATAAAGGTTTCAAGCTATCATTTCGAGATAAAGATAAATTAAAAAGAAAAACAAGAACTAACGTGCCTTACAACATGAGCAACAAGAATGTACGCAGACTTATTGGTACCCACAAACATACGTGAGTCGTGACAACAATACATTAATTAAGGCTGTTTTTTTTTTCCCTTGTGAACGCCAAATTATCATCTACGAACTTCAGTTCTTGGGTTGAAAAGCGACACCCTTGACGACGAGCCCCTGTTTCCAATTAGGGCTGCATTCGTATATACGAAATGTGATTTCTCCAATATTTTCGGACGACGTCGTGAATTCGCCCATCAATAAGTTTTTCCACTTTCCTCGTGGAATATGCTGGAAACTTTCCGAGCGTCCCGGACTCGACTTATCCGGAAAAGTACTGTTGATGTTCACAGGAGCGCCCCAACCCTGACTTGACTCAGTCATTAATGCCACCAATGAGACTTCGTAGCGGGTATTCGGAGAGAGGATGATCGTTCGGAACTTCCCACTGATTTCCAGCCAGCTGACACCTCTCAGTTCAGCTACCTCAACATTCACATTCCTGTGAAAATTGAAGTTCAATGTTAGGGGTTGGACTTTTGCAGAAGAAGAATCGCTAATGTGTTCATTCCCCCATCAAATTAGACGATCAAATGAAAGAAAAGACAGATAGCTACACATGAGTTGCTTCAAAAGATCGTACCGCAGATCGTATTTGCACATGAAGTGCACACCAGATCAAAGGGACAATCATTTTGCAAGTCGAATAAAATAGCAAGGAATGAGATCAACGCATGAAATGAAATATTAAATGGGACTTGAAGAATGCAATATGGGTCTCTAATACTACATTAGAATGTCTAAGCTAGAAACTTGAATTGATGGGTAGAATGAGACTACGGCCCCGTTTGGTTCGGCTTTTTAAATGGGCTTTGGGACTCTAAAGTTCTTTGGCCAAATGCAAACGTGTTTGGTTTGATTTTTTGGGTGACTTTGGCAAGATGCAATTGCATCTTCAAATGGCACTAAGGGCCCTTAGCCCAAAGCAGGTCTGGAGGTACTTTGGGAAGTTGCATATTCGGAATGCAAGTTCCGGTTACTGTTCATCTTCTCCAAAAACACTGCACGAAAGCCGATCGGAGGCCGACGACCTTCGGCCAAGGGGTCGCGCGCACCGGCGACCGCCGCCTGAGGGTCACTCGACCTCGGCGACCGTTGCCGGACCTCAGGCGACGCTTGGGTCGCGCGACCTAGGCAGTAGTCACCTAAATCGCGCGACCCAAGCGGCCGTTTGAGGTCGCGCGACCTCAGGCGACGGTTGCCAGGGTTGGCCGACCCCAGGCAATGGCTGCTTGAGGTCGCTTGACCCAGGCGGCCAGATTTGGCCATCCGGCCGCCAGATCTGGCATTTCGGCTGCTAGATGCGGGCAAATCCGGCTACTAGATCCGGCGGTCCGGTGGCCGGATTTCAAAAATAAAAAATATAAATTTTTTGTTGTTTTTTTAATTTAATAAAAGTTATTTACAAATGCAAATTTTACCAAATGGTATTTTGGCCAAAGTTGTTTCTCCATGCAAATTTTACCAAACGTTATTTGCATTTCGGAAAACCCCATTCACCTAAAGGTATTTACATTTTTGCAGATGCATTCCCCAAAAGCCGAACCAAACGGGCCCTACGTGTATGTAAAGTTCATTTAAACCCATATAAAGCGATTCAAGATATTTACTTTGACAATCAATTTGGTTTGTCTTAGTTCATTTTAACCCTAGTGAAATGAGTTTTGGGTTCAACACTTCGCTGGTCATTATTCCCGTTGAAGTCACCTTTTTTAAGATGCACATATGAAGATTTTAGCGATATCAAATCTCTAATGGCATAATTGATGTGATAGGAATGATTATTGTATTGGTACCTAAAAGTGAGTTTATCTATGAATGTTGGTAAGTCTACACTTGGACCTCCTCCGCTCTGTTGTCTCTACAATGAGGTATATTTGTCTTAGGACGCTTCCTAACAGCCTCAATGACCAAAAGGGTTGTCTACCGGCATATAGTGCAGCACAATAATTATCTTTTAAATGAACACCAAACAGACAAACTAAAATACTAATTACAGGCTGCATAACGCAAGGGACCATATGTTTATCAACAGATCTCCTTATTCAATATTACAGAAATATATTAGAAACAATTACATGCTCAAATGGCTAGTTGGAATGGTATAAGAGCAAGAGAGGACCTCGTGAAAAGGTACTTGATAGTTGAAAACTGTTCATATGATTTGCATCTCAATCACCCATCTCAACTTCGCATTTCTTTTTAACAATGTAGAGAGTCACTTTATTTCTCTAAACTGGAAGGGTTAAAAGCTTCCCTCCTTGATCATCTCAAAATGGAAGATAGGTTCTATTTCTAAGAGTACCTCGATCGGTCATACTTAAAATGTTATCTTTAATAATTAAGTATTAAGGAAACATGTGTCGAGATCGTCTGTACAACATGTATTGACGCTCACTAAAAGGATAGAAGATTGGCGTCCCTCTCAAAACTCTCCATCGCCGGTTAAAAGGGAGAAAATGATAATAGCTTTTATATAACAAACAACCTGTCATGACTAGTTAACTTCGCACGCCTGCGAATTTTCTTATACATGTGCTTTGACCAATTATCAGAACTGAGAATTCATACTTTTCAGTGGGAGAAGTACACTATTAGTGCCATAAGTTGTGTACGGTGCTCACTTTGGTGCCAAAAGTTTCCGTCGAATCACTTAAGTGCCAAAAAGTTTGAAAAACGATCATTTTGGTACCAACTCCGATCAGATTGATCGGAAATCCGAAGTGGCACTTTTTTATTAATTTTTGACGCTGATGTGGCTCGCCGGAGAGTACAGTCAGCATGTAAACCACAAAAACAACGTCGTTTGGTGTCTCTCCCCCAATTCAAAACCCTAAACCCTAAATCTGCTTGATAATCTTGGCCACCGCCGCTCTCTTCGTCCTCTTCTCCTCCCTTGCCGTCCTCTCCGTCGGCGCCCATGGTGCCGCCAAGCACCACCACCTCCTCCACTACCTCGACGAGTTCGGCGACCGCGGCGAACAAGTCACCGTCGACCCCTCCGCCTCCTTCGAGAACCCGTGCCTTCGCAACGCCTACGTCGCCCTCCAGGCCCTGAAGCAGGCCATCCTCTCCGACCCCAACAACTTCACCGCCAACTGGGTCGGCCCCGACGTCTGTGGCTACTCCAACGTCTTCTGCTCCCCCGCCCCCGACGACCCCGGCATCTGCACCGTCGCTGGCGTTGATGGTTTTCCCTCCTCCTCCCCCTTCAACTGCCCACATCCCTCGCCTCTGCCTTTGCCGGTGATGGGCCAATCGCCATCCTTGACGGCCCCCGCGCTCGGCGGCCGTGGCTCCAACCCCGACCTTGACCCCGACTTGGCCACTCGGCGGCTAAGTCGAAGGTCGTGATCTCGCTCAAGTGCGAACCTCACGTCGCCAAGTGAGCCAAGCGAGCTAGGTCGACGGCCGAGGAGCTAGGTCGGTGGCCGACGAGGATTGGAACCCTAATTTCAATCTCCAAATTAAAAAAAAAAATCCAAAAACGAGTTGTGCGGCATCGTTTTTGTGAAGCCATCCACTTAGAACGGCAAAACGACGTCGTTTTCTTAAGGAGGATGGAAAACGACATCGTTTCTCAAGCCACGTCGATTTTTTTTAAAAAAAAAATATAAAAGCCGCGTCATCATTTTGATTGGAATCTCTCGCCGGTGGCACCAAAGTGATCGTTTTTCCTCCGATTTGGCACTTAAGTGATTCGATTGAAACTTTTGGCACCAAAATAAGCGTCGTACACAAGTTATGGCACTGATATTGTACTTCGTATTTTGTAGAAGTTGTCCCCAGATGAACATAAATTAATCAAATAAAGCAACGAGGAGCTAAAAACAAACTCAAAGTTATTGCAGCCTATGACTTAAACGCGCACAAGAGGTGAATTTGCTTTATTTTGTCCAAGATATATAAAAATTCATAATAATGAGGAAATGAAATGTTTTCATTTTCTTCTATTTAAGCAGAACTTTTCGAGATAAATGGTAATATCTTTTTCCTTTCCTTTTTCCTTTCGATTATTGACTCTTACCCGGACTCTTTGACGGGCTTCCATTCCCAATACCGGGGCTCGCGGCCCCGTGCTATTTCAAACTCCCTCGCGAACTGTAAGAAGCAATTCTTGTTCAGACTCTTGTCGACCCAGTACTTCTGCAACCATGAAATTTCATATTCTTTTGTACAGTTTCAAAACATATCAAATCTATTTACAAAGCTCTTTTTTCTTTCTTTCTTTCTTTTTTCTTTTCTTTTTTCAATGAAGGTAAGAAAATCGTGCGAGAGAGAGAGAGAGAGAGAGAGAGAGAGAGAGAGAGAGAGGGACTCACTCTCGAGAGGCTATCTCTCTTTTCCTTGTGCAGAACCACTCCGTCGCAGAGCTGATCGCAGAGCTTGTCGAGAGGGAAAATTTGAATGGGCACGACGGAATCTTTCACAATGGCCACGTAGTTGTGCGGAGGTCTTGTTACTCTCGCCTTCCCTGTTTGCTTAGGCTTCTCTGAACACTTCTCTTTGGCTTCTTCCTGGATCTTAGCTTCAGCTTCCATGTCAGGAGGTGGCTGATGTTGCTCCTCTTGAGGGTGGAGAGAGAGAAAGAGAGAGAGAGAGAGAGAGAGAGAGAGAGAGGAGAGCCGCTTTGTGGAGCCACTATCAAAAGTCATACAAGTAGGCATTAGTAAGTGAAGCCATTTTTCTGCGTCTTTCAATGATAAATTTTCACACTTCGTCAAAACTTGGAATAAGCAGCATACCGTGGTGACGTGATGTGGGCCCGAACACCATAATTTATATTCTTTTATTCTTTTGGCTAAACACCATCATTTGATATGATGGGTAGTTTTCAAAAGATGCCGGTAATTTTTAGGACTTGTGAATGGTTCCATTTTGGTTTGTTGATAACTTTCTAAAGCATAAATAAATCATGAACTTGTGAAATTATCCCTTAAAAATTTTGTAAGGTCTAATAGTGACTTTCAAAATCGTATTATCTTTCATTATATTCTATAAAATACGTTCACATAATGATCTGTCCTCATGCAGAGTCACACATGCATCATAGAGAAGCCATAATATCCACCTTTTATTCCATAAGGTCGATATATAAGTTTAGAATTCTTTTATGAATCAATACCATAAAAAATTTTAGACTGACAACTCAAAAACAATTTAATCACACACTAATTTTCATCTTCACAAATAGTATTAAACTGGTATCTCATGACACATTTATCCAAAATAAGTTTTGTCTCACCGAAAATTTCAAACTAATAACCTTAATCTAAATCTAGCTCATCAAATCCCAAATTGCTTACGAATAATAGATATGGGAGAAACGCGTCTTGGATACCAGTCTGAAATGCTTTGGAAGATAAAAATTAGTTGCTAATAAATTTGTTATGAATAATAGTTTGGAATTTAAATGGTATTAACCATTCCTTTTTTTGGCATAAACAAACATTTATCTATCCATTTTAGGGATGATTAGTTCCCGATTTGGTTTGGTCCCCCAAGAATTGGGAATTGAACTAGAAGGACCGATTCCCAATTTCTAAAGCCATGGATTAGACGAGATGATTCGGTTCGGTCTAATGGAATCGGTCACTTAGCAATTCCGCATTTAAATTTCGGCATTTGGAAGGTAAATCTTTTCCCCAAAAAATGACCAAGAAAATCTTCCCCCCAAAAAAAATACTAAACTTGTTGCTATTTTAAAGAAATTTTTAAAAAAATAAAAATATAGTCGGTTTGGTTTAGTTTGATTCCCCCTCCCAAAACCAGATCGAAAATCACCAATTTCTTTTTTATGGAACTAGGAACTGGACCAACACTCTTGGGAACCACCCAGAATCGTCCCATCTGATCCGACGATTCTCGATTCAGTTGGTCCGATAGACACACCCCTATCCATGTGTGTCCATTTCTTTGAATTGCCCATTAAAGAAAAAAGAGAATAAATGTTAATAGTGAAAAGAACAATAATTTAAAAAAAAATTAAAAAAGAAAAAGAACAATTTTGTTTTATTTTCCTCTTTTTCTTTTCCTGGAAAATCCAAGCTTTGCCAACAATTGATCGCAGAGAGAGGGAGGTGGAAGGAGAAGCAGGGGAAGATGACATACCGCAAGTGGAGCCTGCTCACTGGTGCCGCCGCCATACTCGGTGGCATCGTGGCCACCGTCGTCGTGAGAAAGGTCGTTGCCAATTACGTCTTCGTCAGACACGTGTATTCAAATCTGTCTCCTCCTCCATTTCTCTCTCCCTCCCTCTCTGTTCGATTTCCTACTTCTGCTTGTTTCATGAGCTTGCCTTCTGCTTTCGACTTGCCCTTGCTACAAATTCTGGGTTTTTCACTTACTTGATATAATTTTCGGCGGATTGCATGTGTAGGTTGCATCAAATTCGGAACAATGATTGGATTCTGTTAGATTTCTGGGCTTTTTGGAGAAACCCAAATAACCCAATCCGGATCGGGATCACAGCAGTTCCCCGGTCCACCGCAATCTGATA
This sequence comes from Eucalyptus guilfoylei, assembly GCA_016097605.1. Classification (NCBI taxonomy): domain Eukaryota; kingdom Viridiplantae; phylum Streptophyta; class Magnoliopsida; order Myrtales; family Myrtaceae; genus Eucalyptus; species Eucalyptus guilfoylei. The sequence continues at coordinate 49,503,528 of CM027865.1, read as the reverse complement.
ATTATGGAGACAAAAGCCCCCGGCCACCCGGGCTGCCTCGACAAATTTGCATTCTTTGGGAGGCTCGAGCCCATGCTCACTCTTGTAGGGTGCAGTCCGGTGCTATTCCGATTGCCGGGTTTGCTGTGTTGGATGGAGTCATTCGTGGACCGTCATATAAAGCTGAGTTGCGCTACAGATTGGTTTAGCTGCGGGCCGAGTAGCAGCATTGATGCCGCAACAGGTCCGTCATGGGCTGTCATTCGATTTGAATATTCAGCAATTTCCTCACTTCCAGCTGCGGGCAATAACAACTCACCCCTCTTGTTGCATCGGCTATGCAGGCTCGCCACTGTAAACCCTGCTTAAGATATGGCGCCGCATCGTACAAGCTAGAGTACCGAAGGGATCTTGTTCGTCATGTCGTAGTGAAGTATATATATACATCACCAATGGTATGACAAATCGAATCGGAGGACTGACTTTCATTGTTTATCATATCATAAGATGAATTCATCGGAACATACAGAACACAAATGCTTCTATCCTCCAGAATCTTTCTCCAAGCACGTTTGTATCGGTGGGATCATCTGTTTGTGAGAGATTCTGGGCTGTACAAAAAAGATTTTTGAGATCTACGATGTGTGGAATTTGCTTAAGACTCAAAGGGTAAGGGCCTTGACCATTTGGCTCGTCCTTCTCTCCAGCAACAATAAGTTTTCCATACCGTTGAATTAGTTTCCTTTCTTGTCACCTCTCATACCGTTGAGTGGACAATTTTTCATCATAAGTTTATTCATTTATTAGCTTATTAAACAATAGTTATGATCTTCGACCAAAAAAAAAAAAAAAAAAAAACACAATTGTTATGATCTTTTGATAAAAAAAAAAAATAGTTACGGTAGTGAGAAGTTATGATAATGAGTGCTGCTACGTGTACTAAGAATTTACTAAGAAAATTTTACTAATGTCATTGAGTATGTGTTTAATGAGTAATACACAAAGAAACAAGGAAAGAAAACACAAATTGATCAAGATTAGAAAATTTTTCTTTTTTAGCGTGTTTTTGTTACACAAAAAATGAATGATTTGAAAAATATTTTCCCATAAATAACCGCTTGTATTGCTTATAAAAATGAATGAACAAAAAATATTTTCACCGTCCATAAAATGTTTAGACATACATTGTTGTCGCTAATGAAATATTTTTATTTTGCTAATTATTTCAAGCAATATAGGCGATCATTTCTAGGAAAAAATATTCAAATCATTGATTTTTTATGAAACAGAGTTTTTTACTTCCCATTTCTACCAAATTTAAGGAAACTAAATGACTTTCGAAGCTTCACTTTATTTTACTAGTAGAATTAAAGGTGGACTAAGTATGATTAACTCGCATCAAATGAATGTATCTTCTGTACACATCTAGTATAATTGGGAAAAACTGTCTAAATCATTAGGACAGAGGACGCCCATACACGAGGATAATTATTGAAAGTAGTCCACTCGTTCTTAATATTAACTTTACCTTCTTCATAGAGATACGCTTATACTGAAAATTTATCTTTGTCACATCTGGGCTATAAGTTATCTTAATAAAATTTCTAATTGAGATGAGAAAAATATCTGACATAATTGCTGACGTAAGGATAACTCAAATAAATATTCTTGGAGGCTTTGGATTGTCGAAGGTTCTTGACTTAGAAGGCGTGAACAAGCCCGTGCTTCCTGAGTCGATGCGTAATATGCTGCTTCTACGGTTCCTGGACTTGAGGTCTTGCATTGGATAACTACCATGCTTGGAAACTTCGGATTTGAAGCACACTAATGTCACCTCTATCCCCAGTTCCATTTGGAAGGCGAAGAACCTCCGGCATTTCTACGTAAAGGAGGTACACATTGACGCGTTCGTCCATAAGCCATCGAAAGGGTCTCGGACCAACCTCCATACACTGCGGGGGCTCTACGTAGGTGACAAAAAGGCCTTGGTCAACAGACTAGATCGATTAGTGAACCTCCGGAAACTGGGACTCGCATGCCACACAAACTCTTTGAAAGCAGTAGCTAAGTGGATCAAGCAGTTGCCTAGTCTTCAATCATTGAAGCTGAGATCAATAGAGGAGTTTAATAAACCATCAAATCTCGAGGTGTATCTATGGCTCAACATTGCAACCTATGCAACTTGTACTAGCTTGGTTCGTTGCCTATCCCTGCTAGCCAGCTCTCCAGAGTGCTCCAGTAATACCTCAGAAAACTCACATTGTCCATTTTAAAAACTGGTGGAAGATCCAATGCCAGTGCTGGGGCAGCTGCAAGACCTGAGCATCCTTAGGCTTTTTGACAATTCGTATGTGGGTCCTTGGATGACATGTTGTCGCGACCTTAATTTTGGGGGCACCACCTAGGATTTAGGCTAATAGACTGCTAAGTTTTAACTTAGCTCGGGCTCTCCCAAGCCCATACCAATTCGTGACTTAGGTTTAACATGCCAATGAATTTTATCTAGGAGTCGCCCCTAATTAGTTTATGGTAGGTTGATTAGATACCTAAGTAAAATAACGGGAGAATTATTTTACTTCTACGAACTAGAGACTTTGGGTACGGAGACTTGGTTACACTAGATTTCTCTAATGCCCTTTCGGTATCATTCTTTTTATTTTTAAAAATGATTTTTTGCAGGTAGTTTGGATTTATTTTAACCTAAATTACTATCATGCAATATGGGTAATCACACGGGTGCTCAGTCATTATTAAGAACTCAATGAACCAAACAAATTGCATCAAAAGAATTAAACACACAAAGCAAGCAATTATTCTTTGGTTTTCTTGAAATTAGAACTTTATCATAAAATATGCACTTTAACTACATGACCTAATTTTACTAACAAACAAATTCTAATCAAATGAACCTATTATGCAAACTATTTGATATGCACCTAATATTTTTTTTTTGTATTTTTTATTGAAATTCGGAATTAATAAAAACCCTAATTAAACTATCTAAAATGAATAAATTCCTAATATGTTTTAGAGGTTAATTTGACTTAAACCCTATCCTATGTTAGAAAACTATTTTTTTTAAAAGAAAAATGAGATTATCTAAATGTGCAAACATTATTTAAGAGTCTATCTAAAAAAAAAAAATTCAATCCTAATCTATTCCAAAAATTATCTAAAAGTGCAATCCTAAAAGAATGCAATCCTAATTTATGAAACCAACATACTCTAATGCAAGATTTGATTTTTTATTTATTTTTATTTTTTGTGTTTTTACAAGAGAAGTAATTATCATATAAACATTAGATCTAAACTAATCAAGGTATTCACCAAATGAAGGGTTAAAATAATCGAAAAAAATAACCGTTGTCTCACAGTCAAATGAATGACTACTCTAACCCTAAACATCATGACAAAAGTTCAAAATAATTAAAAATCTGATCCGAAGTCTTACGGATCAAATTAATAATTATAATGATTTAACAATTAAAATACTATCAAGATGCCCAAAAATTAATATAATTAAAAAAATGATTCGACATCTTACAGATCAAATTAATAATTACAATAATTTTGAAGAAAACCCCTACGATTAATGCCTACAAGATCAAGAAATGAATATTGACATACCATGTTCTAATTTAAGCAATAATAACAGAACTTAAAAAAAAAACAATAAATAACATAAAATAAATAAAGAAGGAATAAAATAAGAATAAAACTAAACTACCTATGGGGAGCTTTGGAAAAGGACAACGATGGTGGGGTGCTAGGCGCTTCTTGGTCGGCGTTGGAGTGAGCAGGTCGCAGGTTGTGGCGCGGTGAGCATCGACGGAAGGCAAGCGGAGCGGTGAGGAGCGCTACTAGTGTCGGTAGGGCAGCAGCGGCGCGCGGCTCGAGCTTGGAGCAGCAGTAGAGACGCTTGGTTGTCGCGGGTCGTCGTGGGCGGTGATGATGGGTTGCAGATTGCTAGTCGTTGGGTGCCGTAGGTGAAGGCGAGGCAGAGGTATAGTTGCGGATGAGGGGCACGGCAGTGTCGGGTTCCAAGCGGCGGATTTGCAAGAGCAGTAGAGGCAGCGTCGAATTCAGGTGTTCGCGGCGTCGAGTGAAGGTGCAGCTGCGGCGGCGGTGCTCGGAGGCAGAGGTGCTCGGAGGCAGAGGCGTTGCTAGCTGTTAGGTTGAGCAGATGTGCAGGTGGATAGAGGGGCTTCGAACATTGGAGAGTAGCGACGTCGGTGTCGCTCGGGTAGAGGTGGTGACGGAGATGGTGCGGGGTCACTGTGGAACTCGGGCGTCGGCTGGGTGGCGCTCGACAGAGGAGTGGCGGCTCCTGGCGTCGGGCGGAGAGGAGCGGCGGTGGAGCAGAGAGGGCTCGTGAGGCGTCGGCGGAGCAGCGGTGGTCGATGGCTCGACTGCCGGCGTCGGCGATGCTGTTGCAACGCTCATGAACGGAGGTCGCAGGAGGGGGCGAAGGACGCCCGCGCGTGAGAAAGACGATCTGCTTGCTGCTTTTTTTTTTTTTCTTGTTCTGGCCTATCACTTCCCTCGCAAACTTCTTCCTTCTGCTGACTTTACTTTTCTTCTTTCTTTCACGATTTTTTATCTCCTTTTCGAACACTCCCCTCCCTTTGCACGAATTCTCCCTACTTTTTTTTTTCTGTCCCCTTAGGTCACGAAAAATGTGGCTCTTTTTTATAGTGATTCCAGACGGTCGCTTTCCATGGTAATTTTCGAGTTTCCTTCTTCTGTTGCATTAATTCATGATTGTAAATCGGAGCGTGATTTCGTGATCAGCTTGATTTTGCCTCGATTCCTTCCATTTTATCAAAATTATTGCCCTGTACTCGATTTCCTAATTGCTTATGCATTTATCAAAATCTGAATATTCTCCAGAATTTCAAACTTCCATGCATAATCAATCAGGTTGATCTTCCTCATTTTTTCCTTTTATTTGTTCTGATGTGATTTTTATTTTTCTTATTTCCCTAGATTTGCCAAAATTAGGTGTCAACAGTTGCCCCTCTTTGAAGGTGAGCTCATAGAGGTTGTCTTCAAAGACAAGTTGAGACCTAAATTTTGATCATGCATATGCACTAAATGACATTTTTTTTTTTTGGAAAAATGAATCCTATTTTGAAATGTAATTTATATGATGTATGGAGATGCTAATGTAAATGATAAATGGAACATACCTGGAATGTCTTACCTTCAAAGAGGGTAGAGCAACTCAAGATAATTGGTGTTACATGTCTAAGACCCCTACCTTTCTACAGTTGCCTAGAATAGTAACAGGGTTTTGTAAGAGGACTGCTTTCCTAGGACTCGTACCTTTTTTACGGTCGCCAAGTATGACAGTTTTTGGTTGTCTAGGACTCGAACCTTTCTTCGGTCGCCTAAACGGGGACTCACTTTCCAGAACCCGTACCTTTCTACGATCGCTTGAATGGGGAGACAGCTTTTCCAAGACTTGTACCTTTCTACGATCGCCTGTTAGACCTAGAAAAATTCTCTAGGACCCTTACCTTTCTACGGTCGCCTGTTAGAGCAACAAAAATTGTCTAGGACCTGTACCTTTCTACGGTCACTTAAACGGGAAAATGTTTTCCAGGACCCGTACTTTTCTACAGTCGCCTGAATGGGAAATTGCTTTTCTAAGGCCCGTACCTTTCTACGGTCGCTTGAATGGGAAGTTGCTTTTCCAGGATCTGTACCTTTCTACGGTCGCCTGTTAGAGCAACAAATACAATGTCTAGGACCCGTACCTTTCTACGGTCGCCTGAATGGGGTTTTGCTTGACTAGGACCCAAACATTTCTTCGGTCGCCTTAATCAAATTGAATCTGGAGAAAAAAATCTTTGGGGGACAGCTTAACTGAGTCAAGTGTCAATGCTCTTGAGAGAGAATACCTGCATAATGACAAGTATTTAGAGTATGGGTAGAGATATACTTACCTGATGACATCTCTGATTCTCAGGGATAGGTTCCCTGTAAAACATAGTCGCAGGAGAGATAACATACATTTATGGTCATAGACATGCATTAATTCAAGGGAGGTTCATGCGTGATGATTTCTATCAATCTTGCATCATCTAATTCCCATTGGGAAAAATTTCATAAGAATATTCCAAATCTGAACACATGAGTGTCATGGATGTGTCAAATGAGGGATCTTTCGGTTTGAAAGGACTTTTCATTCATTCTCACGAAAAGGCTAATTTGTCCTAACCTTTGATGCAGGAATTTGACAATCACTCTATCTCACCATTGTCATGCCAAACAAGGGTCTAAGCAATCACACAAGCGGTACGACCTTACCAATCTAAGAGGTTTTTAATAGGGACCGTAATGCGGGCTTGGCCAACGGCTTAACAAAGGAGACTCTTTGAGTCGAGGCTATTGAAAAATGACAGTTCACAATTGTCTTTGGGTTTACAAGTCAAGAAACATACGAAATGAGGTAGAAATTGTCTTACTCACACTTCTTCGAGCGATGCTTTTGAATATATGAACTCTTACGTTAATTCAAGTGCCCTAATTTGAAGAGACTTTGCAAGGGATATAATGTAGGCTTGGTTCATGAAAGGATTCTCAGGCTCAAAAAGTGTTTAGGGGGGATCAAAGTTGGTGATCATTTTGACATTCCTGTCACTTTTCTATTTTTACCATCGGGGACTTTCTTCATATCAAGACTCCATTGAGTTCTGCAAGTATTGCTTCGCTGAGGATGTGACATACTGCAACTAATGTTTGATTTTTTCTTTTCAGGCATTGGCCTTGCTTTTACTAGGTACACTGCTTTTCCATGCCCCCTTATTTTGCACTCATTTTCTTTGGACTTACATAGTCTTCTTTTTTATCAGCATTTTAGACCATGCTACTTTGAATGATTGTTTTTCATCTTGCCCCAGTGTGGGGGATAATCACCGACTAGGTTTGACATGAAATGTATTCACAGGCTCAAGTGGGCTATGCAATGGTCAAAAGTGTGTAGGATAAATAAAGAAATGCTCTTCGTCATCCTAAGACACTTCAAATTACTGTACAAGTTACACTGCGAAAGCCTTTCTTGAAGATCGATGCAAGTGTGAGTAAGAAAATTCTTACCATTCATTTCAAATTTTGTCCTAATGTGGGATGATCCTTGACAGGGATAATTAAAAAAAAACTCTTCACGGGTGTGGGCTCAAAGGGCTAAACAATGGGTACACCTGTAGTGTTTCGGGTAGAAGAAGAAACCGCCTCTTATCACTTTGGTTGACGTACCCTTTGTGAGATCGCCCTTTTCCTTGCAAGCATGGAAATTTTTCCACACAACTCACTAGGGATTAGTGTATGGGAATAAGGCTTGCCTTTCGTCATTCCAAAGTATCTCATTTGACACATTCAATTTATCTAACACAATTTATCAGGGAAAACATGCAAGATTTGTAACAAATTTGAACAATTCAACTCATTGAGGCAATTTATTCATCATAGAAATGCTTGCAGTTCAAAACATAACATGGCAATTTCAACTTGGGTAATACTTATTGACAGCATCAAATTTAACTGGAGTGGAAAACTCACGACCATCCATCTCTGCCAAGATCAAGGTGCCTCCAGGGAGTACCTTCTTCATCACATATGGGCCACTGTAATTTGGAGCGAACTTGCCCCCAGGATCTGGAAAAATCGGCAACAGCTTCCTTAACACTAGGTCATTTACCTCGAAATGTCTCAGCCGCACCTTTCGGTCGAAAGATCTAGCTACTCTCTGTTGATAAGTTTGGCCATGACAGAGAGCCTTCAGCCTTTTCTCATCAATCAAGTTTAACTGTTCAAGTCTTTGTTGTGACCATTCTTCCTTAGACAACTCCACTTGGGATAAAATCCTCAGGGAAGGAATCTCCACTTTTACAGGCAAAACTACCTCCATTTCGTATACTAGAGCAAAAGGGGTTGCCCCAGTAGAAGTGCGGATCGACGTCCGATACGCCATCAGTGCGAAGGGTAACCTGTCATGCCAATCTCGATAATTCTCGGCTATCTTAGCCAAGATCTTCTTAATGTTCTTATTGGCCGCTTCAATAGCCCCGTTCATTTAAGGGAGGTAAGGGGACGAATTCAGATGCTTAATCTTGAACTCGCTGAACAACTCATCAACAAGTTTGTTCAAATTTGTCCTGTTATCAGTGATGATTGTTTCAGGGACGCTATAGCGAGCAATTATGTCATGTTTGATGAACTTCGATCCATTTGGAGAAATAGTCTATCGCCACCAAGATGAACCGATGCCCATTTGAAGCCTTAGGATTTATTGGGCCAATCACATCAATGCCCCACATTGAGAAGGGCCATGGCTTGGAAAACTAGTGTAGCTCAGTTGGAGGAACATTTATTTTATCACCATGAATTTGGTAGCGGTGACAACTTCGTACGTGCTTGATGCAATCACTTTCTAGTGTGAGCCAGTAGTTGCCTAATCTCATAATCTTCTTAGCCATCATGTGCCCATTCATATGAGGGCTGCATACTCCTTCGTGCACTTCTTGCATGATTTGAGTGGCTTCAGTTGCATCCACACACTGCAATAAGACTAAATCATAAGATTTCTTGTACAGATTCTCGCCATTGACGAAGAATTTTGAGGCCATCTTTGTGATGTACTTCTTATTAGCCGTAGTGCTTCCTTCGGGAAATTTCTATTTTGTAATGTAGTTCATGATATCGTAATACCATGGTTTTCCATCAGGTTCTTCAGTTATGATCATACAATAAGCCGGCTTCGGCAAAACCTCTATTTTCAATGGCTCAACTTCTAACCCGTTGGTGACTTGCAACATAGATGACAAAGTCGTGAGTGCATCTGCAAATTGATTATGGGACCTTGGCAAGTATTCAAACAAAATTTCTTCGAATTCCTTTACCAGATCTTCTAAATACTTGTGGTATGGGAGCAACTTGACGTTTTTAGTCTTCCATTCACCTATAGTCTGCAGTATGATCAGTGCGGAATCTCCGAACACTTTCAACTTAGCCACACCCATCTTGATTGTGGCTTGAAGCCCAAGAATGCAAGCTTCGTACTCGGCTACATTGTTAGTGCATGGGAATATCAATTTTGCAGCTACCAGATGGTGTTGTCTGTCTGGGGATATCAGAACTGCCCCAGTACCAGAGCTAGATAGGTTTACAGCTCCATCGAATAACATTGTCCATGAGTCTTCACTTACATTCAAGACACGGTCATATGGGAAACTGTCATCATTATTTGAGACTCCTGGATTCTCGGCCAATATATCAGCGATCACTCGACCTTTAACTGACTTTTGTAGCATGAATTGCACATCAAATTCTGAGATCAAAATTTGCCACTTCGCCAACTTACCCACCAAAGCTGGCCGATCAAGTAAGTACTTGATAGGATTGTTCTCAGCCACGAGGAACGTCTGGTAATGTAGTGTGTATTGTCGCAATCTATGCAGTACCCACACTAATGCAGCATGGGTCTTTTCAGCATCAGAATATTTCTGTTATGATATAGTGAACTTTTTGCTCAGGTAATAAATGGCTCATTCTTTTTTATCGACAGGACTTTCCTGAGCTAGCATTGCTCCCAATGATTCACTATGAATGTGAGGTAGAGAGTTAGAGGGTGCCTTGGCGATAGCGGGACAAGATGTGGCACCCCGAACGCCTAAGATCGCCACAGATACCAAAAGAAGAATCGCAGTTCATAGGCATTTTTTTTTTTGAAAACGGTCCCAGCGCAACTTATTAGCGGAAGCACAATCAGGTTTTACCAATTCCCCCTCCAACGATCATGATACAATGCACACCACTAAGCACCATAGGAAAGATAAAGCCGATGCCACTCTTTATTTATATATTTTTCAAGATGGATTTCACGGGTCGGTACAACCAAAAGGAAAGCCAAGACTCTAGGCTAGACTTGGCCACAACTCAAAAAGAGACAACTCGACCCTCTATGTCGATCATGTATAATCCCCCATCTACAAGTGTCGGCTATGTCCAAAAAGTATCAGCTCCCACTCCTCACGCGGGCCGTCACACCCATCCCGGTGCGTCAGGCGGTGGCGGCGACAACATCCCCCGCATCACTCCGTCACGATGGACATGGACAGATATGAACTCCTGAATAACCGGGCCCCCAGCCAGGCCCACGTCATACATCACCAGTGCACGAATCCGAATGAACGTCAAACCAGGGATGGTGGGACAGTCGATCTCCATACACTCGACCTCCACGTTAGATGGAAGGCCGTAAAAAGTGCCCCGCGTGACAGTAGGGAGCGGCATCTTTCTAATCTGAAATGTTAGTCCCCAAAAGGGGTGAGTACAGCCACTCAGTAAGTAAAAGATCCATTAAACCACTCAATGCATCACACAATACAACCATAACAATCATAGCATAGTACATGTCGTTCATGCATCCAAGCATAACTTACCTTGAAGCCATGCATATGTCATCATACCGCATGTGCATACATCCTCATGTAATCATCACCACCATGTCATACATTTACCATCATGTCATAGATGCACATACATCCATGCACTCACCATCATGCATCCATGCATACATGTTGCCATACCATGCATAATTCAATTTCAATTTCCAAATTTTATTCTTTCATTTTGAACCGCCACATTTCTCTTTCCCGGGACCAGTATTTGCATCCCACATTTATCGCTCGCACCCCACCTGGCATCGCGAGGAACCTCCGGCACACACCTCCGGGCATCCGGCACACACACTCCGGGCATCTCGTACCCCAACTGGCATCACGAGGTATCCCCCGGCTCACACCTCCGGGCTTCCGGCACCCCCACATCCTGGGCATCTCGAAACTCCCGAGGACCCTCCGGAATTACGCCACTAGGCCACCGGGCATTCGGCATTTACACTCCTTGGCCGGGCATCCCGACACTCCCGGGGCATCGTCGGCTCACACCTCCGACGGCCTTCTCATTTATCATAGTTCACATTCACAATTATGGCTCAATTTCAACATGGCATATGATATGATGGCAAACAAGATCATTTTCAGCATTTGATTCTTATATGTAGTTCCAATCATCATCATATATGCAGCAAGATCCAATCACTTATGACAATACAATCCATGGGGTCCATACAACTTAGAATAATCCATACATCATGACTTTTTGAAATTTACCAAATTCCAGCTTGCACAATTTCAGAAACATATAAATTAAATATCCATATGATCTTCAAAAATTATAAAATCAGAACATGTGATAGGTAAGACATAAAGGTAGCAACTCCATGAAGAACACATGCCCAAAAGAACTTCACACAAAAAGATATAGCTCACACAATAAAGCTTGCAAAAATTCGGATAAAATCAGATTGCGCAGTTCTTGAAATATTTCAATTTAAATACTCAGATGACCTTCAAAAATTATGAAATTTTACCATGTGATAGTCAAGACCCTAAGGTAGATTTTTCATGAAGACATAAAAGTCATATTCGTCCTAGATAATTAATTATGGACGGTTGAAGCCCCTGTTCCTAGTACCGAACATTCCAGGTTTAGCCGTCTCCGAAAAATCACGATTTCACCTACTTATCTTCCTTCTTTTCCTCTGAATTTTTGATATGTTTTGAATCAAGAGGTCTACTACAACTTTCATTAAGGGATCAAGGTGATATTTTCAAAGGAAAGTCACTTTATAGTCCACGAAGTCACTGGAGTTCAGTACAACATTTCCAGATCTAACGTCTTCAAAAGAAAAATCGTTTCACTAGGCTATACTTGTTCGTTTTACCTAAAATTTGAGTATGTTAGTATTCAAGATATTCTCTACAACTTTAATGAAGGGGTCGAAGTGAAATTCTCAGTAAAAAGTTACATACAACACACAAAATCACCAAGAGGTCAACAAAACAGCTTCAGATCTATCATTTTCGTAGAGGGAGGGTTTCACCCCTCAAAACTCAACCATTTTGTCTCAAATTTTAGTATGTTATACTTTAAGATGTTATCTACAACTTTCGTGAGAAGTCAAAGCCAAAATCCAACTCAAACATCGCATGCAAGCCATCACAACATTCTGGGTCAGGCTGTTTACTCGAGAACAGATTACAACTTCAAACCAACACCCTTAAAACTTCGGTTTCTCACACCCTAAACATCCGAAATTCGTCACCATTCAATAGCACATTCTAGAAACAACATGCAAGAGTAGATCAAAGGATCTAACTTGCCTCTAAATCGAGCTACGGCGAGCACAAAGGCGGCGGAACACGGCGGCGACGGTCACGGCTCCTCCTCCTTCTTCTTCTCTTCTTTCTTTCCTTCCCTTTCCTTTCGCTCTTCCTCTCCTCTCTCTCTCTTGCGGTCGACACTCCCTCCCTAAACCGTTCACCTTTTCTTTTTATTTCTCCTCTACTCATCATTAGCAATGATTAATTCTTCTTGCATGGATGACATTTGGTCATCAACTTAGGACAATTGGCCTTCTTCATGCAAGATGGGCCTCCATCTTTCGGCTGGGCTTGGGCCAGCCATGGGCCGACGGCAGCTCTTCCTTGGGCTTCGTGGGCCGGTCGAGAATGGGGTGGGGTCATGGGCTGGTTTGGGCTTTCAATTGTCCAGCCCATCCTCATCCTATTAATCCTCCTTAAATCTTAACTTTTAATTTTTATAAACACCTAATTGAAAGTTATAAATCACAAAACTTTGCGACCTATCTTAATAAATTCCAATCCATAATCCCACATGCCCAAAAATGGAATTTTTCTATCAAATAATTATTCACCAAAAGCTTGGCCAAAGTCTTAATGCAGGGCATAAATTAAGAGACCCTTAAAAATTGGCAAGGAATTCTAGGATGCCACACAAGAACTGGTGGATTCATCAAGTACTGCTTCAGGTTGTCGAACACTTCTCGACACTCATCATCCCAGTTGACTCGCGCATTCTTCTTCAAGAGCTTGAAGAACGGCTTGGCAGTTTCGGAGAGTTGGGAAATGAATCGAGCTATGTAATTCAATCTCCCCAAAAGGCTTCTGACTTCTTTCATCGTCGACGGAGGTTGCAGCTCGCATATGGCCTTAGCCTTAGATGGGTCGATCTCAATCCCTTTGTTGCTCACGATGAATCCGAGTAATTTACTGGATGTTGCTCCAAACACGCATTTAGCGGGATTTAGTCGAAGCTTGAACTCACAGAGTTGATCGAACAACTTCTTCAAGGTTTCAATATGGCTTTTTCTGGGTTGGGTCTTTGCAATCATATCATCAACATAGACCTCGATCTCTTGATGCATCATATCATGAAACAGTGCTACCATGGCTCGCTGGTAAGTTGCCTTTGCATTCTTGAGTCTGAAGGGCATGACCTTATAATGAAAGGTTTCCCACAGGGTGATAAATGCAGTCTTCTCCTTGTCTTCCTCCTTCATCCTTATCTGATTATATCCGGAAAAACCATCCATAATTGAGAATAGTTCAAATTCGGCAGTATTATCCACAAGGACATTTATGTGAGGTAACGGGAAATCATCCTTCGGGCTAGCCTTGTTCAGATCTCGATAGTCAACACAAACTCGAACTCGACCGTCCTTCTTCATTACCGGTACAATGTTAGCCACCCATTCAAGGTATTGTGAGACTTCAATGAATCCCACTTTCAACAGCTTCATCACTTCTTCCTCTATCTTCTTTGAGAGGTTGGGTTTAGTTCTCCGTAGCCTTTGTTTCTTAGGCGGCACATCCGGATTAGTAGGCAAACAGTGCTCCACGATTGATGGGTCTAACCCAGGCATGTCAGCATAAGTCCATGCGAAGATATCCTGATATTCCTTCAGTAGCTGAATTCGGTGCTCGGCCTCATCTTTGGGTAGATTCGCCCCAATTTTCACCTCCTTGGCTTATTCAGTGTCACCTAAATTAATAGTGACGGCCTGCTCGGATGTAAGAGCCTTGGCTTTTTCATGTTGTTCCCAGCTACGTTGCACCTCATTGGAGTCTTCGATCGAGTCTTTGGGATTATCATTATCAGCACTTGTTGCATTGGACTGGACCATTTCCACGTCGTTGCATGCTGTAAGATTGTCCCTGAAATAGGAAATATGTGAATAAAAAAGACAAACAGGGTAAACTGTATTTATTATTTTTTGAAAGATTTTTGAAAAGCATTTGCGAAAGCATTTTTTAAAACATTTTGAGACAAGAAAGCATGATGAAGCCCAGGCCTCAGAGTTCTCCTTGGATTTTTCTTTTCTTTTATCGGCTGGATATCATCATCGAGCTGGTTTGGTGTACCTTATCATGCCCTCAAAATGAAACTTGTAATTTTATTGAAATTCATCAATCAATTACATTTATTGAATGGAAAATACGATTCTCAAACGCTAAAAAGAAAGTGAAAAGGAAAAAATCGAAAACAATTCCTAGAAAGTAGTAAAAATTCCCACGTAGGGGAATATGCAAAAGCGGTAAATAAGTTACTCTTGTGGGCCAGGGCCCATTTCTTCTGGAGGTCCTTCATCAATAGCTCCTATGCAGAGGTCCTCGAACAAGCTTGCGACTCCTTCCAATGCATCATCAGGGTTCTTTGCCTTTGGGGGTGTCGGATTGTCCATACCGCCCCATCCATCTGGGACTATGTCACGAGGATCAATGTAAAAGCTGGGAGGTGTTGAATACTTCACCAGATAGTTGAATTTTCCACTTGGCTGCTCCAGGGTGTCTATCACTTCTGCTTCTTCCTGCATCATTCTCGGAGGACCAGGGAATGTCTCGCGAATGTTTGGGGGTAGAGAGCTTTGCCTCCCTCGCCCTTGGTCAGGTGGCGGGTTCTGCCTTTCCTGTCTTCGCCCTCCAGAACCTTCTCCACCTCTTCCATGATACCCTAATCAAGTGGAACGAGACCTTTGAGGGGCTTCAATGCGGTTTCGAATGCCTTGACCATTTCTTCCAAGATCGTTGCCAGGAACAAAGCCATTCCCAACCATTACTCTTCCAACCATGAGGGTAGCATCTGAAACTTCAGGAGTGGGTGGCGACACACCTCGGGAAGCATGTATAGTGGACACCAACTCAAATGAGTGGTAACTTGATTCGAACTCGACATCCGGTTCCACATAGGGGATAGCCGTCTAATGATAAATCCGATGTTCTTCTTCACCATACATAGTGACCAGCTTCCTTTTGATCACAAACTTCACAGCTTGATGTAGACTTGAAGGCAGCGCTCCAGCAGTATGTATCCAGGGATGACCTAGCAAGAAATTAAATGCGGTCGGGATGTCCAGTACTTGAAAGGGAATGTTGAAGACGACCGGCTCTATTTGCACATTGATATGGATTTCCCCGATCACCTCCTTCTTTGTTCCATCAAAAGCTCACACGGAAGTCTTCGCAGCATGTATCCTAGATGGGTCTATCTTGAGGCGATGAAGGGTGGCCAATGGACATATGTTCAGAGCGGACTCATTATTAATAAGCACTCGAGACACATGGGAAGCCTTGTGCTTAACAGATATATAGAGTGCCTTGTTATGCCCCATTCCTTCAAGAGGGAATTCCTCATCAGAAAAAGCGATCAAGTCCTTGAGAAGGACCGATCCCACAAACTCCTCCAGCTTGTCCGCCTTGATCGTTTTTGGTACACGGATTTCACCTGGCACCTTCATTAAAGACTTTTGATGCACAGGAGATGTAAGCAAGAGTTCGAGCAAAGAGATATGGGCGGGCATTTTTTGCAACTGGTCGACCACGTTGTATTTGCTTGCTTTGATTACAGCCAGAAATTCCTTAGCCTCTTCATTAGTGACAGGCTTTGTAGGTTGGGCGCCAGTCTAAGCATAAGTCCACCCAGACCTTGTAACCAGGTCAACATCTAGGTCGTAGGACCAAGGCACCGCCTAATTATTGACATACTCATATGGTTGAGGCGTCTCAATCACTATCTCCTCATCGGATGCATCTTCTAGTGGGGGCATGTCCACGAGCAAAGGATCAACTTCTTCCTTGTTGGCATCGAGTGTAGCTTGCTCCTCTTCCCAATCGATAATGATATGGGAAATAGTAGAAACTATGCAGTTATGGTCAGCATACACAATGATGCCATCATCCACCATCTTGGCCACTCTTTCCCTCATCAATGATAGGGGAATATCCTCTCGATCTAGATAATATCCAGCTCTCACCAGTCCGTTGTAGGCATTAGCCACGTGCACCTTCGAGTTCTTGATTTGACCGACTTTAGGTTCCAGGATAGCATTCACCCTACCCTCATGCTCCGGTAGAGGATTTTTCTAGACATTCGGCCGAGCAGTTTGAAACGAAAAGGCCTTCGTGTCCAATAGGTTCTGGATCCGGTGCTTGAGGGTGAAACATTCATCAGTTGAATGTCCCAATTCACTGCTATGGTAGTCACACTTCTTCATCGAGTCGTAACCACGAATGCTTTCGTGGTTAGGGCGCTTCGGTTCGCTAGTAAGCAAGCCTTTCTTTCGGAGGATTGCCAACACTTGGGATGGAGATCCAGGGAGAGGAGAGAACTGCCTTTTATAATTTGCTTGGGCGAATGATTGGCGGCTAGCAGTTTGTTGTTGCCTTGGATTCGCTTGGATAGTCGGGACACGATTGGTACTTTCTTGGCTATAAGCCACATTTACATCAACAGTAGCTTCTTTCTCTTTCTTGGTAGAGAATCTCTTACTCGATGGCTCTATAAACCATCCTTCCCTTATCCCCATCTCGATTTGTTCTCCCATAGGAATAAGCTGATTGAAATTCTCAACGTACGTGCTGGCCATTCGGTTACGGAACTTAGACGGGAGAGTCTTGACAAAAAACTTCATCAACTCCTTGTTAGTAGGCTCCAGAGTGATTTGAGCCGCCAGATTTCGTCATCTCACAGCGTATTTCTAAATGACTCACTCCTCTTCTTTTCCATCCGTTCCAGGTCTTCTTAGGAAGGTGCGATGTCCATATTAAACTTATATTGCTTGAGGAACGTGTCAGCCACTTCGTTCCAGGTGTCGAGGAGGTTCACATTCTTCATTACGTACCAGTTCAGCGTGGGCTAGGTCAAACTATCATGAAATGATTGGATCATGAGGGGCTCATTTTTGACATGCTGGGCCATGCGTACATGGTACATCTGTAAGTGGGATTTTGGGCAAGAAGTACTATCGTACTTTTCGAATTCTGGCATCTTGAACTTGCTTGGCATTTTGACCTTCTCATAAACCGAGAGGTCGAACGGGAGTGAGCTCTATGACCCCTGTAGTTGTTTCACTTTCTCTTCCAGTTTCGCAAAGTGCTCATCCTGCTCTGTCTTGGGAACGCTATCAAGCTTGGCTTTTCCAACAGGGGTCAGCAGCAGGTCATCTTCCAATCCAGGCATGCCGTCATCACTCATTTGGGCCCTGTTTGCCTACTTCGGGATTACTATCTCGGGGAGAGCAGGTGCAGGAGTCGGATTTACTCGGAGGGACTAGATTTGAGCTGTTATAAGCTGCATAAAGGCGACTAACTGTTGGAGTTGATCTTTCATGGTGGACATACGATCATGCACTTCATTTTGGTTGGCCATTTTAGCTCTTGATCGTGTAACAATAGGCGAGCGTGGCGGATCCGTTGTCACCTAATGGTAAAAGAGATAATGTAAGAACCAATGACAAGATAGGAAAAGGAACCATGACAATGGTCTAATCGCCGATTTTATCCAAATTTATTTTAAACATTGAACCAAACTTCCTAACAATGAACTAAAAATTGAAATTGAAGTCCCTAAACATTGAACTAAAAATTGAAAATATTGAATTAAAAATTGAAATGAAGGTCCCTAAACATTGAACTAAGAAACAAAAACCAAAACATCTTATTTTATATGCTTTCGGGAACCCAACGCCTTGCGGAGTTTCTTATTTTCAGCTTCAATCATTTCCACTTTCCGCTTAAGATGCTCAATTTATGCTCGTTGGGTGGGCTTCTCAGTCACATCAGGGACCACTGGTCGCAAGGCGACAGGAATCCGGTGTTGTTGGATGTAGAATGCCGACGCATGGTGAATCTCTTCCTCGCCTTTCAGTCTCTTGGGCACTAAAATCTTCTCTAGGTGGCATTCATTTCATGCAGCAATGATCATCTGAATCTCGTTGAAGTAGTCATAGTTTGTTCGAATAAAACGAACTTGGAACAACTCTGTCTTGAGTGGCGGAGGAATTTCTTGAAGAGCTTTGTACTGACGGGCCACCTTGTATGGGTAATAGGAAGTAGCACCGGAAAGGCCTAGTAATGGGATTGGCTCATCATACTTGCGAGAGAAACGAGCCTCCTCAACCCGGAACCATTTAGTATGCCATAGGAATGCATTAGGATTATGATCTTTCAAAAAATTAATCCAGCGGGCATATTGTTTATTTGGGGAAAAACGTTCCAAGACCTGAAATTTTTGAATGGGATGCTAAAATCATCAATTTTAAATTGTTTCATAAGGTGCCCAAATCCTCTTATGTGGGAGAAAAACCATATTTGCAAAAGTTCAGGGAGGGCACGCATGGTCCTTTCTTCATTTTGTTTGAAACGGGTTAATGACAAAAATGTTTCAGCTAAAACCATATTGACATAATTCAACCCGTCACAAATCCGATTAACCACCCATGAAATTGAAGGATTAATGGCATTTTTTTGATAAGGAAAAACGATTAGTTCAAAAAATGCTAACATGAAAATCCTAGCTTTTGAAATCATTGGTTGGTTTGCAAAACACTCTTCCAAAAATGAAAATGGGCATGCATAGCAATTGGATTTAACAACCTTCCTTACCGTTTCGGCCTCAATTTTTAAAAACTGTGATAATTTAGAAATAGAATCTATATCGATAGGCGGCCTAACAAGTTCCTTTTCTAGACGCATTCCAATGGCAACACTATATTCCTCTAGTGTTGGAGTTAGCTCGTACTCACCAAACATGAAGGTGGAAGTTTGTGGACACTAGAAGTGAGGCAGCACTTGTATAACACCAGAGTGGATGTTGATCTCTAACAACGGGAGAAATCGGGCGATCCTAGCTTTCATATATCTCTGATCTTCTTGATCTAACTGGTCCAACCACATTTTGAGCTCTTTTTTGGGAGTGAAAATGAATTGTACGTCGGTTTTCCCTATCGCATATAAAACGAGACTGACGACGAAACCTATTGTCATGGACCGATGAAATTGCAATAAAGTAAGTAAATTGCAGAAGTGAGAATTTAGACAACTTACTTTTACCGGGAAAGGATGACAATCACATAGACACACGCATGAAATGTGAGGCTTGATTTCTACCTAGACGGCTTAACAAAGTGGAGCTAAGAGGATGATTTGACCGATGCAGTCTTGTGTAACGTGTCGGGTCCCCCTAACTCCGGCTCAGTCGAATGGAATGCCCAATAGTCACACAGTCTCATAGATATGGACAAACACATTCGACACCATGAAAAACTTTTGGGGAAGAGAAGGTCAACCTCTACATAGCTATCTCGCTTTGGAGGAAGTATCATTCTCAACACCATCCTAAAAATCCTATTGCAGCCCAGGTCTGGCAGCAGGTTGTATGTGCAATAGTGTAATGCTAAAAGTAATAAAACATGCACAACAGTTTAAATGCAAACAACACTTCTATAATTTAAATTCAAACATTCATCCCTAACTCCAACCTGCAAGACAAGGGTTAGCAAAAACTACTCCCCTTATACCTCCCTTTTGCAAGAATATTTAACACTTAAATTAAGGATGTACCTGGTATCTTCGCTGCCAAACAAAAACATTTTAAAAGAAAAAGAAAAATTGGCCTAAGTCCACTAAGTGTTTTAACACAAGTCCCCAGTGGAGTTGCCAAGTTGTCGCGACCTAAATTTCGGGTGCACCACCTAGGGTTTAGGCTAATGGACTGAAACTTAGCTCTGGCTCTCCTAAGCCCATACCAATTCGCGACTTAGGTTTAACATGCAAATGTATTTTATCTAGGAGTCGCCACTAATCAGTTTATGGTAGGTTGATTAGACACCTAAGTAAAATAACGAGAGAATTATTTTACTCCTACGAACCAGAGACTTTGGGTACGGGGATTTGGTTACACTAGATTTCTCTTATGCCCTTTCGGTACCGTTCTTTTTATTTTCAAAAATATTTTTTTGCAGGCAGCTCGGATTTATTTTAACCTAAATTACTATCATGCAATAGAGGTGATCACACGGGTGCTCAATCATTATTAAGAACTCAATGAATCAAACAAAATGCATCAAAAGAATTAAACACACAAAGCAAGCAATTATTTTTTGGTTTTCTTGAAATTAGAACTTTATCATAAAATATGCACTTTAACTACATGACCTAATTTTACTAACAAACAAATTCTAATCAAATGAACCTATTATGCAAACTATTTGATATGCACCTAATATTTTTGTATTTTTTTATTGAAATTCGGAATTAATAAAAACCCTAATTAAACTATCTAAAATGAATAATTTCCTAATATGTTTTAGAGGTTAATTTGACTTAAACCCTATCTTATCTTAGAAAACTATTTTTTTAAAGAAAAATGAGATTATCTAAATGTGCAAACATTATTTAAGAGTCTATCTTAAAAAAAAAAATCAATCCTAATCTATTCCAAAAATTATCTAAAAGTGCAATCCTAAAAGAATGCAATCCTAATTTATGAAACCAACATACCCTAATGCAAGATTTGATTTTTATTTTTATTTTTATATTTTTTGTGTTTTTCCAAGACAAGTAATTGTCAGATAAACATTACATCTAAACTAATCAAGATATTCACCAAATGAAGGGTTAAAATAATCGAAAAAATAACCTATTGTCTCACAGTCAAATTAATGACTACTCTAACCCTAAACATCATGACAAAAGTTCAAAATAATTAAAAATATGATATGAAATCTTACGGATCAAATTAATAATTATTAAAAAATACTATCAAGATGCCCACAAATTAATATAATTAAAAAAATGATCCGATGTCTTACGAATCAAATTAATAAGTACAATAATTTTGGACAAAACCCCTGCAATTAATGCCTACAAGATCAAGAAATGAATATTGACATACCATGTTCTAATTTAAGCAATAATAACAAAACTTAAAAAAAACAATAAGGTAACATAAAATAAATAAAGAAGGAATAAAAATAAGAATAAAACTAAACTACCTACGGGGAGCTTGGGAAAGGTTGAGCGATGGTGGGTGGCGCCGAGCGGTTGCTAGTCGGTGTTGGAGCAAGCAGGTTGCAGGTTGTGGCGCGGTGAGCGTCGACGGAAGGCAAGCGGAGCGGCGAGGAGCATTGCTAGTGTTGGCAGGGCAGCAGTGGCGCGTGGCTCGAGCTTGGAGCAGCGGTGGAGAAGCTTGGTTGTCGCGGGTCGTTGTGGGCGGTGATGATGGGCCACAAATTGCTGGTCGTCGGGTGTTGTTGGTGGAGGCGAGGCGGAGGTGCAGTCGCGGATGAGGGGCGCGGCAGCGTTGGGTTCTGAGCAGGGGATCTGCAAGAGTAGCAGAAGCAGCGTCGGATTCGGGTGTTCGCGGCGTCGAGCGAAGGTACAGCCGCAGCGGCGGTGCTCGGAGGCAAAGGCGCTCGGAGGCAGAGGTGTTGCTAGCTACTAGGTCGAGCAGATGTGTAGGTGGACAAAGGGGCTTCGAACACCGGAGAGCAGCGGCATTGGTGTTGCTCGGGCAGAGGTGGCGACAGAGATGGTGCAGGGTCAATGGCGGAACTCGAGCGTCGGCTGGGTGGCGCTCGATGGAGGAGTGGTAGTTCCTAGCGTCAGGCGAAATGGAGCGGTGGTGGAGTAGACAAGGCTCGTGAGGCGCCAGCGGAGCAGCAGCGGTGGTTGACGGCTCGGCTGCCAGCGTGGGCAATGTTGGCGCAACACTCAGAAACGGAGGCCGTAGGAGGGGGCGAAGGATGCCCGCGCGCGAGGAATATGATTTGCTTGCTGCTTTTTTTTTTTCTTGTTCTGGCCTGTCACTTCCCTCGCAGACTTCTTCCTTCTGCTGACTTGACTTTTCTTCTTTCTTTCATGATTTTTTATCTCCTTTTCGAACACTCCCCTCCCTTTGCATGAATTCTCCCTACTTTTTTTTTTCCATCCCCCTAGGTCACAAAAAATGTGGCTCTTTTTATAGTGATTCCAGACGGCTACTTTCCATGGCAATTTTTGAGTTTCCATCTTGTATTAATTCATGGTTGTAAATCAGAGCGTGATTTCGCGATCAGCTCGATTTTGCCTCGATTCCTTCCATTTTATCAAAATTATTGCCCTCTACTCACTTGATTTCCTAATTGTTTATACATTTATCAAAATCTGAATATTCACCAGAATTTCAAACTTCCATGCATAATCAATCGGTTGATCTTCCTCATTTTTTCCTTTTATTTGTTCTGATGTGATTTTTATTTTTCTTATTTCCCTAGATTTGCCAAAATTAGGTGTCAACACATGTTTAGCGGTGGGTTCCATAACTTACGCATATTGAAATTGTGGCTTGACAAACTTGAGCACTGGACAGTGCAGCATAGGGCTTTGCCTCTCCTTCAAGAACTAGAAATTAGGCGATGTAACTGATTGGAGAGTTGAGATGGACTTCAGCATTTGTAGAGAAAGTCAGGAGAAGCAGTGGGAATGACATGTTTTTCGAAGTGAATAATTGGAAATTCTCTCATTATCAGCTAAATTCCCTTAACTTCAACTTTCAAATTGCCTACGCATGACTCAACGTTAGGAAATTCTTAGTCATCGTGTACATTTTTGTTCTTGGAGGTCTGCATTTTGCCCCCTCTCAAGCCAAATGTAGATTCAAGAATCAGTTAGGAACATAAAGGGTGCACCTTTCAGGATCATTTTCTATCAAATCATCAAGCTATACTCCAACCGATCTTCACGTGCAGGGTAGATGAATCATCAAGGACTCAACTGTTCAAGATGAAACCTAGTCCGCAGATACAAATGTCCATCTTTTGGCAGAAAAGCATGCTATAGAGGCCAAAAAGCAAGTTTTCAGAGCCGTTCACTTTCAGGATGTGGTCCTATCTTATGAAGACTCTTCCTACCTTAGGAGATGTGTGAGAGTGGCAAGAGCCTTGTCTTAGTGCCAAGTGAGTTGAGTGTGCCTTGGCGAGTTTAAGAGTCGAGTTTGCTTGTGATCTATATAGAGTGAACTCAATTAAGAGTGGGTCATGTACTTGAGATTATTATTGTAATACATTTTTAGTTACTAATCTACAAAAATCATCCATCAAGATATTGAGTCTTAGCATGACGGCAACTTTTTGAAATGTTATCACCAATGTTTAATATTCAAGCTATGACCAAAACTCAAGTGTGAAACAAAAAGGAAAATCGGAAGGCAGTCCACAAGGGGAAGGAAAATATACATCTGGTTCTCTGTGTTGCTGCTGATCGATATTGCAATCACGATCTGAGCTTCTCTTTTTTCTCAAGCTCAAAATTGCTATGCTAATTGTAAGTAGTAGGACATAAATATTATTGATCATAAGTGTATCGCCACATGCAGATTAGGGAAATACAAAATCCAACATTAGCAGATGGGTTTTTGTACGGCAAAATTATAATACTGGGTCATCCTCTAATTCTTCCACCACCTATCTTGACTTCACCAAAATTATAGTGGTGTTGCTTTCACTTTAGCATCCTTTTGAGAAATCTATTGGTCTCTTCTCAGCATTTAATAAAATGACCTTCCAGTATTAACCAGCACAGGTCTGTTCACCTCTTGCATTATTGTTGCTCTTCAGACTCTTGACTTCTGCCTCCCAACAATGTTCCTTCCCGCATAGGCAAATTACGATGGCATCTGTTTCTTGGTTCAGGGTTTGCCAGTTCAGGCTTCGAACGTCAACTGCTGTCTCGTCTTTTCAGGAAATAAACCTCCACAGGTCCAAGTAAAGCTACATCAGTTGGTGGAAATCCATAGGGAGGTAGAGAAGGTAAGGTCACTGACTTTTCCCCCCCCTTTTTTTTTTCCTTTGTTCAAGGTCAAGTAAGATGATGGATGAAAAAGGTTTGTGTCTCAGCTTGGCAAATACTTGAACTTGGAGGAGCTAAAGCCAGTTCAATGATCCAAAACTTCTCGTCCTTTACGCATTTGCTTGTAATTTTCATCAGGTAGGAGCTTGCACAAATGGAGATAACATAGGAGATAAAAACATCAAAGGATCTATTTGACGTAAATTTGAGGAAAATCTGGAAGGAGTGGGAGTTGAGAGCCATGGTTCTGTTCACGCTTGGTGTCCAAATAGTGCTCCTCCTTCTGCGCTACAGAAGGAAGTCCAGCCCCAAGGTTTGGCTCAGAGTGTGACATCCTAAATTTTCGATCATGTCCCAATAATATAAACTTGGCTTTTCATCAACACGCCTATGGTCCTTTTTCTCTGAACTGATCACTCACGAGATAACTAATCTACCAGGTGAAGCCGTTAAGGGATATAAACACGACAGACTTGAGAATTCGATCAGAAATCAATTGCTCGACCGTGCTAATTGGCAAGGATCAATACGGCACCGTTATAATCAATTGGAGACTGGATATAGGTCGATTCGATGGAATGGTGCAATTAAATGGTGGGTGATTCCACCTAATCGCAAAATTCGAGTCGAACAGCACTAACCCAATTTTTTGTCGATTCTGTACCCTGTGCCCATAATTGAAACCGTAAGATTTTTTACGACAACCGAGAGTCGCCGATAAGTCGAAGATGCACAAGCGTGGATCGAGAATTATTGACCACGGGTTAAATGCAATAAAATCCCTAAAAGCTACCCAGTAGGTGATGTCACGCTAAAATCATGTCCGATTGATTTTAACCACGAAATTGAACTCGGTTTCGGGAATCGAAAGTTCGAGCGTGTCACGATTTATTTTTAGGACCTCGTCTCATCTTTCGGGAATTTTCCATCGAGCCCGGAATTTTGGCGGAAAATCAAAATTTGTCAAATTAAATTCAAGGAAATTCGGATGGGCAAAATTGAAGGACTTTTTGGCTACCAAAGTGGACTAGTTTGTGAGGGATTGAAGGGAAATTAGTTTAGGCTGCTGCCATGGCATGTTTGGCCATTAAATTGAAGTTGTTTGGTGGGAAATTGAAGATGAAAACCAAGAAATTCGTAGGGGCTGCTGCTGTGTTAATTTTGGACACCAAATTGAAGTCATATGGTGAAGATTGGTGAATAAATTAGCTTGTGGTTGAAGCTTGGACAACAAGAGCAGAAGGCTTTGGTGCCAAATACTTAAGTGTTTAGGATATTTCACCTTGGACCCCATTGGCTGGCTTGAAGACTTCCAAGGCCTTTTGTCCTCCTTGGTTCCCTCTCTCCCTTCCCCTTAGTCGACCAGCCCACCCCCCCAGCAGATCAGCCTTGCTTTCTTCTTCTTCTTTTTCTTCTTCTTCTTCTTCTTCTTCTTCTTCATCTCGTCCTCCATTGTTGAAGTTGCAAGTGCCCAAACAAACCAGCATAGCTAGCCCGCCGAAACCCCAGCTCGCCCGCGACCAACTCTAGTCGCGCCTATCCCGGCGCCGCTGCTGTCTCGACCACCCGTGCTCCGTCCGCCTCACGCTCGTTGTTAGAGAAAACTTTTTTGCTGTTTTGAAGTTGATAAAACTTATTCAAAGTCTATTCTGAAGATTTCCAGACTTCTGTATCAAAGTCTGTTGGTTACCAGACTTTAGTGTCAAAGTCTGAAGTCTCCTAGACTTTGTGTCAAAGTCTAGCCACTCTGATAAATTCCAGATTGAATGCTACTGAAGAATGAAGACTTATCCAGATGCAAGATTTTGTTTATTTCTTCAGGAGTTCGATTCGTATTGCTTATGGATAGCTTACTGGATGGATATATCACCTACGAGATTGATCATCTTTATTGGAATCAATTTTGTTGAATCAAATCTTTTCGGATTACAAGTAAATATGGAAAGAAGCTACTTATGGAAACCAAAATCGTGATTGTATGGGTGAATAAGATTGACGGGCTTTCATCACAATCTTTAAACGGCTCGAGATCTCCTTGATTGATTCTGTCCAACGGTCGAGAAGGCATGAAGGAGTATTTAAGGAGGACTCTCCAGTTGTTTGATATAGTGCGTGAAAGAGAAATTTCAAAATCTGAAGCTTTCCAGTTCCTTGTTAATTCAAATACTGAGCTCAAAGTTGTATACAAAAGAGAAACTGATAGTGGGACTTCGTGAGAGACCACTAGAGACTCTTCACTGTGAAGTCGAGATCGCACTGCTGTAAAATCTCTTTTGATTCTTAGTGAAAATCCAGCCGGTAGGCTGTTAATGTGAGAGTGAATGTAGGCTTGATTTAAGCTGAACCACTATAACTTATGTGTTCTTATTTCCTTCCCTAAACTCCTTTACTTTGTTTGTTAATCTATTTAACTACTAAAGCCTGAACTCACTCAAAGTTTGTTGTTCTTCAGACTTTGTTTTAGAAGCGAAATATTTCTACTATTATTGCGAAAAATTGTCTTCACACTTATTCAACCCCTCTAGGTGTTCATACTAGTTTTCACAATTGGTATCAGAGCCTGTGTGCTTATTTTTTTTTGAAGTGTTTTTACTTCTAAGCTAAAGATCTATGGCTAGTATTTTGGCTCCAGGATTGGTCAAAGGTCAGAGTAACACCAGACCTCCTTACTTCTATGGGAAGGAGTACAATGTGTGGAAAAACAATATGAAAGCTTTTCTGAGATTGAAAGATCTCCTGGAGTGGGATGTGGTAGAAAAAGGGATTAATCTCAAAGCTACATCAACCTTAGAAAGAGGAAAATAAGTTGTAGATGCTGGTAAAATAACACAAGCAGAATTAACTAAGAGACAAGCTCTTGATGCTAAAGCTACCTACTCTTTATACTGTGCTCTATCTCCTACTGAGTATAACCGAATTTCTTCTTGTGAAATAGAGAAAGAAGTTTGGGACAGATTGCACGTTTACCTATGAAGGAACTGATCGAGTAAAGGAAACGAAAATCAATATTCTACTCGGACAATATAAAGCCTTCAAGACGAAACCTGGAGAATCCATCATTGATATGTTTAGTCGTTTTACTTAAATTGTGAATGGATTGGCATATCAAGGACATCCAATCTCAGGACCAATGAAGGTCGATAAATTGCTCTGTGGACTCTCCAAATATTGGAATCATGTGAAGACGTTAATTAGAGAAACTCAGAGGATCATGCCTCTTTTAGTAGACGAACTAGTATACACACTTCAATCATATAAAGTGGAGCAGATCAATGAGGAAGAAGATCCAAGAGGTAAGAAGTCAAT
This sequence comes from Eucalyptus guilfoylei, assembly GCA_016097605.1. Classification (NCBI taxonomy): domain Eukaryota; kingdom Viridiplantae; phylum Streptophyta; class Magnoliopsida; order Myrtales; family Myrtaceae; genus Eucalyptus; species Eucalyptus guilfoylei. Next base: position 49,476,211 of record CM027865.1, on the reverse strand, counting down.
TGCTTTAAAATCTAATGATGATTCTGATGATACAGATTCTGATGATGATATGGATGATGAGGAGCTAGCACTTATGATTAAAAAGTTCAGAAAGTTAAATAGAAGGGAAAGAAGATTGAATTGGAAGAAACAGAACACGCAAAATTTCCAGAAGAGACCAACTGAGGACAATGAAACCAGCAAAGATTTAATATGCTTCGAATGCAAGAAAAAGGGGCATATTAGACCTAACTATCATTTGTTGAAGAAAAAGAAAGGAAGAAATGAGAAGTACAAGAAGGCTCTCAAAGCTGAAACCTGGTGTGGCACCCCTCGCCATGGCTCGTTCACCTATCACTTGTCCAAATAACATTTTACTCTGATACCATTAATTTGCAGCGGGTCCACACAACCTGGGGGTTTACATCCTTTAGATAGGTCCTAGCGTAGTTCATATAGCGGAAGCATACTTATTCTCTCCCAAACCCGTACACAAACTAAATAATACGATGCAGTACACACCAACTACAACTTTTCATATATATAAAAGCTAAAGCCGAATCACTTTTTATTTACATACTAAGATGGATTTCACAAGTCGGTGTAACAAAAGGGCCAAGACTACAACTAAGCTCGGCGATACTCAAAAGAAACCTGACTATACATCAGACGTGAACATCTATCCATCAGCTAGTGTCGGGCATCCCCAAAAAGTGTTAGCTCCCCTCCAGTCATACGCGCCATCACACCCAACCCGGTGCATCGGGTTGCGGCGGCGGCAGCATCCCTAGCATCACTTCACCACGCCGGACATGAACAGACAAAAACTCCTGGACAACCGGGCCATCAGCCAGACCCACATCGTACATCACCAAGACACGAACTCGAATGAACACCAGACCAGGTACACTAACACAGGAATGCTCCGTGCACTCCACCTCGACATTAGAGGGCAATCCATAATAAGTACCGCGCGTGACTGGGAGCAAAGGCATCTTTCTAATATGAAATGTTAATCCCCTAAAGGGGTGAGTACAACCACTCAGCAGTAAAGATCCTCCAAACTACACAATGCGTCAAACAGAACAATCAAGGTATCACGAACAAAACACATATCATTCATGCATTCAAACATACCTCACCTTACAGCCATACATATGTCACCATGCAACGTGCATATACCACCATGCACTATTACATATATCATCAAGCAGTCATTCATATATCACCATATAACGTGCATATATCACCATGCACATGTACATGTATCATCAAGTAGCCATGCATATATCACCATGCACATGTACATGTATCATCAAGTAGCCATGCATATATCACCATGCAATTCGGGCTTGCATTCTATGAAGTTTATCCCATGCCATATGCACACATTCAATTCTCGATCTTTATCTTTCAATTAGATCACATCATTTTAGGATCAATGTTTGCATCCCACAATTTATCGCTCGCATCCGACCTGGCATCGCAAGGAGCCTCCGGCACACACCTCCGGGCATCCGGCACACACACTCCGAGCATCTCGTACCCCAACTAGCATCACGAGGCATTCCCCCAGCACACACCTCCAGGGCTTCCGGCACACACCTCCGGGCATCTCGAAAACTCCCGAGGACATTCGGCACACACACTCCGGGCATCCCGACACTCCCGGGGCATTGTCGGCTCACACCTCCGACGGTCTCGTTATTATCACAATTCATATTCACATATGCATCTCAACTTCAATATGGCATTTGATGTAACACTACCAAAGGTTCAACTAGATTTCATATCATATAACATGCCAAATGTCACCACATATGCAGCACAATCAATCACACAAGGCATTATATCATATGGAGCACTTCATTTATTTTTGAAAAGAATGCAGCGATTTTCGGATAAAAAAAAATGTACTCCTTTAATTAAAACTCTAGAAAATTAGTAAACGGTATTAATAAATTATGAAAATTTGACACATTATAGACGGGACCTAAAGGTAAATATTTCATGAAGAAATCGAACTCCAATTTGTTCTAGATTAATAGATATAGACGATTAATTCCTCCTGTTCTTAGTGTCATTTTTTTTTTCCAGATTATCTTCTTTCAAAGGAAACTCATTTAACCGACCTACATATGTCCGTTTCTTCTAAATTTTCAGTATGTTATTCCTCAGAATATTATCTATAACTTTCATTAAGGACACACGATCAAATTTTAACTGGACGATTTTATAAAAATCACAGAATCATACTAGGTCGAGGTAGTGCTTTCCCAGATCCAGTTTCTTCAAAGGACAACGATTTCATCGACCTATACTTATTCATTTCCTCTAAATTTTTGATATGTTTTACCTCAAGAAGTCCTATACGACTTTCATTAAGGAATCAAAGTGAGATTTTCACAAGAAAGCTACTTTACAGTCCACGAAATCACTAAAGGTCAGCACAACAAATTCCAGATCTAGTTTCTCCAAAGAAAAGTCATTTCACTAACCAATACTTGTTCGTTTTACCTCAAATTTTAGTATGTTATTCCTCAAGATGTCCTCTACAACTTTCATGAAGAGATCGAAGTGATATTCCTACAAGAAAATCACATGCAACACACGAAATCATAGAAGGTCGGTCTGTCCTTTAGAAAAACAGAACACTAGGCCAAACCTTTACTCCCTAAAGCTCCGAATTTCATCACTCCTAATACAACCAATGTTTTTCACCCTTCACAACACACAACACAGCAAGCAAAGGGTAGGTTTTTGGACTCTACTTGCCTCTAAACCGAGCGAACACAGCAAGCACGAACGGAGGGGCGAGGCGGACTCAACGGCGGCGATCGGCTTCCTTCCTACCTTCTTCTCCCGCACGCTCACTCTCCCTCTCTCTCAATTTCTCTCTCTCTCGGTAACCCTCTCTCTCTCTTCCTCTCGGTCGACACCCCACCCCCCCCCATCAAGCCGGTTCCCCCAATTTTTCTTCCCTTCAATGATTAGCAATCATTTGATTGCATGGAAGACACTTGGTGGCTTCTCTTGGCCACTTGTCCATCTTGCCATGCAAGGTGATGGGCTTGTCTTGGGCCAAATGGGCCAGTCTTCTCCCCCCCTGGTCGACGGCAGCTCCTCTCCTTTGGGCCTCTTGGGCCGGTCGAAAAGGGTGGGGCTATGGGCTGGTTTGGTCCTTAAATGTCCAGCCCACCCTCAATCCTAATAATCCACCTTAATCCTTAATTACATGAACACCTAATTGGAATTTATAATTCATAAAACTTTGCAACACAATTTAATAAATTTTAACCTACAAATCACATAGCCAAGATAAAATTTTCCTATCAAATAATTACCCATTAAAAGCTTGGCCAAAAATCTCAATGCAGAACATAGGTCAAAGCATATCTAAAGATTGGCAAGAAATTCTAGGATGCCACACCTGGAGTGACACTGAGTGTGAAGAAAGTGAAGAAGAATACGCCAACATTTATTTGATGGCTCATTCCGACTCAGACTCAGAATCAGAAACATACTCTGATTTAGACTCAGACAAAGAACTTGAGGTTAGCAATTTAAAAATCCATGTTAAAGTCTCGAAGTACATAGAAGAACTTTGTCTCAATCTCAAAACCTCTCTTAAAAGGATCTTCGAGCTAAATAGGGAAAATTCTAAACTCAAGCAATAGGAAATTTCTTAGAAAGATAAATTTGAAAGTCTGGATAAAAGTTTTGTTAATTTAAAAGAAAGTTCTGATTCTTTTGCTAAGGAAAATGCTATTCTGAAAGAAAATCTTTCAAATATTTCAAAAATATTTTCAAAAGGATATGAAAAGTTGGAGAAAATTCTTTCAATACAAAGACCCTACTTTAACAGATCTGGTTTAGGTATGACTTCAGAATTCATTCCATTAATTGATTTTCCCAAAGTAAAAGAGAGACTCAAACAAAGACCTGAAAATGCATTTTACAAAAATCATTTTCAAAGAGTTTTTGTAAAACCTGTTGGCCGAAGTACTCTCAAATGTTCAAAGTGTAACAACTCAGAACATTTCGAGAAAGAATGTCCCAAGATTTGGAGACCAGTTAAGAAGGACTGGGCAAAGACTGTCTTTAATACTAACTCTCCTAAACCCAAGAAAATTTGGGTACCAAAGAAAACTTGAGTTTTTTTATGATCGCAGGTAATGGATACTCAAGGCATATGACAGGAGACTCAAGCTGCTTTATAAAACTTGCTCAAATGAATGGTGGAAAAGTTTCTTTTGGTGGAAACAACAAGGGAAAAATTGTAGGTTGTGGAATTGTGAAGATTGGAAGCCTGACTATCAACAATGTCTCCTTGGTGGAAGGTCTGAATTACAATCTACTCAGCATAAGCCAGCTTTGTGACACTGGATTCAGAATAAACTTCCATGAAGGCATCTGTTCTGGAATGAGTAAAGATTTCTCTCAATCTTTTACTGGAAGAAGACATGGGAATATCTACCTTCTGGATGTAAACCCAGAAAGTTCTCAGTGCCTTATATCTATTCAAGATGAAGCAATTCTTTGGCATAGAAAGCTTGGCCATGTTAACATGAAGCAGATTGCCAAGATCTCTTCCAAAAAGCTTGTTCGTGGTCTTCCAAACCTGGCTTTTCAAAAGTCTAAATTATGCACTCCATGTGTTTTGGGAAAACAGATTAGAAGTATCTTTAAACCTGTAAATCAAGTTTCTACTAATCGAGTTTTGCAGCTTTTGCATATGGATCTTTTTGGACCAACCAAAACTCAGAGTATTGGTGGAAAGAAATATTGCCTAGTAATTGTGGATGATCACTCTCGTTTCACTTGTGTTTACTTTCTAGCAAATAAGTCTGAAGCCTTCTCCTACTTCTCAAAATTTGCGAAGAAGGTTCAGAATGAAAAGGGTTATGCTATTTCAAGCATATGAATTGATCATGGAGGTGGGTTTGAAGATCAAGACTTTGCGAAATTCTGTGATGAATCTGGTTTCTAGCATGTTTTCTCTTCTTCATACACTCCAGAACAAAATGGGGTTGTGGAAAGGAAAAACAGATCCTTATAGGAAATGGCCAGAACTCTCTTAATTGAGAGCAATGTATCCTCTCGATTTTGGGCAGAAGCAGTTTCTATAGCTTGCTACATTATCGACAGAGTATTTTTGAGACCTATCCTAGAGAAAACTCTTTACGAAGTGTACAAGGGAAAGAAGCTGAATGTTTCCTACTTTCATGTCTTTGGATGTAAATGTTTTATTCTGAAGAATCCTATTGATTGATCTGGAAAGTTCGAGGAGAAATTAGACAAAGGAACCTTCCTTGGTTATTTGCTTACAAGCAAAGCTTACAGGGTCTTTAACAAGAAGACTCAGTCTATGGAAGAATCCATGAACGTCAAATTTAAGGAGACTCAACCAGAACAGACTCAGCTTGAAGAGTTTGAATTTGTTTCAAATTTTACAAAGTCTGCTTCTCCCGAAGAATTTCAGATTTCTGGAGAATAGCAACAAACGGATCGAAGAGTTTCAACCGAATCAGAGGATCTTTAGACTTTCAAATCAAGCAGCAACTGGAAGCACAAGTTAAGTCATCCCAAAGAACTCATTATTGGCAACATTGACGAAGGAATTCGAACCAGATCCAAAAGGCGAGAAGAGTCGAGTGCTCTAGCACTTGTTTCAGAGATAGAACCAAAAAGTGTAGATGAAGCCTTGTATGATGAAAGCTAGATCGAAGCCATACAAGAAGAGCTCAGACGATTCAGCATCAACGATGTTTGGGAGCTGATTCCAAAACCTAAAGATAAATCTATAATCGGGACAAAATGGGTCTTCAGGAACAAGATGACCGAGAACGGAAAATTTGTCAAAAACAAAGCAAGACTCGTGGCCAAAGGATATACTCAAGAAGAAGGGATAGACTATGACGAGACCTATACACCAGTAGCGAGATTAGAAGCAATTAGATTATTACTTGCTTTTACTTGCTATAAAAATTTCAGGTTATTCCAGATGGACGTCAAAAGTGCCTTCCTTAATGGATTCATTCAAGAAGAAGTCTATGTGGAATAACCACTGGGATTTAAAGATCCAAGAAAGCCGACTCAATCTATAGATTGAAAAAGGCCTTGTATGGACTGAAGCAAGCACCTCGAGCCTAGTATGAAAGGTTGAGTAAGTTCTTAATACAAAATGGTTTTGAAAAAGGAAAAGTAGATACTACTTTGTTCATAAAGAGAGAAAGAAAAGATTTCTTACTGGTACAGATTTATGTAGATGATATTATCTTTGGTTCTCCTAATGAAAATCTATTCAAGAAATTTTCAAAGTCTATGTAAGATGAATTCGAGATGAACATGATGGGTGAGTTAACTTTCTTTCTGGGATTGCAAGTTAAATAGTCGAAGAAAGGTATATTCATTCACTAGGAGAAATATGCCAAAGACCTAATCAAGAAATTTGGGCTAGAGAATTGCAAAAAGACAGAAACATCTATGTCAAGTTCCTCGAAGCTGGACAAAAATGAAAAAAAGGGAAGAAAGTAAAACAGAAGCTTTACAGAAGCATGATCGGTTCTCTTCTTTACCTTACTGCATCTAGACCTGACATTTTGTTTAGTGTTTGCATATGTGCTAGATTTCAATTTGATCCCAGAGAATCTCATTTAAGTGTTGCAAAACACATCATAAAAAATGTGGCGACTTCTTCAAAGCTGGGTCTATGGTATCCAAAAGAATGAGACTTTACTCTTCTTGGATATTCAAACGTTGATCTAGCAGGTTGTAAAGTGGATAGAAAGAGCAATTCTGGAACTTGTCAATTGCTGGGAAATATGCTAGTGTCTTGGTTCTCAAGAAAGCAAAGTACTGTAGTTCTATCAACAGCTGAGGCAAAATATGTGGCTCTTGGGAGCTGTTGTTCTCAAATTCTGTGGATAATACAATAGCTAAGAGACTTTGGAATAGAAGAATCATGTACCGAGATCAAATGTGATAATACCAGTGCTATAAATCTCACTAAGAATCCAATTCTGCATTCATGGGCGAAGCACATAGAAATTCGACACAATTTTATAAGAGATCATGTCCAAAATGGGGAGATTATGATTCAGTTCATTGATTTGAAGAATTAGCTGGCGGACATCTTCACAAAGCCTCTGGAGAAAAATTTATTTGAATCTATTCGCACCAAATTGAATATTATTTATCATATGGAGTAAAGTCTGGAGTCGGCCAGACTTAGAATTTCCAGAAGCTACTTCAGTATGAGAATATTTCAAATCCAGGTATTTTATTTTTGGAATAAAAAGGTATGTTTAACCTAATCGTTGCTTGCCTTTTTATTTTCATCCTTTTCGAATTTTTGAATTTTTGGCAGTTTTTATTTCGAAAAGGTAGTTTTCTTTTTTCCTTATTACGGTTCGTTTATTTTCATTTGTTTCATCTTCTTTATATATATACCCTCTTATATTTCTTTCGAGCACTTCTTTTCGAAACCTTAAAATACAGACTCTATACTCTCTCTACACTCTCGTCTCTCAAGTTTGCTACGCAAGTTTTCATCTTTTTCACCCGAACTTGTTTGAGAAATCCTCCTAGGCTGGAAGAATGTCTTTCCAAAGGAAATCATCCCGGATCGCAAGCAAGGGACCACGAAATGTGCCTGAAGGACAGACACATTTTGATCTTACAGAAGAAGATTCTCCCCAGGCATCTCCACGGCACAATCCGAAGGACACTTTGCAGAATCCTCCTAATGAACTGTTGGAAGAGGAAGTTGAACAAGATGCTGTTTCTCTTTGTACCTTGACTTCCCAGGTTCTATTTAAATTTTATGGTCGTTTGAAATCAGGTGGTTCACTGATGTCCCTCATTACTGATTATCTAAGAGAGCACGGTTACAAAAATGAAACTTCGTTTCTGAGAACAATGGAGCATTTAGGAATAGCAAAGAAAGGAGCAGCAGATAAGGCTTTCCGTGACTTTCCTGTTGATTCTCGTTTTAGCACCTTCAATCAGCCTGAAAGCAAAGACTATGATGAGAAGATGTTCTCGAATTTTCAGCTGAGAATGGGCATTGCTGCTGAAATGCCTAGTGTAGGAACGAACCTTTTCTGTTCCAAGGATCACAAAAAGGTTTATCTCCAAATGCTGAAAAGAGGGGTGATGAACCCTCGATCGGTCGATTTTAACTTTTTAGATTCGATCAACGTGAATTTGAGGGAAAATTTGCTTTCCTTCAACTTGAAGACTTTTGCTCCGAGACAACCGTTGCTTATTCGGAGTTGACTGCCTTTTTCTATTCGAACCTTTCTTTTTTTAACTAGAATTGCTTTAAATTCACTGTGAGTGACAAAGAATATCTGGTGGATGTTGACACTTTGGCTAATGTTATTGGAGTGGAAAGGAGTGGCTTCCAACCAATAAATGTCTCAGTTGGTCATGCAACTAGATTCCTTGTTAAGGACATACTCCCCGAAGGAAACATCACTTATTCTAGAATTACAGCCTCAAATGTCTTGCTGCACAGAATCGTCATAAATTGCATCAGACCAAAGGTTGCTTCAAAAACTGATGTTTCCCGATTTGAAGCACGGCTTATGTTTGCTATCTCCAATGGCATGGGGTTTTCACTCCCTCATACTATCCTAATGCACATGTATAAGACTGCTATGAAGGATAAGGGACAGCTGCTTTACTCTGTGTTGGTTACAAATTTGTTTAGACATTTTCAAATCGAGTTTCTAGCCTTCTCTGCTCTAAAACTGTTGCTCCTATGGTTATATGACTAAAAATGGTTTCAAAGATGAGGCTAAAAGATCTGAACAAGGCTTTAGAGTGCTTGAAGAAGGCATCTTCTAGCAAAACCAAGGAAGAATCTGTTGCAAGGAAGCGAAAAGGTAAGGAAATTATGAAAGAACCTATCAAGAAGAGAAGATCTCTCATCATGTAGGACGAAGAGGATGATGATGATCTTACCATTTCTGCATTGGCCTTGAAAAATCTTCAAAGATTTGTTGGTTTTGAGAAACCCAAGGGGATAAGAGTGTTGGAGAAAACTCCTTAATAGTTTTGAAGTTGACAAAACTTATCCAAAGTCTAGTCTGAAGACTTCCAGACTCTAATGTCAAAGTCTGAAGACCGCCAGACTTTAGGTTCAAAGTTTGCCCACACCGACAGTTTCCAGACTAAAGAATGAAGATTTATCCAGATAAGAGATTATCTTTATTTCTGCAAGGATTTGATTCGTATGGCTTATGGATGATTTTATGGCTAGATATAGCACCTACATGATTGATTATTCTAATTGGAATCAATTCCGATAATCAAATCTTTTAGAAGACGAGTAAACTTGGAAAGTTCTACTTATGGAAACCAAAATCCTGATTGTATGGGCGAACAGGATTGACGGACTTTCATCACAATCATCAAATGACTCGAGATCTCCTTGATTGATTCTGTCCAACGGGTAAATTGGAAGAATTCCTTTGGAAAGTGCCAACGGTCGTGAAGGTATGAAGGAGTATTTAAGGCGGACTCTCTAGTTGTTCGAAAGTGTGCATGAAAGAAAAATTTCAAAGTCTGAAGCTTCCTAGTTCCTTACTATTCATTTACTAAGCTCATAACTGTACTCAAAAGAGAGAGCAAACCTTTGTGAGACTTTGTGAGAAAACAGTACAGTCTCTTCACCTTGAAGTCGAGATCATCAAGTTGTAAAACCTCTTTTGATTCTTAATGGAATCCAGCCAATAGGCTGTCAGCGTGGAGAGTGGACGTAGGCTTGATCTAAGCCGAATCATTATAAACCTTGTGTTCTTATTCTATTCCCTCAACTCCTTTATTTTGACTCGTAGCTCTATTTAACTGTTTAAGTTTAAACTCCTTTATTTGTTTGAAGTTTTATCAAACTGCTAAAGTCTGAATTCGTTCTTAGTCTGTGATTTATTATAAGCAAATTGCTTCTATTGAACTTTGCGAAAATTTTTGTTTACACCTATTCATCCCCTCTAGGTGTTATTACTAGCCCTTTCAATTGGTATTAGAGCCTGTGTGCTTATTCTATTGAAGTGTTTTTACTTCTAAAGCTAAAGATCTATGGCTAATATTTTGGCTCCAGGTTTGGTTGAAGGCCAAAGCAACACCAGACCGCCTTACTTTGATAGGAAGGAGTACAATGTTTGGAAAAACAAGATGAAGGCATTCCTAAGATCGAAAGATCCCCTGGAATGGGATGTGGTAGAAAAAGGGATCAATCACAAAGCTACATCAACCTTGGAAAGAGGAAAGGAAGTTGTAGATGTTGGTGAAATGATACAAGGAGAATTAACCAAGAGATAAGCTCTTGATGCTAAAGCTATTTACTCTTTATACTATGCCTTATCTCCTACTGAGTATAATCGAATTTCTTCCTGTGAAACAGCGAAAGAAGTTTGGGACATGTTGCATGTTACTTACGAAGGAACTGATCGAGTAAAGGAAACGAAAATCAATATTCTACTTGGACAGTACGAAACCTTCAAGATGAAGCCTGGAGAATCCATCACAGATATGTTCAGTCGCTTTACAGAGTTTGTAAACGGCCTAGCATATCAAGGATAGCCAATCTTAGGACCAATGAAGGTCAATAAACTGCTGCGTGGACTCTCCAAAGACTGAAATTACATAAAGACATCAATTAGAGAAATCCAGAGGATCATGCGTCTTTCAGTAGATGAACTTGTAGGCACACTTCAATCATATGAAGTGGAGCAAATCAATGAGGAAGAAGATCCCAAAGGTAAGAAGTCAATTGTTTTAAAATCTAACGATGATCCTGATGATACAAATTCAGAAGATGACATAGACGATGAAGAACTAGCACTCAAGATTAGGAAGTTTAGGAAGTTGAATAGAAAGGGAAGAAGATTCAATTGGAAGAAGCAGAGCACTCAAAAATTCTAGAACAAACTAACTGAGGACAATGAAATCAACAAAGATGTGATATGCTTCGAATGCAAGAAAAATGGGCACATCAGACCCAACTGTCCTCTGTTGAAGAAAAGAAAGGAAGAACTGAAAAATACAAAAGGCTTTCACAGCAGAAACATGGAGCGATACCGAATGCAAGGAAAGTGACGAAGAATATGCCAACATGTGTCTAATGGCTAATTTAGAATTAGACTCAAACCTTGAAATAGACTCTGATTCAGACTCAGACAAAGAAGTTGAGGTCACTATAAAAAAGAAAATCAAATGGTATTTGGATAGTGGTTGTTCGAGACACATGACTGGAGATTCAAGTTACTTTATAAAGCTTGTTCAAATAAATTGTGGAAAAGTCTCCTTTGGTGGAAACAGCAAAGGAAGAATTGTTGGATGTGGAATCGTGAAGATTGGAAACTTAACTATCAACAATGTCTCGTTGGTGGAAGGACCGAATTACAATCTACTCAGCATAAGTCAGCTTTGCGATAATGGATTCAAAATTAATTTCCAAGAAGGCATCTGTTCAGGAACAAGTAAAGACTTCTCTCAATTTTTCACTGGATGAAGGCATGGGAATATTTACCTTCTGGATATAAAACCAGAAAGTTCCCAGTGTCTTATATCCATTCAAGATGAAGCAAATCTTTGGCATTGAAAACTTGGTCATGTCAACATGAAACAGATTGCCAAGATTTCATCTAAGAAGCTTGTTCAAAGTCTCCCCAACCTGGCTTGTAAAAAATCTGAATTATGCACTCCTTGTGTTTTGGGAAAACAGGTTAGAAGTTCCTTTAAACCTATAAATCAAGTTTCTACTAATCGAGCTGTGCAGCTTCTATATATGGACCTCTTTGGATCAACCAGAACTCAAAGCATTAGTGGAAAGAGATATTGTCTAGTAATCGTTGATGATTACTCTCGCTTTACTTGGGTTTACTTTCTGGCAAATAAGTCTGAAGTATTCTCTCACTTTTCAAAGTTTTCTAAGAAGGTTCAAAATGAAAAATGATATGCTATTTCAAGCATACAAACAGACCATGGAGGTGAGTTTGAAAATCAAGACTTTGCAAAATTCTGTGATGAATCTAGTTTCCAGTATGTTTTTTCTTCTCCATATACTCCAAAACAAAATAGAGTTGTGGAAAGAAAGAAGAAATCATTGCAGGAGATGGCCAGAACCCTCTTAATTGAGAGCAAAATTTTCTCTCAATTTTGGGCTGAAGCAGTTTCTACAGTTTGCTACATCATCAAGAGAGTGTTCTTGAGGCCTATTCTAGAGAAAACTCCTTATGAAGTGCTTAAAGGGAAGAAACCAAATGTTTCTTACTTCCATGTATTTGGCTGTAAGTGTTATGTTTTGAAAAATGCAAATGATCAAACTGGGAAGTTTGAAGAAAGATCATATGAAGGAATTTTCCTTGGCTACCCAACCTCAAGCAAAGCATACAGAGTCTTTAACGAAAAGACTCAGTCCGTGGAAGAATCTATGAATGTCAAGTTTCAAGACTCTATGCAGAATCAATTAGATCAGACTCAACTTGAAGAATCTGAACCTGCTCCAGACTTTACAATGTCTACTTCCCCCGAAGTGATTCAAACTTCTGAAGATCAACATCGAGCAGAACTAGAAGATTCAACTGAAGCAGAGAATTAGCAAACTCTCAGACCAACCAACAACTGGAAGCATAAGTCAAGTCATCCCAAGGAACTCATCATTGACAACATTGATGAAGGAATTCGCACCAGATCCAAAAGGTGAGAAGAGTCTAGTGCTTTAGCACTTATTTTTGAGATAAAAACCACAAGTGTAGAAGAAGCCCTGTTTGATGAAAGCTGGATCAAAGTTATGCAAGAAGAGCTCAGATAGTTCAGCATCAACGATGTTTGGGAGCTAATTCCTAAACCTAAAGGTAAGTCTATTATAAGTACTAAATGGGTTTTCAAGAATAAGGTGGACGAGAAAGGAAAAATGGTCAGGAACAAAGCAAGACTCGTGGCCAAAGGAAATACACAAGAAGAAGGGATAGATTATGAGGAGACCTATGCACCAGTAGTGAGGTTAGAAGCAATTAGATTATTACTTGCTTTTGCTTGTTATAAAAATTTCAGGTTATTCCAAATGGACGTAAAATGTGCATTCCTAAATGGATTTATCCAAGAAGAAGTCTATTTGGAACAACCACTTGGATTTGAAGATCCAAGAAAGCCAGACTCAGTCTATAGACTGAAAAAGGCCTTGTATGGACTGAAGCAGGCACCTCAAGCATGGAATGAAAGGTTAAGTAATTTCCTAACCCAAAATGGTTTGCTAAAGGAAAGGTAGATATTACTTTATTCATAAAAAGAGAGGGTAAAGATTTTCTGCTGGTTCATATTTACGTTGATGATATTATTTTTGGATCTCTTAATGAAAATCTATGCAAGAAATTCTCTAGATGTATGCTGGATGAATTCGAGATAAGTATGATGGGTGAGTTAACATTCTTTCTGGGATTGTAAGTTAAACAATCGAAGAAAGGAATCTTTATTCACCAAGAGAAGTATGCAAAAGATCTCATCAAGAAATTTAGATTGGAGAAATGCAAAAAGATAGATCTCATCAAGTTCTTCGAAGCTGGACAAAGATGAATGAGGAAAAAATGTAGAACATAAGCTTTACATGAGCATTATTGGTTCGCTTCTTCACCTTACTGCATCTAGACCTGACATTTTGTTTAGTGTTTGCATCTGTGCTAGATTCTAATTAGATCCCAAAGAATCTCATTTAAGTGCTGCAAAACGCATCATCAAATATGTTGCAACTACTCCAAAGCTAGGGCTGTGGTATCCCAAAGAAGGAGACTTTACTCTCCTTGGATATTCAAACGCAGATTTAGCAGGTTGTAAAGTTGATGGAAAGAGTACTTCTGGTACTTGTCAACTACTGAGCAACAAGCTGGTGTCTTGGTTCTCAAGGAAGCAAAGTACCGTAGCTCTATCAATAGCAGAAGCAGAGTATGTGGCTCTTGGGAGCTATTGTTCTCAAATTTTATGGATAAGGCAATAGCTAAGAGACTTTGGAATTGAAGAATCGTGTACTAAAATCAAATGCGACAACACCAGTGCCATTAATCTCATGAAGAATCCAATCCTTCACTCAAGGGAAAAACATATAGAGATTCGACACCATTTTATAAGAGATCATGTTCAAAATGGAGAGAAGTCTATTTGAGTCTATTCGCACCAGTCTGAATATGATATTCTCTACCGGTTAAAGTCTGAAGGTGGTCAGACTCAGAAAATTCATAAATTACTTCAGTAAGTTAATATCTCCTCATTGCAGGTAATTTAATTTTAGCACAAAAAATTTAATAGGTATGATTGATTTTTTGAATCATTACTTGCCTATTTTATTTTTGGAAATTATCCTTTTCGAATTTTTGGTAGTTTTTATTTTCGAAAAAAGACAGTTTATTTTTTTCCTTTATGACGGTTCATATAACCCATTTCATTTGCTTTATGTATCGTCGAGTCTTTCTTCTCCATTTACGTTTTCACAAACCCTATAATACAGAATTCCTACTCTCGCACTTTTACTCTCAAGTTTGCTCTACAAGTTTTCACCTTTTTCAAACGAACGAGTTTGAGAAATCCTCCTCGACTGTGAAGATGTCTTTCCAAAGGAAGTCGTCTCGGATTGCAAGTAGGGGACCACAGATAATGCCAGAGGGTCCTACTCATTTTGACTTGACCAAGGAAGAAGATTCTCCTCAACAACAACAACAACAACAATATTCTGCACAGCGTGCTACTCAAAATCCTTTGCGCCAACCAGTGGAAGAGGAAGTCGTGGAAGATGTCGAACCAGTAAGGACATTAAAACCCCAGTTTCTCTTTAAACTCTACAATCAGTTGAAGCAGGGTGGAAGTGCCATGTCTTTTATTTATGAATTTTTGAAAGAAAGAGGATATAAGAATGAGACTCTGTTTTTGCGAACAATGGAAAGATTAGGCATAGCACTTGAAGGAACGGCAGATAGAACGTTTGCTAATTTTCCAGTTGATCCATGTTTTAGTCCTTTTAATCAGCCAGAGACAAAGGACGATGATGAGAGAATGTACGCGAATTTTCAGCCTAGAATGGGCGTTGCTGCTGATGTACGTGGTGATGAAACAAGTTTGTTTCGTTCTAAAGATCACAAAAAGACTTACTCGAAATTGCTGAAAAGAGGGGTGATGAACTCTTGATCTGTGGACTTTGATTTCTTGGATTCTTTGAAGGTGAACCTAAGGGAGAAGCTGACTCTCCTTTAACTTGAAAGTTTTTGCTCTGAGACTTATGTTGCTTACCCTGAATTAACTGCATATTTCTATTCGAACTTGTCATTTTTTGACACGAATATATTTTGCTTTACTGTGAGGGAAAAAGAGTTCGTGGTGGATGTGGACACATTGGCGGATGTTATTGGTGTGGAAAGAGAGAGTTTCCAACCAATAAAAGTGTCTGTTGGTCATGCAACAAGTTTTCTTGTGAAGGACAAACTTTCTGAAGGCAACATTACCTATTTCAAAATGTCTGCCTCCAACATTTTGCTGCACAAGGTTGTGATCAATTGCATCTGATCCAAGTCAACCTCCAAGACAGATGTCTCTCGTTCTGAAGCAAAACTGATGTTCGCCATTAGTAATGGGATGAAGTTCTCGTTGCCAAACACAATCCTTATGCACATGTACAAGACAGTTGTGAAGGATAAGGGACAACTCCCTTACTCAGCGCTGGTCACCAAATTGTTTAAACACTTTCAAATTCAGTTTCCAGCATCTCTCTATGTTCGAACCATTGCTCCTATGGTTATAGGATTGAAGATGGTATCAAAGATGAGATTGAAGGAACTGAACAAAGCTTTGGAGCGCTTGAAGGAGAAGTCCCCCAGCAAAACAAAACAAGACTCTGCTGCAAAGAAAAGGAAAGGCAAGGAGCCTATGGGTGAATCTATCAAGAAGAGAAGAGCCCTTATCTTGTAGGACGAAGAGGATGAGGATGATCTTACTCTCTTTGCATTTGCCTTGAAAAATCTTCGGAATTTTGTTAGTTTTGAGCAGCCACAGGACAGAGAGGAAAGAGGACGAGAAGAAACAGAGCAAAGAAGTGAAGGAAGAGAAGAGAGAAGAGAAGAACGTGAAGAAAGAAGAGAAGAGGAAAGAGAAAGAGAAAGAAGAGAAGAAAGAGAAGAAGAAAGAGAAGCATAAGAGGAAGAGGGTCAAGATGACTCTATTGAACCAACGTTTGCAATTTCTTTGTCAGAAGATTCTGAGAAGACTCGGAGTGGAACTGCAAGAGATGGAAGAGAAAAAGAACATCACTTGGGAGTTGATACTGAGAAGGAACAAGAAGAATAATTCTTTTCTCCACCTGTAGGCATGGAAACATGGGGAGTTGCTAAGAAAATAGGTACTTCTTCTTCTCCTGTTTTTTCTAGTGATAATGTTAGCAGATCTCCTGTCGATCTAGAGGATGTCTATACCTCTCATTTTCCTGAAGCTAATGTTGAGGCATCCTCTCCAAGTTTTGGTGATCGACGTGCTGACGTTTTCTCATCCTTTCATGCTCCACAAACTGAATGTGCTGATGCTGGTGCACAAACAAAACTTACTGCAGACTTTCAAAGGTTGCTAGAGCTCCTTTTGGAGTTGAAAGCACAGTAATATGGAATGGAAAGTGAAATCAAGAACCTTCAATCCGTTTTGCATTCTACCTCAGTTTCTCTCCATGATAATGTACAGTCTTTAAAACAACAAGTTTCTCAAACTGCAAAAAGTGAAGATGTTGGGAAGCTGAAAGAGATAGTGCGGAAGCTGGAGGAAACTGTTAAGTCTATGGGGGATTTCCAACTTGTTCGAATTCCAAGACAGCTTTGATTTCATTCTATCCGTTCTTTTGACCTTAATTTTCTCCATACTTTTTGCTACTGACAAAAAGGGGGAGAGAATGTGCAGATTTAACTTTTGTTTGAATTAACTTTTGGTGCTGTTGAACTGTTGAACTTTTGTCGAACTTATCTTTTGTTTGACTGTTGAACTTTTGTTGTTTGGTTGTTTGTTGAACTTTTTTACGGTTGCAGCAACTTGCTTTTGTGATATTGATTATGGATGGATGAGTTGTTTAAATCTTGATTTTTTTTAGATTAACATATTTTCTGTGGTTGCAGAATCAATGCTATCCAGATCCTAATCAACTTATGTTCATAAGATATTATGTATTGCCTAAGAGTTGTTTTGCAGGTCAAAAGTTCTCAAATCTGCAGGATAGTTTTGTCACAATCAAAAATGGGGAGATTGTTGGAGAAAACTCCTTAATAGTTTTGAAATTGACAAAACTTATCCAAAGTCTAGTCTGAAGACTTCCAAACTCTAATGTCAAAGTCTGAAGACCGCCAGACTTTAGGTTTCAAGTCTGCCCACACTGACAGTTTCCAAACTGAAGAATGAAGACTTATCCAGATACGAGATTATCTTTATTTCTTCAAGAATTCAATTCGTATGGCTTTATGAATGATTTTATGGCTGGATATAGCACTTAGATGATTGATTATCCTAATTGGAACAAATTCCGATAATTAAATCTTTTGGAAGACGAGTAAACTTCGAAAGTTCTACTTATGGAAACTAAGATCTTAATTGTATAGGCGAATATGATTAAGCTTTCCTCACAATCATCAAACGACTCGAGATCTCCTTGATTGATTCTGTCCAACGGGTAGATTGGAAGAATTCCTTTGGAAAGTGCCAACGGTCATGAAGACATGAAGGAGTATTTAAGGCGGACTCTCTAGTTGTTCGAAAGTGTGCGTGAAAGAAAAATTTCAAAGTCTGAAGCTTCCTAGTTCCTTGCTATTCATTTACTGAGCTCATAACTGTACTCAAAAGAGAGAGCAAACCTTTGTGAGAATTCGTGAGAAAACAGTACAGTCTTTTCACCTTAAAGTCGAGACCATCAAGTTCTAAAACCTCTTTTGATTCTTAGTGGAATCCAGCCCATAGGCTGTTAGCGTGGAGAGTGAACGTAGACTTGATCTAAGCCGAACCACTACAAACCTCGTGTTCTTATTCTATTCCCTCAACTCCTTTATTTTGACTCGTAGCTCTATTTAACTGTTTAAGTTTAAACTCCTTTATTTGTTTGAAGTTTTATCAAATTGCGAAAGTTTGAATTCGTTCTTAGTATGTGATTTTCTATAAGCAAGTTGCTTCTATTGAACTTTGCGAAAATTTTTGTTTACACCTATTCACCCCCCTCTAGGTGTTATTACTAGCCCTTTCAAAGAGAAGGAGGGAAAGCAGACACAAAGCAAAGAAAAGAAGACAGAGAAGAAGCAGAGCCAAAAAAAGAAGAACCAGGAAGAGAAGAAGAAGCAAGAGAAGAGGAAGAAAGAGAAGAAGCAGAAAGAGAAGCAGCAGAGGAAGAGGGTCAGGATGACTCCTATGAGACAATGGTAGTAGTATCCTTATCTGAGGATTCTGAAGCAACAAGGAGCATCCAAATAGGAGAAAGAAGAAGTTTTCTTCCAAGACTTTCGTGTCGGAACTGAGAAAGAACAAGAAGAAGTTTTCTTTTCTCCACCTGTAAGCAAGGAAACAGGGGGAGTTCGTGAGAAAAGAGGTACTTCTTCTCTTATTTTTGCAAGTGATGTATCAGTTGATCTCCTGTCGATCCAGAAGAAGTCCATGCTTCTCATTTTCCTGAAGGTGATATTGGAGAATCTACTCCAAGTCTTGGAAGTAGAGGAGTTGATGTTCCCTCATCCTTCCACACTCCACGAACTGAACGTGCTCAGGCTAGTGCACAAACAGAACCTATTGCAGACTTTCAAAGGCTACTCGAGCTCCTTCTGGAGATGAAAGCACAACAATATGGAATGGAGTGTGAGATCCAGAACCTTCACTCCGTTTTGCAATCTACTTCAGTTTCTCTCCATGAGAATGTACAGTCTTTAAACTTTCAAGTTCAAGGTTTACAACATCAAGTTTCATAGACTGCCAAGATTGAAGATGTTGAGAATGTGACATCCAGATTTCGTTGGACCTCGAATATGTAACTGTCCGAGACAGGTTGACGAATTTGTCGTCGGACTACGTCATTGACATCAATTACGACTCTTCTTCATCACCACACTCGCCGTAACAAAACGTCATGTTTTGTCATGTTCTCGTGATAGCTCCTCATCTAAATTTCTCACTTAACACAGTCGGCTATGAAGACACGTTAACCCCGAGCGGCCTTGCACATCGACCGAGCTGAAGGCCCGTAGCATGCAACGACCATGCGTATGTCCGCAGCATCTTCTCCATGCAAGAATGAAGCAACCGAAGGCCCACGTTCACAGCGCCATGCACGCATTCTTCCTCATCGAATGGCCATACAGCCACGTCCACTACTCTCCCTCTTGAAGACATGAAGACCATTTGTTCATGCAGCCCATGCGCACGTCGAATGGAGAGTCAACAAGACAAAGTTGTTGACCCATGCAACAATATGAAGCCCACGTATATGGCCCACACGGATTAGGACCATGGAACCGAGATGCTCCATGCACGTTTCCTCTTCAGGGGTCAACAATTCGGAGAAGTTGACCTCTGTTGCCACGTTCGCTGCATGGAGATGGGTTGGCCAGCGGAAGCCACGCAGCAGCTCATCGTGCGCTGGCAAAGGAAGGCCCGGATGAAGGCCCACGTCTTCTCCACCTGGCTCCGCTTCTTGCCGCCACCACACCTGTTGTTTATTGACTAAATTAGTCAACTAAATGAGAAAATTGACGGAGGAGAAGCCACGTCCTCCCTCCCTCGGTGGCCAGCGGTCGAAGACCTCTCATGCAGGGAGACACATCTGCATGCCATGATCAACGTGGAAGCAGCCCACAGCTCTTGCTGCCTCGGTGTCTTCGGCTGTTGACTAGAAGAGTCAACAAGCCAATTTTCGAAAAGAACAAGACCGCCAGTGGAAGAAACAGCAAAGGGAGAGGGAGAGAACCGCGAGCGAGAGAGAAAGAGAGAGAGCGGCAAGTGAGGAGAGAAACCGAGAGAGAGAATAGAGGGCGCGAGAGAGTGAGTGGCGAGAGAAAGGAAAGGGACCGCTCCCTTCGTCGTGTACGCGCAGCCACCGTCCCCGTCGCGCCAATCCAGCCGTCCCACAACCTCAGCCACGTCCGCAAAACCGCGAGCTTCCGAACCTCTCGCCATCGCATCGTGGTCACCGTGAACCGGTTTTTGCGCTAAACCGGTGAGTTTATGCACTAAACTCTTCTTAGTAGGCTAATGACGTCTAAGGGGTGTTTAGATTTAATTAATTAGGAATTATGTGGTTAGTTAGATTAATTTAGTGATTTAATTATGCAACTATGCATGTTAGGTGGTTAGATTAGATTAAGTGAGGCCTAGATAAATTGTATTATTTATCGAGAAGGGTTCGGGAATTTTCCGGATCCGTATCGGTATTTAATTTAGTGATTTCAGCTTGGGTTGGTAATTTTAGAATTTAAATTGGATTATGTAATTAATTTTAGAAATTAATTAATTATTAATTATTTTTCCGAAAAATTAGGCCGAGACAGTCGGTGACCGAAATTTCGTGCTGATTGCAATGGTGTGGTTAATTTCTGCAATTGAGTGTTACATGCAAATTGAGTGCTGATTGGAATTTTGAGTATTTAATTCCAAAAATTGTGAATTTCAATATTTATTCAGAAAATCCCGAGTGTTGGGTTTTAAACACCGAAAATGGTTTTATATACTATATAAACCAGTGGGATTTAAAAAAAAAGAAGGTTATGAATTTTCCGGGTCCAATCTGACTGTGTACCCACGTATGACTATTTTCACCAGGTCCGGTATCACTATTTTAACTGAGGCATTTGAGTGCAATGCATAGTGCACTGGGCCGAGATTGATTGGTCATGTGATGGTTAAGAGAACCCGCCCCCGAACTGTGTCGGATGGATGTTACCTTATATGGGATACCCACTCATTGGGTTTCGGGTCGTAGTAGAGGCTGAACCTATGCTCCTTTGGGAAAGCCGTCTTTGAGAGACATAGCCGTGCTCAATGGGGTGAGACGATGCCTGGCAACACTAGTAGACTGCCGAACTTCAAGTAGGCCGTGCCCTAGAGCGGGTGTAATTATCAATTGGAACGCGTGTTGAGTGAAATATTTGCGCCGGATTATGGGACAAAATTGTGTGACATGGTATGGGACGTGTCATAACGATTTGGCCCTATAATCTGGACCCATGTGATTTATTGAGTTGAGTAATGCGTTTCAATGGTTATGTACATCGATGTTATGCATAATGTATATGAACTGTGCTAACCTGCAGGGTGGAACTGAGACGAGGTAAGTGCTCTATGCTAAATGCGTGATTGTGTGGTTAGGGCGCCTCTGGGCGTATTTCCCTCATAATCGGG
Organism: Eucalyptus guilfoylei; assembly: GCA_016097605.1. Taxonomy (NCBI): domain Eukaryota; kingdom Viridiplantae; phylum Streptophyta; class Magnoliopsida; order Myrtales; family Myrtaceae; genus Eucalyptus; species Eucalyptus guilfoylei. Next base: position 49,454,839 of record CM027865.1, on the reverse strand, counting down.
GTTTAGAGCGTGAACTTGCTGAGATTTATATCTCAGCCCGTCGTGGGATAATTTTTCGGAACCGTAGAGTGGAGGACCTGGAGTCGTGCTGAGGTGATATGAAGTGTAGGTCAGTTAGGATCGCTTCTTTTTGGAGAGCCAGTCTTTTGTAGTCTCTTGGTCAAAGACTCTGTACATGACTCAGTTGGTTTATGAAAGTGTGTTTTGTTTGTAAATCTGTTGTCTTGCTTTTCTATCCCAAGCTATTGATGTCAAGGGATTAGTAATTCGCTTCCGCATGTGCAATAAAATGAAAGGGTTGGCGACTCGTCCTAGGAAGTCGCATTTTAATTGACCATTCAGGGATGGGTGCGCCCTCGAGGATCGGGGCGTGACATCCCCGTTTAATGGTATCAGAGCGAGGTTTGTGTTTGGAGTGATAAAGTGCGATGGGTTCATGGGATAGTTAGTAGGAATGACATATATTTTATGCTGATGCATGTGAGTGATAGCTGTTGGTAGATTGGTTGTGGGATCACTTAGTTTCTAATTCTGTATGGAATTGGGAACCGGTTTTGTAGAGAGTCTACAACATGAGTGATCAGGAGCCGAGAACTCCTAAGCAGAGGACCTTATCTTTAGTGACTCGGGCTAGGATGTCGACTACGGTCGATGCCCGAGGTGGTCAAGGTAGAGCGTAGGCTGAGGCTAGCTTGAGTGGAGTAGCACCACCTCCAATTGGTGCTGGGGTAGTAGCCCCTAATGATCCGAGAATGGACGGGATCATGCAAGCGCTAGAGACAATAGGAAATTTGATGGAAAGACAAGCTCAGCAACAACTTGGAGTAGAACGCCGTACTCAAGGACTGGTGGAACAATTCCTGAAGTTGAAACCACCTAAGTTTTCTGGAATGGGAAGTCCTGAGGAGGCGGAACAATGGATTGAGGGAATAGAGCATATTTTCCGGTTATTGAACTGTAATGATGCTGAGAAGATTATTTTGGCAGAGTACCAATTGGAGGGAAATGCAAAATTTTGATGGAGAGCTTCAAGAGACACGATCTTTCCACCCGGTACTGACATAAACTGGGATGAGTTTGTTAAAGCTTTCAATAGAAAGCATTTCTATGATTGTGCCAGAGATAAGAAAATCACAGAATTTGTTCAGTTAGAACAGAGGGAGCTGACGGTAGACCCATATGAAGCAAAATTTTCTGAACTGTCTAGGTATGCTCCTAGGTTGATTAAGGATCGAGAGGAAAAGGCTAAGAGATTCCTGAAGGGGATAAGAACTTATATTAGGAAACAAATAGTGCCTCTGAATATGAGGGATTATAATGAAAATTATGAAGGGGCACAGTTGGTGGAGCGGGAATTAATGTGAGAGCAATCAAAGTCTAGGAGGCAATCGACCTTTAGTGATGTTCGACGAGGTAAGAGACCCTATCCAGACCAAGGTTAGCCTTGAGAATCTAAGAAAAAGAGTAACTTTGAGAATTTTGGAAAAGTTGAGAGTGGCCCGACTTAATGGAAAGTACCCTACCAGAGTAATACTTGTCAGAGGTGTGGTGGACAACATGGGTCAGGACCTTGTAATAGCCAACTGAGATGTTATGGTTGTGGGCAGATAGGACACTTTAAGAGAAATTGTCCACAAGATAAGTCGCAGTCGAATGTTAGCTCGGTGCGACAAGTGCAGCAACGTGCAGCTGGACCACACCTACCAAGGAATCCACAAAGGCCACTAGCACAAGGATGGGTGTATGCGGTCACCCAAGAGGAAGCGGAAGCTTACAAAAATGTTATCTTAGGTACGATTTCTATAGCTGATAAGAAGGTATATGTGTTATTTGACTCGAGTGACACGCATTCAATTGTGTCTGAGAGATATAGACGATTGTCAGAAATAGGAACCTAATCTTTAGATATGCCTCTTTGTATATCTACACCGCTGAAGAACATGGTGTTGTCCACATTAGTATGTGGAACGTGTAAGATAACCATAAGGGAACAGGATCTGGAGATGGACTTGGTAGTGATAGTTATGTATGGCTTTGACGTCATCATAGGGATGGACTAGCTCCGTAAGCAACGGACTAGGATGAATGATCTCCTGGGATAGTACTTAGCCATGCGCCAAAGGATAAAACCGTGAGGCTTAGTATGGGATAGGCCAAAGCGGATAATATCTTTGTAAGTTAGTCCCTATCGAAACGAGACCCTCCAGTGGATGTGTAGTTCGGATTCAAACCAAGCGAAAGCTGGTGTACCTGCAATGACCCGATCCGATGAGGGCGAGGAGTGGACGCCAAGGCCAGAGCGCCTGATCAAAGAGCGGCTCATGGCAAGCTTCTAGAATGGCAAAAGGGGACAGGAATGAACCGAATTATGAACTGAACTGGGAAGACAGTGTTTCTGGGGTAATTTTATCAGAGTAGCGTAGTGGAAGCATGGTTGAGCTTGTAGAACTCTTGTTTGTGAAAAAGAAGGACGGGTTGATGCGTTTGTGCATTGATTATAGGCAATTGGATCACGTGACTGTTAAGAATAAGTACCCATTGCCTATAATTGATGACCTATTCGACCAACTGTAAGGAAGTTCGGTCTTTTCTAAAAATTGACTTGAGGTCATGATACCATCAATTAAGGATTAAGAGAGAAGACATTCCTAGGCTCACATTTAGGACTCGCTATGGATATTACGATTTCCTAGTTATGCCACTTGGATTGACGAATGTCCCAGCTGCATTCATGAACCTAATGAATAGGGTATTCAAGCCCTATTTGGACCAAATTGTGATTGTCTTCATTGATGATATCCTGATATATTCTAAAAGACCCGAAGAACATGCGCAACATCAAAGCGTAGTGTTGCAAATAGAGACCATTAGATATACCAGAATGGAAATGGGACCATGTGACGATGGATTTTGTGCAAGGATTACCAAGGATGTCAAGTGGCCACGACTCCATCTGGGTGATAGTAGATCGCCTGACTAAGTCTGCCCATTTCCTAGCAGTTCATGTAGACTATTCGATGGACAAATATGTAAGCCAAATAGTACGCTTACATGGTATTCTTGTAACTGTTACATCGGATCAAGACTCAAGATTCACTTCAAACCTTTGGTGAAGTCTTCAAACCGCCTTAGGGACCGAGCTTCAATTTATTACTGCTTTTAACCTACAGACGGATGGACAAACGGAAAGGGTGATCCAAGTACTAAGGGACATGTTAAGAGCCTGCGTGATTGATTTTAAAGGAAACTGGGATGAAAAAATTGCACTTAGTAGAATTCGCCTATAACAACAGTTTTCATAAAAGTATAGGCATGGCTCCCTATGAGGCATTATATGGGAGGAGATGTAGGATCCCCATCTGTTGGAATGAGGTAGGTGAAAGAAAACTGACAGAATCAGAACTAATACAAATTTCTACAGAGGCTGTTGAGATCATTAGGAAAAGACTTAAGACAGCCCAAAGTTGACAGAAAAGTTACGCAGATAAGCGTAGGAGACCCTTGGAATTTAACGTGGGAGGCCACGTATTTCTTAAGGTATCCCCGATGAAAGGAATACCACGATTCATAATAAAGGGAAAGTTGAACCCCAAATTTGTTGGACCTTTTGAGATCCTTGAAAGGATTAGGGACATAGCTTATAGGCTAGCATTACCTCCTAAGCTAGAAAAATTTATATGATGTGTTCCAAGTGTCGATGCTGAGGAAGTATTAGCTTGACCTTGGACATATACTCGATCATGAAGCCATCAAAGTGGATGAGCAAGTGAAGTACCTGGAAGCGCCGATCCAGATATTGAACCGGAAGGAGAAAATTCTCCGAATGAAGAAAATTCCGCTAGTTAAGACCTTAGGGCGATGCCACAACGTGGAAGAGACCACATGGGAAAGCGAAAAGGAAATGAGGCAAAGGTACCCTCAAATTTTCAAAGAGTCGTAAGAGACGTACAATTTCGAGGATGAAATTCCCTAAGGAGGGGAGATTTCTGACATCCAGATTTCGTCGGACCTCGAATATGTAACTGTCTGAGACAGGTCAACGAATTTGTCGTTGGACTATGTCATTGACACCAATTAGGACTCCGCTTCATCACCACACTCGCCGTAACAAAATGTCATGTTTCGTCACATTCTCGTGATAGCTCCTCATCTAAATTTCTCGCTTAACACGGTCGGCTATGAAGACACGTTAACCCCGAGCGGCCTTGCACATCGACCGAGCTGAAGGCCCGTAGCATGCAACGGCCATGCATATGTCCGCAGCATCTTCTCCATGCAAGAATGAAGCAACCGAAGGCCCACGTTCACAGCGCCATGCACGCATTCTTCCTCATCGAATGGCCATACAGCCACGTCCGCTACTCTCCCTCTTGAAGACATGAAGACCATTTGTTCATGCAGCCCATGCGCACGTCAAATGGAGAGTCAACAAGACAAGGTTGTTGACCCATGCAACAATATGAAGCCCACGTATATGGCCCACACGGATGAGGACCATGAAACCGAGATGCTCCATGCACGTTTCCTCTTCAGGGGTCAACAATTTGGAGAAGTTGACCTCTGTTGCCACTTTCGCTGCATGGAGATGGGTTGGCCAGCGGAAGCCACGCAGCAGCTCATCGTGTGCTGGCAAAGGAAGGCCCGGATGAAGGCCCACGTCTTCTCCACCTGGCTCCGCTTCTTGCCGCCACCATACCTGTTGTTTATTGACTAAATTAGTCAACTAAATGAGAAAATTGACGGAGGAGAAGCCACGTCCTCCCTCCCTCGGTGGCCAGCGGTCGAAGACCTCCCATGCAGGCAGACACATCTGCATGCCATGATCAACGTGGAAGCAGCACGCAGCTCTTGCTGCCTCGGTGTCTTCGGCTGTTGACTAGAAGAGTCAACAAGCCAATTTTCGAAAAGAACAAGACCGCCAGTGGAAGAAACAGCAAAGGGAGAGGGAGAGAACCGCGAGCGAGAGAGAAAGAGAGAGAGCGGCAAGTGAGGAGAGAAACCGAGAGAGAGAATAGAGGGCGCGAGAGAGTGAGTGGCGAGAGAAAGGAAAGGGACCGCTCCCTTCGTCGTGTACGCGAAGCCGCCGTCCCCGTCGTGCCGATCCAGCCGTCCCACAACCTCAGCCGCGTCCGCAAAACCGCGAGCTTCCGAACCTCTCGCCATCGCATCGTGGTCACCGTGAACCGGTTTTTGCGCTAGACCGATGAGTTTATGCACTAAACTCTTCTTAGTAGGCTAATGACGTCTAAGGGGTGTTTAGATTTAATTAATTAGGAATTATGTGGTTAGTTAGATTAATTTAGTGATTTAATTATGCAACTATGCATGTTAGGTGGTTAGATTAGATTAAATGAGACCTAGATAAATTGTATTATTTATCGAGAAGGGTTCGGGAATTTTCCGGATCCGTATCGGTATTTAATTTAGTGATTTAATTATGCAACTATGCATGTTAGGTGGTTAGATTAGATTAAATGAGACCTAGATAAATTGTATTATTTATCGAGAAGGGTTCGGGAATTTTCCGGATCCGTATCGGTATTTAATTTAGTGATTTCAGCCTAGGTTGGTAATTTTAGAATTTAAATTGGATTATGTAATTAATTTTAGAAATTAATTAATTATAAATTATTTTTCCGGAAATTAGGCCGAGACAGTCGGTGACCGGAATTTCATGCCGATTGCGATGGTGTGGTTAATTTCTACAATTGGGTGTTAAATTATGCAAATTGAGTGCTGATTGGAATTTTGAGTATTTAATTCCAAAAATTGTGAATTTCAATATTTATTCAGAAAATCCCGGGTGTCGGGTTTTAAACACCGAAAATGGTTTTATATACTATATAAACCAGTGGGATTTTAAAAAAAAAGTATAAACCAGTGGGATTTTAAAAAAAAAGAAGGTTATGAATTTTCCAGGTCCAATCTGACTGTGTACCCACGCATGACTATTTTCACCGGGTGTTTTTAATAAGAAGAGAATAGGCCGGGATCACTATTTTAACTGAGGCATTTGGGTGCAATGCATAGTGTCCTGGGCCGAGATTGATTGGTCGTGTGATGGTTAAGAGAACCCGCCCCCGAACTGTGTCGGATGGACGTTACCCTATATGGGATACCCACTCATTGGGTTTCGGGTCGTAGTAGAGGCTGAACCTATGCTCCTTTGGGAAAGCCGTCTTTGAGAGACGTAGCCGTGCTCAATGGAGTGAGACGATGCCTGGCAATACGAGTAGACCGCCGAACTTCAAGTAGGCCGTGCCCTAGAGCGGGCGTAATTATCAATTGGAACGCGTGTTGAGTGAAATATTTGCGCCGAATTATGTGACAAAATTGTGTGACATGGTATGGGACGTGTCATAACGATTTGGCCCTATAATCTGGACCCATGTGATTTATTGAGTTCAGTAATGCGTTTCAATGGTTACGTACATCGATGTTATGCATAATGTATATGAACTGTGCTAACCTGCAGGGTGGAACTGAGACGAGGTAAGTCCTCTATGCTAAATGCATGATTGTGTGGTTAGGGCGCCTCTGGGCATATTTCCCTTCTAATCGGGGTTTAGAGAGTGAACTCGCTGATATTTATATCTCACCCCGTCGTGGGATAATTTTTCAGGACCGTAGAGCGGAGGACCTGGAGTCGTGCTGAGGTGATATGAAGTGTAGGTCAGTTAGGACCGCTTCTTTTTGGAGAGCCAGTCTTTTGTAGTCTCTTGGTCAAAGACTCTGTACATGACTCAGTTGGTTTATGAAAGCGTGTTTTGTTTGTAAATCTATTGTCTTGCTTTTCTATCCCAAGCTATTGATGTTAAGGGATTAGTAATTCGCTTCCACATGTGCAATAAAATGAAAAGGTTGGCGACTCGTCCTAGGAAGTCGCATTTTAATCGACCATTCAGGGATGGGTGCGCGCTCGAGGATCGGGGCGTGACAGAGAAGCTGAAAGAGACTGTGTGAAAGCTAGAGGAGACAGTTACGTCAATGGGGAATTTTCAGCTTGTTCGAATTCCAAGAAAAATTTTCATCCTATTTGTTTTTAATCTTGATGTCCTCCACTTTTTGCTGCTGACAAAAAGGGGGAGAGAAAGTGTAGATTTACTTTTACTCGTGATTGTGTGATTGCACTTTTGATCGTTGTAGATTTGACTTTTTGTGACTTTGTTTGACTGATAACTCTGCAACAACTTGTGTGATGATCATGAATGTGGATGGATGTGGATGTTTTAATCTTGGTGTTTGATTATCTTTCAAGATTAACATGTTTTCTGTAGTTGCAGAATCGATGCCATCCATAGATCCCTATCTATTTGTCTTATAGATATCATGTACTGCTAAAGTGTTGTTTTGCAGGTTATAAGCTCTTAAATCTGCAGGGAAGTTTTGTCACCATAAAAAAGGGAGAGACTGTTAGAGAATACTCTTTTGCTGTTTTGAAGTTGACAAAACTTATTCAAAGTCTATTCTGAAAATTTCCAGACTTCTATATCAAAGTCTGTTGGTTACCAGACTTTAGTGTTAAAGTCTGAAGTCTCCCAGACTTTGTGTCAAAGTCTAGCCACTCTGACAAATTCCAGACTGAACGCTATTGAAGAATGAAGATTTATTCAGATGCAAGATTTGGTTTATTCTTCAAGAGTTCGATTCTTATTGCTTATGGATAGCTTACTGGATGGATATATCACCTACGAGATTGATCATCTTTATTGGAATCAATTTCGTTGAATCAAATCTTTTCGGACTATAAGTAATTATGAAAATAATCTACTTATGGAAATCAAAATCCTGATTGTATGGGCGAACATGATTGACGGGTTTTCATCACAATCTTTAAATAGCTCGAGATCTCCTTGATTGATTCTGTCTAATGGGTAGATTGGAAGAATTCCTTTGGAAAGTGCCAACGGTCGAGAAGGCATGAAGGAGTATTTAAGGAGGACTCTCCAGTTGTTTGATAGAGTCCGTGAAAGAGAAATTTCAAATTCTGAAACTTTCCAGTTCCTTGTTAATTCAAATACTGAGCTCATAGCTGTATACAAAAGAGAAACTGATAGTGAGACTTCGTGAGAAACCAGTAGAGACTTTTTACTGTGAAGTCGAGATCGCACTGCTGTAAAATCTCTTTTGATTCTTAGTGAAATCCAACCGGTAGGCTGTCAGCGTGGAAAATGGACGTAAGCTTGATCTAAGCCGAACCACTATAACTTCTATGTTCTTATTTCCTTCCCTAAACTCATTTACTTTGTTTGTTATTCTATTTAACTGCTAAAGCTTGAACTCGCTCAAAGTTTGTTGTTCTTCAAACTCTGTTTTAGAAGCGAAATATTTCTACTGTTATTGTGAAAAATTGTCTTCACACTTATTCACTCTCCTCTAGGTGTTCATACTAGCATTCACACTTGTGCCAGCGCTGTCCCTGCTCGGCCGCCGTTATCTCGCTTAACCAGTGAATTAATATCCTAAGCTCTAATTAGGGGTTAATTGCACTTAAAGGGGATTAGTTAGGCTTAATTAGGGATTAATGGATTGATTAGTCTTAATTAGGATTAAGGTTAATTTAGTTAAGTAATTATTTAGTTGGTTAGTTACTTAGTTCAACTAGGTCGGTTAGATTGATTTAGTTAGGAATTAGTTAGGTTATGTAATTAGTTTAATTAGATTAAATTAGTTAGCTTGGTAGATTAATTTAATTAGTTCAACTAGGTTAGATTAGGTTATTTAATTTAATTATATGGTTTAATTTAAATAATTTACAATTTATTTAATTATTTTGTATTTATTTAATTATTTATTAATTAACGTAAATTATACCGGGATAGCCGGTTGTAAGAATTTTACGCTAATCGCCATGGTTGTGTTGATTTGTGAAATTGAGTGCTTGGTAATGAATTTTGAATTATTATTTCAAAAATATGAAATTTTTGTATTTAATTAAAAAAATACAGGTGTCGGGTTTTGACGCCAAAAATATTTTTAGCACTAAATCAAATTGTGGAATTTTTAAATAAGAGAATATCACGTTTTGTGGATCGATTTGACTATGCGACTACGTAAAATTTTACCGGGTATTTTTAATATGAGGAAAATAGGTCAAGTACATTATGTGAAATGGAAGTATTTGGGTGCAAAGCATGATTTTCTTGCCCGAACATGGATGTGTGTGTGATCGCTATCGGAAACCGTCACGATGCATTTACGCTGGACGATACTCCTTCGGGAATGTCCCATGTCAATGGATGCCGGTTGTAGTGGAGGTTGGACCGATGCTCCTTCGGGAATGCCATCTAGATGTACATGTTGCCGTGCCCAACGAAGCAGGACGGCGCTTGGTTATGCAGGATGACCGCTGACTGTTGAGTTTGTCATAGCCATTGGGTCGTAATTAATTGGAACGCTTGAATGAGTGAGATAGTTGCGCCTTATTATGAGGCAAAATTGTGTGGCACGAAATGGGACGTGTCATAACAATTTGGCCTTGTGATTGATTGATATATGATATGAGATGTTCCAATTAATGGTTTACGATTGCTGCGTTCCTATATGATATATGTAACATACTAATGTGCAGGGAGGTACTAAGGCGAGATAAGTCTTATATGGTACTTGTTTAGGCTGCCTCTAGGTGAATTATCGTCCTAATCAGGTTTAGGGTGTGGACTCGCTGAGACTTTACTTCACCCCGTCGTGGTTTAAAATTTTACAGGTCCTTAGATGGAAGTGTGCCACGTTCGTTTTGGGTGGCCACGAGAGGCCAAGACCGAGCATACCGTACTCCCTATCCACGGGTCTAACTGGACTCGTGAGCTCGTTGTGACTACTATTTGGGTCGATGAGGGCCTACTTCAGTTGGTACCTCACCAATTTAAAGCATAGTTCCGTCACGGGCCCAACGGTGTTCGGGAGGGCCGCTTGGATGGTTTTGAGGAACCTACTGTCGATGACGAGTATGTGGAGGTACTCGATCCTGTCGTGGACGCTGATGTTATAGCTGATATCGAGGCAAACCAGTTGCCAGAGGGTGAAGAGCGCGAAGTAGAGGTGGCTGATCCTCTGGATATCGACATACCTGATGGTGTCGTAGTAGACCCGAATCCCAAGTAGGTGGGGTCTGGGGTAAGGTTAGCTTGGTAGCTTTTTGGACTGGACCTTTTGCATAGCTAACCTAGTTTGTTTATAAAATATGTTTGGTGTTAATTGGATGTCCTGCTTATGCTATCCCATGTGTTTGTTTGTTGTTTGGAGTTTATTAGTTCGCTTCCGCATGTGCATAAATCGATTGGGTTGGCGACGCGTCCTAGGAACGTCGCATTTTAGTCGACCGCCGATGGATGTGTGCGTGCCCGAGGTTCGGGGCGTGACACAGAGTCCTTGTTTGGTGTGCCTATTTGACTTCAGACTATGTAGCAACCGTTGCTCTCGGTGTCCTCTCAAGCAAGCTAGGAGAGGCGAGTGAAAAGTCTAGCCCACCTGATGATAACAGCAAGCTAGTTGCTTCGTGGGCATCATTGCTTCTTCTTCTCCTGGGCAGCCTTGACACCATCATTGCTTATTCCTCGCAAGACAATGCACTTTGGCTCATACATCTTCTTGGCCTAGGTGTTCAAGCACGAGCAATAGCTTATGTTCTGTTCATGGCCTGGACAAGCTCTTCTCTATCGGTTTTGTCACTTGTGATGATCTTGGTTGGACTAATCAAGTATGGTGAGAGGACATGGGTCCGGTGGCTGGCAAGCAAGGATAAGCTTAGAGAATCTATGCTCACCCCACCTGACCCCAGCCCTAACTACCCCAGATTCATGGCGGGGTATAGCCTAAAGCAGGCTGAGGGGTACCGTGTCACCCCCTGATGAAGTAACTGAAGTTCAAGTCCCGGCCAGTCATTATGCGACCGGTGTTCCGTATAATATTGTTGATGCCCAGGTCACCCAACGTGAAACTACTGTCCCACTTACAATTGAGGCCTATGGATTGCTTCAAATATTTAAGTGTCTATTCGTCAATATGATACTAAGTTACGATGACCGGGACTTGAGCCGGTCCAAATTCACGATTATCTCATGGGAAGAAGCTTTTCAACTGATAGAGATCGAACTTGGGTTCATGTACGATTTGCTCTACACGAAGGTCATGCTGTTGTATAGTGTTTGGGGATTCTGACCCGGATTTATTACTTTCTCCCTCACTCTCCTTGTGCTTGCATTCTTTCTCTCGCTGAGAATTACCCCAAATCCTCAACAGTCGACCTTTATATAACTTATGCATTGCTGGCCGTCATCATTATTTTCGAAATTTACTCCATCTTGATACTTCTGTCCTCGGACTGGACAGACGTGTGGTTGAGTGTGCATAACAAGAGCCATGCCCTTCACCGTGCTGTGACTTGTGTCCAGTTGCCCAAACAGCCTTGGTGGTCGAATTCCATTGATCAGTTCAGCTTGCTAGAGTTCTGCATCAGTGAAAATCCCTTGCTCTGCCATGGAATTCTCAAGCGCTTAAACAGCAATGAGAAGCTGGATAAGTATCACTACACGGCCTTTGAAAAAGTACAGCCCAAGCTGAAAGAAAAGATCTTTGAACGCGTGAAGGTGAAGTCTGATAAGCTTGAAATGCCCACGGATGCAGGCCAAATTGGCGGGGTACTCAGTGGTTATGAACATGTAGATGAAATTTGGAGCACCAAGGCGGAGTTTGACCAAATTATCCTCACTTGGCACATTGCGACCGAACTTTGCTACTACTTGGAGAATGTAAAAGAGTCGAAGTTCACCAATTACAGACTAAGCAAGCTCCTGTCACGATACATGTTTTATCTCCTAGTCAGGTATCCTTCCACGTTGCCTAACGGAATCGGGCAAATCAGGATCCGGGACACATTTGCCGAGGCCATAAAGTTCTTCAAAGAGCACCCCATTAAAGAGCAAGCCCATTCCAATCCCAAACATGAAGAGAGCCACGGCGCCTCCAACAATGAGGCAGTCCGCAGAAGCTGGAAAAATCTTAAATCAGCTTGCGAAATGTTACTAATGATAAGGCTAGTAAGAACACTTAGAGGGGGGTGAATAGGTGTTAAAGAAGTTCTTGCAAGACTTAACAAACCAATTTGTCTTTTGACGATAATAGACTGAAGATGTAAAAGACTATGAACAGTTATATAAAGTTACGAATTAAAGTAAAGAGTTTAGGGAAAGGGAATTGAACACAAAGTTTATAGTAGTTCGGCTTAGACCAAACCTACGTCCACTTTCCCGCACTGACAGCCCACTAGCTGGATTTCACTAAGAATCAAAAGAGATTTTACAGTCTCACGTCTTTGATTCCACAGTGTAGAAACTCTACCACACTTCCTCAAGGTCTCACAAGTATTTGATCTCTCTTTTGAGTACAACTTAAGCTCAGCAATTGATATAGCAAAGAACTAGGAGTTTCAGACTTTGGAATTTTTCTTTCACGCACACACTCAAATAACTTGAGCGTCTTCCTTATATACTCCTCCATGCCTTTATAACCATTGGCATCTTCCAAAGGAGTTCTTCCAATCTACCTGTTGGACAGAATCAATTAGGGAGATCTCGAGTTATTTAAGGAATGTGATGATAGCCTACCAATCCTGCTCGCTCATACAATCAGGATCTATGTTTTCATAAGTAGAGCCTTCCAAGTATACTTCGCCATTCAACGGATCTAATTATCCAAATTGATTTCACTAAGAATAATTAATCATGAGATGCTATCTCCAGCCGTGAGATCTTCTTCAACCGTACGAACCAAATCCTTAAAGATATACTCGCATCTGGATAAGTCTTCTCTTCGTCTGATAAATATTTTCTTCGTTGGTCTGGAAACTATCGGTGAGGGCAGATTTTAATCTTGAGTTCGGAGGTCTTCGACTTTGACGATAGAGTCTACAAGTCTTCAAACTAGATTGATAGAAACGTTTTGTCAACTTCAAAACAAATAAGGAAGTTTTCTCCAACAACTAAAAGTGAACACTAAGGTTCCTCCAACTAAGGTTAAGGGTAGTAGGAGCAAATCGGTGTTGTTTGACGGATGCCAGTTCGCGACCGCGCTAAATAAAGTGGAGAGAATAAAGAAGTGGGAAATGATCGGGCATCTTTGGGTAGAGGTATTGTTGTACGCCGCAAGCCAAAGTAGAGGGGATTGCCACGCTGATCAGCTGAGGAGAGGAGGAGAGCTTCTCACTCATGTTTGGCTCCTGCTCGGGCATTTTGGGGCTGACCGATCACTTCAAGATGACTCAAGGCTTGCAATAGCAAAGCTTATGTTAAGATAGGAATTTTAGGGAGATCAGTATGCATCTTCCGATGTTGTGTGTTTACTTTTGAATGGAGTGTTGCATCACTTTGAGTGACCAAATCATCTTTGTAAATATTTTGGGGAGGCCTAATCCCGTTTAAAACCTGCATAAGTTTTCCTTAAGTGTTGGTCTACTGCCTCTCGAGGTATCTCATTTTTTGTCAAGTCCATTCGGAACAGTTTGTAATCTGATGCGGGGTTACTTGAAGAATGCCAGTTTCCTACGAGTAATTTGTTAAAAAAAGTCTTTTAGGCAACAAAAAGCTTCCAACTTTTGCGCTAAGCAGAAGTTTAACGTGCCCAAATCTTCATAATTCTCTCCCGAAAACTTGAATTCTCAGAAAACTTTATCTCACGACGTACATTCTCTTGCTTATAATTGGCACTTTACATTTCCTACTTCATAATGAAAAGAATGCCTTATCGACCCAAAAAAAAAAAAAAATGCACATTACATGCCAAACAAACATATGAATAATCCCTCCTAACTATTTTAAAAATTTAAATGATTAGATGAATGCATGATTTTTAATATTTAAACACTTTGACACTCTCCCTTTATGAAAATAGTCTAGATTTTGGCCTAAGATTAAAGAGTGTCAATAAGAACCTCAAAAATCTGAACTTGGAATCTCCTGTTGTGCTGACTAATCTCTATTGTTGAATAAAAATTGCAGTTTTTTATATTTAGATACCGGAACATATAATGCCACATCTCATAGATAACAAAAGATACAACTACGATCACAACGAGAAAACTACAAATGGTAAGAAGTGTGGCATTTGAACTGTTGATCATCACTGTCGTGCGTGTCAGAAAATCTCTTTTCTTTTTTTAAAAGAAGAGTTTTGAGGAATGGGATTCCTTTGACAGTTGCAATGATCATTAAATAGACGAGCTATTTCAACTGTTGTTATCTCTTTTCTTCCAATTTTCTAGTAGAATTGTACCCAAAAGCAACAGAATTTTCCATTACATTTTGTTTTTTTTTTTTTTTTTTTTTGACGAGGCATTACATTCTGTTTGATTGAGCTAATTACACACAAAGACTCCATATCAGTTTTTTTTCCCTCTTTTTGTCAGCCAAATTGATTCAGGTCACCATTCCATTTAGAAGAAGAAGTCCTCTTCATCAAGGACACTAAGGGTGAAATAGATAAGTATGAATCTTGCAATCTATCTTAACAATGGATGAAATAATGAGTGGTGAGTTACATATCATGTCATGATGACCAAAATTAGCATATTATACATTGAAATTTTGAAACAAAAAATTAAGACAGAGAGAGCAACATGTTGTGCAAATTGTATTATAAGCTAAGATAGAACACTTCTTATGAATCAATTTATTGTCTGTTTAAATTTCACGGTCAACATGGCTCGTAGCTTGAGAATAACACAAATCTACAAGATCTCGAATTGAATTGAAAGCTTGAATTTACTAATTAAGATCTTAGAATAATTTTTAAAAATGGGTCCATCATGCAAATTTTATCTTCTTACCTCAGTCAATACGTTGGTGGAATTTGCAGCAAAAGCTGCTTTAGTGAAAGGGAAAACGACAAATAGCCAGAAGTTTAGCTCTGAATTGGCCCCGCCAACATGAATCACGTTTCTCGTAAAAGCGAACCTCAGAATCCGAGCCGACCAAATTATCAAAGCTCGCAGACATGTGAATTGGCCCCTGCAATTCGTTGCTTTGCTTTTCAGGTCAAGGTCAATGCCAGGCTTTGCACAGACGGTCTTGTCAAGGATTCTTCAGTAAAGAGGGGGAGATAACATTTTGGAATCCAGACGCTGCTTTTTTCAATTGCATCTGATGGCTGGACAAGGGGTTGCGCTCAGTACATCTTTGTCTCAAACTAAAGGAGCATAGAAAGTTGCTCTTCTTTAGAGAACTAAAATCAAGAGCAATAGTGATTGAAATCCTACTTTAATTTTTCTAATGTTATTTGGTAGAAATCCGGTATGGCTGGTAAACGGGGAAAAACAAATCAATGGATCTTTTTAAGATTTCTTAACTACTACTGCATAGTATGTCTAGGTTAATAATTATATATTTAAGTATTGAGCTAATACTTACTGTTACTATTAGTGAAAGAACTTTCTTTCTTATACTTAATACAAAGAATAGTGACAAAAAAGCTATCTCGCGAGGTGATTATAAAATTTCATTCTATTCACTCTGCTATTTGTATGTTAGATCTTATCGCTCCAACATAATATTGAAGCTATAGAAGGTTTTATCCAATGAAACCTTCTCTGCTAGCCCCCCCCTCTCCCCAAAAAAAAAAAAAAAAACGAAATCTTTTTTCCATGGTTGTACTCTATAAAAATCTCTTCTTGAGAAAATACTTTCATATAGGAATCAAGTATGGTATCATATTTGATACTATAGTTGGATATGGGGGGTTTGTATCATTTCTTATACATTTCATAATTACCCTTCAAAATAAAGTTAAAAAATCAGGCCATCTAGTGGACATCATATGGCTACCAACCACATCCATAAGGAACCATTGAAGTTCTCCTAGATTGGTTCTTTCTTTTCTTCTTCAGATAGAACCACTTATAATTATAGCACGTGCTTCAATAGGAGTAACGAGAGACAATAACATGATTAAATGAAATTTCATTAAAGTTGCATGATTTCTTCATCATTCGATATGTTAATTGCATGTTTAAACATACATAGGTGCTGCTGCAATTAGGATAGTTAATAGTGCACATTTGTTTTTGCCATTTTTGTCATCATTCATATGATCGCAATTAGGTTTTGAGTTCTGAACAGAAAATTTTATCGTCATTCATTCTATGTGACACATTTTTGGTAGGACTTGTACATATCCTTAAGTAATCGAAATTAACCGTGCTTTCAGCTCTCGATATAAGATTAAAACCTTATCATGTACATACATGTTCATGCTTGTTTAGGTCTCTTAGAGACCAAATTTCATGTTATTACCTTCTTAACATTTGAACTACATATTACAAGCTTCGTGTGCATATGTGGTTTGCCATATTTGAATGTCATTTTACATGTGAAAATCATGTCACGATTGTGCTAGTTACACTTAAGAACTTTCAAGCATGTCATTATAAATCTTAGATCATCTTGTATCGACATTAGATCGTATGATGTTTTCACGTGCCAACTTTAAGTTAGATGATTTTCCTAATCACTTGTAGCATCCAATGCAAAGCCATTTTGTGATCTTCATGCTGTTTATGCATTGCTTGAATGATTTTGAGGCTTAATAATGCATGTCTATGTTCTGGTTTTTAATGACTGATACGCACACTTTTAGAAACCTCGGTCTTAGGGCACCAAGTCGACCTTAATTGGACTCGGACGCTTCTAGGAAATTATAAAGCATACCTAGAGCTTTCAAATACCATTTATTTCATGTAAATTGCTTGTCATTAAATTCATTTTCCATTTTTCCTAAGTTAGACTAGAGTTTAGACCTAAGATTAAATTCAGATCGCTATTTTTCCTTTGTTTGGATAGACTTGTACCATTTTTGTATCAATTTTTCGGTAGGGATTCTTGAGTCGATCCCTAATAAAGTTTGTTTGTTACCCCATTGGCTATGTTGTGGAAAAATTCGGTGATTTTTAATGACTCGGTATCCTACTGTTTTAGCAGTTTCCTAATTCATTGTTGCTTAATGTTTGATTTTTATAAAATCATGCTTAGCTTTTTTAAGAAAAATTTCTCACGGAAATTGTTCCATATTATGTTGTGCATATTAAGTAATTTTTTCATAACTAGATCATCAATGGGTATCATTCAATTTTACTAATATACTGTGCTTGGTCTAGAAGTTCCCGTTGTAAGCCTTTAGATGTGATTGCTTAGATAGGCTTTTTAGACTAGTTTGTGTATGATATTAGGGCATATCATCTTCATGAAAATTGCTTGAAATCCTATGATTTTCATTGTCAAATGATTTTTAATAAACAGAATTCCCAAATTGCACCTTGAAACCGCTTAGGTACATGTGATGTTTGCAAAAACAAATCTTTAGAAATTTATTTCTAATACTTGATTTGACCTAGAAGAAATCATGATTTGGACCGTATTTAAAATGTCTGCGATGCCTGTGAGTGTATTTATGCGAAACCCTAGCTAACCTTAGCAATTGAATACGTTCCATAGCTGAGATATCACCTTGTCTCAAAATCCTTACGGACAATTTTGAAACATCACATGTACCCTCCCATGCATAATCATGTCATCCATTAGTAATGCCCGTATTCATGATTAGCGCATGCCTTGGTAATAAGTGACCCATAAACGGTTCACTTATTTGTTTGATTGATTGAGAAATAAGGCTCAAAAGGCCTACATGTATGTTTAATTCCTAAAACGCATGTGAATTGTAAATGTATGTTAGAGGTAATACATGATACCGAGAGGAAATCTTGGAGATCACATGTCGCGACCTCTTTTTTTTGGCGCCCGATTGGGGCGGGCACCTTGCAGAGGCTAATGGTTTGGCTAAGTCTATTAAGCGTAGCCCGGACTCTCCCAAGTCCACCAATTCACGACTTAATGGTTCAAGTTTTTAACCTGTAAGTTAATTTTAAAACGGAGTCGCCACTGATCAATTTGGGGTGGGTCGATTAGAAACCCAAGCAAAGTATCGGGAGAAATACTCACTCCTATGCAACCGGAGAAATTAAGATCGGGGACTTGATTACACTAGTTAATCACTAATGCCCTTTCGGTACCTAATCTTGTTTAAACCCTAAGGCTTTTTGGATTTTTGAGGGATTTTTCATGCATTTGAGGAGGAAAAACATTTTTTGGATCTTTTTCTATTTTTTAACATAAAAAGCATTTTTTGGGATTTTTGGTCTTTTTCTGAAAATATAAACTATTTTTGGCTTTTTCTAACTTTTTTGGACTTTTTGGGAAAATATGAAATTTTTTTTATTTTTTTTTTTTTTGGAAAATAATTTTTTTGACTTTTTTTTATTTTAAAAATATTATATTATATTATATTATTAAAATGTGACTCGGGTCGGATTCCCAAGTTGGGACCGACCCAGCTGCCCACCCAAGACCCGGACGGGCCCGCAATGCGGGCCTGGCCCTGGATTTTTTATAAAAAGAGCCCAAACCGATTTTAACCCACTTAAAAAATTCCAGCCCAACACTACCTAGCCCACGCGTGCAGGCCTGACCCGGGGAAACCCTACCCGGAAATAGGGAAATCGGGTCGAACGGACCCGCGAATCGACCCGATTCTTGGCCTCCTCTCCCTTTCGTTCGCTCGCGGCACTGGTGAGGGATCGAGGCGCGCCGCCGGGAGGATGGCGACGACGGCGGCGACGGCAGCGATGACGACGGCGACAACGGCGACGACAACGGACTAGACGGCGACAATGGCGGTGACAGCGAGGCTGTGCTGGTGTGGTCAGTAGCGGCACGGTTTGAGGAGGGGAATGCGACGGCGACGACGCGATCGGCGGTGGCGATGGCTACTGTTGCCTGTCTGTGACGAGGCGGCGAACGGTGGCGGTGGACAGAAGAACGCGGCACGGCTTGGGTGGCGGGCCGTAGCAAAGAGCGGGAACAGCTTTCGAAACAAGGCGTAGCGGCGGTTGCGCGGCGGCGACGGCGAGTCTTCTCCCTTCGGATTTGGCTTTTCGCCCTCCGATTCCTCTCTTGCTCAGCCCTCCACCCACTCGGATCTCTTCCCTCTCCCTCGATCCGGGCTTGCGAGCGCTCGGGCCTCCCCTAACGTCTCTCGGGAGAAGCTTGCAATGCTCGCCCGCTTTCGATCGCTCTTCGCTCGTGCTCTCTCCTCCTCGGGCTCGCTCGCCGCAGGCCTCCCTCGAAGTCTCTCGGAGGGAGGTGGTTTGAGCTCGCGACCCGATTTCCGCCTTGCTCGCTCTTTGAGCTCCTTGAAATCTCTTAGGGACCCCTCTGAGCTTGCTGGCTTGTGTGTCCTTCAACGACGGAGGTGCTTTGCTATTTATAGGCGAGGAGGTCCGGTCGACGGAGGGGCTTGGCCGTTGGTCTTTGGCTTGCCGACCGGACCCCTGCAGCTGAACCGGCGTCTCATCTCAGCAATAAAGGCGCGCATTGAAGTCGCATGCGCGTCGTCCTCTCCTTCGGCGGCCTACCTTTTTTCCTCTCTGCCGTAGGCTGCCCTTGAGCGCGTCGCCGGCCACCGCGCGTGAGATGCAAAGGCGAATGAGGAAGAAGAAGAGAGGGGGGGCCAAAATTGAAGAAAAAAAAAGGGCTGGGCACTAGGCTCGAAGGCCTAGCCCGACGAGCTACATTTGTTTTTTCTATTTTTGTTGTTTTTGTTATTTATTATTTATTATCTAAAAAAGGAAAATAAGGAATTAAGGCTTAATTAAAAACCTAATCAAAATTTAGGTGTCAACAGTTGTTCGTCTTTGAGGTGAGCTCGCAGAGATTGCATTCAAAGACAAACTGATGCCTAAATTTTGTCCGTGCATGTGCAATAGATTATATTTTAATTGAGACCTATTGTCCTATGCAGAAAAAGAGTAATCTAACATTACACATACTAAGACAGATAAGAAGATACCTATAGTTACTTACTGGGAATGAGTGAGATAGGGTGTGAACTCCAAGTTTGGTAAGTATCAGGGCATCATCTTACCTGGTGACATGAGGAGGTTGTTTCTCCAGGACCCGAACCATTCTTTAGTCTCCTGTTAGAACAATCAGTGGTTTGTCGAGGACCCGAACCTTTCTTCGGTCGCCTTGACGGGGAATTGCCTTCTCAGGACCCGAACCATTCTTCGGTCGCCTGTTAGAGCAATTAGTGGTTTGTCTTAGACCCAAACCTTTCTTCGGTCGCTGTGACGGGAAATTACTTTTCCAGGACCCGAACTTTTCTTCGGTCGCCTATTAGAACAATGAGTTGTTTGTCTTGGACCCAAACCTTTCTTCGGCCGCCTTGACAGGAGATGCGCCGACCTTTCTCGGGGCATCTGTTTGTGGGTGCCTGATCTCAGTCAAGGACACCGGTTGGTACCCGACCTTTCTCGGGAGATGCGTCGACCTTTCTTAGGGCATCGATTTGTTGGGGTGCCTGACCTCAGTCAAGGACACCGGTTGGTACCCGACCATTCTCGGAGATGCGCCGACCTTTCTCAAAGATCGATTTGTTGGGGTGCCCGACCTTAGTCAAGGACACCGGTTGGTACCCGACCTTTCTCGGGAGATGTGCCGACCTTTCTCAAGGCATCGATTTGTGGGGGTGCTCGACCTCCGTCGAGGACACCGGTTGGTACCCGACCTTTCTCGGGAGATGTGCCGACCTTTCTCGTGGCATCGATTTGTGGGGTGCCCGAACATTCACGACATTTAAAGAGTACCCGGAAATTCACAAGTACTAACCCGGAGGATATTTGGGCCTTTGCAGGCGCCGAAGGGGTACTTGGATGATCACAAGTACAAACTCTTGGAGGATACCCGGACGTTCGCGTGTATTGAAGGGGTACTTGGATGATCATAAGTACAAACTCTTTGAGGATACCGGACGTTCGTAGGTATCGAAAGGGTACTTGGATGATCACAAGTACACATTTTTGGAGGATACTGGATGTTCGCAGTATCGAAAGGGTACCGGATGTTCACAAGTACAAACTCTTGGTAGATGGAATATCGAGGACGTGCCTGAGATATTCATGAAGGTCTCCACCTCCCGGTATGTGGGACTATCGAGGACGTACCTTGGATATTTGTGAAGGTCTCTCACCTCCTGGTAGTTGGGATATCGAGGACGTACCTTGGATATTCATGAAGGTCTCTCACCTCCTGGTAATTAGGAATATCGAGAACATGTCCCACATATTCATGAATGTCTCTCACCTCCTGGTAGTTAGGAATATCAAAGGCATACCTCGCATATTCATGAAGGTCTCCCACCTCCTAGTAAAAGGGGAATATCGAGGACGTGCCCCGCATATTCGTGAAGGTCTCTCACCTCCTGGTAATTGGGAATATCGAGGACGTACCTTGGATATTCATGAAGGTCTCTCACCTCCTGGTAATTGGGAATATCGAGGGCGTGCCTCGCATATTCCTGAAGGTCTCTCACCTCCTGGTAAAGGGAATATCGAGGACGTATCTAGGATATTCGTGAAGGTCTCTCACCTTCGGTAAAGGGGAATATCGAGGACGCCGGAATATTCGTGAAGGTCTCTCACCTCCTAGTAATTAGGAATATCAAGGACGTACTTAGGATATTCGTGAAGGTCTCTCACCTCCCGATAACATAAACTTGAATATAGCACAAGGCTTACCCGGATGGCCGCAGCACTCAAAAGGGCCGGAACACCCCGGTAGCCGCAAGTGTACAAAGTACTGGAATACTTGGATGAACACAAGTATTTAATGATACGATCTAGGACCACTCAGGCTAGTCCAAATGGAAGAAAGCATACCTGGGAAACCACAAAGACGATGCAATGGAATACTTGAACGGCTACTAGTATTCAATGATACAATTTTGAGGACAACTCGGACAAAGTTGAGTGTCATGGAAAGGGAGTATCCTAACGGTGACCGATACTCAAAGGTAGTGGGATACTTGGTCAGTTGCAGGCATCCTAACTATGAAGACAACTCGAACAAGTCGAGTGTCAAGTAAAGGGAGTATCCAAATGGTGGTCGGTACTCAAAGACAAGGGGATACATGGACAGTCACAAGTATCAAAACTCTGAAGACGGCTTGAACAAGTCGATTGTCGATAAGAGAGTACCTAGACAGTGGTAGGTACCTAAGGGCAAATGGGGATAGGGATATGCTTACCTAGCGATATCTCTGATCTCTGAGAGTATGTCTGCTATTTGTACAATATGCACACATGATTGTACATGTTGTAAATTCATGAATTTAAATGTGATTCATGCATGGCAATTTTGTCAGTTTTGCATCATCTCGAGTTCCACTTTGGGAAGTTTTTGAAAGACAACCTTCATTTAGAATGTAGATGCCTTGAGCTTGCCGGATGAGGGACTTTCAAGTCGAAAGGACTTTCCGCTCACTCTCATGGAAAAGGCTATCCGACCATTGATGTAGGATTTACAAGGACCACACTATCTCACCGTCATCATGTCGCAGGGTCCGAGCATTCTCGCAAACGGTACGACTTATTTAAGGAATGTGATGATAGCCTACCAATCCTCGCTTTCGCCCATACAATCGGATCTATGTTTTCATAAGTAGAGCCTTCCAAGTATACTTCGCCATTCAACGGATCTAATTATCCAAATTGATTTCACTAAGAATAATTAATCATGAGATGCTATCTCCAGCCGTGAGATCTTCTTCAACCGTACGAACCAAATCCTTAAAGATATACTCGCATCTGGATAAGTCTTCTCTTCGTCTGATAAATATTTTCTTCGTTGGTCTGGAAACTATCAGTGAGGGCAGATTTTAATCTTGAGTTCTGGAGGTCTTCGACTTTGACGATAGAGTCTACAAGTCTTCAAACTAGATTGATAGAAACGTTTTGTCAACTTCAAAACAAATAAGGAAGTTTTCTCCAACAACTAAAAGTGAACACTAAGGTTCCTCCAACTAAGGTTAAGGGTAGTAGGAGCAAATCGGTGTTGTTTGACGGATGCCAGTTCGCGACCGCGCTAAATAAAGTGGAGAGAATAAAGAAGTGGGAAATGATCGGGCATCTTTGGGTAGAGGTATTGTTGTACGCCGCAAGCCAAAGTAGAGGGGATTGCCACGCTGATCAGCTGAGGAGAGGAGGAGAGCTTCTCACTCATGTTTGGCTCCTGCTCGGGCATTTTGGGGCTGACCGATCACTTCAAGATGACTCAAGGCTTGCAATAGCAAAGCTTATGTTAAGATAGGAATTTTAGGGAGATCAGTATGCATCTTCCGATGTTGTGTGTTTACTTTTGAATGGAGTGTTGCATCACTTTGAGTGACCAAATCATCTTTGTAAATATTTTGGGGAGGCCTAATCCCGTTTAAAACCTGCATAAGTTTTCCTTAAGTGTTGGTCTACTGCCTCTCGAGGTATCTCATTTTTTGTCAAGTCCATTCGGAACAGTTTGTAATCTGATGCGGGGTTACTTGAAGAATGCCAGTTTCCTACGAGTAATTTGTTAAAAAAAGTCTTTTAGGCAACAAAAAGCTTCCAACTTTTGCGCTAAGCAGAAGTTTAACGTGCCCAAATCTTCATAATTCTCTCCCGAAAACTTGAATTCTCAGAAAACTTTATCTCACGACGTACATTCTCTTGCTTATAATTGGCACTTTACATTTCCTACTTCATAATGAAAAGAATGCCTTATCGACCCAAAAAAAAAAAAAAAAAAAAATGCACATTACATGCCAAACAAACATATGAATAATCCCTCCTAACTATTTTAAAAATTTAAATGATTAGATGAATGCATGATTTTTAATATTTAAACACTTTGACACTCTCCCTTTATGAAAATAGTCTAGATTTTGGCCTAAGATTAAAGAGTGTCAATAAGAACCTCAAAAATCTGAACTTGGAATCTCCTGTTGTGCTGACTAATCTCTATTGTTGAATAAAAATTGCAGTTTTTTATATTTAGATACCGGAACATATAATGCCACATCTCATAGATAACAAAAGATACAACTACGATCACAACGAGAAAACTACAAATGGTAAGAAGTGTGGCATTTGAACTGTTGATCATCACTGTCGTGCGTGTCAGAAAATCTCTTTTCTTTTTTTAAAAGAAGAGTTTTGAGGAATGGGATTCCTTTGACAGTTGCAATGATCATTAAATAGACGAGCTATTTCAACTGTTGTTATCTCTTTTCTTCCAATTTTCTAGTAGAATTGTACCCAAAAGCAACAGAATTTTCCATTACATTTTTTTTTTTTTTTTTTTGACGAGGCATTACATTCTGTTTGATTGAGCTAATTACACACAATGACTCCATATCAGTTTTTTTTCCCTCTTTTTGTCAGCCAAATTGATTCAGGTCACCATTCCATTTAGAAGAAGAAGTCCTCTTCATCAAGGACACTAAGGGTGAAATAGATAAGTATGAATCTTGCAATCTATCTTAACAATGGATGAAATAATGAGTGGTGAGTTACATATCATGTCATGATGACCAAAATTAGCATATTATACATTGAAATTTCGAAACAAAAAATTAAGACAGAGAGAGCAACATGTTGTGCAAATTGTATTATAAGCTAAGATAGAACACTTCTTATGAATCAATTTATTGTCTGTTTAAATTTCACGGTCAACATGGCTCGTAGCTTGAGAATAACACAAATCTACAAGATCTCGAATTGAATTGAAAGCTTGAATTTACTAATTAAGATCTTAGAATAATTTTTAAAAATGGGTCCATCATGCAAATTTTATCTTCTTACCTCAGTCAATACGTTGGTGGAATTTGCAGCAAAAGCTGCTTTAGTGAAAGGGAAAACGACAAATAGCCAGAAGTTTAGCTCTGAATTGGCCCCGCCAACATGAATCACGTTTCTCGTAAAAGCGAACCTCAGAATCCGAGCCGACCAAATTATCAAAGCTCGCAGACATGTGAATTGGCCCCTGCAATTCGTTGCTTTGCTTTTCAGGTCAAGGTCAATGCCAGGCTTTGCACAGACGGTCTTGTCAAGGATTCTTCAGTAAAGAGGGGAGATAACATTTTGGAATCCAGACGCTGCTTTTTTCAATTGCATCTGATGGCTGGACAAGGGGTTGCGCTCAGTACATCTTTGTCTCAAACTAAAGGAGCATAGAAAGTTGCTCTTCTTTAGAGAACTAAAATCAAGAGCAATAGTGATTGAAATCCTACTTTAATTTTTCTAATGTTATTTGGTAGAAATCCGGTATGGCTGGTAAACGGGGAAAAACAAATCAATGGATCTTTTTAAGATTTCTTAACTACTACTGCATAGTATGTCTAGGTTAATAATTATATATTTAAGTATTGAGCTAATACTTACTGTTACTATTAGTGAAAGAACTTTCTTTCTTATACTTAATACAAAGAATAGTGACAAAAAAGCTATCTCGCGAGGTGATTATAAAATTTCATTCTATTCACTCTGCTATTTGTATGTTAGATCTTATCGCTCCAACATAATATTGAAGCTATAGAAGGTTTTATCCAATGAAACCTTCTCTGCTAGCCCCCCTCCCCCAAAAAAAAAAAACGAAATCTTTTTTCCATGGTTGTACTCTATAAAAATCTCTTCTTGAGAAAATACTTTCATATAGGAATCAAGTATGGTATCATATTTGATACTATAGTTGGATATGGGGGGTTTGTATCATTTCTTATACATTTCATAATTACCCTTCAAAATAAAGTTAAAAAATCAGACCATCTAGTGGACATCATATGGCTACCAACCACATCCATAAGGAACCATTGAAGTTCTCCTAGATTGGTTCTTTCTTTTCTCTTCAGATAGAACCACTTATAATTATAGCACGTGCTTCAATAGGAGTAACGAGAGACAATAACATGATTAAATGAAATTTCATTAAAGTTGCATGATTTCTTCATCATTCGATATGTTAATTGCATGTTTAAACATACATAGGTGCTGCTGCAATTAGGATAGTTAATAGTGCACATTTGTTTTTGCCATTTTTGTCATCATTCATATGATCGCAATTAGGTTTTGAGTTCTGAACAGAAAATTTTATCGTCATTCATTCTATGTGACACATTTTTGGTAGGACTTGTACATATCCTTAAGTAATCGAAATTAACCGTGCTTTCAGCTCTCGATATAAGATTAAAACCTTATCATGTACATACATGTTCATGCTTGTTTAGGTCTCTTAGAGACCAAATTTCATGTTATTACCTTCTTAACATTTGAACTACATATTACAAGCTTCGTGTGCATATGTGGTTTGCCATATTTGAATGTCATTTTACATGTGAAAATCATGTCACGATTGTGCTAGTTACACTTAAGAACTTTCAAGCATGTCATTATAAATCTTAGATCATCTTGTATCGACATTAGATCGTATGATGTTTTCACGTGCCAACTTTAAGTTAGATGATTTTCCTAATCACTTGTAGCATCCAATGCAAAGCCATTTTGTGATCTTCATGCTGTTTATGCATTGCTTGAATGATTTTGAGGCTTAATAATGCATGTCTATGTTCTGGTTTTTAATGACTGATACGCACACTTTTAGAAACCTCGGTCTTAGGGCACCAAGTCGACCTTAATTGGACTCGGACGCTTCTAGGAAATTATAAAGCATACCTAGAGCTTTCAAATACCATTTATTTCATGTAAATTGCTTGTCATTAAATTCATTTTCCATTTTTCCTAAGTTAGACTAGAGTTTAGACCTAAGATTAAATTCAGATCGCTATTTTTCCTTTGTTTGGATAGACTTGTACCATTTTTGTATCAATTTTTCGGTAGGGATTCTTGAGTCGATCCCTAATAAAGTTTGTTTGTTACCCCATTGGCTATGTTGTGGAAAAATTCGGTGATTTTTAATGACTCGGTATCCTACTGTTTTAGCAGTTTCCTAATTCATTGTTGCTTAATGTTTGATTTTTATAAAATCATGCTTAGCTTTTTTAAGAAAAATTTCTCACGGAAATTGTTCCATATTATGTTGTGCATATTAAGTAATTTTTTCATAACTAGATCATCAATGGGTATCATTCAATTTTACTAATATACTGTGCTTGGTCTAGAAGTTCCCGTTGTAAGCCTTTAGATGTGATTGCTTAGATAGGCTTTTTAGACTAGTTTGTGTATGATATTAGGGCATATCATCTTCATGAAAATTGCTTGAAATCCTATGATTTTCATTGTCAAATGATTTTTAATAAACAGAATTCCCAAATTGCACCTTGAAACCGCTTAGGTACATGTGATGTTTGCAAAAACAAATCTTTAGAAATTTATTTCTAATACTTGATTTGACCTAGAAGAAATCATGATTTGGACCGTATTTAAAATGTCTGCGATGCCCGTGAGTGTATTTATGCGAAACCCTAGCTAACCTTAGCAATTGAATACGTTCCATAGCTGAGATATCACCTTGTCTCAAAATCCTTACGGACAATTTTGAAACATCACATGTACCCTCCCATGCATAATCATGTCATCCATTAGTAATGCCCGTATTCATGATTAGCGCATGCCTTGGTAATAAGTGACCCATAAACGGTTCACTTATTTGTTTGATTGATTGAGAAATAAGGCTCAAAAGGCCTACATGTATGTTTAATTCCTAAAACGCATGTGAATTGTAAATGTATGTTAGAGGTAATACATGATACCGAGAGGAAATCTTGGAGATCACATGTCGCGACCTCTTTTTTTGGCGCCCGATTGGGCGGGCACCTTGCAGAGGCTAATGGTTTGGCTAAGTCTATTAAGCGTAGCCCGGACTCTCCCAAGTCCACCAATTCACGACTTAATGGTTCAAGTTTTTAACCTGTAAGTTAATTTTAAAACGGAGTCGCCACTAATCAATTTGGGGTGGGTCGATTAGAAACCCAAGCAAAGTATCGGGAGAAATACTCACCCCTATGCAACCGGAGAAATTAAGATCAGGGACTTGATTACACTAGTTAATCACTAATGCCCTTTCGGCACCTAATCTTGTTTAAACCCTAAGGCTTTTTGGATTTTTGAGGGATTTTTCATGCATTTGAGGAGGAAAAACATTTTTTGGATCTTTTTCTATTTTTTAACATAAAAAGCATTTTTTGGGATTTTTGGTCTTTTTCTGAAAATATAAACTATTTTTGGCTTTTTCTAACTTTTTTGGACTTTTTTGGGAAAATATGAAATATTTTTTATTTTTTTATTTTTTGGAAAATAATTTTTTTGACTTTTTTTTTATTTTAAAAATATTATATTATATTATATTATTAAAATGTGACTCGGGTCGGATTCCCAAGTTGGGACCGACCTGTGCTGCCCACCCAAGACCGGACGGCCCGCAATGCGGGCTGGCCCGGATTTTTTATAAAAAGAGCCCAAACCGATTTTAACCCACTTAAAAAATTCCAGCCCAACACTACCTAGCCCACGCGTGCAGGCCTGACCCGGGGAAACCCTACCCGGAAATAGGGAAATCGGGTCGAACGGACCCGCGAATCGACCCGATTCTTGGCCTCCTCTCCCTTTCGTTCGCTCGCGGCACTGGTGAGGGGGACTGAGGCGTCGCCGAGAGGATGGCGACGACGGCGGCGATGGCAGCGATGACGACGGCGACAACGGCGACGACAACGGGCTAGACGGCGACAATGGCGGTGACAGCGAGGCTGTGCTGGTGTGGTCAGTAGCGGCACGGTTTGAGGAGGGGAATGCGACGGCGACGACGCGATCGGCGGTGGCGATGGCTACTGTTACCTGTCTGTGACGAGGCGGCGAACGGTGGCGGTGACAGCGCAGCAACGCGGCACGGCTTGGGTGGCAGTCGTAGCAGCAGCGGGAACAGCTTCGAAACAGTGGCAGAGCGGCGGTTGCGTCGGCGACGGCGAGTCTTCTCCCTTCGGATTTGGCTTTTCGCCCTCCGATTCCTCTCTTGCTCAGCCTCCACCCACTCGGATCTCTTCCCTCTCCCTCAGATCTAGGCTTGCGAGCGCTCGGGCCTCCCCTAACGTCTCTCGGGAGAAGCTTGCAATGCTCGCCCGCTTTCGATCGCTCTTCGCTCGTGCTCTCTCCTCCTCGGGCTCGCTCGCCGCAGGCCTCCCTCGAAGTCTCTCGGAGGGAGGTGGTTTGAGCTCGTGACCCGATTTCCGCCTTGCTCGCTCTTTTAGCTCCTTGAAATCTCTTAGGGACCCTCTGAGCTTGCTGGCTTGTGTGTCCTTCAACGACGGAGGTGCTTTGCTATTTATAGGCGAGGTGGTCCGGTCGACGGAGGGGCTTGGCCGTTGGTCTTTGGCTTGCCGACCGGACCCCTGCAGCTGAACCGGCGTCTCATCTCAGCAATAAAGGCGCGCATTGAAGTCGCATGCGCGTCGTCCTCTCCTTCGGTGGCCTACCTTTTTTCCTCTCTGCCGTAGGCTGCCCTTGAGCGCGTCGCCGGCCACCGCGCGTGAGATGCAAAGGCGAATGAGGAAGAAGAAGAGAGGGGGGGCTGGGCCAAAATTGAAGAAAAAAAGGGCTGGGCACTAGGCTCGAAGGCCTAGCCCGACGAGCTACATTTGTTTTTTCTATTTTTGTTGTTTTTGTTATTTATTATTTATTATCTAAAAAAGGAAAATAAGGAATTAAGGCCTAATTAATAACCTAATCAAAATTTAGGCGTCAACAGTTGCCCCTCTTTGAAGGTGAGCTCGCAGAGGTTGCATTCAAAGACAAACTGATGCCTAAATTTTATCCATGCATGTGCAGCGGATTATACTTTATTTGGGACCTATTGTCCTATGCAGAAAAAGAGTAATATAACATTACACATACTAAGATAGATAAGAAGATACCTGTAGTTACTTACCGGGAGTGAGTGAGATAGGGTGTGAACCCCGAGTTTTGGCAAGTATCAAGGCGTCATCTTACCTGGTGACATGAGGAGGTTGTTTCTCCAGGACCCGAACCATTCTTTGGTCTCCTGTTAGAACAATCAGTGGTTTGTCGAGGACCCGAACCTTTCTTCGGTCGCCTTGACGGGGAATTGCCTTCTCAGGACGCGAACCATTCTTCGGTCGCCTTGACGGGGAATTGCCTTCTCAGGACCCGAACCATTCTTCGGTCGCCTGTTAGAGCAATTAGTGGTTTGTCTTAGACCCAAACCTTTCTTCGGTCGCTGTGACGGGAAATTACTTTTCCCGGGACCCGAACTTTTCTTCGGTCGCCTATTAGAACAATGAGTTGTTTGTCTTGGACCCAAACCTTTCTTCGGCCGCCTTGACAGGAGATGCGCCGACCTTTCTCGGGGCATCTGTTTGTGGGTGCCTGATCTCAGTCAAGGACACCGGTTGGTACCCGACCTTTCTCGGGAGATGCGTCGACCTTTCTTAGGGCATCGATTTGTTGGGGTGCCTGACCTCAGTCAAGGACACCGGTTGGTACCCGACCATTCTCGGGAGATGCGCCGACCTTTCTCACAGCATCGATTTGTTGGGGTGCCTGACCTTAGTCAAGGACACCGGTTGGTACCCGACCTTTCTCGGGAGATGTGCCGACCTTTCTCAAGGCATCGATTTGTGGGGGTGCCTGACCTCTGTCGAGGACACCGGTTGGTACCCGACCTTTCTCGGGAGATGTGCCGACCTTTCTCAGGGCATCGATTTGTGGGGTGCCTGAACATTCACAGACATTTAAAGAGTACCTGGAAATTCACAAGTACTAACCTGGAGGATATTTGGGCCTTTGCAGGCGTCGAAGGGGTACTTGGATGATCACAAGTACAAACTCTTGGAGGATACCTGGACGTTCGCAGGTATTGAAGGGGTACTTGGATGATCATAAGTACAAACTCTTTGAGGATACCTGGACGTTCGTAGGTATCGAAAGGGTACTTGGATGATCACAAGTACACATTTTTGGAGGATACTTGGATGTTCGCAGGTATCGAAAGGGTACCTGGATGTTCACAAGTACGAACTCTTGGTAGATGGAATATCGAGGACGTACCTGAGATATTCATGAAGGTCTCCACCTCCCGGTATGTGGGACTATCGAGGACGTACCTTGGATATTTGTGAAGGTCTCTCACCTCCTGGTAGTTGGGATATCGAGGACGTACCTTGGATATTCATGAAGGTCTCTCACCTCCTGGTAATTAGGAATATCGAGAACATGTCCCACATATTCATGAATGTCTCTCACCTCCTGGTAGTTAGGAATATCAAAAGCATACCTCGCATATTCATGAAGGTCTCCCACCTCCTAGTAAAAGGGGAATATCGAGGACGTGCCCCGCATATTCGTGAAGGTCTCTCACCTCCTGGTAATTGGGAATATCGAGGACGTACCTTGGATATTCATGAAGGTCTCTCACCTCCTGGTAATTGGGAATATCGAGGGCGTGCCTCGCATATTCCTGAAGGTCTCTCACCTCCTGGTAAAGGGAATATCGAGGACGTATCTAGGATATTCGTGAAGGTCTCTCACCTTCTGGTAAAGGGGAATATCGAGGACGTACCTGGAATATTCGTGAAGGTCTCTCACCTCCTAGTAATTAGGAATATCAAGGACGTACTTAGGATATTCGTGAAGGTCTCTCACCTCCTGATAACATAAACTTGAATATAGCACAAGGCTTACCTGGATGGCCGTAGGCACTCAAAAGGGCCGGAACACCCCGGTAGCCGCAAGTGTACAAAGTACTGGAATACTTGGATGAACACAAGTATTTAATGATACGATCTAGGACCACTCAGGCTAGTCCAAATGGAAGAAAGCATACCTGGGAAACCACAGGCGCACGATGCAATGGAATACTTGAACGGCTACTAGTATTCAATGATACAATTTTGAGGACAACTCGGACAGGTTGAGTGTCATGGAAAGGGAGTATCCTAACGGTGACCGATACTCAAAGGTAGTGGGATACTTGGTCAGTTGCAGGCATCCTAACTATGAAGACAACTCGAACAAGTCGAGTGTCAAGTAAAGGAGTATCCAAATGGTGGTCGGTACTCAAAGACAAGGGGATACATGGACAGTCACAAGTATCAAAACTCTGAAGACGGCTTGAACAAGTCGATTGTCGATAAGAGAGTACCTAGACAGTGGTAGGTACCTAAGGGCAAATGGGGATAGGGATATGCTTACCTAGCGATATCTCTGATCTCTGAGAGTATGTCGCTATTTGTACAATATGCACACATGATTGTACATGTTGTAAATTCATGAATTTAAATGTGATTCATGCATGGCAATTTTGTCAGTTTTGCATCATCTGAGTTCCACTGGGGAAGTTTTTGAAAGACAACCTTCATTTAGAATGTAGATGCCTTGAGCTTGCCAGATGAGGGACTTTCAGTCTGAAAGGACTTTCCGCTCACTCTCATGGAAAAGGCTATCCTGACCATTGATGTAGGATTTACAAGGACCACACTATCTCACTGTCATCATGTCAGCAGGGGTCCGAGCATTCTCGCAAACGGTACGACTTATTTAAGGAATGTGATGATAGCCTACCAATCCTGCTCGCCCATACAATCAGGATCTATGTTTTCATAAGTAGAGCCTTCCAAGTATACTTCGCCATTCAACGGATCTAATTATCCAAATTGATTTCACTAAGAATAATTAATCATGAGATGCTATCTCCAGCCGTGAGATCTTCTTCAACCGTACGAACCAAATCCTTAAAGATATACTCGCATCTGGATAAGTCTTCTCTTCGTCTGATAAATATTTTCTTCGTTGGTCTGGAAACTATCAGTGAGGGCAGATTTTAATCTTGAGTCTGGAGGTCTTCAGACTTTGACGATAGAGTCTACAAGTCTTCAAACTAGATTGATAGAAACGTTTTGTCAACTTCAAAACAAATAAGGAAGTTTTCTCCAACAACTAAAAGTGAACACTAAGGTTCCTCCAACTAAGGTTAAGGGTAGTAGGAGCAAATCGGTGTTGTTTGACGGATGCCAGTTCGCGACCGCGCTAAATAAAGTGGAGAGAATAAAGAAGTGGGAAATGATCGGGCATCTTTGGGTAGAGGTATTGTTGTACGCCGCAAGCCAAAGTAGAGGGGATTGCCACGCTGATCAGCTGAGGAGAGGAGGAGAGCTTCTCACTCATGTTTGGCTCCTGCTCGGGCATTTTGGGGCTGACCGATCACTTCAAGATGACTCAAGGCTTGCAATAGCAAAGCTTATGTTAAGATAGGAATTTTAGGGAGATCAGTATGCATCTTCCGATGTTGTGTGTTTACTTTTGAATGGAGTGTTGCATCACTTTGAGTGACCAAATCATCTTTGTAAATATTTTGGGGAGGCCTAATCCCGTTTAAAACCTGCATAAGTTTTCCTTAAGTGTTGGTCTACTGCCTCTCGAGGTATCTCATTTTTTGTCAAGTCCATTCGGAACAGTTTGTAATCTGATGCGGGGTTACTTGAAGAATGCCAGTTTCCTACGAGTAATTTGTTAAAAAAAGTCTTTTAGGCAACAAAAAGCTTCCAACTTTTGCGCTAAGCAGAAGTTTAACGTGCCCAAATCTTCATAATTCTCTCCCGAAAACTTGAATTCTCAGAAAACTTTATCTCACGACGTACATTCTCTTGCTTATAATTGGCACTTTACATTTCCTACTTCATAATGAAAAGAATGCCTTATCGACCCAAAAAAAAAAAAATGCACATTACATGCCAAACAAACATATGAATAATCCCTCCTAACTATTTTAAAAATTTAAATGATTAGATGAATGCATGATTTTTAATATTTAAACACTTTGACACTCTCCCTTTATGAAAATAGTCTAGATTTTGGCCTAAGATTAAAGAGTGTCAATAAGAACCTCAAAAATCTGAACTTGGAATCTCCTGTTGTGCTGACTAATCTCTATTGTTGAATAAAAATTGCAGTTTTTTATATTTAGATACCGGAACATATAATGCCACATCTCATAGATAACAAAAGATACAACTACGATCACAACGAGAAAACTACAAATGGTAAGAAGTGTGGCATTTGAACTGTTGATCATCACTGTCGTGCGTGTCAGAAAATCTCTTTTCTTTTTTAAAAGAAGAGTTTTGAGGAATGGGATTCCTTTGACAGTTGCAATGATCATTAAATAGACGAGCTATTTCAACTGTTGTTATCTCTTTTCTTCCAATTTTCTAGTAGAATTGTACCCAAAAGCAACAGAATTTTCCATTACATTTTTTTTTTTTTTTTTTTACGAGGCATTACATTCTGTTTGATTGAGCTAATTACACACAATGACTCCATATCAGTTTTTTTTCCCTCTTTTTGTCAGCCAAATTGATTCAGGTCACCATTCCATTTAGAAGAAGAAGTCCTCTTCATCAAGGACACTAAGGGTGAAATAAATAAGTATGAATCTTGCAATCTATCTTAACAATGGATGAAATAATGAGTGGTGAGTTACATATCATGTCATGATGACCAAAATTAGCATATTATACATTGAAATTTCGAAACAAAAAATTAAGACAGAGAGAGCAACATGTTGTGCAAATTGTATTATAAGCTAAGATAGAACACTTCTTATGAATCAATTTATTGTCTGTTTAAATTTCACGGTCAACATGGCTCGTAGCTTGAGAATAACACAAATCTACAAGATCTCGAATTGAATTGAAAGCTTGAATTTACTAATTAAGATCTTAGAATAATTTTTAAAAATGGGTCCATCATGCAAATTTTATCTTCTTACCTCAGTCAATACGTTGGTGGAATTTGCAGCAAAAGCTGCTTTAGTGAAAGGGAAAACGACAAATAGCCAGAAGTTTAGCTCTGAATTGGCCCCGCCAACATGAATCACGTTTCTCGTAAAAGCGAACCTCAGAATCCGAGCCGACCAAATTATCAAAGCTCGCAGACATGTGAATTGGGCCCTGCAATTCGTTGCTTTGCTTTTCAGGTCAAGGTCAATGCCAGGCTTTGCACAGACGGTCTTGTCAAGGATTCTTCAGTAAAGAGGGGGAGATAACATTTTGGAATCCAGACGCTGCTTTTTTCAATTGCATCTGATGGCTGGACAAGGGGTTGCGCTCAGTACATCTTTGTCCCAAACTAAAGGAGCATAGAAAGTTGCTCTTCTTTAGAGAACTAAAATCAAGAGCAATAGTGATTGAAATCCTACTTTAATTTTTCTAATGTTATTTGGTAGAAATCCGGTATGGCTGGTAAACGGGGAAAAACAAATCAATGGATCTTTTTAAGATTTCTTAACTACTACTGCATAGTATGTCTAGGTTAATAATTATATATTTAAGTATTGAGCTAATACTTACTGTTACTATTAGTGAAAGAACTTTCTTTCTTATACTTAATACAAAGAATAGTGACAAAAAAGCTATCTCGCGAGGTGATTATAAAATTTCATTCTATTCACTCTGCTATTTGTATGTTAGATCTTATCGCTCCAACATAATATTGAAGCTATAGAAGGTTTTATCCAATGAAACCTTCTCTGCTAGCCCCCCCCCCTAAAAAAAAAAAAAAAAACGAAATCTTTTTTCCATGGTTGTACTCTATAAAAATCTCTTCTTGAGAAAATACTTTCATATAGGAATCAAGTATGGTATCATATTTGATACTATAGTTGGATATGGGGGGTTTGTATCATTTCTTATACATTTCATAATTACCCTTCAAAATAAAGTTAAAAAATCAGGCCATCTAGTGGATATCATATGGCTACCAACCACATCCATAAGGAACCATTGAAGTTCTCCTAGATTGGTTCTTTCTTTTCTCTTCAGATAGAACCACTTATAATTATAGCACGTGCTTCAATAGGAGTAACGAGAGACAATAACATGATTAAATGAAATTTCATTAAAGTTGCATGATTTCTTCATCATTCGATATGTTAATTGCATGTTTAAACATACATAGGTGCTGCTGCAATTAGGATAGTTAATAGTGCACATTTGTTTTTGCCATTTTTGTCATCATTCATATGATCGCAATTAGGTTTTGAGTTCTGAACAGAAAATTTTATCGTCATTCATTCTATGTGACACATTTTTGGTAGGACTTGTACATATCCTTAAGTAATCGAAATTAACCGTGCTTTCAGCTCTCGATATAAGATTAAAACCTTATCATGTACATACATGTTCATGCTTGTTTAGGTCTCTTAGAGACCAAATTTCATGTTATTACCTTCTTAACATTTGAACTACATATTACAAGCTTCGTGTGCATATGTGGTTTGCCATATTTGAATGTCATTTTACATGTGAAAATCATGTCACGATTGTGCTAGTTACACTTAAGAACTTTCAAGCATGTCATTATAAATCTTAGATCATCTTGTATCGACATTAGATCGTATGATGTTTTCACGTGCCAACTTTAAGTTAGATGATTTTCCTAATCACTTGTAGCATCCAATGCAAAGCCATTTTGTGATCTTCATGCTGTTTATGCATTGCTTGAATGATTTTGAGGCTTAATAATGCATGTCTATGTTCTGGTTTTTAATGACTGATACGCACACTTTTAGAAACCTCGGTCTTAGGGCACCAAGTCGACCTTAATTGGACTCGGACGCTTCTAGGAAATTATAAAGCATACCTAGAGCTTTCAAATACCATTTATTTCATGTAAATTGCTTGTCATTAAATTCATTTTCCATTTTTCCTAAGTTAGACTAGAGTTTAGACCTAAGATTAAATTCAGATCGCTATTTTTCCTTTGTTTGGATAGACTTGTACCATTTTTGTATCAATTTTTCGGTAGGGATTCTTGAGTCGATCCCTAATAAAGTTTGTTTGTTACCCCATTGGCTATGTTGTGGAAAAATTCGGTGATTTTTAATGACTCGGTATCCTACTTGTGTTTTAGCAGTTTCCTAATTCATTGTTGCTTAATATTTGATTTTTATAAAATCATGCTTAGCTTTTTTAAGAAAAATTTCTCACGGAAATTGTTCCATATTATGTTGTGCATATTAAGTAATTTTTTCATAACTAGATCATCAATGGGTATCATTCAATTTTACTAATATACTGTGCTTGGTCTAGAAGTTCCCGTTGTAAGCCTTTAGATGTGATTGCTTAGATAGGCTTTTTAGACTAGTTTGTGTATGATATTAGGGCATATCATCTTCATGAAAATTGCTTGAAATCCTATGATTTTCATTGTCAAATGATTTTTAATAAACAGAATTCCCAAATTGCACCTTGAAACCGCTTAGGTACATGTGATGTTTGCAAAAACAAATCTTTAGAAATTTATTTCTAATACTTGATTTGACCTAGAAGAAATCATGATTTGGACCGTATTTAAAATGTCTGCGATGCTGTGAGTGTATTTATGCGAAACCCTAGCTAACCTTAGCAATTGAATACGTTCCATAGCTGAGATATCACCTTGTCTCAAAATCCTTACGGACAATTTTGAAACATCACATGTACCCTCCCATGCATAATCATGTCATCCATTAGTAATGCCCGTATTCATGATTAGCGCATGCCTTGGTAATAAGTGACCCATAAACGGTTCACTTATTTGTTTGATTGATTGAGAAATAAGGCTCAAAAGGCCTACATGTATGTTTAATTCCTAAAACGCATGTGAATTGTAAATGTATGTTAGAGGTAATACATGATACCGAGAGGAAATCTTGGAGATCACATGTCGCGACCTCTTTTTTTTGGCGCCCGATTGGGGCGGGCACCTTGCAGAGGCTAATGGTTTGGCTAAGTCTATTAAGCGTAGCCCGGACTCTCCCAAGTCCACCAATTCACGACTTAATGGTTCAAGTTTTTAACCTGTAAGTTAATTTTAAAACGGAGTCGCCACTAATCAATTTGGGGTGGGTCGATTAGAAACCCAAGCAAAGTATCGGGAGAAATACTCACCCCTATGCAACCGGAGAAATTAAGATCAGGGACTTGATTACACTAGTTAATCACTAATGCCCTTTCGGCACCTAATCTTGTTTAAACCCTAAGGCTTTTTGGATTTTTGAGGGATTTTTCATGCATTTGAGGAGGAAAAACATTTTTTGGATCTTTTTCTATTTTTTAACATAAAAAGCATTTTTTGGGATTTTTGGTCTTTTTCTGAAAATATAAACTATTTTTGGCTTTTTCTAACTTTTTTTGACTTTTTTGGGAAAATATGAAATATTTTTTATTTTTTTTTTTTTTTGGAAAATAATTTTTTTGACTTTTTTTTTATTTTAAAAATATTATATTATATTATATTATTAAAATGTGACTCGGGTCGGATTCCCAAGTTGGGACCGACCCAGGCTGCCCACCCAAGACCCGGACGGGCCCGCAATGCGGGCCTGGCCCTGGATTTTTTATAAAAAGAGCCCAAACCGATTTTAACCCACTTAAAAAATTCCAGCCCAACACTACCTAGCCCACGCGTGCAGGCCTGACCCGGGGAAACCCTACCCGGAAATAGGGAAATCGGGTCGAACGGACCCGCGAATCGACTCGATTCTTGGCCTCCTCTCCCTTTCGTTCGCTCGCGGCACTGGTGAGGGGGACTGAGGCGTCGCCGGGAGGATGGCGACGACGGCGGCGACGGCAGCGATGACGACGGCGACAACGGCGACGACAACGGGCTAGACGGCGACGGCAGCGATGACGACGGCGACAACGGCGACGACAACGGGCTAGACGGCGACAATGGCGGTGACAGCGAGGCTGTGCTGGTGTGGTCAGTAGCGGCACGGTTTGAGGAGGGGAATGCGACGGCGACGACGCGATCGGCGGTGGCGATGGCTATACTGTTACCTGTCTGTGACGAGGCGGCGAACGGTGGCGGTGACAGCGCGCAGCAACGCAAAGCACGGCTTGGGTGGCGTCGTAGCGGCAGCGGGAACGCCTTCGAAACAAGGCAAGGCGTAGAGCGGCGGTTGCGTCGGCGACGGCGAGTCTTCTCCTTCGGATTTGGCTTTTCGCCCTCCGATTCCTCTCTTGCTCAGCCTCCACCCACTCGGATCTCTTCCCTCTCCCTCAGATCTGGGCTTGCGAGCGCTCGGGCCTCCCCTAACGTCTCTCGGGAGAAGCTTGCAATGCTCGCCCGCTTTCGATCGCTCTTCGCTCGTGCTCTCTCCTCCTCGGGCTCGCTCGCCGCAGGCCTCCCTCGAAGTCTCTCGGAGGGAGGTGGTTTGAGCTCGTGACCCGATTTCCGCCTTGCTCGCTCTTTTAGCTCCTTGAAATCTCTTAGGGACCCTCTGAGCTTGCTGGCTTGTGTGTCCTTCAACGATGGAGGTGCTTTGCTATTTATAGGCGAGGAGGTCCGGTCGACGGAGGGGCTTGGCCGTTGGTCTTTGGCTTGCCGACCGGACCCCTGCAGCTGAACTGGTGTCTCATCTCAGCAATAAAGGCGAGCATTGAAGTCGCATGCGCGTCGTCCTCTCCTTCGGCGGCCTACCTTTTTTCCTCTCTGCTGTAGGCTGCCCTTGAGCGCGTCGCCGGCCACCGCGCGTGAGATGCAAAGGCGAATGAGGAAGAAGAAGAGAGGGGGGGCTGGGCCAAAATTGAAGAAAAAAAGGGCTGGGCACTAGGCTCGAAGGCCTAGCCCGACGAGCTACATTTGTTTTTTCTATTTTTGTTGTTTTTGTTATTTATTATTTATTATCTAAAAAAGGAAAATAAGGAATTAAGGCCTAATTAATAACCTAATCAAAATTTAGGCATCAACAGTTGCCCTCTTTGAAGGTGAGCTCGCAGAGGTTGCATTCAAAGACAACCGATGCCTAAATTTTATCCATGCATGTGCAGCGGATTATACTTTATTTGGGACCTATTGTCCTATGCAGAAAAAGAGTAATATAACATTACACATACTAAGATAGATAAGAAGATACCGTAGTTACTTACCGGAGTGAGTGAGATAGGGTGTGAACCCCGAGTTTTGGCAAGTATCAAGGCGTCATCTTACCTGGTGACATGAGGAGGTTGTTTCTCCAGGACCCGAACCATTCTTTGGTCTCCTGTTAGAACAATCAGTGGTTTGTCGAGGACCCGAACCTTTCTTCGGTCGCCTTGACGGGGAATTGCCTTCTCAGGACGCGAACCATTCTTCGGTCGCCTGTTAGAGCAATTAGTGGTTTGTCTTAGACCCAAACCTTTCTTCGGTCGCGTGACGGGAAATTACTTTTCCAGACCCGAACTTTTCTTCTGGTCGCCTATTAGAACAATGAGTTGTTTGTCTTGGACCCAAACCTTTCTTCGGCCGCCTTGACAGGAGATGCGCCGACCTTTCTCGGGGCATCTGTTTGTGGGTGCCTGATCTCAGTCAAGGACACCGGTTGGTACCCGACCTTTCTCGGGAGATGCGTCGACCTTTCTTAGGGCATCGATTTGTTGGGGTGCCTGACCTCAGTCAAGGACACCGGTTGGTACCCGACCATTCTCGGGAGATGCGCCGACCTTTCTCACAAAGATCGATTTGTTGGGGTGCCCGACCTTAGTCAAGGACACCGGTTGGTACCCGACCTTTCTCGGGAGATGTGCCGACCTTTCTCAAGGCATCGATTTGTGGGGTGCCCGACCTCCGTCGAGGACACCGGTTGGTACCCGACCTTTCTCGGGAGATGTGCCGACCTTTCTCAGGGCATCGATTTGTGGGGTGCCTGAACATTCACAGACATTTAAAGAGTACTGGAAATTCACAAGTACTAACTCGGAGGATATTTGGGCCTTTGCGGGCGTCGAAGGGGTACTTGGATGATCACAAGTACAAACTCTTGGAGGATACCGGACGTTCGCGGGTATTGAAGGGGTACTTGGATGATCATAAGTACAAACTCTTTGAGGATACCTGGACGTTCGTAGGTATCGAAAGGGTACTTGGATGATCACAAGTACACATTTTTGGAGGATACCTGGATGTTCGCAGGTATCGAAAGGGTACCTGGATGTTCACAAGTACGAACTCTTGGTAGATGGAATATCGAGGACGTGCCTGAGATATTCATGAAGGTCTCCACCTCCCGGTATGTGGGACTATCGAGGACGTACCTTGGATATTTGTGAAGGTCTCTCACCTCCTGGTAGTTGGGATATCGAGGACGTACCTTGGATATTCATGAAGGTCTCTCACCTCCTGGTAATTAGGAATATCGAGAACATGTCCCACATATTCATGAATGTCTCTCACCTCCTGGTAGTTAGGAATATCAAAGGCATACCTCGCATATTCATGAAGGTCTCCCACCTCCTAGTAAAAGGGGAATATCGAGGACGTGCCCCGCATATTCGTGAAGGTCTCTCACCTCGGTAATTGGGAATATCGAGGACGTACCTTGGATATTCATGAAGGTCTCTCACCTCCGGTAATTGGGAATATCGAGGGCGTGCCTCGCATATTCCCTGAAGGTCTCTCACCTCCTGGTAATTGGGAATATCGAGGGCGTGCCTCGCATATTCCTGAAGGTCTCTCACCTCCTGGTAAAGGGAATATCGAGGACGTATCTAGGATATTCGTGAAGGTCTCTCACCTCCTAGTAATTAGGAATATCAAGGACGTACTTAGGATATTCGTGAAGGTCTCTCACCTCCTGATAACATAAACTTGAATATAGCACAAGGCTTACCTAGATGGCCGCAGGCACTCAAAAGGGTCGGAACACCCCGGTAGCCGCAAGTGTACAAAGTACTGGAATACTTGGATGAACACAAGTATTTAATGATACGATCTAGGACCACTCAGGCTAGTCCAAATGGAAGAAAGCATACCTGGGAAACCACAGG
Organism: Eucalyptus guilfoylei; assembly: GCA_016097605.1. Taxonomy (NCBI): domain Eukaryota; kingdom Viridiplantae; phylum Streptophyta; class Magnoliopsida; order Myrtales; family Myrtaceae; genus Eucalyptus; species Eucalyptus guilfoylei. Next base: position 49,413,181 of record CM027865.1, on the reverse strand, counting down.
CGCACAATGCAATGGAATACTTGAACGGCTACTAGTATTCAATGATACAATTTTGAGGACAACTCGGACAGGTTGAGTGTCATGGAAAGGGAGTATCCTAACGGTGACCGATACTCAAAGGTAGTGGGATACTTGGTCAGTTGCAGGCATCCTAACTATGAAGACAACTCGAACAAGTCGAGTGTCAAGTAAAGGGAGTATCCAAATGGTGGTCGGTACTCAAAAGACAAGGGGATACATGGACAGTCACAAGTATCAAAACTCTGAAGACGGCTTGAACAAGTCGATTGTCGATAAGAGAGTACCTAGACAGTGGTAGGTACCTAAGGGCAAATGGGGATAGGGATATGCTTACCTAGCGATATCTCTGATCTCTGAGAGTATGTCTGCTATTTGTACAATATGCACACATGATTGTACATGTTGTAAATTCATGAATTTAAATGTGATTCATGCATGGCAATTTTGTCAGTTTTGCATCATCTGAGTTCCACTGGGGAAGTTTTTGAAAGACAACCTTCATTTAGAATGTAGATGCCTTGAGCTTGCCAGATGAGGGACTTTCAGTCTGAAAGGACTTTCCGCTCACTCTCATGGAAAAGGCTATCCTGACCATTGATGTAGGATTTACAAGGACCACACTATCTCACTGTCATCATGTCAGCAGGGGTCCGAGCATTCTCGCAAACGGTACGACTTTACCAATGTGAGAAGTCTTTGTTGAAATTGTGATGAAGACTTGGTCAACGGCTCATCAAATGGGACCGTCGAGATCAAGGTTCATGAACGAAGTGCCACACGATCATCTCCGGGTTTGCAAGTCAAGAATTCTGCGAAAGGAGATAGAATAGTCTTGCTCGTACTTGTTCGAGCAATGCTTATAGACATATGAAATCCTACGTTAATTGAAGTGCCCTAGTCTGAAGAGACTTTTACAATGGGATGCAATGTAGGCTTGACTCATGTGTAAGAGGGTGAGAGTTGGTGATTGCCTTGGCATTTGTCACCGATCTTTCTTCTCACTGTCAAATGGAGGTTCTATGGACCACAATAGCAACTTTTTCTTGGTTGTAATTTTGACTAGGGGGCATTGGCCTTGCTTTTACCAGGTACACTATTTTTTCATGCCCCTATTTTTTATTCCAGTTCTTCATTTATGGGCATTGACCTTGCTTTTACCAGGTACACTACTTGTTTATGCCCTTGCTTTTTCTTGTTGTTAGAGGAACTGGCCTAGGCAAGTTCAATCGAAACACCGTTATTAGACTCTTGAGTCTTCATCTTCAGCCGGCGCTTTAGGCTATGGCAATGACTTCTGCTTTGTCTCAATGTGAGGGTAAAATTACAGACTCACTTGGGTTGTACAATGAATACAAGTGCGTAGAAAAAGAATTGCTCTTTGTCATTCTAGGGAACTTAAATTAACGTGAGTGTTCATATGCAATAAAGACACCCGAAGATTGATGCGAGTGTGAGCAAGAAAATTTCTATCTCCTTTCTCACCTTGTGATGCTGCTTCGCCTCCGATCTGCCCCAGTGTGGGGTGGTTCTTTGACGGGGGTAGGACAAAAATTTCACCAGTGTATAGAGCTCAAAGAGGTGAACAATGAAATGCCTCTCACTATTTTGGTTATCGTACCATTCGCAAGAGAACTCTTTACCCTGCAGTCATGGATCTTTTGCACTCATCTCACAAGTGTGTAGATGGGGGACTATGGGTAGGATATGGCTTGCCTGTCATCATTCTGACGTGCCTCATCCAGCATGCTCGATCAATCTTATATCCTTCATTTAGTTGTCTATTTCGATAATCCTCAATGGAATCAGTGATTTAGACAGACAAAATCATCATGCAAAATTCATTTGGAAAAGGCATGCAACATTTTAAATATGAGAGAGTTTGTACTCTAAAAACAAATGAATGGTTTTTACTCAAGAAACCCTATTAACAGCTTCAGGGGTGTTTACCTAACAGAATTGTATTTACAAATATGTTAAATTTTGAACATCAAAAGAGTTATTCACAAATGGGTGTCGATGAATTGTCCCTATTGATTAGGGATATGACACATGAATGATCAGCCGGGGATTGGGAATCTGATCGAGCATCTCTGCTTTTGCCCCTGTAGAAGAGAAGGTGTGGAAATAGATCAATCTGTAGGGCCAAGATCACACGTGATTTGAGGCCTGAAAGGTTTCTGTCATTTGCTTTTAGCGAGTACTTAAGACGCCATTTCGCTTAGGAGAGTTTGTCACGCCTCTCATTGATTTGTTATCCTTGTTTTTGACAGTCAGGTGATCCTACAAAGGATAGGAAAGAACGAGTCAGTCACGATTTCTCTTAGGAGTTTAAACAACTAGGAGCGATACAACATTACCCTTCACTAGTTTGTAGATGATTGGATGGACCTGAAGTGCAAGGAGGATATGAAGTCTTGTAATTTTCAATCCGTTAGGTCACCTACTCTCTCGTAATTTGCAGGTGCAAGAGAATTTTTTTTTTCTTTTTCTTTTCTTTTTTTTTCTACCAAGCAGCTAATTGCCGCGTTGGGATTCGAATCCCCCACTTCGGACCATTTTGCTTCTTCCGGGTACCACTCGGCTAGAGGCGCCGACGGTGTCCGTAGGGCACTTCTTTTTTCATTTAATCGGACCAGCTCCTGGATGACACGTCCTTTCATACCAAGTTAGGTAAATCGATATGGGTCACTTGATTTGCCCAAATTAACCATTAAGCTTGTTTCTTGAATCCTATGCTTCTTGTCAATAGGAGAAAATATGTCAAAAGTGAGTTTAGATATTGGGAGTATTGGAAACGATACCAAATTACTCTTCCCTAGAGTTTATATTTGCTGACTCCTAGGGATATTTGAATGTCAATGATGGCCTTTTGTCTTTGGCACAGTTCAATGTCTCTTTTGATTGGCCCTCCTCATTTGTGGCCCTGTGTACACGATTAATGATTTGCAACGCTTTCCTTCTGTGGAATTTTGTCTTTGACCATATGACCATTAACAGCATTGAGCAAAGTCATGTACTTCAAGCTTCTATGGAATCTGAGATGGACAATCAAAACCTCAAATTCTCTGATGGCAATTATTTCTTGGGAGAATATGCATCTAGAACACGGAGTGAAGCTTCCAGATCCCAATGTCATCATCAGGAATAAGGGGCTAGAGATCGTTTCAATTGTCTGGATTTTCTCCCTATTGACACTAGTCAATTCAAAGGAAGAGAAGAAACTCCTTTTCTGCGCTTCTTGGCTTGTCAAAGCTGGAAATCCCATTGATGAAACCACAACATCTAGTTGCTCGGGCACGTTGTGGGGAAAAGATATTGCTCCGGCTTGAGAAGGAGTTGGGCAGGAGCGAGATTGAGTGCACAGAGCTCCTAGGGACGGCTTGATTTCAACCGTATGCTTGTACCTATTACGTCCTAACTTTCGTTTCCTGTAAATAGAAAAGAGAGGACATCATTTCCAAAATTATATTTAGAGAATAAAACTTACCTTCTTTGAAGTGGGATGATCTTTTTTGTTTGCCCCACTGCCTTCTTGAAAGAGTGTCTTTGAATTCGGCGAGTTCACATGATGCACCTGCTTCAAATGCCCCCTGTCACACTAAGTTAAGGGGGATGGGGATGATATTCTGAGACAGGAAGCGAATGAGTCAGAAAGACAAACATGATTTAACATCTTGTTTTGACAAAAGTTTTGGTAATGAAATATTTTTTGTTTTTAAAAGTATATATCTTTGGGGGGAAGAAAGTATGAGGAAGCCCAGTCCTCGTATTCTCCTTGGACAATATTTTCTTTTCATGGTTGGATAGCATCACTAGGCTGGTTTGGGATACCGCCTCATGCTTTTAAAACAAAATATTATAACTATACATTAGATTAGTGGAATGAAAAATGCAACAGTAGCACACTAGACAAGATAAGAAACATGAAATCATAAAAACAAGCAAAACTCATGAAAACTCCTATGAAAAGGAGCATTTTTTATTGTGTTGGCTCTGAAATCAAGCGCCTTCGAGTTCCTCGCCTCTAGTAGACTCAAAGTATTCGCACGAGAGGACCACTTCATTGAAGCTACGGAAGTGCAACCCATGCAACCAACAATGATGCTTGCGAGGTAAAGCTCCTATGAACAGCTTTATCATTCCTTCTTCGGCTAGTTGAGGGTAGGTTTGCATCATAAAAGCCTTCCATCTCCTTGCATATGCTCGAAAATCCTCAATTGGTCTTCTTCTAAAGTGAATCAAGTTCTCGCAAGGCAATTCAATTCCAATCTGGTTTTGGTATTAATGCAAGAATGTGGAAGAAAACTCATTCCAATCCCTTATGAGGTTGATATCTGCTGTGACGAATCATTGCAAAGCAAAACCTATAAGACTTTCTTGGAAGGCCTGAGTTGTGAATGACATCGGGCTGTAGTATTGACTCATTTCAGCGTGGAGATATTGCAAGTGGGCTACGGGACAAGTCGTGCCGTTATACTTGCGGAGATTAGGTATCCACATCTCTCTAGGGGTCATGATCCTATGGGTGCAAGACGGGCTTGATGTATCCTGGTTAGGCCACTAGTTTTTCCATTGCATATTCGTTGCGGTGGTAAACTCTGCTGCTTCAAGGAAGCTAGATTCTCCTGAGTTCATCTCATTGCTTTCTTCCGGGTCAAAATCACCAACCGAGGATAAGGCGTTTATGTCATCCTCATGGTTAGGTGACAAGCTTAGCAATTGATTGGGAGACAAGTCATGGTGGACAAAGACGAATGCTCCCTCTTCTAATGGGCTTTGGATCCACAGGGAATGCTCAAAGTGCGGGTGTGGCGACTCATTGATTGTCAGGTTTTGCCTACTTTCAGTGGTAGGCGTTGACTCGAGCTGTTTTGGCTTTCTTTTCTTGACTCCTAGTTCGGACCTTTTGAGTAAGGCTCTTCATTTCGCTAGCTGGACCTTGTCATGGAGAGCGGGAGATGGTGGAGCCTCATTCTCTAGGTTGATAGGGGTCAGTATTCTTTGGACCCTAGCTCTTGCAGTAAGCTTAGGGAGCTGTCCTGCCATGCCTCGGTCTTGAACAGGCTTTGTGTCATTGACCTCGTACGCAGGCTCCTTGCCTTTCCAGTGGGAAACTTTTCAGCAATAGGATATTGCTCAGTAGCCCATTTATCATGCAAGGCTTCATTGACATCTTCTTCTCCTGTCTCTGCGACTATCGGCTCCTCGTGCTCCGCAACCATCAATTCTTCGTAGGGCAGGGCGATGTCGGGGCTGATGTCAACATTATATTCTTGGTGTAAAGCATGAGTTAGTTCCCCCCAAGTCTTAAGGAGACTAATCTTCTTGACAATGTACCACCACAAGGTGGGGCCAGTCAGGTTTGATTGGTACGATTGAATCATCCTTCGGACCAGGTAGGCCTGCAAGTAGGTCTCTGGGCGAGAGGTATCAGCATACCTTTCGCATTCAAGTATTTTGAGCTCTTCAGGGATCTTAATGCCGACGTAATCAGACAAGTCCATGGGATCCTGCCCCTGCAGCTGGCTCAACTTCTTCATGATCTTTACAAACTGTCTATCATGTTGGTCGTTCTCTAGCAAATTCGCGGGTGTCATGACGGTGTTTAAAGCAGCTACGGAGTTGGGCTTGGCTTGAGTGAATTCCATTTGCCTCGAGAGTTGTCGAAGGACAATGGACATCTGTCCTACGCCGTCTTCAATGTTAGCGAGGCGATTTTGTACATCATTCTGATCGGGCCCTATTGCGTGAGGCCATTCGCGGGCGACTGGTGGCCGGTGATTCATAATTACCTGGTGGCGTGAAAACAATGAATGAGTACGAAAATAAACAAAGATTGACCCATGGCAATGGTCTAACTGTTTTTTTTTTAATCAAAAGAGGATTTTATAGACTGCCGACTTCTGACATCTAAAACTTGAAATTGAAATGACAGAAGGAAATACTAGATATTAAACAAAAGTCCCTAAACAATGGGACAAAAATTTCACAATATTAACACTAGAGGGCACATGATTGTTATTTTATATGCGACGGGGAGCCTTGCTCTTGCGAGGATGCCTGCTTCCTTGGACTGGCTCTGAGACATGTATCCAGTATATTCCCAAATCCCTTTGCATAAGCTCTGCTTGCTCGTGCTGGCTGATCTTGCTGATTGGGTAAGGGACCGATGGCTTCAATTTTGTCGGGATACGATGGTTGTGGATGTAGGACTCAGAGGCATTGTGGGCTTTTTCCTATCCCTGAAGCCCTTCAGGTACCACGATTCTTTTGTGATGGCACCTGCTCCATGCTTCCTCGATAATGTCAATCTCGAATGTGTATTCATAACTTTGATGGGTCAAAGGAGTAGAGGGACCCTTCTCTTGAAAGACGGTGGGATCTCCTTAAGGGCTCCATACTGTCGTGCCACCTGATATGGGAAATAGGAAATGGCGCCGATAAGGCCAAGCAACGAAATTGGATGGCGGCGTTTGTAAGCGAAGCGAGCTCTCTTTTCATGGAACCAACCAGCACACCATTGGAATGCCTCAGGAGCTGGGTCTCTTAGGAAGTGTATCCAATTTAAACAGCTTTGATTGGGAATATATGGTCCTAAAACCATAAATTTCTGTAATGAATTTTCAAAATCATTCGTTTCAGATGATCGCATGAAGCATCGAGATTCGCTTAGGTGAGAAAAGAACCAGACTTGTAAAATTTCCGGGGAGACCCGCATGATTTTTTCCATGTTTTCTTCGGGACAAGAATGTTTCGGTTAAAATCATGTTGACATAATTTTGCCCCCTTGAGATCTGATCAACTATCCATGCCATCTTTGGACTTATGGCGTTTCTTTGATGGGGGAAAATGATGAACCCGAAAAATGCCAAGAGGAAAATCTCACTCTTTTGGGTCATGGGTTGATTTTCAAAACAGGCAGTTAAAAATGCTAGGGGGCAGGTATTATAATTATTTTCAAGAATTTCCCTCATAACATGGACTTCTGTTCTTAAAAGTCGTGCTAACCCACGCAACGGGATAATGCCTGTTGATGGCCTAACAAGCTTATTTTCGAGAGGCATTCCAGTGATGATGTTGTATTCTTCCAGAGTTGGGGTTAGCTCGAACCCACCAAACATAAAAGTAGTCGTCTTCGGGCACCAAAAATGTGCCATGGCCCATATGACTTCGGGATGAACAGGGATTTGGATCAACGATAGAAGATGACTGACTTTGGCTTTCACGCGCGCTTGGGCATACTGATCCAATTGACCCCACCATCTAAAGAGCTCTGCTTTGGGAGTGAGAATAAACTGGATATCGTCTTCTCCCACCGCATATAAACTGGGACTCGAAAAACCTACCCTAAATTGCCATGGGCCAATAAAAAAGACTAAGTAAAAGTAAAGAAATTACTTTGCTTTTAAAAAAAATGGCAAGCACAAAGACATGCGCATGGGACGTGTGGCTCGATTTCTAACTGAGAAGGTTTGTTGAAATTAAAAAGGCATTTGCCCGTCGCAGTCTTGCGTTAGCGACGTACCCTCTTAACCTCAACTAGAGAAATTCGGGGAAAAGAAAGGCAACCTCAATAACACAGTCTCGCGTTCGAAGCCGTATCTTTCTTAACACTATCCTAAATATCCTATGGCGGCCCAGGTCCGGCGGTGGGTTGTGTGTGCCATGTGTAGTGATAAAACATTAAAGCATGCACAATAGTTTATAATCACAAAACATTCTGAAAAATAAACCTCTAAGCTACTAACCTGCATAAAAAAACAAAAACAAGTCAGTAAAGTGATTAAACAAGATAAAATGGCATAAGTCCTCAATCGTCCCCAGCGGAGTCGCCAAGCTGTCGCGACCTCTTTTTTTCGACGCCCGATCGGGGCGGGCGCCTTGCGGAGGCTAATGGTTTGGCTAAGTCTATTAAGCGTAGCCCGGACTCTCCCAAGTCCACCAATTCACGACTTAATGGTTCAAGTTTTTAACCTGTAAGTTAATTTTAAAACGGAGCCGCCACTAATCAAGTTGGGGTGGGTCGATTAGAAACCCAAGCGAAGTATCAGGAGAAATACTCATTCCTACGCAACTAGAGAAATTAGGATCGGGGACTTGATTACACTAGTTAATCACTAATACCCTTTCGGTACCTAATCTTGTTTAAACCCTAAGGATTTTTTGGATTTTTGAGGGATTTTTCATGCATTTGAGGAGGAAAAACATTTTTTGGATCTTTTTCTATTTTTTAACATAAAAAGCATTTTTTGGGATTTTTGGTCTTTTCCTGAAAATATAAAATATTTTTGGCTTTTTCTGACTTTTTTGGCCTTTTTTGGGAAAATATGAAATATTTTTTTATTTTTTTGATTTTTTTGAAAAATAAATTATTTTTTTGACATTTTTATTTTAAATATATTATATTATATTATATCATTAAAATGCGACCGGGCCGCCCACCCAATACTTGGACGGGCTCGCAACGCGAGCCCGGCCCGCGATTTTTTAAAAAAAGAGCCCAAATCGATTTTAACCCACTTAAATTCCAACCGAACACTACCCAGCCCACGCGTGCAGGCCTGACCCATGGAAACCCTACCCAGAAACAGGGAAACCGGGTTGGACGGACCTACGAATTGATCCGGTTCCTGGCCTCCTCTCCCCTTCGTTCACTCGCGGCACTAGTGAGGGGGACTGAGGCGTCGCCGAGCAGATGGTGATGATGGCGGCAACGGCGGCGATGACGGCGGACGGCGACAGCGGCGACAACGGCGGACGGTGATGATGGCGGTGACAGCGGGGCTGTGCTGGTGTGGTCAGTGGCGACACGGTTCAAGAAGGGGAATGTGACGGCGACGATGCGACTGGCAGCGGTGACGGCTACTGTTACCTGTCTGTGATGAGGAGGCAAACGGTGGTGGTGACAACGCAGCCACGCGGCACGGCTTGAGTGGCAGCCGCAGCAGCAGCAGGAACAGTTTGGAACGGTGGCGGAGCGGCGGTTGCGTCGGCGACGGCGAGTCTTCTCCCTTCGGATCTGGCTTTCCGCCCTCCGATTCCTCTCTTGCTCATCCTCCACCTACTCGGATCTCTTCCCTCTCCCTTAGATCTGGGCTTGCGAGCGCTCAGGCCTCCCCTGAAGTCTCTCGGGGGAAGCTTGCGACGCTCACCCACTTTTGATCACTCTTCGCTCGTGCTCTCTCCCCTTCGGGCTCGCTCACCGCTGGCCTCCCCCGAAGTCTCTCGAAGGGAGGTGGTTTGAGCTCGCGACCCGATTTCTGCGTTGCTTGCTCTTTGAGCTCCCGGAAGTCTCTCAGGACCCCTCTGAGCTTGCTGGCTTGTGTGTCCTTCAACGATGGAGGTGCTATGCTATTTATAGGCGAGGAGGTCCAGTCGACGGAGGGGCTCGGCCGTCGGTCTTTGGTTTGCCGACTGGACCCCCGCGGCTGAGCCGGCGTCTCATCTCAGCATTAAAGGCGCGCATTGAAGGTGCATGCACGTCGTCCTCTCTTTCGGCGGCCTACCTCCGTTCCTCTCTGCCGTAGGCTGCCCTTGAGCGCGTCGCCAGCCACCGCGCGTGAGATGCAGAGGCGAATGAGGAAGGAGAAGAGAGGGGGGGCCGGGCCAAAATTGAAGAAAAATAGGGCTAGGGGCTGGGCTCGAAGGCCCAGCCCAACGAGCTACATTTGTTTTTTCTATTTTCATGTTGTTTTTTCTGTTTTTGTTGTTTTTATTATTTATTATTTATTATCTGAAAAAGGAAAATAAGGAATTAAGGCCTAATTAATAACCTAATCAAAATTTAGGCGTGAACATCACATAGAACACCTTATTAGGGACTTACAAATGTCATTAGTCATGTGGGAATACAATTGGTCAATAATGGTTATAAGTCATAAAAAATTTAATCAGGTAGGTGTTTAGAGAAAACTATGCATAAATTGCAAAGGCTCTCGAGGCCCAAATTTGGTTGATTTTAAATCTTATTTCGTTGGATTGCTTGACATTGCCTTCATGTCGTGTTTTTGATTGTTTTGATTTGCATGGTTATCTCTTTCCATTATATATATCTAGTTCTGGTTCTTAAACTAGGTTTTAGATTAGGATCTCGAAGATGGATAAGACATGAAGATGGTGGAAGGTCGATGTCTATTCCAACCATGATTTTGTACCATTTATCATCGACATATGTCTCGGGTTTTCCTTGTTTGTATAAAAATCCAACAAGTTGCAGATTCATTTCTTTCCTATCTTTTCATATCATTTCTCGTTTATCTTTCTGTGATATCCAGATTTCGCTAGACCTCGAGTACATAGCGGTTCATGACGGGTCAATGAATTTGTCATCGGACTACATCATTAGCACCACTTACGACTCCGTTTCATCACCACCCGCACCATAACGAAATATTACGTATCGTCACATTCTCGCAATAGCATCCCATCTGGAAAATTCTTCATGCATCGTCGCTCGTAAGGCTAATATCTTCGGCATTGATACTCTACTAATGCAAGCTTTTCATGCACACGGAGACGTCGGCTTCCGAAATTTGCGGCCACGTCAAGACGCCCTTCTTCATTGCTACCAAAGACATTACAGCCATGTTAAGCCTTTTGCCCCATGCACGTGAAGCATCCATGCAACCACTCCATGCAGCTGGTCCACCAAGGGAAGAAGTTGACCGAGCAGCCACGTGAGTCTGCCTCCGGTGGCCAGCGCATTGGAAGCTTGAGCAAGGGAGAGACACGTCCCTTGCATGGGACGTGCGAGCTGTCTCGCGCCCGGCCACGAGTCCCTCGGCTGTCCTCGCTGCGTGCTGCCACGAAGTGGAGGAGTTGTTGACTAAGAAAGTCAACAATGAAGAGGGCAGCAATTCCCTTCTTCATTCGGTGAAGACCCGCGTAATCCCCTCACCCCTTCAACGCCGTTCAGCGACATTTTCATAAAAAGTTTCCACCATTTTTCCCCGCACCTGTCGCTCGTTCCTCGTGCTTCAAAGGAGACGTGGACCACCGGAGGACAGCCCATTTTCTTCGCCTCAACTTGCCAGCCCATGGAGACACGGACGCAAGGACATAGCCACATTTTCCTTTCCCCTTCGCTGGTCAACTAATCTTAAGATGTTGACCAAGAGCCACGTCCATGCATGTGTCACGGTCCGTGAATCCTCCCGTACTCGTGACACTTGTGAGTGGCGCTTGGGGTTATCGGGTGAAGAGTGAGGAGGCAGAAGGGTAGAACACAACTGGTCCGTGGGAGTGGCGTCAGGACGGTTGGTGCTAGGAGTTCTAGGATAGAAGGATTATATCACTTAGGAGCTCTGAAGACGGGGTAGGCCTCCCGTGCACAAACTGGTCGGGAGCTAATGCCGCTCTCCTAACGAGGCCATGGCAGGCCGAAACCAGTTGTTGTGCCTAAAGAGATCTGCTGTCTCACTTGATGGACTAGACGCCCGAGCGAAGCTGGACGTGGGAGGATCTTGCACGAAGAAGCATTCGCCGTATCGTTCGTGAAACAGCTGAAAAAGGAAGGCTGGCCTGGCGAATTCCGCTCGCCAGGCGCCCGCGGGTCGTTCCGAGGCCAAGGAAACTCTCGGCCCGACAAGTGGTATCAGAGCAGGAATCCCTCCAGTAAGTGAGCGAGTCGGAGAATTGGACTCCTCGCTCCAGTGCGGGTCAAGCAGATAAGTCCTAGTGGGACCGGTCCTAGTGGGCGGAGAGGAATCTGCCAGGGCCAAAAGATGCCCAAACGTAGCGGGGCTCTCAGCTCCTAGGATGACAATGGGTACTAGGGCGAGTCGGCTTGTCGCCGAGCGGATAGCGAGTCTGAGAAGAACTGAATCCTCATTGAATGGGGATAACGTTCCTAGATCGATCGGTGAATACGAAGAAGAGGTCTACTGCCACGTTTTCAACAAGGAAAGAACCTCCATTGGTTTGCTGGGGTCAAGATGCTGGTTAGGCTGAAATGGTGCTGCCAAAAGATGTGGTTGGCGAAAAATGCCACACTTGCCGGAAAGCGCAGGTGACCGAAGGCCGAGCGGCTAAGATCAAAAGAGGCTACCGATGGAGCAAAACCTGTTTTGTTGGGCGAGCGTGACCGTTCGATGTGAATTCCCAAAAGTGGCACATCAATGGTTAATGGACGCAAGGAAGCGACAGAACGGATCGCAACGAGGGCGTTGCGAATTTGAGTGGGGGAGAATGTCACGGTCCGTGAATCCTCCCGTACTCGTGACACTTGTGAGTGACGCTTGGGGTTATCGGGTGAAGAGTGAGGAGGCAGAAGGGTAGAACACAATTGGTCCGTGGGAGTGGCGTCAGGACGGTTGGTGCTAAGAATTCTAGGATAGAAGGATTATATCACTTAGGAGCTCTGAAGACGGGGTAGGCCTCCCGTGCACAAACTGGTCGAGAGCTGATGCCGCTCTCCTGACGAGGCCATGGCAGGCCGAAACCAGTTGTTGTGCCTAAAGAGATCTGCTGTCTCACTCGATGGACTAGACGCCCGAGCGAAGCTGGACGTGGTAGGATCTCCCATGAAAAAGCATTCGTGGTATCGTTCGTGGAACAGCTAAAGAAGGAAGGCTGGCCTGGCGAATTCCGCTCGCCAGGCGCCCACGAGTCGTTCTGAGGCCAAGGAAACTCTCGGCCCGTGACACATGCAGGGGAGAAGGTGGCAGCTGAAAATTCTGCTGATGGCCACGTTCTCACCCAGCTGTCTTCGCCCCTTGCTGCCACCAAATGGAGAAGATTGTTGACCGAATCAGTCAACCATCGGAAGAAACGAAGCAACCAGAAGACCTCGCTCTCTCTCCCTTTCTTCTTCTCTCTCGGCGCCCAATTCTCTTTCTCTTTCTCCATTTCCAGCGGTGTTTGTATCGAAGAAAACCCAGAATTCCTTCACCCTCTCACTCGTACTTTGCTGCTTCGCCCGTGCTTCGTCGACCACCGCACCATCGCTAGCCACTGACGCCATGCGTCAGCTGTCTCGCCGTCAGCCTCATCGCCGTCCCTTGGTTGCTGCCGGACCAGGAGACCCGCAGCTCACGCCTCATCGCACGCTGCCATCGCCGTCCAGCTTGCCTCAGACGTGCTTGTAGCTGCAGCTCATGGTTTGTCTTGCCATCAACGCTGCTAGATTTATGGCAAGTTGGTATCTACTAACCTATATCGTGTAATTCTGTCATTGCCTCATGAAATGCATCCGTAAATTTGTGCTATTCGAATTCTTGTGCCGAATGGTGGATTCGGCATGATTGAGTTGATTTTGGACTATGTAATTGAGAGAATTTCACATTGCCTAGGGGTAAATGCGATTTTGGCATTTGTATATGCATCGATTCTTAATCGTTGCAAAGCTCTGAAAAATTCTACTTGTAAATTGTTTTGAAAAATCTTAAGATTTGAGTTGGGATTTCTATTTCCCGATGTGCCGCTCGCAATATTTTAAGAAATGTTTGGTGTCTTCGAAATTCCGAACTTTACTTGTAAATTGTTTTAAAAATCTTAAGGCTGGGACCAAGATTTTGACACGCCGATGCGCCGATTTTAATATTTACTCGCGGTTTTGATAAAAATTATGGTATGTACATTTCGAGTTTTGAGGCGTGAAGAATACTATAAGTCTACGCCAGTAACTTTCCGAACAAAGAGAGGGATGGAAGGGTACAATTTAATCTTGATCCATCCGGGTATTCGAACTCTAGATTTCATGAAAAGTTTTGTTACCACGTGCCCGGTATACTTTTGAGATTCCTCTGCATTTTGGTTTAAATCATGACTGGTGATATTGAAATGTATTGGCTTTAAAATTGCGAGATTACTACACCATGGTACATGAGTAATGGATGCCGTCGGTTCACGATGACGACGATGCCCCGGGTGTCGGGTTGCCTGGAGGATCGTGGTGGTGATATCTCTGGAAGTTTGGGGACTGGTGAGCCCCGGAGGTTCCCCGGAAGGCGGGATGCTTGGAAGTGTGACATAACATGTTCCGAATGCCTAGGGATATCATTGACATGGTGAGCCCTAGAGGTTCCTTGTGATGCTAGGTGAGGTGCGAGATGCCCGAGGTGTGACGGAACATGCTCCGGATGCCCGGTGACTGAAATATGGAACCGGAGGCCTTCGTGATGCCAAGTAAGGTGCGATATACCTAGAGGGATGCAAACACTGGTCCTCTGGAAGATGGTGGTAGTGGATTGAAATAAAATGAGTTTCTAAATTCTCATTGTTTTATCATGATATTCTTCTGAATTGATGCATATCTATTACTACCGTTATGTGCTTTGATTTGGATTGCGTAGAATTAGATGGTGCTAGAGGTATGTAATATAGTTTAGTAGAACTTTGACTGTTGAGTAGTTGTACTCACCTCTCGTGGGGCTAACATATTACAGAGTGATAGAGATGTCGTTGCTACCTGTGTCTTTTGGTACATTTTATGGCATTCCCATCAACCTGCGATGGGAGCAGATAGAGCACCCTGACCCCGACCTGCCACTCGTCTTCATCCGGATACGGGTGATACTGACTGTAGACATCGGACTCCCCTCGGGTCCAATGCATTTGGAGTTCGTGGTCCTATACGCTCAGATGGACGGGCGCACCATAGGGCCACTACCACCGCCGCCGGAGGATGACGATGGGGGCTCGAGCGAGGTAGAGTAGCGGAGGACGGGAGGACGATAGAGATTTTTGGGATACCAGCGCTGAAGACAGACGACTTTGTGAATAGTTAGCGGAAGAGTTGGTCCAATTTTGGTATAGCCAAATATAGAAAATTTTGGCTTTTGTGTACCGATGAACGTCATCCCGTAAAAATATATGTAAATAAAAGTAACTGGTTGATATGTCTATATCGTGTGCATCATTTCAAGAGTTGGAAGGGAGTTGATGTATCTGCTTCTGCAGTGAATCAGCGTAGGAACCAATGAATAGAGTGACAGTCTCTAAGGTCGGGGGTCGTCAAACTTTCCTAGGATTACATGATAGATTTACTACTTACCTTGGTTGTTTGCTTACTATTTCGCACTTTTAATTCAATTGACTGCCTTCTTTTCACTTCTTAGAAATAGAATGGCACGAAATGACTGTCCACGCATGATTGCCTAGCTTAGGATAAATGATCCCAAAAAGTTAAAAAGAAATGCATGGACACCTTAGATAATACGACATACTGTTAGGTACTGAAATGACACTAATAAAAATTAACATAACTCAAGTCCCTGAATCTAGATATCTAGTTGGGTAGGAATAGAAGGACTACTCCCAATCCTCAATTGGGTTCTCTAGCCTGCTCCCAAAAAAGAGGCTAATGGCAACTCTTGTTTTATTTCTAGGTTGTCTTAAGCAACTAGATCGTATAAATAAACCCGTTGTGAAAGGTATGAACCTTTGGAAAAGGTTCACAATCGTGATTTAGGATACCCAAGATGGTGAGGCCGATAAAGATGAAGTGATTCAATCTTTAGTGGATGTACATCGTGGGAGGGCTATCATGAATTGTAAAAGTACCCTTAAACTTACATTTACGTCCAGTTTCCTTTCGACCTTAAAACTGTCGATCAAGACGTGCCATGACGTCAAGGTAGGGTCACAACACCTTCCGCTGTCACGTGGGGTACGAGCTTAGGAGAGCTCATGACTACGATAAGTGAACTTACAAAAGGTTTGCCCGAAAGGCGAGGTGATGACGCCTTTCATTGGGGGAACTGTGAGGGTGCTTTCATAGTCAAGTACCTCTAAATCCAACCTTTTCTGCCTTCCTCTCCCCAAGGGCCAAGTGGTGGGTGAGATCGGGTTGCGATAGTTGTTAGGGAAATCCCTTATGATGTTTTGAAGATGACAAAATAAATCAAAGGCTACTAACGTGTTTAATGGTTGAGTAATAGACTATGCAGATGATAGAACATGTAAATGATATTATCAAGATCTATATTTGGAAGAACTAGATGACAGACTCTATGCTAAAGCTGAACTTATTCAAACTGTGTCCAGACCTTAAGGGTAAATCTGTTCAGAAGCATAATATGTTCAGACTTACGTCCAGATTGTAAAGTCTACTTTAGTCTAAAGACACTCAGACTCTACTTCGGTCTGAAGACACTTAGACTCTACTTTAGATGGAAGACACTCAAACTCTACTTCAGTTTGAAGACTCTCAGACTTTACATCTAGAACAAGACACAAGTCCAGAACGTGACAAGATCCAAAATGAGACACAAGTTCAGAATGTAGCAGATTCAGAACGAAGCATGTTCAGAACGAAATAACTTGACAGAACGTAACACAAGCTCTAAATGTATAACGGCTAGTGATCTGGTTTGGATTCTACATCAAGATAGATTTGATTGACTCAATCTAATTGATTGACAATTAGATCTTGAAGACAAAAACTTTCTGAACGGAGAAGCTCTACTTTTGGAAACCAAGATTCTATTTGTATGAGCGATCAGAATTAACTTGGGATTCTACTTTTGTCACTCCATGGCTACTAAATATTCTAGATACAGATCTGTCCAATGGGTAGATTGAAAGACAATCATCTAGATACTGTCCAAAGGCTAGTTTGGAAGTAGAGGAGTATTTAAGGAGACCAAGGACCGATGAGCAAGTAAGAGACGGAGCGTAAAATTTCTAATTCCAAAGTCTGAGCGAACTTTGAACATACACTTGTCTCTCGTGAGCTTAAACGTTTGTGATCGTGAGAGAAATACCAAAAGAATGACTTAATGAGATAGTGTGATCTACCTCTAAGTATTTGCATTCAAAGTTGTAATCTCTTGTTGATTACATAGTGGAATCCAGCCAGAAGGCTGTTAGCATGGGAGAGTGAACGTAGACTTGATCTAAGCCGAACTACTATAAATTCTGTGTTCTTATTCTCTTCCTTGAACTCCTTTATTTTGTTTGTAGTTCTATTTAACTGCTAAAGTCTGAACTCGCTCAAAGTCTCTTGTTCTTCAAACTCAGTTTCAAAGTCTAATCCTTATTCAGACTTTGCTTGAAATTTATTTTATTCCGCATATATTTGCCAAGGTTTATTTTAAACACCTATTCACCGCCTTCTAGGTGTTCGTACTAGCATTTTAGAGCCAAGTGCTCGTTTTATTGAAGTGTTTTTATTTCTGAGTTAAAGATTTTCTATGGCTAGTATCTTGGCACCAAGACTTATGGAGGGATAGAGCAACACTAGGCCACCATATTTTGATGGAAATGAATACAACATTTGGAAAAACAAAATGAATGCATTCCTAAGATCTAGAAATCCCTTGCAATAGGATGTTGTGGAAAAATGAATCAATCCCACTACTGCGTCTACATCAAATAAGATTGGCAAAGACAGAGAAAGCAAACCCCCTGCTCCTATGTCTCGGACGGAGATGTCCAAAAGAGAAGCTATTGATGCAAAAGCCATTTATTTTTTATATTGTGCATTGTCTCTTGTTGAGTATAATAGAATCTATTCATGTGAAACAGCTAAAGAAGTTTGGGATAGACTTCATGTTACTTATGAAGGGATTGATCGTGTAAAAGAGACAAGTAAATTTTCTGCTTGGCCAATATGAATCCTTCAAGATGAAGCCAGGAGCGTCGATTGGAGATATATTCATCGTTTTACATAAATTGTAAACGGTTTGGCGTATCAAGGTCATCCAATTTCTTCCCCAATGAAGGTCAACAAACTTTTGCGAGGTCTTTCAAAAGATTGGAACCATGTCAAGACCTCAATCCAAGAGACTCAGAGAATTATGTCACTTTCCGTTGATGAATTGATTGGTACTCTTCAATTCTACGAAGTGGAACAAATCAATGATGAAGATCCCGAAGGTAAGAAGTCCATTGCACTTAAATCTAACGTTGATTCTGATGATACAAACTCAGAAAATGAGATGGACGACGGAGGACTTGCTTTTATGATCAAGAAATTCAAAAAGCTGAGTACAAAAAGGAGGAAATTCAGTGGAAGAAGACAATACAAGCAAATTGGCCAGAAAAGAACCATGAAAGAAGATGACGAGCAAGGAAATATATGCTTGATGGCACATTCTGACTCAGACATAGACTCAGAATCAAAGTCTGACTCAGACACAGACTCAAAATCCGATGAGGAAATCGTGATAAGCCATTCAGAAATTCCTACTAAAGTTTTTTTTTTTTTGGTGACCTGGGAACCACCGTACAGCCAGCAGCCGGCGGCGTAAACCCGGGGCGGACTAAGCCACCACCACAGACCCAGCCACGGGTGAGTCGCGCGAATGCGACGTCTCTGGGATTCGAACTCCTCCCCTTCGTGATGGGGAGAGAGCCCGAAGCCAGCTGCGCCACTGCAGGCAGTGGTAAATTCCTACTAAAGTTCTTAAGTATATAAATGAGTTTTGCTTAAATCTCAAATCTTCGCTTAAAAGGATCTCCGAACTAAAAAATGAGAATTCATGGCTTAGGCAACAGGATCTTTCTCGAAAAGAAATTTTTGAAATTTTGCAAAAAGATTTTCTACAAACAAAAGAAAGTAGAGATTTATTTGTCAAAGAAAATGATTCTTTAAAAAAAGAATTTTCAAATATTTCGACAAAATTTTCAAAGAGTTCGAAAACATTAGAGCATATTCTTTCCATACAAGTACCTACGATAATAAGTCGGGACGTGGTTTCAATAAGGAAAGTGATTCTCTAATAGATTTTCCTACAGTTAAGGAGAGACTTAGACAAAGACCTCCTAGACTTGCGTATAAGAAGCATTTTCAAATCTTTACAAAACATATTGGTCGAAATGTCCTCGAGTGTTCAAATTGCGGAGATTTGAAACACTTTAAGAAAGAATGTCCTAAAGTCTGGAGATATGTTAAGAAAGATTGGGTAAAAATAGCATACTTTACTAACTCTCATGGACCCAAGAAAATATGGGTACTAAAGAAAGGATGAGCTGTTTTTGCAAAAAATAAAGGAAAAGAAGAAATTGGTAAGGAATGTATTTTTTATTTATTTGGGCATTATGCTTGATATTCGATATATCCTTGGTTGATTGAGATTTTATAATGATCATATTTTGTTTTATTGAAGAAAGAATCGTATGATTTGTTTTTGTGATTCGTGAGTTGCGATTTGATCTAATATGTGTGATTGATTTGATATCTTTCTTAGAGATAATGCAAATTATTTTGTTTAATTTTATGCTCTCTAATTTTGTCATATTTTGCAAAGTGAAAATCTGTTTTATGTGATATTAATTTATTGTGCCTTGACTAAGTGAGAATTTCCTTTTCAAGATATTATTGTGCATAATATTCTTTCCTTAATACTTTCTTATGATGAGTTTAGAAAGTATATTTGATTATTCTTGAAGATTTTTTATTTTGCTCTAATGAAATGGAAGGATCCAAATTGATGGATACCAAAAAGGAAATGAGTGCATTGCAGGAAATTCTATAAGGGAAGAATGATTGCGAGTTTATGTAGGTGCAATCAAAAATGTATCTCTTGCGAAGATTGGTAATGATTTTTTTAATCAATGGTATATTGCAAACATATACCTTGGGTAAGAGAATATTTTTTATCCTGCCTTGCAAATCTCTACATACATTTATCATAATTTTAGATGATTGCCTATGAATTATATATTATTTATATTGCAAATATCTTTTGTCGTAAATATAAGGCATTGCATGTCGTTCCCGATCCTCCGAGCACGTGCCCATCTCTCCTTGGTCGATTAATAGCGACGTCCTGAAACGCATCGCCAACCCATTCATTTTAATATGCATGCGGAAGCATATAAAAAAAAAATCCCCGGACAATAAAACAATGGGATACGAAAGTAAGACCAATTTTTCACAAAATATCTTTTTATAAACACATAGGTCTATACACCAAGGTTTACAAAAGGGATCGACTCCCTACAAAAGAGAATTATCCTACAACTAGCTAGCCGGACAAGATCGCCGATTCTTTGGGCTTCACCTCTCAAACTCCGGGGCTTCTGGTCCTTCATCAACATCATCTAAGGACCTGAAAATGGTTATACAATAACTAGTGAGACAATGTCTCAGCAAGTTCTACCCTCATAAGACTCGATTAGGAAGAAAATACGCCATAAGGGCAACCTAAGCATAAACAAGCGTCAGAAGGCTTACCTTGGCCTCAGTTTCCTTCCTTCAAGTTAGTATATCTCAAATATACACAAATCACATCCATTAACCAAATTAAATCGAACTACCGATCAATCGACTCAGTTGATTACGTGTCATGGAGACCATCACACGATCGTTTTGATTACTCATTCTCAACTCTTAACCACGACCCAACGAGCATAATCTATATTTAGTGGTAATCACGGCCTCACCGGCAATTTTCTAGAATTATGTGGTAATTATGACCCCACTGGCAATTTTCTAGATTTAGTGGTAATCACGGTCCCACCGAGCAAATTTCTAGATTTGGTGGTAATCACGGCCCCATCGAGCAAATTTCTAGATTTGGTGGTAATCATGGCCCCACCGAGCAAATTTCTAGATTTGGTGGTAATCACGGCCCCACCGAGCAATTTTCTAGATTTAGGACCAAAGTTGTCCATTTTTGGAATAATGACCCACAATCACTATTCACACACAAATTGCACAATCTGGTACTCAATTAAATAAACAGAAAGCACCATTACAATCAGCACGAAATTCCGGTCACCAGCCATCCCGGTTTGATTTTCGAAAAATAAATAATTAAATAAATAATTACGGAAATTAATAAATAAATGCAATAAATAGACTTAGGCTCGGAAAAGCCTAATTGGAAACCGAGACGGGTCCAGAAAATTACCGAACCACTCTAGTTAAATACTAGAGCTTGTCTAGGCTCTAATTGCACTAACTATCCACCTAACATGCATCGGTAAATAATTAAATTCACTAATCTAATCTAACTAACCACCTAATCCATGCTTAACCTAAACTAATCAACCCTTAAGCGTCATTAACTTACTAAGCGAGAATCAGTGAGTTAAACTCACTTGTTCGGTGATCCGATTAGTGCAAATCGACAGGGACGCAACGAGGCTCAACTTTCTCCAAAGCGGACCTAGCTTTCAGGGCCGAGAAACGGGCCAAAACGGGCCTAACGAGCTGCTGGAAACCCATTTCTTTCTACTATGTTCTTGGCTGATCTCGAGACCGAGAGAGGCTATTCAATAATCGAGAGTGGCAGCAACAGCAAGGCTGAACCAGAGGTGGCTGCAGTGAACCTGGCGGATGAAACCGACGACGTACGGCGGTTCACGGTCGTCCGATGGCCAGGGGGAGGACTCGGGAACGCTGCTGAGGCAGGGAGACGTCCAGGGAATGGTGGAGACGGTCGCGCGGCAAGGCAAGGCGCGACAGGCTGGCGCGCACGGACGACGGTGTCGTGGCGACTCTAGTTGGCTTCGGTGGTGGTTTGACGATGCGTGCAGCTTCTTGTTCGGTTGCTGGAGCTAGAACGGCACAAAATGGAGGGGAGGGAAGGCTATCAACCAGCTGGAGGGGGAGAGGAAAGAGAGAAGGGACAAGGGGGCCACTTGGTCTTATTTTCTTCCCATTTGTCCCCCTTGACCTTATCCTTTTGCCAGCTGACTTCCATGGCCACAAATTAGCCACTATAGGCTCAATTTACAACCTTTGAAATGGTCCAAAAGCTATAAGCAAGGGGGAGCTACGACTTTTGGAAGGTTTCCTCTCAAATGGACATTAATTTTTTCTCAAATCGATTCAATTTGGCTCCCAAAAATTCAATCAACACCTCATCAATCAATTTGGTATTTTTCCTCACCAATTGATCCCACTTGCATCCCGATTGCGCGATCAAAAACAGTCACTGACTTTTTCTAGGCAAAAACGGCTTTAGGACGACTTTTTCCCAAAAAGTCTCGATTTGCAGAAAAATCTTTGAAGACTGAGTCAACGTTCCTAAAATGATTTGTGACATGACAAAACTTTTAAATTCTGAAATCAGATTCAAATTCGCGGTTAATTTCACTCTGGCGCGTTTTTAGCGTGACCTAAGCTACCGTGTAGCTTTCATAAATTTTTAGTGCAAATGACCTGTGGTCGATTTTCTTTGAGCCACAATGAACCTATTTGACACATTGACGACTCTCGGTTGTCGTGAAAATCTCGAGGATTCAAATACAGGTATAGGGTACCAAAACGATAGAAAAATCAGTCTAGTGCCGGTCGA
Source organism: Eucalyptus guilfoylei (assembly GCA_016097605.1). Lineage (NCBI taxonomy): Eukaryota > Viridiplantae > Streptophyta > Magnoliopsida > Myrtales > Myrtaceae > Eucalyptus > Eucalyptus guilfoylei. The sequence goes on along the minus strand of CM027865.1, from coordinate 49,390,970 downwards.
CGAGAATTTCTCAATTTGGTGGAATCACCAACGTTTAATCACTCATCTCAGTCGAACCGACCTATTTCTAATTTCAAATCGACTTATATCTGTGCCGCAATGATATATGCAGATGAGCACGGTCGAGTAGTCAATTCCTGGTCAAATCCTCCCGTCTATTGCATTAAAATTCCTTAATTACTTCCTCGGTTAGTCTAGTTATCTCAGGAGTGATCAGCTCTGAGAATAACACTATAGGCGCATCGATGAAATGCCCAATTAATTTAATTGAAAGCAGAACTGTAAAATCCAAGATGTCACATTGCAAGTTTTTACTTGATTTGGCACGTGATAGAAATATATACTTTCTTTTTGCAAAATGCATCAATAATATATGTTTGAGATTTATACTTAAGGAAATCCCTTTGATCTTGAAAGATATTATTGCATATGCATGGATATTCTTGCTATATTTAGAAGATATCTTATATCTAGCAAGTTTGATCTGCAAATCGAATGAAGGTATTATGTGATTTTTTTTTTTTGCAAAGTTTGTTATCTATTATATAAGAATTTGCAGGTGACAAAAGAATTTTCCATATGGATTTTGGAAAAGTAGATTTGAAAATCATGGAGATTCTGTACTATTTTTTGGAGACTCAAAAATTCACCTCCTTGTGCAAAGTTTTTGCAAATTGTTGAGGAAATCCCTAATGTGTCGTACGAAAAGTTGAGTAATTTTGAATTTTAATAATTGATAATTTTATATATGCTATTCAATTTATTTATTTGAAGAAAGGGCATTATATATTATGTGGATATTATTACAACTTATCTATGCAAAAAGATCATTAAGTTTATGCAGGTTGAATTCGAGAAGAGCTTAATTGAAGAAAATAAATTTTTGCCTCGAATTTCAAAAATCAAATGATCGTTGCGGATGTTGTTGCTATGAAGGAAATAATGGAAAAATATTCTATTCAACGTGCACAAGCCGCAATTAGTACTATTCACAAATATTGTCATGATGAAAGCGGAGAAAGTGAATCCAAAATAAAGGGAAAGAATCGTGATCACCTCAAAAAGGCAAGAAATTGAGGGGGAGCATTGATCAATTATGGAAAAATCTTTTTGAATTGATCGTGATCTTGATTATTATGGAAGGAAAGAAAAGATAAATGTGACAGAATTTGTCAAGATCCGGTTAGTGCATCTTTTATTACCTCTTGTCATTAACAAATCTCTTATTGATATTATCATTTTATTATAACAAAAAGGGTAAGTGAATTTTATAATGCATCCGTGATTTTTATTGGATATTTGCTGATATATATGATCGAAGTGAGCTATTGCATATTTTTAATATTCGACTTACTTTGTAAAAGCTTTTTTTTAGAAATTGCGTTTCATGCAAGATATATTTGTTATCATTTTATATTCTCTACGTGATACTATTTTCATTGTTACCACTTTTTAATTATGACAAAAAGGGGGAGACAATATAAATATGCATATATGTTAATCGGTTGATATTATTGCATAATATTGAGCTGCAATTATTTGTCTATACATTGTTATGCTCAATCTATTTGCTATCTTCTGCTATCTTTTTTATTTAAATTACGTTGTGTTTAAGATTGCCTTGATTTATTATTATCTTTAAAAATTCAGAGATTGTTTTGTCATCATCAAAAATGGGGAGATTGTTAGAAAATCCCTTATGATGTTTTGAAAATGACAAAATAAATCAAAGACTACTAACGTGTTTAATGGTTGAGTAATAGACTATGCAGATGATAGAACATATAAAGGATATTATCAAGGTCTATATTTGGAAGAACTAGAAGACAAACTCTATGCTAAAGCTGAACTTATTCAGACTATGTCCAAACCTTAAGGGTAAATCTATTTAGAAGCCGAATATGTTCAGACTTATGTCCAGATTGTAAAGTTTACTTCAATATGAAGACACTCAGACTCTACTTCAGGCAGAAGACACTCAGACTCTACTTCAGACGGAAGACACTTAGACTCTACTTCAGTCTGAAAACTCTCAGACTTCACATCTAGAACGAGACACAAGTCCAGAACGTGACAAGGTACAGAACGAGACACAAGTTCAGAACGAAGCATGTTTGGAACAAAACAACTTGACAGAACGTAACACAAGCCCTAAATGTATAATGGCTAGTGATCTGGTTTGGATTCTACATTAAGATAGATTTGATGGACTCAATCTAATTGATTGACAATTGGATCTTGAAGACAAGAACTTTCTAAACGGAGAAGCTCTACTTATGGAAACCAAGATTCTGTTTGTATGAGCGATCAGAATCAACTTGGGATTCTACTTTTGTCACTCCACGGCTACCAAATCTTCTAGATACAGATCTGTCCAATGGGTAGATTGGAAAACGATCATCTAAATACTGTCCAACGGCTAGTTTGGAAGTGGATGAGTATTTAAGGAGACCAAGGACCGATGAGCAAGTAAGAGACGGAGCGTAGAATTTATAATTCTAAAGTCTGAGCAAACTTCGAACATACACTTGTCTCTCGTGAGCTTAAACGTTTGTGATCGTGAGAGAAATAGCAAACGAGTGACTTAGTGAGATAGTATAATCTACCTTTAAGTGTTTGCACTCAAAGTTGTAATCTCTTGTTGATTGCATAGTGGAATCCAGCCATAAGGCTGTTAGCGTGGGAGAGTGGACGTAGGCTTGATCTAAGCCGAACCACTATAAATTATGTGTTCTTATTCTCTTCCCTGAACTCCTTTATTTTGTTCATAGTTCTATTTAACTACTAAAGTCTGAACTCGCTCAAAGCCTCTTGTTCTTCAGACTCAGTTCAAAATCTGATCCTTATTTAGACTTTGCTCGAAATTTATTTTATTCCGCATATATTTGCCAAGGTTTATTTTAAACACCTATTCATCCCCCTCTAGGTGTTCGTATTAGCACTTTCAATAGTATGTTAGAGTGTGCTCAGGCGAGTTTGAGAGTCGAGTTCGCTAGTGATTTGTATAGAGCGAAGCCAATTAAGAGAGTCACGTACTTGAGATTATTCATGTAATGAATTTTGAGTCTAAGAATCTACGAGAATCATCCATCAAGATACTGAGTCTTAGCTTGATGGCAACCTTTTGTAATGTTATCGCCAGTGCTCAATATCAAGCCATGACCAAGACTCAAGTGCAAAACAAAAACAAAAATAAAAATGGAAGGCAATCCATAGGGGAAAGGAAACTTACGCCTGATTTTCCATGTTACCGCTGATTGACATTTCAATCACGATAGCTTCTCTTTTTTTATCAAGCTCGAAATTCCTATGCTAACCTAAGTAGTAGGATAGACATGGTATTGAGGATAAGTGTATTACCCCATGCAAATATAGAGAAATACTATCACACTCCCAATTCTACAATAACAAGCGCAATGATAGGGCCGTCCTCGTACCCCAAAGACACAATCTCAAACATAACCATGATTAACCTATTATTGATATATATATATATATATATATATATATATATATATCCATATATTTGATAAAAAGAGTTGGGTACAAGATCACAGTTTTTATAATCCATCAAAAGGATATCTACATCTCCAACTAACAACTAAACTCAAAAGTTCACCTTGGACATAAGCAACTCATACCCAAAAATTCCCACTATCAAAATATCGTTACAATAACCTAAACACTCTCATCTTACTTGCGACTAGCTGAAAAACCTGAAAAACAAAATAAATGGAATGAGCAACCACATCTTAGTGAGTAGTGCATCTCTTCTAACAAATTGAACATTTACTATACAACATCAAAAAACAATATCATAACTTATCAATCTCAAAATCTAGTAATATTTTTTTTAAAGGGTTATATCCCTTCAACAAAACTTTTTACATATCATATCAATCAACAATAACAAATCAACCATCAATGGTCCATTCCATTGACTAATTTTATGCTCAAGATCTAACTATAATCACAATTAATGTCCATGACAAAGGTGACCAAGTTACTCCTAACTACGTTTTCTCTACCCATATCAGTCGACGGTGCAGCCCAAAGGTTTCTCCAACTATATCAGTGAGGAAGCAGCCCAAAATGACGTCCTGATAATAATATGCATACTTACCCCTCAATGGGTTCTAATCATAACAACATGAGCAAATGATCCACTAACATCATTCTCCAATAACCCACAGATCAAATATAGAATTCATCTCAAATTTCAGGTTCACAAGCCAAACATACAGCTTTTACAATTTAATATGTTAAACAGGATTGTCTTTCATAAACCATGTTCAAGTCATGAACTTTTCCTAATTTTTCATGGAAAAGTTTCGCAAAATTCACTGGCAAGAAGCTCAAACTGTATTCAAAAGATACTTCACCATTTCAAATAAACAAAAGGATAGCAAGTGTCCAATCCAATTTTATGCATCCAACAAGCCCACTCTTTCTTTTCGAAGGAATATCGAACCACGTGATACCTTTGTAACTGATAATATATCTTCCTATCATTTTCAAGATACGAATTTTACAAAACCAAAAAAGAGATAAGCACCACTCATGTAATAAAGCTTAAAATTAACTTAGGAAGGTTATTAAAGCCGACGAACTCGTATTTATATCAGTTAATCAAAAAACATTATCAAAATAAAGTAACAAGCTACCTTAACTACTACTTGACTAAACCAAACTTAATTGCTGATAAAACAACTCTTACACGCTAACAAAACGCTTGTTCAAAGAGTTATTCAAAACTATTCCCTACGAAGCTTGAGCTCCTAATTTTAGAAATTCCTTCGGATCAAGTTGTGATTCGAATTGATTTTTGTCAAATCCTACAACTCCACAATAACCTAAACTATCATTTTCATATAATTTTACGACTTAATAACTCATATATTGAACTTCATAGTTCAAAATTCACATAACTTCAAATTTACGGCTTAATTCCGAAAATTACTTCCATTATATGAAGGAAGGATTTGAATCCTTACCCGGCATAAAACGAAGTTAATCCAACTTTTCAAAATATCCGAATCTTGTATATGCGAAAATCTTTCTTTTTTCTTCGGTTCTCTTTTCCTTTGGTTTTAACTTCCACTCTCCCTGTCTTCTCGTTCATTTTTATTTTAACTGAAGTGGTGGCTTTTTCTTCTCCTTCCCCTGACCTTTTGACATGTTGACCGGCCAACAACCGCTTCGCTCTTCTATCCTATTATCCAACTATTACAAATACAAAATCCAACACTTGCAGATATGTTTTTTATGGCAAAATTGTAAAGGTGGGTCTGCCTCTAATAGTTCCTTGACGTTATCTTAACATAGTTGTGTTGCTTTCCCTTTATCATCATGTTGAGATTTCTAGTAGTCTCTTCACAGTATATAATAAAATGACCAACCAGCAGTGCCAGCAGAGGTCTGTTCGCCTCTTGCATTATTCTTGCTTCTTCAGACTTAACTTCTGCCTCCTATCAATTTATGTTCCTGCATAGGTAAGTTAAGATGACATCTGTTTCTTGGTTCATGGTTTGCCAGTTCAGGCTTCAAATCTTAACTTCAGTCTTGTTTTTTGACGAAATAACCTTCCACAGGTCCAAGTAGAAGCTGAAGTAGCTAATGGGTAATAATGGGACGGTAAGGTCACCAACTTTTTCCTTTGTTTAAAGTCATGTAAGATGCAAAATGAAAAAGATTTGTCTCTTGGCTTCGCAAAAACCTTAATATTGGAGGAGCTAAATCACAGTTGAATGATCCAAAACTTCTCGTCTCTTACCCATTTCGACGTAATTATCATCTGGTAGGAGCCTGCACCAATGGATTTGAGGAAAATCTGGAAGGAGTGGGACCTGAGAGCATTGGTTTTGTTCACCCTTGGTGTCCAAATGGTCCTCCTCCTCCTAGGCAACAGAAGGAAGTCCAGCCACAAGGTTTGGCTCAGAGTCCTTGTTTGGTGTGCCTATTTGACTTCAGACTCTGTAGTAATCCTGTCTCTCGGCATCCTCTCGAGCAAGCTGATGAAGGTAAAAGAGGAATCTGGCCAACTTGATAATAACAGCAGGCTAGTTGCTGTGTGGGCACCGATGCTTTTGCTTCTCCTGGGTGGCCCTGACACCATCACTGCTTACTCCTTGGAAGACAATTCACTTTGGCTCAGGCATCTTCTTAGCCTAGTTGTTCAAGCAGTAGCAACAGCTTATGTTCAGTTCATAGCCTCCAGCTGGACGATCGAGGAAGTGTATGTTGAGTCTGGAAATAATGTTCAGACGATTACGTATGTAGTTAATTTTGGGACGTTTCTTTTGTCACTTGCGATGATCTTGGTTGGGCTAGTCAAGTATAGTGAGAGGACACGGGTCCTGTGGTTGGCAAGCAAGGATAAGCTCAGAGAATCCATGCTCACTCCACCTGATCCTGGCCCTAACTACCCAAGATTCATGGAGGAGTATAGCCTAAAGCAGGCCGAGGGGTACCACGTCACGGCCGATGAAGTAATTGAAGTTCAAATCCCAGCCAGTCCTTATACTAGAGGCTATCTGTCTGACATTATTGATGCCCAGGATACCCAAAGTGAAAATACTGTCCCACTTACAGTTAAGGCCTATGGATTGCTTCAAATATTCCAGCGTCTCTTCGTCGATCTGACACTTAGTAATAGCGACTGGGATTTGAGTCGGTCCATATTCAAGGATATTTTGTGGGAAGAGGCTTTTCAACTGATCGAGATTGAACTTGGGTTCATGTATGATTTGCTCTACACGAAGGCAATGCTTTTTTATAGAGTTAGGGGATTGCGACGCCGGTTTATCAGTTTCTCCCTCACTCTCTTCCTCGTGCTCGCCCTTCCGGCCTCTCTCTTCCCTTCTCTTCAGAAGGACACGCCCTTTATCGACCTTTGTATAACTTGTGCATTGCTGGTCGTGATCACTTTTTTTGAAATTTACTCCATCTCGATACTCTTGTCCTCGGACTGGACTGACGTGTGGTTGAGCGTGCATAACAAGAGCTGTGCCCTTCGTGGTGCTGTGACCTGTGTCCAGTTGCTCAAACAGCCTCGGTGGTCGGATTCCATTGCTCAGTTCAGCTTGATACGCTTCTCCATAAATGATAATCCCTTGGTCTGTCACGGGATTCTCAAGCGCTTAAACATCAACGAAAAGCTGGATAAGTATCGCTACACGACCTTTAAAAAGATACCACCTAATTTGAAAGAAGCAATCTTTGGACACGTGAAGGCGAAGTCCGAGAAGCTTGAAAAGCCCACGGATACAAGCCATATTCGCAGAGTACTCAGTGATTATGGACATTCTGATGAGATGGGGAGCCTTGAGGCAGAGTTCGACCAATTCATACTCACTTGGCACATTGCGACTGAACTTTGCTACTACTCGGACAGACCAGACAGGCTGAAGTTTTCGGAATACAAGCTAAGCAAGCTCCTGTCTCAGTACATGTTTTATCTCCTAGTCATGTATCCTTTCACGTTGCCTAGCGGAATTGGGCAGATGAGGATCCGGGATACATTTGCCGAGGCCATAAAGTTCTTTGGAAAGCGCCCCATTAGAGAGCAAGCCAATTCTGAGTCCGCACCTGAAGAGAGCCACAGCTACTTCGGTAATCCATGCGGAAAGAGAACCAATAAGGCAGTCCGCAGAAGCCATAGAGCTCTTCATTCAGCTTGCAAGATGTTACTAGAAGTGAACACTGAGTTGCCACCAACTAAGGTTAAGAGTAGCAGAAGCAAGTCGGTGTTGTTCGACGGATGCCGGCTCGCAAAGGTGCTAAATAAACAAGTAGACAAAACAGAGAAGTGGAAAATAATCTGTAATCTTTGGGTGGAGGTATTGTCGTATGCAGCAAGCCAAAGTAGAGGGGATTGCCACGCTCATCAGCTGAGGAGAGGAGGAGAGCTTCTCACTCATGTTTGGCTCCTGCTCGAGCATTTTGGGCTGACCGATCACTCCAACATGACTCGAGGCCATGCAATAGCAAAGCTTATATTAAGATAGGAATTTTACAGAGTTCAGTATGCATCTTCTGATGTTGTGTGTTTACTTTGGAATGGAGTGTTGCATCACTAGTGACTAAATCATCTTTGTAAATATTCTGGGGAGGCCTAATCCCGTTTAAAACCTGCATAAGTTTTCCATTAGTTTTGGTTCACTGCTTCTTGAGGTATCTCATTTTTCGTTGAATCTACTCAGAACAGTTTGGAATCTGACGCGGAACGCGAGCTACTTGAAGAATGTCAGTTTCCTACGAGTAATTTGTTCAAAAAAATCTTTCCGCCTTATTGGCCTAATATTAATGCGTGTAAATAAGAACTTAACAGATTTGAACTCTTAATCTTCTGCTGTTATACCATGTGAGAATTTATAAAATTAGTGTCAATTAAACTCTCTAAGTTATTAAATAAAAATGCGGTTTCTTTTTATATTTAGATACTTGAACATATATTGCTACAGTCGTAGATAACAAAAGACATAACTACAATCACAACTAGAAAACTGCAAATAGTAAGAAGTGTGGGATTTGTACTTTTGATCATCACCGTCGTATGTGTCAGGAAAACCAATTTTTTTCCCTAAAAGAAGAGTTTCCAGGATTGGGATTCCTTTAACAGTTGCAATGATCACTAAATAGACGAGCCATTTCAACTATTGTTATCTATTTTCTTCCAATTTTGTAGTAAAATTGTACCCGAAAGCAAAGGATTTTTCCATTAGATTCCGTTTGATTGAGCTAATTTTACACAGTGACTCCATATTAGTTCTTTTTTTGTTCCTCTTTTTTTTTTTTTTTTTTTTTTTTTGTCAGCCAAATTGATTCAGGTCATCACTCCTAGTAGACGAAGATCTTCATCAAGGACGCTATGGGTGAAATAGACATGTATGAATCTTGAATCTTGCAACATATCTTAACCGTGGATGAAATAACGAGTGGTGAGTTACGTATGATGTCATGACGACCAAAATTAACACATTTTACTTCAAAAAAAAAAAAAAAAGGCCAGAGGAGCTCATAGGTTATGCAAATCGTATTATAAGCTAAAGTAGAATACTTTGCACGAATCAATTTCCTGTATCTGTTCAGAATTTCACAATTCACATGATTCGTAACTTGAAAAATAACATAAACTTGCAAGAGATCGAGTTAAATAGAAAGCTTGAATTTACTAATTAAGATGACAAAATAATTATAAAAAAATAGGTCCATCATGCAAATTTTATGTTCTCACCTCATTCAACATGCTGGTGGAATTTTCAGAAAAGCTGCTTAAATAAAAAGACATGCTATATCATCCACCTTCAATTGGCACATCATAACAAGACACTTTTTTTAGACAGCTTGTATAAAGTCTTTTGTCCACATTGCCACTTTAGTTCTCCCATAAAAGTTGTCGGGTATAGTTATCAAGGTTAGGATTAGTGCGTTACGCCAACCCAATTGAATCATTAGTGTTTACTGTTTTCCAATTAATATACCTTTTTTTTTCATTATATCTAGCGTAAATCAAAATATTAATTTGCACATAAGGATTTACTTATGATATTGAATTTTCTTATATAATTTAGGAATTTGTAAATTGAATGCGTCCGATGACCCGTGATCAATATATATTAAAAAGAGATCCTCTCTTCATGATTTTTATAGTTTTAAAGCTAGTTTAGAAATTTTGACAATCGAGTTCAATATGACAACATGATTCACGTTCCCAAATAAAAGCGAGCTTCGGAATTTGAATCGACCAAATTATTAAGGCTCGCGAACGTGTGAATTCGCCATTCGTTGCTTTGCTTTTCAGGTCACGGTCAAGGTCAGGCCTGCACGGACGGTCTTGTCAAGGATCCTTTAGTAAAGGAGAAAATATTTGGTGGTCCGGGACCGCCACGTCAGCGTGGTCCCGGACCACTCACGCGGCGCCACGTCAGCAGAGAGGGAACCAACAGGACCTGCCCCTGTCCCATCTCTCTGACGCTCTCTCTCCTCTTTCTCTTCTTTGTCTCCCTCCCTCACACGTGGCGCCCCGTGAGTGGTCCGGGACCACGCTGACGTGGCGGTCCCGGACCACCCAATATCTTCTCTTAGTAAAGAGAGGAGATGGTGGATGTCTTGGGCCCACAATTTGGAATCCAAACGCTGCTTTTGTCAATTGCATCCGGTGGTGAGCCCACATCTTTGTCTCAAAATAAAGGAGCAAAGAAAGTTGCTCTTCTTTAGAAAATTATAATCAAGAGCAATGGTGATTGAAATCCTACTTTAATTTTTCTAATGTTATTTGGTTGAAATCATGTATGGCTGGTAAACGGAAAAAAAAAATCAAATGGATCTTTGTAAGTTTTCTTAACTCCTACTACATAATATGTCTAGGTTAATAAACTATGTATTGAAGTATTGAGCTAATAATTACTGTTACTATTAGTGCGATAATTTTTTTTTTTGTAATTAATACAAAGAATAGTGAGAAAAAAGCTATCTCCTAATGTGGTTATAAAATTTCATTATATTCACTCTGCTATTTGTATGTTAGATCTTATCATTTCAATGTAATATTGAAGCTACAAGGTGCTTTATTCAACCAAACCTTCTCTGCTAGCCAAATAAAAAGAAAGATGAAATTTTTTTCGGTTGTTGTACTCTATAAAAATCTCGTCTTAAGAAAATACCTTCATATAGGAATCAAGTATGGTATCATATCTGATTCTATAGGTGGACACATGGGGTTTGTATCATTTCTTCATAATTACCCTTACAAAAAAAGTAAATCAAGCCACCTAGTGGATATCTTATGGCTACCAACCACATCCACAAGTAAACATTGAAGCTCTCCTAGATTGGTTCTTTCTTTTCTCTTTAGATATAACCGCTTATAATTATAGCACATGCTCCAATACTAGTAAAGAGATACAATAGCATGATTAAATGAAATTTCATCAAAGTTTCATCCTATATGTTATGTACAATTTCTCCAAATAACATATGATAATGAATTCAATTAAAGCAAATAACAACATGGATAACAACAGGAGTTAATGGTGGCTATAGTGACCAAGAAGAATAAGATTCAAGACAAATATGTCATCCCAATACATAGGCTCTTCCCTCGGCCATCATAATAGAACTACATTTTTGTCACGTCTGGACCCTCCGAGCACATGCCCATCCCTGCTTGGTCGATATAATAGCGATGTCCCAGGACGTATCGCCGACCCATTCGATTTAAATACACATGCGGAAGCATACATAAATCCCCAGACAATAAAACGATGGGATAGGAAAATAGGGCCACAAGTTTTTTGAACCAAAACAAACCTTTTAAAACAAACAGGTTTATTTACAACATCTGGTCGCTTACAAAAATATCGGCTTAATGAAAAAGGAACTGTCCTATGACTAACTAGCCTGACAGGTTCGCCGATTTTGTTTCTTTCACCTTCCCAAACATCGGGACTTCCGGCTCTCCACGACCGTTACCTAAGGACCTGAAAATGTGATCTCACAATAGGGTGAGACTACATCTCGACGAGTTCTACTCCCTAAGACCCAATTATGATGAAAATATGCCCTAGGGGCTGCCTAAGCACAATCAGACGTCAGAGGACTTACTTTAACCTCAGTTCTATCCTGCAAATCAGCTCAATTCATAAATACTTATAATCACATCATTCAATCAATCAGATCGACTCATCGATCATTCGACCCAATCGATTACATGTCATCACTACCATCTCTAGGTCGGCCCATTCGATACTATCTATGAGTCCGATCAAAATCCAAGACTCCTCATACAAAGTGAAATATATATAGTATTTTATCCTATCTCCAGATGACATATAGAGCTATCGAGCAGGTATGCATAACGTTCTATCTCCAAGATGACATATAGAGTCACCGAGCCGTTATAACACATTGTTGGGTCATACCGTCCTTTCTCCAAAATGACATATAAAGTCACCAAGCCGGTATACAAGAAATTCCTTCTCAAAATGACACATAAAGTCATCGAGCTGTTAAGTCATACCGTCCGATCTCCAAGATGACATATAGAGTCACTGAGTCGGTATACAAGCAATTCTTTCTCAAGATGACAGGAGAATCATCGAGCTATAATAGTATAATGTCCATTCTCCAGATGACATACGAATCATCGAGCCGTTATAGTATTTTTGTTCAGTCGCGACCTAAAATTCGAGTGCACCACCTAAGTTTAGGCTAATGGACTACTAAGTCTTTAAACTTAACTCGGGCTCTTTCAAGCCCATACCAATTCGCGACTTAAGATTCAAATGTTTAACATGCAAAAGATTATTATCTAGGAGTTGCCACTAATCAGTTTGTGGTAGGTCGATTAGACACCTAAGTAAAATAATTGGAGAATTATTTTACTCCTACGAACAAGAGATTAAGGGTACGGGGACTTGGTTACACTAGATTTCTCTAATGCCCTTTCGGTACCATTTCTTTTTAATTTTTAAAAATGTTTTTGCAGGCAGTTTGGATTTATTTTAACCTAAATTACTATCATGCAAATACGATGACCACACGGGCGCTCAATCATTATTAAACACTCAATAAATCAAACAAATTGCATCAAAAGAAATAAACACACAAAAAAAACAATTTTTTTGGGTTTTCTTTTATCTTGAAATTAAAACATGCACTTTAACTACATAATTTAATGTTACTAACAAACTATTTCTAATTAAATGGACCTAACATGCAAACTAGTTGACATGCACCTAATATTTTTTGTATTTTTATTGAAATTCGGAATTAATAAAAACCCTAATTAAACTATCTAAAAATGAATAATTTTCTAATATGTTTTAGGGATTAATTTAACTTAAACCCTATCCTATCTTAGAGAACTATTTTTTAAGAAAGATGAGATTATCTAAATGTGCAAACATTATCTAAGATCAATCTTAATCTATTCCAAAAATTATCTAAAAAATGCAATCCTAAAATGCAATCTTAATTTACTAACAACTCCAACAACCCTAATGCAAGATTTGATTTTTTGATTTTTTTGATTTTTATTTTTATGCTTTTTTAGTGTTTTTCAAGGATAAGCAATCTAAACTAATCAAGATATCCACCAAATAAAGGATTAGAGTAATCGAAAAAATAACCTGTTGTCTCACAGGTTAAATTAACGATTACTTTAACCCTAAACATCACGACAAAAATTCAAAATAATTAAAAATCTGACCCGAAGTCTTACGGATCAAATTAATAATTATAATGATTCGACAATTAAAATACTATCAACAAGCTCCAAAAATTAATATAATTAAAAAAATTGATCCGACGTCTTACGGATCAAATTAATAATTATATTAATTTTGAGCCAAATCCCTATGGATAATGCCTAAAGATTTTTTGAAATAAACATCGACATCCGATATTACAATGTAAATGAATTAAAGAAAGCTATCAAATAAAGCAAAATAAATAAATGAGAATAATAATAATAATAATAAACTAATATACCTAATTGGATTTTTCTTTTTCTTTTGTTTTTTTCTCCTGTTTTTCTTCTTTTCCGTGCACGGCTCGTGGGTCTCCAAGGGCAGCTCATCGTCGGTCCGATGAGGGGATCCGGCAAAGGCGGCGGATTAGAGGTCCGACAAGGGAAAATTCCCACAGCAGCAGGCGGCAGTCACGGAACGCGGGGCTTGCAAGCGGCTAAGGCGAGATGGTGGCAGCGGGCGTCGGAGCTAGGTCGTGCGGTGGCTCGGCATCCGATTCTGGCATCGCTGGTGGAGAAGGTTGCAGGTGCGGGCGTTAGCAATCGGAGACGTTCAGCGAAGGAACTGCAAGCGCACCGTGAGGAGGCTCGTAGCGGAGATGGCCGGCAGCAGAGACGTCACTCGGACGTGTGGGGGCTTGGATCTGGGCCTGGCGTCGCGGGTCAGCCGCAAGTCGGGGGCGAGATCGGCGCTCCGGTGCGGTAGATCGGGCTCCGAGTGGGTGCGGGGACTGAGCAGAGGGCAGTGATGGCGCGGTGCGGTGTTTGGCGAGGAGGTGGTCTGCTGTGATCGTTGATGCAGGGCTTCGGGGACAAGCGGAGGCGCGGTGGAGCTTCGCGGGTCATCGGGTTGAGCGGCGAGCAGTGCTCAAGTGCGGGGCACGCGGATGATCGACCGAACACGAGCAAGGAGGCGCGCTGGTGAAGGGACTGGACACCAGGGAAGCATCGCTGAAGAAGATGAACAGGAAAATTTTTTTCCTTTTTTTTTTACTTTTCCCTTCCTCTCTCCTCTGTAACCGCACACTTTCCTCCTTTTTTGTGCTTCTCTCCTTCTCTCGAGACCTCCACGGACGGCTTCACTCTCTCCCACTACTGCACGCTGCTGTCTTCTCTGTTGTCAGCAGAAGAAAGCGCAGCAAATGCCTTCCCTTTTTCCCTTCTTGTGTTTCTCTTCTTCGAAGGAAAAACAACGGAGGTTTTTTCTCCTTTTTGTGTTCTTTTTTTCACCAAAAGAAGCCCCCCCTTTTATAGGCAAAACAAAATGTGATCCTTTTATAAATATTTCATCTCACGAAGATTGCCTATAACCTCCTCCTGATAACAAAAATCCTTATCTTATGAATATTTTCCCACGATTTCATCATCTATTGCTAAAGATAAGATTACGGTGCGATTTTCTTAAATTCCAAAAACCACCATAATATCACATCAAATCTCAATTTCCCACGAGATAATTAATTAAAAAAACAATGGGCTTGGGCTAATTTACTCCTTTCGTGGGCCTAATCCGACCGCCAAGCTAGAGCTCGAAATATTAATTCAAACCCATCCACCACCGGTCAGAAAAACTAAAATGCAAAACATGTAAATTAAAAATAAATGCACCTAAAATAGAATTATAATATTTTTCTTAGGGGTTAAAAGTTAATCCCTAATTTTTATGCAATAAAAGACTAAACGAGTCGCCAAAATTTAGGTGTCAACATGTTCAAGACACAATCAATTTACCCTTTTTATCATACTAAATAAATATGACATCTTAGATTTTTCACTTTTGCTTTCAATTAAATTAATCATGCATTTCATCGATGCGTCTATAGAGCTATTCTCAGAGTTGATCACTCTCGAGATAACTAGACTATCTAGGGAATCCATTAAGGAATTTTAAGGTAATAGACTTGAGAATTCAACTAGGAATCGGCTACTCGACCGTGCTCCTCTTTAGAGACCATTACGACACAGTTAAAAATCGATTAGAGATCAGAGATAGATCGGTTTGACTAAGATGAGTGGTTAAACATGGGTAATCCCACTAAATTGCAAAATTCTCATCGACCGGCACTAGTTTCATTTTTCTATCATTTTGGTACCCTGTGTCCATATTTAAAACCTCGAGATTTTCACGACAACCGATAGTCGCCAATGTGTCGAAGAGATTCATTGTGGCTCGAAGAAAATCGACCATGGGTCATTTGCCTTAAAAATTTCTGAAAGTTACCCAGTAATTTAGGTCACGCTAAAAATGCACCGGAGTGAAATTAACCGCGAATTTGAATCCGATTTCAGAAATTGAAGATTATGTCATGTCACAAAAATTCTAAGAACGTTGACTTAGTCTCAGAAGAATTTTCTGTAAACCGAGATTTTTTTGAGAAAAAGTCATCCTAAGGCCATTTTTGTCCAAAAAAAAGCTAGGGACCATTTTTTATCACAAATTTGGGAAGCAAGTGGGATCCATTGGTAAGGAAAAATACCAATTGAGTCGGTGAGGTGTCGATTGAATTTATTGAGGTCAATTTGTCTTGATTTAAGAAGGAAATGAAGTCCAATTTGATGAATTTCCAAGCAAATTCGTAACCCCCTCTATGCCTATGGTTTTGGACCAATTCAAGAGTCCTAAGATGAGCATTGGTGGCTTAATGGAGGCCAAGGAGGAGCTGGTGGCTCAGGATGGTCAAGGAGACAAGTAAGGAGAAGATTTGCCCATGGTAGGGCTCTTTCCCCTTATCTCTCTCTTCCTCTCCCAAAGTTGCCATCCACCACCCTCATTTCCCATCCCCCTTGCTATTTTCGAAACCCCTAGCTAGCAGGAGAAGCCGTTGACGTCCCCGCGCCACCGCATGCAGCCGCCCGTTGCCGTCAGCCGCCCCGCCGCCTTGCGCACCCGACCTTTGCTGGCCGTGCGTCCCCCACGCCGTTCAGTCACACCTCCACCTACCTCTCACTATCTCGACGTCCCAACAGTTGTCTCAAGTCTTGTGGAGCTCAATTGGAGCCTGTGCTCCGCCGTTCGGCCGCCAGTTTGTCCCCGTTTGGACCCGAAACCACTCCCAATTGCCTTTGCCGATCCTTGCCGCCTCAACCAGCTTTGTTTTCTCTGTTTTCCAGCCAAGATCAGAACAGATTACAGTGGGTCTCATGACCATTGTTCAGCCCGTTTTGAGGTGGTTCCGAGCCTCAAAAGTTAGGCCTGTTTTGAAGGAAGTTGTTCCCTATCACATTCCCGACGTTTTGAACCAGACGGATCGCGAAACAAGTGAGTTTAACTCACTAAACCTCGCTTAGTAGGTTAATGACGCTTAGGGGTTAATTAGTTTAGGTTAAGCATGTTTAGGTGGTTAGATTAGATTAAATTAGTGAATTTAATTAGTTACCGATGCATGTTAGGTGGTTAGTTAATGCAATTAGCGAGTAAATAGACTCTAGTATTTATTTAACGAGTCTCGGAAATTTTCCGGGCTCATCTCAGCTTCCAATTAGTCATTATCGGGCCTAAGTTGGATTTATTGCATTTATTTAATATTTTTCATAATTAATTAATTAATTAATTATTTCCGGAAACTAGGCTAGGATGGCGGTGACCATAAAATTACGCTGGTTGTAGCTGTGTGATCTATTTATTTAATTGAGCCTTAAATTGTGCCGATTGTGCATGAATTGTATTTTTGGAATTTATTCTTAAATTGATTTAATTTCAGTAATTGATTGGAAAATAACCGAATGTCAGTTTACAATGCCAAGAATATTTTGGTGGGCCGTATAAATGGTGGAATTTATGGAAAGGAAATAATTATATTTTTGGCTAAGGCCAACCGTGTACCCACACACGGCTATTTTATCGGGTATGATAAAAGGTGAGAAAGAATGCTATAGTACGTCGGCTCAATGACTAAGTGTGTCATCTCAGAGAAAGACGCTATGTTACATTGGCTCGATGACTAAATATGTCATCTCGGAGAAAGACGTTATATTATATTGGTTCAGTGACTTGGTACATCACCTTGGAGAATGCACGTGGGCTCGGTGACTAGGTATATCATCTTGGAGAATGCACGTGGGCTCGGTGATTTGATATGTCATCTTGGAGAATGCACGTGGGCTCGTTGACTGAGTATGTCATCTTAGAGAATGCACGTGGGCTCGGTGACTAGATATATCATCTTGAAGAATGCATGGTATTGATTAAAATGACCGAGGAATGGTTTGATTGACATGTAATCGACTAGATCGATTGATTGATAAATCGATCTGAGTGAATAAGTTAATGTGTTGATGTGACTCGATGAGATTATGAATTGTGCTGACATGCAGGAATGAGATTGAGGCCAAGGTAAATCCTCCGACCCGTGTTGTGCTTAGGTAGCCCTTAGGGTGTATTGGCTTCCTAATCGGGTCTTAGAGGGTGGAACTTGCTGAGACGTTGTCTCACTGGTTATTGCATAACCAATTTCTGGTCCGTAGATGGTGTTGGTAAAGGACCAGGAGCCCTAGAGTTCATGAGGTGAAGCCCGAAGAATCGGTAACCATGTCCAACTAGCTAGTCATAGGACAATTCTCTTTTGTAGGAAGCTGATTCCTTTTGTAAACCTTTGTATATAGACCTGTGTGTTTATAAAAATGCATTTTGTGAAAAATTGATCCTACTTTCCTATCCCATTGTTTTATTCTCTGGGGTTTATTTATATGCTTCCGCATGTGTATTATAAATGAAAGGGTCGGCGATGCGTCCAAGGACGTCCCTATTATATCGACTAAGCAGGGATGGGCACGTGCTTGTAGGGTCGGGACGTGACATCCCAGTTTAGTGGTATCAGAGCGTGGTTGTTGGAAATTGGAGTGATAAGGTGCGATGGATATGTGATAGTAAGTAGGAAAGGCCTTTAAATTCATGTCTAGTGCATGTCGATGGTAGTTGATTGGTAAAATTGTTTGCCATGTGTGGATCGTTCATCTTCTAATTCGGTGTGGATTTGGAAGTTAGGTTTTAGTATAAAGACTGAACCATGAGTGAGCAGGAGCAGAGAACTCCGAGTAAGAGATTTGTCAAACCTACGACCCGGGGTAGAACGCCGACCAGGGTCGGTACCCGTGGAGGCAAGGGTAAGGCACTGGCACAAGCCAGTGCCAGTGGAGTAGCACCACCTCCCGTGGGTGCTGGGGTAGCAACCCTAGGTGAGCAAGGTACCATAGGGATCAACCAGGCGTTGGATGCCATGAGAGAGTTGATAGGGCTGTAGGCCTGGGAATAAGCTGCCGCTTTTACTGCCACTGTTGCAGCCGCCGCTATTGCTGCTATTGCCGCAGCTACTAAGGCCGCACCTGTCGCAGCACCTGCCGCCACACTCGTTAAAGGTCCGCCAGGAATTGTTGTCGCTGGGAGGCCGATTCATAAACTAGTGAAACTTAAAATTGAATCCGCCTCAGTTCACTGGGGCAGGAGACCCCGAAGCTACTGCTTTGTGGATTCAAAAACTAGAAAAGGCTTTTGCACTACTGATTTGTCACGAAACTGAAAAAGTAGTTCTTGCAACTTACCAACTGGAGGGAGATGCAAATACATGGTGGAGAACCACCCAGGGAGCAGTATTCCCGGAAGGTGTCGTCGCGGAATGGAACGCCTTCCTTGAGGCTTTCAATGGCAAATATTTTTCTAAGACTGCCAGAGAGATGAAAATGGCAGAGTTTCAACGTCTTCGCCAAGGTTCCCTGACTATAGACCAATATGAGGCGAAGTTCGCTGAACTATCACAATATGCTCCTGAGCTAATTGAGAATCTGGCGAACCGAGTGAGAAGGTTCAGGGACAGATTCAGGCCGGACTTGAGGAGTACATTGATCTCGTTGAATCTGAGAAGTTACAATGACCTTTATGAGAGAGCCCAGATGATCGAGAGGGATCAAAATGAGAGAGCTGCCTCGTCTGGGTCAAGGTTTAATTCTAACAGAGATGTAATCCGACATGGGAAGAGGCCCATGGTCAGAGGAAGATTCCAGGTTCCGCCCAACAAGAATGGTGGATTTGGTAGGTCAGTGCCTAATAGGAATGAAGTGTGTCGCTTTTGTGGAAGGCGACACGGATCAACTCCGTGCCCATCGAGGCCAAGTGCGTGTTTTGAATGTGGCCAGCAAGGCCACATAGCTAGGAATTGTCCTAGGTGACCAAGAGGACAACCTTAGTTACCGCCGCCACCACCGATTGGACAGATTAGAGGGTATGCACCTTAGAATGCACCGCAGGATGGACAACTCAGACCCCCCAGTTCAAGGCACAGTGTATGCCATTACGCAAGGTCAGGCAGAAGCTGCGCCTAACGTGATCACAAGTATGGTTTCGCTAAACAACCATCCTGCTTATGCCTTATTCGATCCGGGAGCAACCCATTCCTTTATTACCGAGCAGTATGTTAAGTTGATTGGAATAAATCCTAAATTGCTGGAATCTGTTGTTAGTATATTACACCTTTGAAGGATAAAGTGTTATCTGCTTTGGGTTGTTCTGGTTGCAAGTTAGAGATTGGTGAGCGAGAGGGGAAAATAGATCTATTAGTCCTAGCCATGTATGACTTTGATTTGATAATTGGCATGGATTGGCTCACCAAGCAATGAGCTAAAATGGATTACTATCGCAAGGCGATTCAGTTTGACCCCTTAGAGGGTGAGAGCTTCGAGTTTGTCGGGAATCGAGGAGGAACCTCGATTATCCTAATCTCGTCGCCTGAGGCAACTCGTTTGTTAGACGAGGGTTGCTAAGGTTACCTGGCAACTATCGTAGATACGACAGTTGAGGAGTTGAAAATGGAAGACATTGCTGTGGTGCAAGAATTTCCAAATGTCTTTCCAAAAGAATTGCCAAGATTACCGCCAAAGAGAGAGATTGAATTCGTGATTGAGTTAGCACCCGGGACAGAGCCAATTTCTAAGGCTCCTTACCGGATGGCGTTATCTGAGTTGAAGGAACTAAAGGTGCAGATGCAGAAACTATTGGATAAGGGATTTATTCGTCCCAGTGCATCACCTTAGGGAGCACTAGTTCTATTTATCAAAAAGAAGGATGGTTCATTGCGCTTATGCATCGACTATCGACAACTCAATCAGGTAACAATCAAGAACAAGTAATCACTCCTGAGGATCGATGATTTGTTCGATCAGTTACAAGGAGCGTCGATATATTTGAAAATCGACCTGAGGACAAGATATCATCAACTGAGGATTAGGAAGGAGGACATTCCTAAGTCAGCATTTCGTTCTTGATATGGTCATTACGAGTACACTATGATGCCATTTGGGTTGACGAATGCTTCAGCTGTCTTCATGGATTTGATGAATCGAGTATTCAAGGAATACCTAGATCAGTTTGTGATCGTGTTCATCGATGATATTCTGGTATATTCAAGAAGTGATGAAGAGCATGAGAGTCATCTGAGATTAGTGCTGCAGACGCTGAGAGTTCATCAGTTGTATGCCAAGTTTAGTAAGTGCGAGTTTTGGTTAACTCATGTTGCTTTCTTAGGACACGTGATTTCAGGAGAAGAAATCTCTATGGACCCGAGCAAGATTGAAGCCATGATCAACTAGCCAAAACCGACTACAGTGATAGAGATCAGAAGTTTTCTGGGTTTGGCAGGTTATTACAAACGGTTTGTGGAAGGGTTCTCATCATTAGCGTCACCATTGACAAGACTTTTGAAGAAAGAAGAGAAATTTGTCTTGTCAGACAAGTGTAAGTGTAGTTTCCAAGAGCTGAAGCAAAAGCTGACTACCGCACCTGTGCTAACGATTCCATTTGGTCCTGGAGGATTCGAGATCTACAGTGATGCGTCGTTCAGAGGATTGGGTTGCATACTGATGCAACATGGTAAGGTTGTTGCATACTCCTCCCGTCGGTTGAGGCCTCATGAACAGAATTATTCGACCCATGACTTAGAACTCGCGGCAATTATTTTTACCCTGAAGATTTGGAGACAATATTTGTGTGGAGAAAAATTCCAGATTTTCACGGACCATCAAAGTCTCAAGTACCTATTCTCTCAGAATGAGTTGAACATGAGACAGCGCCGTTGGATGGAATTGCTGAAAGACTACAACTGTGATATCCTACATCACCCTGGAAAGGCGAACAAGGTCGTTGATGCTTTGAGTCGAAAGTCTTCAATTGCTCATATATTGATTAAGGAGTGAAACCTAATCGAGAGAGCTCAAGATTCGGTATTCAAGTTCGAGGTAGGCCACCTTTCAAGTCTTATGGCCACCCTCAGAATTGAACCGGATGTTCAGATCAGAATCAAGCTCCTCCAACCAACAGATCTAGATGTGCAGAAAATTCTTCAAGAGGACACTGAGAAAAGAAAGGCTGGCTTTCAAATTTCTGATGAAGGAACACTGAGGTTCCGAGGACGTTTGGTTATACCTGACGATGTGGAGCTTAGAGATGATATTTTATCAGAAGCACATCGTAGCAGTTACAGCATTCATCCTAGTAGCACTAAGATGTATCAGAATCTGCATTAACACTATTTGTGGTCAGGTATGAAGGTGGACATAGCCAAGCATGTCGCTAAGTGTTTGACATGTCAGCAGGTAAAAGCTCAACATTGCAAACCGTGAGGACTTTGGCAACCTCTCGAGATCCCAGAATGGAAATGGGAGCATATCACAATGGATTTCGTGACCGGACTACCGAGGAGTCAGAGAGGAAATGATTTGATTTGGGTAGTAGTCGACAGGCTGACAAAGTTGGCTCACTTCATTGCAGTTCGAATAGATCTTAGTTTGGATAGGCATGCAGATCTGTACGTGCGTCAGGTAGTTCGTCTGCATGGGGTGCCGGTGATGATAACTTCAAATCGAGACCTGAAATTTACCGCTGCTTTTTGGAAGAGCTTATAGAGTGCCTTAGGTACCAAGCTTCAGTATAGTACCGCATATCATCCTTAGACGGATGGTCAGTCTGAGAGGACAATTCAAACTCTTGAAGATATGCTGAGAGCTTGTGTACTAGACTTCAAAGGAAGTTGGGAAGAATAACTACACTTGATGGATTTTGCCTACAATAATAGTTATCAACAGAGCATTCAGATGGCCCCTTTCGAAGCATTGTATGGCAGATCGTGTAGGACACTTGTGTGTTGGGATGAAGTTGGGGAAAGAAAGATTACTGGCCCAGAATTGGTTCAACAATCAGTGGATGCCGTGGCAGTGATCAGAAACAGATTAAAGACCGCTCAGAGCAAATAGAAAAATTACGCAGATAAGCGTCGAAGGTTTTTGGAATTCCAAGTTGGTGATCATGTTTTTCTAAAGGTGTCACCAATGAGGGGAACTTCGCGCTTAGGAAAGAAAGGAAAACTAAGTCCGAGGTACGTAGGTTCATTTGAGATTCTTGAGAGAATCGAGACTTTAGCGTATCGTCTTGTGTTGCCGCCGAGATTGGCGCAAGTGCATGACGTCTTTCACGTGTCGATGTTAAGGAAGTATGAGCCTGACCCGACCCACGTGCTCAATTTCAAGGAATTAGACGTGGATGACCGTGTGTCATACGTTGAAAGCCCGGTTCAGATCGTGGACCGAAAAGAGCAAATTATGCGTACAAAGACCATCCCAATAGTCAAAGTGGTCTGGCAACACCACGGTACTGAAGGAGCAACATGGGAGACTGAAGAGTCGATGAGACAGTCGTACCCCCACATTTTTGCTTAAAGTGTGTAAGGTTTAAATTTCGAAGACAAAATTTTTACAAGAGGGGAAGAGTTGTGACATCCTGGATTTTTCACTTCTGCTTTCAATTAAATTAATCGGGCATTTCATCGACGCGCCTATAGGGCTGTTCTCAGTGCTGATCACTCTCGAGATAACTAGACTATCTGCGGAATCCATTAAGGAATTTTAAGGCAATAGACTTGAGAATTCGACCAGAAATCGGCTACTCGACCGTACTCATCTTTAGAGGCCATTACGGCATAATTAAAAATCGATTAGAGATCAGGGATAGATCGGTTTGACTGAGATGAGTGGTTAAACATGGGTGATCCCACCAAATTGCAAAATTCTCATCAACCGGCGCTAGTTTCATTTTTCTATCGTTTTGGTACCCTGTGTCCGTATTGAAGATATTCATGGTGGCTCAAAGAAAATCGACCACGGGTCATTTGCCCTAAAAAGTTCTGAAAGTTACCCGATAGCCTATGTCACGCCCCAAACCTTGAGCGCGTGCACATCCCTCGGTGGTCGATAGAATTTTGTGTGTGTCGCGACCCGATCTCGCCGTCCTCGAATGTCCAAGGGGGAAAGGTCGGATTTAGGGGTACTTTGATCACGAGAGTTCCCTCCACGAGATCGCGAGCTCTCCCAAGCTCGTACCCTGCGTGACAGCGGATTTTGCATGATCTAGTTGTTTACAACAACCTAAAAGTAGACGGGAGTCGCCACTAGCCTCATTTTTGGGGGTCGGCTAGAAAACCCAATCGAGGGTCGGGAGTGTTCCCTCGATTCCTACGCAACCAAATATCTAAATTCGGGGACTTGGGTTACGCTAACATTTCTTTTAACGCCCTTTCGGTACCTAAACAGTATGTTATGTTTTTCCTAACATGTCCATGCGTATCTTTTTTTACATTTTCAGGATCATCAATTTTATACTAAGTGATCATGCGTGGTGGGTTACTTTCATTCTATTCTATTCCTAAAAAAAAATGAAACAAAAATAATCAATGAAATTGAAATTGCAAAACCTGAAATAAACAATCAAGAAAAGCAGTAAATCTATCATGCAATCCTAAAAAATAAAAGAGAAAAAAATTGAGAAAGAAAGGAAACCCACAACTCGTCAGGTTTTATACAATGCATGGAACCCGAGACATATGTCGGGAAAAACGAATATTACATAATAAACGGTCGGAATGGACATCAACCTCCACCACCTTTACGCCCTCTCCATCTACGGGGTCTAATCTAACCCTAACCTAAGAAACCTATAACTAGGTATATACAGTGGAAGGAAACAAACAAACACATCAAACAACCAAAAAACAAGACATCTTTTGTGTTAAAAAAGAGTGACTAAAGTCACAAAGTCTCTAGATCAAATTCTAGGTGATATCCCAAGGTTCAGCATATCTCAAGCAAATTTCATAAAGACACTATCATCTTATCAACACATGAATTTTATTGATATGCAAAAATACTAGAACATGAACTAGTCGGTCTATAGTAGAATGTGGTAACATGTAACACAGGCATTCTACAACATATTGAAGGCGATTGAACACATCTATTATCTCATTTCAAGATTAACAACAAGTAGCCACAGAAAAGACAACATTTCCCTAATCGAATCAACTCCAAAAATTCTGATATAGCATATCCAACAATCACAACAGCAACATCTCAAATCAAGAAATCAATATAACATTTGGACCAAAAGTCTCGTGATCCTGTCCATCTTTCTCTTCTGAACAAACATTTACAAAATGCATATCACCGATAACCTTGCTATCTTTACCTATGAAAAAGTAATAGTCTCATGCTGGCACTATTCTTTCCATTCAGTGTCAGGAGAACAATTACAGCAAGGCTCAACTAATACATTTGAAGTACTCTGTAGGACATAGATCGCAAAACCAGCAAGCAAATGCATTTCAAAACAAAACCCTTAGGTGAGTCAGTCAAGCAAACATCAGAATAGAGTAGTCATATCAAGACATGAAACTTGCAGCTATTATGAAGGAATCTACTCTTGAATCTAGATTGCATGATTTGATTAATACCAAAGAATCGAGACACTCAAATCAGCAATATGAACTCTATAGAGTAAAGCATGAACGGTCAAGAATCTAAGCAACAAGAATGATATTTACATGATCCACCTACTACTCTATATAGGTAGAGAGAAAAGGAATGCAGTACATGCGCAATTGAACTACATGTAATATTCACAGACTTTATATATGACCAGGAAGTATTGCCAAGACGAGCAACGATGACAGTTTTAAATCTTTACGCAGGTTCCATGATCTAAACGAGACACTCGGAAAAATTTGAGCATAGACAATCAGACGCATTCGTTCAAATGATCCGGTCCTTCGATATCAACGTACTCTAAACCTACTGTCGATGGAAGACTGGCGATAACAAAATTCTCTACTCCCGCGCACCAGAACAGAACAGTCGCCCTTATTTCAAATAGAGACATCAATCTCATCAGCATATGACATAAGAAAACGTATAGTTTACTTTTATCCAGAGAGATGAGCAATCAAAATTTGTCAGACATCACTCATGTGCATTCATGTTGAACGAATCAGCATCTTCAATGCCATCAATGTATAGCCGATATTCAGGACATATACAAGCACTTCTAGCATATGCAGCATCAATATGGAACCATATCCCATTTCTCTTAGCAACTATTGCTAGTGTAAACAGGGGATTAACTGCCGTTGAAGAAATTGTACCAACCTTGAATGAATTGGCGAAGGATCGAAGCCGCCACTGCTATCGACGTGAATCTGAGCCCTGCACTCCGAGTTCCTCCACCGGCCGTTCCAGCGAGTCAGGTCCAGCACACAAGGGAGCGATCGAGAGGGAAAGACTAGTTCTCTGGTTTCCGCCGGGGATTCGAGAAACCTTTGAAAGAGCGCTTGATCGAGTGAGAGAGAGTCCGCTCGAAATCCCGATCCAGAGAGAGAGTGACGGGTCGGGAAGATACCGGACGGTTGATGACGAACGGAAGAAGTCGAACCGAGCTTCGCCGCCGCTGCCGTCGCTATTGTCGATCGGCCTCGGGTCTCTATCTTAGGAGCTGAGCCGACACCTCCGACTTCGGCACGGATCTGAGCCTCGCACTTCGAGCTACTCGATCGGCAACTGCTCCGTCTTCTAAGGTTCGAGAGGGTCTAAAGATCTCAGGAATCAAGCGGGAGCGAAGCCGGGAGTTCGATAGAGAACCGCCGGAGACGGAGACAGAGGTGGGAGCTCCCTCCAGTGGACGGCGAGCGAGGCGGAGATTCTCTCGTGAGGAATGGCGGATGTCTCTCGGGATTGTCTGAGGCTAGGGTTTTGAGATATGCCATGAGAGCTCCATCGAGCAGTTACAGAGAGAGAGAGAGCTCGATTTCCAGAGAGAGAATCAGAGAGCGAGAGAGTCCCCTCAGAGAGAGAAACCGTTCGGCCCTTTTTGCAGAGAGAGCCGAGAGAGTTTTCGAGCGAGCGCAGGAGAGAGAGAGAAATGAATGTCAAGAGAGAGAAAAAAATCCTCTGTTGAATGGCCCCCCTTTATATATTTTTTTTCAGCGTTTTTCCCCATTTCCTTTTTGTTTTCTCTTTTTGTTTTCTTTTTTAATGTTTTCATTCTTTTTTATTCATTTTTTTGGCTCTTTATTTTTTATATTTTTCTTGCACAATGAATGTTTAGAACGTCGACAAAAATTTCGGGTGTCAACAGTGTGGCACCCCCCGACGGCCCTCGATCCGTTAGGGTCGCCACATGTCACCGACTTTCTTTCAACCTGAAAATCTGATACTCTAATACCAAAGGATTTCAATAAATCCATGAGTTCTGGGGGTCTATATCCTTTCCATTGGTCCTTGCGCAAAACATGGCGGAAGTGTATCCAACAACTCCCTTTCCTATATTCAGAAAACGATGCACACCAACTAAACATTTTATAAGTTAAAGCCGAACACTTTTATTTACATAGCCAGATGGACATCATTCGTCGATACACCAAAATGCCGTGGTTTTCTATACCTGGCTACATCTCAAAAGGTACCCGACCTTTCTAGCAATTTTCTACATGAGTCCATCAATCAGTGTCGGCGTCCAAAAATGCTTCCTCTGCTGACCCTCACTCACGATCACACCCATCCGTCCGGTCCGTCTACTGGCGGCAGTGGCAATGGCCCCAGCGTGTGTCCATCTTGACGGACGAAGACAGTAAGATGCTCCTGAAGTACTGGGCCGGCAGGGGGACCGATGTCAAACATTATCAACACCCGCACTTCGAATAAAAATCAGCCCTCGCACCTTGGGGTGGTGATGCTCCGACCACTTGCACTGTAGGTCGACCGGGATCCCCTAAAATGTACTGGGAGGTGTAGGCAGTAGAGGCATCTTATCTAGTCTGAAATGTTAGTCCCCAAAAGGGGTGAGTACAACCACCCAACAGTAAAAGATCCACTAAACTATATCATGCATAACCATCATAATCTAGTTTCATGCAAGATACACAAAACATGTGATTAAAGAAATGAGTATGCATCAAATCCATAAAACTTTTGAAAAGCAATGGCAATGCAGTTTCAAAACCATAATGTATCATTTCAATCACACAAGTCCCGATTATAGGATTAAACTGTTATGACACATCCCATTCCATGCCATACAATTCAATCCTATAACCAGACCACATACACACTTAATGGAGCCATCAGTTTTAATATTCAAAAAAGTTTCACCTCCCAGAGGACCAATGTTTGCGTCCTTCCGGGCATTCGCACCCACCCTAGCGTCGCGAAAGCCTCCGGCATTCAGCCACTAGGCCACCGGGCATCCAGAGCGTGTTATGTCACACCTCTAGGCATCTCACACCCCACCTGGCATCACGAGGAATCTCCGAGGCGCGCCATGAAAATGGTTACCCCTACCCTCTGAATTTACATACCGATAAGCATACAACCGGGCATCCCGATGCTCCCAGGGAAAACCTCTAGGGCACTACAGACCCCAGGCATCCAAAGGATATCGACTCATTCGAGCCTTCGGGCCTCCCGACTCCCGGGGCATCATTGACCCGAGGGTCCAATGGCAACATTAACATCTTAATTTATTTCAATACCAAAACACTTTCAATGCAAAGATATCGGAAATCCCATGAGTTTTCATCGAAATCTCAGCCATGGTATATCAACCAAGTCATTTCAGTGCCAAACCATTTTCAAAACAACAACAACATTTGAAATCATTTTGGGTTCTTGAAAATCTCCCTTGTCAAACATCAAGCAATGTAAATTGAGATTGTCAAAGGCATGTCAATGCAACAACAGCAGACTTTGAAGCAAATGCCATTTCCAAGTAAATGAAATCAATTCATAAAATCAAAAGCATGATACCAAATCCATAAAATCCATTTTCATGTTTAAATCTCAAATGCTTTTTTTTTCGAAATCCACATGAATAGCCTCGAGTTGCACTCGTACATCACGGCTCGAAATAAAACAATTTATCAAAACCATAAGTAATTTGAAATCGGCACATCGGCAAATCCAAATCTCAATCCTGCCTTAAAGATTTTAAAATGGTTCATGTAAAAGTTCGGAATTTCGAGGGCACCTAACATTTCTTGAAACATTTACAAGCGGCGCCTCGGTACATAGAAGTTTTAACTTAAATTGGGAGATTTCCAAAACAGTTCACAATCAAAATCTTCAAAACTTTGCAACAACAAAGATCGATGCATTTTCAAAGGCCAAAATCGTATGTATTCATGAGAAATATGCAGCTCCCTCAATAGCCTAGTCCTAAACCAATTCAGTCATTCTAGAAGTCACCATCCAACATCAAAACTCAAATATTTCCAATCTAACTGCACTACATCAGACAACAACGGCAGTGCATTACATAGGTTAGTAGACTTTCACTTGCCTTAAGTCCTGTGACGTTGACGGCAAAAAATCAGGGAGCTCACGGGTCACGGACACGGCTCGGCAACAGCAAGCATGAGCGGCGTCAACGTCAACAGCGTGCATGCACGGGCGGAGGGAACAGTCCCATTCTTTCCCTCGCTGCTCACTCTCGCTCACTATTCTATCTCGGTTTCTCTCTCTCGCGCTCGCTGCTCGCTATTCTCTCTCTCTCTTTCGCTCGGTTTTGCTATTCCCATCACTGGTTTTGTTGACAAAAACCAGTCAACAAAAGGAAAGCTTCAACGGCAGAAGGAGGCGAGGACAGGTGGGTGGGAACGTGGCTTGCATGCTGTCCCGGATGCTCTCTCCGCTGGCCGCCGAAGAGGGAGAGAGAAACATGGATCCTTGGCGTGGCTGCTTCGACCGAATACCCCCTTCCACGTTACTTCTTCCATGCATGAGCGTGGCCGCTGCATGCTTCAAGTTTCCCCTCTGTATTTTACAATTGACACATCTTGGTCAATCTGTCAAACTTTGGGACGTCGGCTTGCTGAGTAGGGTAGAAAACGTGGCTGCCATTCGGTTCTTCTTAGTCAACATTCCCCTTCTTTTGTTGACCAGTCGAAGGGAAGGAAGACGTGGTTGTGGCGCGGCCACTTCTTGATCAATTGTTCCTCTTTAATTAACCATCAAATGGACGTGGCTGCATGGCCATTCAAGTCGATGGTCTTCGTGTCTTCATGCAGGAAAATAGATGAACGTGGCTTTGTTTAGTTGACCCTTGAGTCAACTAAATGATATCACACTGGCAGTAATTGGAGAGGACAACACCGACGTGCATGTCTTCATCTTTGCATGAAGAAAGTGCTGCGGACATACGCATGGCCGTTGCATGCTATGGGTCTTCGGCTCGGTTGATTTGCGAGGCCGCTCGGGACTAATGTCGGACGTGCTTGGCCATGCATGGGAAATTTCTCTCCGAAAGTTGATGTTTCGGAACGACGGGTGGTGATGAAACGATGGCCTAATGCTATACCGACGATGACTATGACGAAATAGTGTTTGCAAATGGTGCTAATGACGCAGTCTGTCGATACTCCCGTCGACTCGTGACAAGCCATTACTTATTCATGGTCTGACGAAAACCCGAATGCCACATTTTGCGATGTTCCCAGGACTCGTCACCAACCCTTCAATTTTATTGCACATGCGGAAGCGAATTACTAATCCCCTGACCTCAACAAACATGGAATAGAAAAGCAGGACAACAATTCCAAATCAAAATACACATTCATAAACACCTCAAGCTTATACAAAAGGTCTGTCTCATAAAGAACTACTGAGCCACCTATGCTCCTGACCCTTCCGCTTCAAGCTCCGAGTTCTTCACACTAGGGACTTGAAAATGATTATTCAATAACCAGTGAGATATAAATCTCAGTGAGTTCCACCCCTAAGCCCCGGTTAGTATACCAACTCAACCCAGGGTATCTATCCAAAACTACCCCACCACAAGCAACAACCAACAGTCGATTCGCATACAACCTTACCTGGTATGCCATACCCTACACGTTATAATTTAGCACGATACACGCAATGCACATAGTCATTAGATGATACAGTTCATCAATCACACACGAGTCGCATCACAAGCAATCTCACCTGGCCATTGCCACACCCTGCACGTTAGCGGTTCATACGTGTGTGCCATAAACAATGTGCTCCACTCATGCACATTCATAACCAATAATGTCATGATTCACATATGCTCTTGCACTATAGTGCACCACATATCATGCATCAATCGGTCACACGGGTCCCCATTATAAGGTAAAATCGTTATGACATGTCCCATACCGCGTCACACAATTTTATCTCATAATAAGCCCCAACCATCTCAACCCTCACGCGTTTCCAATTCTTACGGCCCATTAGCCACGGTCAATTGCCCCGTCAGCGATCTAATCAACTTCCCAGTTATAATGACCTTCCGGCCATGGCTAACTTTCCAGTCAGCGATCATCCGACTCCCGCTAGGCTACCGATTAAAATCGGGCTTCGTCCCGCCCTGTCGAGCACGGCTACATCTCGAACTCCCGTTCAGACGGTATCCCAAAGAGAGACATCCGTCCAGAATCTACTGCAACCGGCTTCCGACTCCTGTCGGGTATCGCCCCCAAACTCCCGCTCGGTGGTGTTCCAATTCAATCTCATGAGCACACCACTACAACTCCCTTTCTCTCATAATAATGGTCCACTTCCACGGTCCCTCGAACAATCCATTTTCCCTTCTTTATGGAAAAACATACAATTCATGCGGATGTTTATGCAATAACACATCCAATCACTTCATAGAATCAACACACATGAATTTTAGACAATTTTCACTCTTGTGTGAACAGTGTTTTGTGAACAGTGCGCGTGAACAGTAACTCGTGAATAGTCGCGTGAACAATGATTTTCCAGAATTTAATAAACCATAAATTAAATTCATAAATCATTAAAACAATCATTAAATTAAGGAAATCAATCAATTAAACTAAACATGCTTAATTAACCACATAAGCATCATTAAGCTAATAAAGTAAAATTAAGCTAAACTAATCTTAGCCATTTATCTAACCACCTATCTTAGGGCTAATACAACTTAACTAAATCACTTAAACTAGAATTAAATCTAACTAAACCAACCCTAAGCAAGTTTAGGCACTAATCGAAGGATTAGGAGCTGAACTCACTTGTTAAGCGGACCGGAGGCACCGACGCGGCGGCGACGATGGAGGCGACACTCCGGGACCTCTACCACGATGATCCAAGGTGGTCCCAAGCTCAACACAGCAACCACAGCTCGGACTCCCACTGAAAACACTGAAAAACAGCCCTGCCGGAGAAAAAAACAAGTTGAATGGCTTGGCCGGAGCTCCAGCGAAGGGGTTGGTCGGTAACCGGTGGCTCCCGGGGGTCTTGGGGATCTTGTGGGTGGATGGAACGGGCAAAGGAAGGGCTGGAATGGGAGAAAAATGGCTGAAAACACGAAACAGTGCAGGCTGCAGGCGGACCGACGGACCGGTGATCGTCGGCTTGCGACGGCCGTAAAGGACGGTCGCCGGCTCCTTTCGGGATGAAATTGATCTCGTTGGCACGGCCTGTCTCTCCCGGTCACGGTGATAGGTGGCTCGTTGGCTGATTCATCCGGAAATACCACTTTTGACTCGATTCTTCACCGAAGGGTCAATTGGAGCAGAAACTGGAGGAAGAGGAAAACGAGGGAGAGAAGCTGCGACGGTTTGGAGGCCGAATGGGGGAGAAAGAGAGTGAGGGAGAGCTGTCAAGGCCCTTCAATGCTTGCTTCAAGTCTCCATGCCATGATGACCTCATCTTCTCTCTCTTCTCTAGCCTTTTCTCCCTACAACTAGGGGTATTTTGGTCATTTCACCTTGCACAAATTACAAATCTGACCTTGGGCTGAAAATGGTGGATGGGCCTAAGAATTGGGCTTGGCCATGAATAGGAATGGGCTTGGAAATTGATTGGGCTTGAAATGAATAAGAATCGGCACATGGGCTTAAAAGATGAATAGTTGATTTGGCCCAATGGGCTCATTTGTTTGTCTTAGGCCCACCATGGTGGCTTTCCCACGTTGGGCCTAGGCCCACACTGGCTTGGCCCGGCCCACGTCCTCTCGGGCTCGCTTCCTCGGTCCGAAAATCCCTTTTCCGAATACTCGGCTGAACTGGCGCTGTCGACCGTTGAAGTAGCTTCAACCAAAGTCTGTCCCGGACGTTCCCGATAATTCGAAGCCCAATCTTTAGTCCTCATACCATGTCAATTTTTCCCGATGCCATTTCAAGTACAGCTCAGACTGACAGGCGGCTCCGAGGATTCACGCGTGACCGACTCGTGCCAAATCATATTCAAGACATCTCGACGCATGGACGTCCTTGACTACATGAAATTACGGAGGATAGATTCTTATTTCAAAGTACACGATCACTGAGGATCGACATAGGGTCGTCCGCGAGTTCAATAACGATAAACTGAATCACTCGTCGTTCCATTATGTTCTATCAGTGAATCAACTTCTAGTCGTCCTTGTAATCGGCCTGCCTATCTACAGGATCTTCCCCACGCAAGTCTCACGGTCAAGTCATTTTCCTAGGTCGAGTCCTTTAGTCGTACGAGTTCTGCCCTCATTAGCCTTTCCCCTCAAGGTCAGTATCTCAGGAGTGATCAATTCCAAGTGAGATCAACCGATAATGCATTGACGAAATTCACATTCGTTCATCCCTCAGAGGGCTTGAATTTCAAGATGTCACAGCCTAGGTCACGCTAAAAACGCGCTGGAGTGAAATTAACTACGAATTTGAATCCGATTTCAGAAATTAAAGATTCTGTCATGTCACAATAAATTCTAGGAACATCGACTCAGTCTTAGAAGATTTTTCTACAAACTGAGACTTCTTGGGAAAAAGTCGTCCTAGGGCCATTCTTGTCCAAAAAAAGCCAGGGACCGTTTTTAATTGCAAAAAAGGGAAGCAAGTGGGATCCATTAGTGAGGAAAAATACTAATTGAGTCGGTGAGGTGTCGATTGAATTTATTGAGGCCAATTTGTCTTGATTTAAGAAGGAAATGAAGTCCAATTGGATGAATTTCCAAGCAAATTGTAACCCCCCATATGCCTATGGTTTTGGACCAATTTAATAGTCCTAAGATGAGCATCGGTGGCTTAATGGAGGCCAAGGAGGAGCTGGTGGCTGAGGATGGTCAAGGAGACAAGTGAGGAGAAGATTTGGCCATGGTAGGGCCCTTGCCCCTTATCTCTCTCTTCCTCTCCCAAAGCTACTGTCCACCACCCTCATTCCTCATCCCCTTGTTGTTTTTGAAACCCCTAGCCAGTAGGAGAAGCCGCCGACGTCCCCGTGCCACTGCACGCAGCCGCTCATCGCCGTCAACCGCCACACCACCTCACGCACCCGACCGTCGCTGGCCGTGCTTCCCCCACGCCTTACAGTCGCGCCTCCGCCTTCCTCTTGCTGTCTCGACCTCCCAGCAGTTGTTTAAGGTCTTATGGAGCCCAACCGGAGCCCGTGCTTCGCCGTTCCGCCGCCGGTTTGTCCCCGTTTAGACCCGAAACCACTCCCCGATGCCTTTACCGATCCTTGCCGCCTCAACTAGCTTTGTTTTCTCTGTTTTCTAGCCAAGACCATAATAGAAAATAGTGGGTCTCGTGATGACTGTTCAGCCTATTTTGAGGTGGTTTCAGGTCTCGAAAGTTAGGCCCGCTTTGAAGGAAGTTGTTCCCTGTCACGTTCCCGACATTTCGAACCAGATGGATCACGAAACAAGTGAGTTTAACTTACTAAATCTCACTTAGTAGGTTAATGACGCTTAGTGGTTAATTAGTTTAGGTTAAGCATGTTTAGGTGGTTAGATTAGATTAGATTAGTAAATTTAATTAGTTACCGATGCATGTTATGTGGTTAGTTAATGTAATTAGCAAGTAAATAAAGTCTAGTATTTATTTAACGAGTCTCAGAAATTTTCCGGGCTCATCTCGGCTTCCAATTAGGCATTATCGGGCCTAAGTTGCATTTATTGCATTTATTTAATATTTTTTGTAATTATTTAATTATTTATTTATTTTTCGGAAATTAGACCGGGATGGCCGGTTTTCTAGAAAATTATGCTGGTTGCAGCGGTGTGATCTGTTTATTTAATTAAGCCTTAAATTGTGCTGATTGTGCATGAATTGTATTTTTGGAATTTATTCTTAAATTGATTTAATTTCAGTAATTGATTAGAAAATAACTGAGCATCGGTTTACGTTGCCAAAAATATTTTGGTGGATCGTATAAAATGGTGGGATTTTTATGGAAATGAAATAATTATATTTTTTGCTAAGGCCAACCGTGTACCCACACATGACTATTTTATCGGGTATGATAAAATGTGAGAAAGAATGCTATATTACGTCGGCTCGATGACTAAGTGTGTCATCTCGGAGAAAGACACTATGTTACGTCGGCTCGATGACTAAATATGTCATCTCGGAGAAAGACGTTATATTATATTGGTTCAGTGACTTAGTACATCACCTTGGAGAATGCACGTGGGCTCGGTGACTAGGTATATCATCTTGGAGAAGGCACGTGGGCTCAGTGATTTGATATGTCATCTTGGAGAATGCACGTGGGCTCGGTGACTAAGGCCCTGTTTGTTTGTGTTTTTTATTTATGATTATGAACACATTTCCTGTTTTTTTTTTTGTTCCGAGGACCCAAAAAGGAACAGAAACGCGTTTGTTTGCGTTTTTGTTCTAAATCTATTTTTTTGTTCCAAGGAACAAATTTGGAGCAGAAACAAGAAACAAGAAACAAGAAAAATCTTGTTTCTTGTTTCTGGAACACTTCCAAGAAACAATTCCTATTTTTTTCTTCTCTTTTTTTCTTCTTCTTTCCTTCTTCTTTTTTCTTTGGCCAGTCGCCGACATTAGCCATGGCCGGAGACCAGCCGTTGAGGGCCGGCAACCTCGCCAGAGGGTCGCCGATCCGCAGCGAGGCCAAGCTCGCCCAGCCAAGGCGAGGCCGAGCCTCGTCGGGGGCCGGCGAGCCTCGCCGCGGCTAGGCAAGGCCACCGGCCCTCGTCGGCGGGATCGCCGCCCAGTCGAGGTCGGCGACCGGCCATAAGAAAAAAAAAAATAAAAAAGGAAAAATAAAATAAAAATATTAAAAAATTAAAAGAAACAAAAAAATTATACAAGTTTACCAAACGTGTTCTGTTCTTTTTCTATTCCAAGAACAAGTTTACCAAACACCTTCTTCTGTTCAAAAATTGTTCCCCGGAACAGAAATAGTTTTTTTCAATTTTTGTTCCCTAGAACAATTTTTGAACAGAAACGTTACCAAACGCACCCTAAGTATGTCATCTTGGAGAATGCACGTGGGCTCAGTGAATAGATATATCATCTTGAAGAATGCATGGTATTGATTAAAATGACTGGGGAATGGTTTGATTGACATGTAATCGATTAGGTCGATTGATCGATAAATCGACCTGTGTGAATGAGTTGATGTGACTTGATGATATTATAAATTGTGCTGACATGCAGGAAGGAGACCGAGGCCAAGGTAAGTCCTCTGACCCGTGTTGTGCTTAGATAGCCCTTAGGGCGTATTGGCTTCCTTATCAGGTCTTAGAGGGTGGAACTTGCTGAGACGTTGTCTCACTGGTTATTGCATAACCATTTTAAGGCCCGTAGATGGTGTTGGTAAAAGACCAAGAGCCCCAGAGTTCATGAGGTGAAGCCCGAAGAATCGGTGACCATGTCCGACTAGCTAGTCGTAGGACAATTATCTCTTATAGGAAGCCGATTCCTTTTGTAAACCTTTGTGTATAGACATGTGTGTTTATAAAAAAGTATTTCGTGAAAAATTAATCCTACTTTCCTATCCCATTGTTTTATTATCTGGGGATTATTTATATACTTCCGCATGCGTATTATAAATGAAAGGGTCGGCAATGCGTCCTGGGACGTTGCTATTATATCGACCAAGCAGGGATGGGCACATGCTCGTAGGGTCGGGACTTGACAATAAAAATACACGTGTGTGGATACACGGCCGACCTTAGCCAAAATACAAGGTTTTAAATTTTGAACCTCCCACTATTTTCAGCTGTCCCAAAATAGATTTTTGGTGATGTAGACTAACGCCCAGTAATTCTTCAATAAATTATTGAAGATAAGTAAATTTATGAATATATCTAAAGATCAATTCACACTAATTCCGTGCAAGTTCAAGCTCAAATAAATAAATAGATCACACCACAACGATCAGTATAAAATTCCGGTCATCGGTTATCCCGATCTAATTTTCGAAAAATAATTAATTAAATAATTATGGAAAATATTAAATAAATGCCAATAAATCCAACTTAGGCCCGTAATGCCTAAATTGGACCTTGAAAACGGATCCAGAAAAATTCTAAGGTTCGTTAAATAAATATTAGAACGTGTTTACTCACTAATTGCACTAACTAACCACCTAACATGCATCGGCAATTAATTAAATTCACTAATCTACTGTAGTCTAACCACCTAAACATGCTTAATCTAAACTAATCAACCCCTAAGCATCATTAACCTACTAAGTGAGGATTAATGAGTTAAACTCACTTGATTCACGATTCGTCCGGTTCAAAACGTCGGGAACGCAGCAGGGATCGACTTTCTCCAAAGCAGGCAAAACTTTCGAGGCCCGGAACCACCTCAAAACGGGCCCGAAGCACCGCTGGAAACCCACTATTTTTCTGTTTTGATCTTGCTGAAACAGAAGGCAACAAGGTTGGTTTAAGGCGGGAATTGATCATGGAAGGTTGAAAGGGCTAAACCGGGTTCAATCGGGGACTCAAGGTGGTTGAACGGAGGAGGGACAGCTCTGGTACGGCTGAACGACGAGCTGGGAGGCGCGGACAGGCAGACGACGGGCTGGGATGCACAGACAGACAGTACAGGCAAGCGGATGCTCGACGGTGAACTGGCTGCTCCAACGGGCGTGCGGTGCTCAGACGGTGGCGTGGATGCTCCGGTGGGCTTCCTCAATGGCTGCTGGTCTTCGCATGGCACAAACAAGGGGGAAAGAACCTTGGCCGGCCAATCTTGGAGAGG
This sequence comes from Eucalyptus guilfoylei, assembly GCA_016097605.1. NCBI lineage: Eukaryota > Viridiplantae > Streptophyta > Magnoliopsida > Myrtales > Myrtaceae > Eucalyptus > Eucalyptus guilfoylei. Next base: position 49,353,434 of record CM027865.1, on the reverse strand, counting down.
AAGGAAGGATGGAGGAGAGAAGGGGTCCACTTGGTCACATTTTCCTCTCCCTTGTCCCCTTGACTCAATCCTCAGCCAAGTATGGCTCCCTTGGCCTCCATTCAACCACCCATGCTCTTCTTACAACTCTTGAAATGGTCCAAAATGGCTAGGCAATGGGGACATACGAATTTGCTTAGGATTTCCTCAAATTAGACACCCATTCATGCATAACTCAATCCAATTTGGCCTCAATAAATTCAATCGACGCCTCACGGATCCAATTGGTATTTTTGTCACCAATTGATCCCACTTGCATCCCAATTTTGCAATAAAAAACGATCCCGACTTTTTTTGGACAAAAACGGCCCTAGGACGACTTTTTCTCAAAAAGTCTCGGGTTAGAAAAAAATCTTCTAAGGCGAGTCAACGTTCTTAGAATTTGTTATGACATGACAGAACTTTAAATTTATGAAATCAGATTCAAATTCGCGGTTAATTTCACTCCGGCGCGTTTTTAGTGTGACCTAGGCTATCGGGTAGCTTTCAAAACTTTTTAGGGCAAATGACCTGTGGTCGATTTTCTTCGAGCCACAATGAATCTCTTCGATACATTGGCGACTCTCGATTGTCGTGAAAATCTCGAGGTTTCAAATACGGCTACAAGGTACCAAAACGATAGAAAAATCAAAGTAGTGTCGGTCGACGAGAATTTTGCAATTTAATGGGATCACCCACGTTTAACCACTAATCTCAGTCGAGCCGACCTATCTCTGATCTCTAATCAATTTACATCTGTGCTGTAATGATCTCGGCAGATGAACACGGTCGAGCAGCCGATTCCTGGTCGAATCCTCAAGTCTATTTGCCTTAAAATCCTTAATGGCTTCCCTAGATAGTCTAGTTATCTCACGAGTGATCAGCTCTGAGAATAGCACTATAAGCGCGTCAATGAAATGCCCGATTTATTGAATTGAAAGCAGAGTAAAAAATTTAGGATGTCACAACTCTTCCCTTCTTATAAAAATTTCGACTCTTCAGTCTCCCAGGTTGCTCCTTCAGTACCGTGGTATTGCCAGACCACTTTGACCATTGGGATGGTCTTTGTATGTAGAACTTGCTCTATTCTGTCCACAATCTAAACCGGGCTTTCAACGTATGACACACGGTCATCCACGTCCAATTCCTCGAAATTGAGCACGTGGGTCGGGTCAGGCTCATACTTCCTTAACATCGACACGTGAAAGACATCGTGCACTTGCATCAATCTCGGCGGCAACGCAAGACGATATGCTAGAGTCTCAATTCTCTCAAGACTCTCAAACGAATCTACGTACCTCGGACTCAGTTTTCCTTTCTTTCTAAAGCGCGAAGTTCCCCTCATTGGTGACACCTTCAGAAAAATGTGATCACCAACTTGGAATTCCAAAAACCTTCGACGCTTATCTGCGTAACTTTTCTGACGACTTTGAGCGGTCTTTAACCTGTTTCTGATCACTACCACGGCATCCACTGATTGTTGAACCAACTCTGGGCCTGTAATCTTTCTTTCCCCAACTTCAACCCAACATACCGGTATCCTGCACGATCTGCCATACAACGCTTCAAAAGGAGCCATCTAAATGCTTTGTTGATAACTATTATTGTAGGCAAACTCCACCAGGTGTAACTATTCTTCCCAGCTTCCTTTGAAGTCCAGTACACAAGCTCTCAGCATGTCCTCGAGGGTCTAAATTGTCCTCTCAGACTGGCCATCCGTCTGAGGATGATATGCCGTATTATACTGAAGCTTGGTACCTAAGGCACTCTGTAAGCTCTTCCAAAAAGTGGCAGTAAATCTTGGGTCTCGATCTGAAGTTATCGTCACTGGCACTCCATGTAGACGAACTACCTGATGCACGTACATATTTGCGTGCCTATCCAAACTGAGGTCCTTTCGAACTGCAATGAAGTGAGTCGACTTTGTCAGTCCAATCATGAAATCCATCGTGATGTGCTCCCATTTCCATTCTGGGATCTCGAGAGGTTGCAAAAGTCCTCCCGGCTTGCAATGTTGAGCTTTTACCTGCTGACATGTCAAACACTTGGCGACATGCTTGGCTATGTCTGCCTTCATACCTGACCACCAATAGTGTTGGCACAAATTCTGAATCTTGGTGCTACCAAGATGAATGATGTAACTACTATGATGTGCTTATGATAAGATATCCTCTCTAAGTTCCACATCATGAGGTACAACCAAAAGCCCTCGGAACCTCAGTGTTCCTTCATCATAAATCTGAAAGTCAGCCTTTCTTTTGTCAGTGTCCTCTTGCAGAATCTTCTGCACATTTGGATCTATTGGTTAGAGTAGCTTGATTCTGATCTGAACATCCAGTTCAATTCTGAGGGTGGCCATAAGATTTGAGAGGTGGCCTACCTCAAACTTGAATATCGAATCTCGAGCTCTATCAATTAGGTTCCACTCCTTAATCAATAAATGAGCAATGAAGACTTTCGACTCAACGCATCGGCGACCTTGTTCGCCTTTCCTAGGTGAGATAGAATATCACAGTCGTAGTCTTTCAGCAATTCCATCCATCTGCGTTGTCTCATGTTCAACTCCTTCTGAGAGAACAGGTATTTGAGGCTTTAATGGTCCATGAAGATCTGGAATTTTTCTCCGCACAAATTGTGTCTCCAAATCTTCAAGGCTAAATAATCGCCGCGAGTTCTAAGTCATGCGTCGGATAATTTTGTTCATGAGGCCTCAACTGACGGGAGGCGTATGCAACAACTCTACTATGTTACATCAATACGCAACCCAATCCTCTAAAGGATGCATCACTATAGATCTCGAATCCTCCAGGACCAGATGGAATGGTCAACACTGGTGCAGTAGTCAGCTTTTCCTTAAACTCTTGAAAACTACGCTCGCACTTGTCTCTCCACATGAATTTCTCTTCTTTCTTCAGGAGTCTTGTCAATGGCGATGCTAATGATGAGAACCCTTCCACGAACCGTCTGTAATAACCTGCCAAACCCAGAAAAATTATGATCTCTGTCACTGTAGTCGGTCTTGGCCAATTGATCACGGCTTCAATCTTGCTCGGGTTCGCGGAGATTCCTTCTCCTAAAATCGCATGTCCTAAGAAGGCAACACGAGTTCACCAAAACTCGCACTTGCTAAACTTGGCATACAACTGATGAACTCTCAGCGTCTGCAGTACTAATCTCAAATGACTCTCATGCTCTTCATCACTCCTTGAATACACTAGGATATCATCGATGAACACGATCACAAACTGATCTAGATATTCCTTGAATACTCGGTTCATCAAGTCCATGAAGGCAGTTGGAGCATTCATCAACCCAAATGGCATCACTGTGAACTCATAATGACCATACCGAGTACGAAATGCTAACTTAGGAATGTCCTCCTTCCTAATCCTCAGCTGATAATAAACTGTCCTCAGGTCGATTTTCGAAAATATCGACGCTCCTTGTAACTCATCGAACAAATCATCGATCCTCAGGAGTGGGTACTTGTTCTTGATTGTTCTACAAGATGTAGCAATATATGTTCAAGTATCTAAATATAAAAAGAAACCACATTTTTATTTAATAACTTAAACTTAGAGAATTTAATTGACACTAGTTTTATAAATTCTCACATGGTATAACAGCAGAAGATTGAGAGTTCAAATCTGTTAAGTTCTTATTTACACGCATTAATATTAGGCCAATAAGGCGGAAAGACTTTTTTGAACAAATTACTCCTAGGAAACTGACATTCTTCAAGTAGCTCGCGTTCCGCGTCAGATTCCAAACTGTTCTGAATAGACTCAACGAAAAATGAGATACCTCAAGAAGCAGTGAACCAAAACTAATGGAAAACTTATGCAGGTTTTAAACGGGATTAGGGCTCCCCAGAACATTTACAAAGATGATTTAGTCACTAGTGATGCAACACTCCATTCCAAAGTAAACACACAACATCAGAATATGCATACTGAACTCTGTAAAATTCCTATCTTAATATAAGCTTTGCTATTGCATGGCCTCGAGTCATGTTGGAGTGATCGGTCAGCCCAAAATGCTCGAGCAGGAGCCAAACATGAGTGAGAAGCTCTCCTCCTCTCCTCAGCTGATGAGCGTGGCAATCCCCTCTACTTTGGCTTGCTGCATACGACAATACCTCCACCCAAAGATTACAGATCATTTCCCACTTCTCTTTTCTGTCTACTCGTTTATTTAGCACCTTCACGAGCCGGCATCTGTCGAACAACACCGACTTGCTTCTGCTACTCTTAACCTTAGTCGGTGGCACCTCAGTGTTCACTTCTAGTAACATCTTGCAAACTGAATGAAGAGCTCTATGCCTTCTGCGGACTGCCTTATTGGTTCTCTTTCCGCATGGATTACGGAAGTAGCTGTGGCTCTCTTCAGGTGCGGACTCAGAATTGGCTTGCTCTCTAATGGGGCGCTTTCCAAAGAAATTTATGGCCTCGGCAAATGTGTCCCGGATCCTCATCTGCCCAATTCCGCTAGGCAACGTGAAAGGATACATGACTAGGAGATAAAACATGTACTGAGACAGGAGCTTGCTTAGCTTGTATTCCGAAAACTTCGGCCTGTCTGGTCTGTCCGAGTAGTAGCAAAGTTCGGTCGCAATGTGCCAGGTGAGTATGAATTGGTCGAACTCTGCCTCAGGGCTCCCCATCTCATCAGAATCCATCTCATCAGAATGTTCATAATCACTGAGTACTCTGCGAATATGGCTTGTATCCGTGGGCTTTTCAAGCTTCTCGGACTTCGCCTTTATGTGTCCAAAGATTTTTTCTTTCAAATTAGGTGGTATCTTTTTAAAGGTCATGTAGCGATACTTATCCAGCTTTTCGTTGACGTTTAAGCGCTTGAGAATCCCGTGACAGACCAAGGGATTATTATTTATGGAGAAGCGTATCAAGCTGAACTGAGCAATGGAATCCGACCACCGAGGCTGTTTGAGCAACTGGACACAGGTCACAGCACCACGAAGGGCACAGCTCTTGTTATGCACGCTCAACCACACGTCAGTCCAGTCCGAGGACAAGAGTATCAAGATGGAGTAAATTTCAAAAAAACTGATCACGACCAGAAATGCAAAAGTTATACAAAGGTCGATAAAGGGCAGGGCCTTCTGAAGAAAATGGAAGAGAGAGGCCGGGAGGGCGAGCACGAGGAAGAGAGTGAGGGAGAAACTGATAAACCGGCGTCGCAATCCCCTAACTCTATAAAAAAGCATCGCCTTCGTGTAGAGTAAATCATACATGAACCCAAGTTCAATGTCGATCAGTTGAAAAGCCTCTTCCCACAAAATATCCTTGAATATGGACCGACTCAAATCCCAGTCGCTATTACTAAGTGTCAGATCAACGAAGAGACGCTGGAATATTTGAAGCAATCCATAGGCCTTAACTGTAAGTGGGACAGTATTTTCACATTGGGTATCCTGGGCATCAATAATGTTAGACAGATAGCCTCTAGCATAAGGACTGGCTGGGATTTGAACTTCAATTACTTCATCGGCTGTGACGTGGTACCCCTCGGCCTGCTTTGGGCTATACTCCTCCATGAATCTTGGGTAGTTAGGGCCGGGATCAGGTGGAGTGAGCATGGATTCTCTGAGCTTATCCTTGCTTGCCAACCACAGGACCCATGTCATCTCACTATACTTGACTAGCCCAACCAAGATCATCGCAAGTGACAAAAGAAGCATCACAACATTAATTGTTACAGATGTAATCGTCCAAACATTATTAGTTCCAGACATAACATACTGTTCCTGGATCGTCCAGATGGAGGCTATGAACTGAACATAAGCTGTTGCTACTGCTTGAACAACTAGGCTAAGAAGACGCCTGAGCCAAAGTGAATTGTCTTCCAAGGAGTAAGCAGTGATGGTGTCAGGGCCACCCAGGAGAAGCAAAAGCATCGGTGCCCACACAGCAACTAGCCTGCTGTTATTATCAAGTTGGCCAGATTCCTCTTTTACCTTCATTAGCTTGCTCGAGAGGATGCCGAGAGCCAGGATTACTACAGAGTCTGAAGTCAAATAGGCACACCAAACAAGGACTTTGAGCCAAACCTTGTGGCTGGACTTCCTTCTGTTGCCTAGGAGGAGGAGGACCATTTGGACACCAAGGGTGAACAAAACCAATGCTCTCAGGTCCCACTCCTTCCAGATTTTCCTCAAATCCATTGGTGCAGGCTCCTACCAGATGATAATTACATCGAAATGGGTAAGAGACAAGAAGTTTTGGATCATCAACTGTGATTTAGCTCCTCCAATATTAAGGTTTTTGCGAAGCCAAGAGACAAATCTTTTTCATTTTTCATCTTACATGACTTTGAACAAAGGAAAAAGTTGGTGACCTTACTGTCCCATTATTACCCGTTAGCTACTTCAGCTTCTACTTGGACCTGTGGAAGGTTATTTCGTCAAAAAACAAGACTGAAGTTAAGATTTGAAACCTGAACTGGCAAACCATGAACCAAGAAACAGATGTCATCTTAACTTACCTATGCAAGAACATAAATTGATAGGAGGCAGAAGTCAAGTCTGAAGAAGCAAGAATAATGCAAGAGGCGAACAGACCTATGCTGGCACCGCTGGTTGGTCATTTTATTATATACTGTGAAGAGACCAGTAGAAATCTCAACATGATGATAAAGGGAAAGCAACACAACTATGTTAAGATAAGGTCAAGGAACTATTAGAGGCAGACCCACCTTTACAATTTTGCCATACAAAACATATCTGCAAGTGTTGGATTTTGTATTTGTAATAGTTGGATAATAGGATAGAAGAGCGAAGCGGCTGTTGGCCAGTCAAAAGGTCAAAAGGTCAGGGGAAGGAGAAGAAAAAGCCACCACTTCTGTTAAAATAAAAATGAACGAGAAGACAGGGAAAGTGGAAGTTAAAACCAAAGGAAAAGAGAATCGAAGAAGAAAGAAAGATTTTCGCATATACAAGATTCGGATATTTTGAAAAGTTGGATTAACTTCGTTTTATGCCGGGTAAGGATTCAAATCCTTCCTTCATATAATGGAAGTAATTTTCGGAATTAAGCCGTAAATTTGAAGTTATGTGAATTTTGAACTATGAAGTTCAATAAATGAGTTATTAAGTCGTAAAATTATATGAAAATGATAGTTTAGGTTATTGTGGAGTTGTAGGATTTGACAAAGATCAATTCCGAATCACAACTTGATCCAAAGGAATTTCTAAAATTAGGAGCTCAAGCTTCGCGTAGGGAATAGTTTTGAATAACTCTTTGAACAAGCGTTTTGTTAGCGTATAAGAGTTGTTTTATCAGCAATTAATTTTGGTTTAGTCAAGTAGTTAAGGTAGCTTGTTACTTTATTTTGATAACGTTTTTTGATTAACTGATATAAATATGAGTTCGTCGGCTTTAATAACCTTCCTAAGTTAATTTTAAGCTTTATTAGATGAGTGGTGCTTATCTCTTTTTTGGTTTTGTAAATTCATATCTTGAAAATGATAGGAAGATATATTATCAGTTACAAAGGTATCACGTGGTTTGATATTCCTTCGAAAAGAAAGAGTGGGCTTGTTGGATGCATAAAATTGGATTGGACACTTGCTATCCTTTTGTTTATTTGAAATGGTGAAGTATCTTTTGAATACAGTTTGAGCTTCTTGCCAGTGAATTTTGCGAAACTTTTCCATGAAAAATTAGGAAAAGTTCATGACTTGAACATGGTTTATGAAAGACAATCCTGTTTAACATATTAAATTGTAAAAGCTATTTGTTTGGCTTGTGAACCTGAAATTTGAGATGAATTCTATATTTGATTTGTGGGTTATTGGAGAATGATGTTAGTGGATCGTATGCTCATGTTGTTATGATTAGACCCCATTGAGGGCGTAAGTATGCATATTATTATCAGGACGTCATTTTGGGCTGCTTCCTCACTGATATAGTTGGAGAAACCTTTGGGCTACACCGTCGACTGATATGGGTAGAGAAAACCTAGTTAGGAGTAACTTGGTCACCTTTGTCATGGACATTAATTGTGATTATAGTTAGATCTTGAGCATAAAATTAGTCAATGGAATGGACCGTTGATGGTTGATTTGTTATTGTTGATTGATATGATATGTTAAAAAAATTTGTTGAAGGGATATAACCCTTTTAAAAAAAAAAAAATTACTAGATTTTGAGATTGATAAGTTATGATATTGCTTTTTGATGTTGTATAGTAAATGTTGAATTTGTTAGAAGAGATGCACTACTCACTAAGCTGTGGTTGCTCATTCCATTCATTTTGTTTTTCGGGTTTTTCAGCTAGTCGCAAGTAAGATGAGAGTGTTTAGGTTATTATAACGATATTTTGATAGTGGGAATTTTTGGGTATGAGTTGTTTATGTCCAAGGTGAACTTTTGAGTTTAGTTGTTAGTTGGAGATGTAGTTATCCTTTTGATGGATTATAAAAACTGTGATCTTGTACCCAACTAACTCTTTTTTTATCAAATATATGGATATATATATATATATATATATATTTCAATAATAGGTTAATCATGGTTATGTTTAAGATTGTGTCTTTGGGGTATGAGGACGGCCCTGTCATTGCGCTTGTTATTGTAGAATTGGGAGTGTGATAGTATTTCTCTATATTTGCATGGGGTAATACACTTATCCTCAATACCATGTCTATCCTACTACTTAGGTTAGCATAGGAATTTCGAGCTTGATAAAAAAGAGAAGCTATCGTGATTGAAATGTCGATTAGCGGTAACATGGAAAATCAAGCGTAAGTTTCCTTTCCCCTATGGATTGCCTTTCATTTTTATTTTTCTTTTTCTTTTGCACTTGCGTTTTGGTCATGGCTTGATATTAAGCACTGGCGATAACATTACAAAAGGTTGCCATCAAGCTAAGACTCAGTATCTTGATGGATGATTCTCGTAGATTCTTAGACTCAAAATTCATTACATGAATAATCTCAAGCACGTGACTCTCTTAATTGGCTTCGCTCTATACAAATCACTAGCAAACTCGACTCTCAAACTCGCCCAGGCACACTCTAACATACTATTGAAAGTGTTAGTACAAACACCTAGAGGGGGGTGAATAAGTGTTTAAAATAAATCTTGGCAAATATATGCAGAATAAAATAAATTTCAAGCAAAGTCTGAATAAGGATCAGACTTTAAAACTGAGTCTGAAGAACAAAAGACTTTGAGCGAGTTCAAACTTTAGCAGTTAAATATTACTACGAATAAAATAAAGGAGTTCAGGGAAGAGAATAAGAACACAAAATTTATAGTGGTTCGGCTTAGATCATGCTTTCGTCCACTCTCTCACACTAACAGCCTTTTAGCTGGATTCCACTATGCAATCAATCAACAAGAGATTACAACTTTGAGTGCAAGCATTTAGAGTTAGATCACACTATCTCACTAAGTCACTCTTTTGGTATTTCTCTCACGATCACAAATGTTTAAGCTCACGAAAGACAAGTGTATGTTCGAAGTTCGCTTAGTATTTGAAATTATAAATTCTACGCTCTGTCTCTTACTTGCTCATCAGTCCTTGGTCTCCTTAAATACTCATCCATTTCCAAACTAGCCGTTGGACAGTATCTAGAGGATTGTCTTCAAATCTACCCATTAGACAGATTTGTATCTAGAAGATTTGGTAGCCGTTTAGTGACAAAAGTAGAATCCCAAGTTGATTTTGATCGCCCATACAAACAGAATCTTGGTTTCCATAAGTAGAGTTTCTCCGTTTAAAAAGTTCTTGTCTTCAAGATCAAATTGTCAATCAATTAGATTGAGTCAATCAAATCTATCTTGATATAGAATCCAAACTAGATCATTAGCTGTTATACATTTAGGGTTTGTGTTACGTTCTGTTAAGTTGTTTCATTCTAAATTTACTATATTCTGAACTTGTGTCTCGTTCTGGACCTTGTCACGTTCTGGACTTGTGTCTTGTTCTAGATGTAAAGTCTAAGAGTATTTAAACTGAAGTAGAGTCTGATTGTCTTCCGTCTGAAGTAGAGTCTGAGTGTTTTCAGACTGAAGTAGAGTCTGAGTGTCTTTAGATTGAAGTAAACTTTACAATCTGGACGTAAGTCTGAATATATTCTGCTTCTGAATGGATTTACCCTTAAGGTCTGAACACAGTCTGAATAAGTTCAGCTTCAGTATAGAGTCTATTTTCTAGTTCTTCCAAATATAGACCTTGATAATATCATTTACATGTTCTATCATCTGCATAATTTATTACTCAACCATTAAACACGTTAGTAGCCTTTGATTTATTTTGTCATCTTCAAAACATCATAAGAGATTTTCCTAACAATCTCCCCATTTTTTATGATGACAAAACAATCTCTGAATTTTTAAAGATAATAATAAATCAAGACTATCTTAAACACAACGTAATTTAAAGCAAAAGATAGCAGAAGATAACAAATAGATTGAGCATAACAATATATAGAAAAATAATTACAGCTCGATATTATGCAATAATATCAACCAATTAACACATATGCATATTTATATTCTCTCCCCCTTTTTGTCATAATCAAAAAGCGATAACAATGGAAATAGTATCACGTAGAGAATATAAAATGATAACAAATATATCTTGTATGAAACACAATTTCTAAAAAAATCAGCTTTTACAAAGTAAGTCGAATATTAAAGATATGCAATAGCTCACTTCGATCATATATATCAGCAAATATCCAATAAAAATCACGGATGCATTATAAAATTCACTTACCATTTTTGTCATAATAAAATAATAATACCGATAAGAGATTTGTTAATGACAAAAGATAACAAAAGATGCACTAACCGGATCTTGACAAATTCTGTCACATTTACCTTTTTCTTCCTTCCGTAATAATCAAGATCACGATCGATTCAAAAAGATTTTTCCATAATTGATCAATGCTCCCCCTCAATTTGTTGCCTTTTTGAGGTGATCACGATTCTTTCCCTTTCTTTTGGATTCACTTTCTCCTCCTGTCATCATGACAATATTTGCGAATAGTACTAATTGCAGCTTGTGCACATTGAGTAGAATATTTCTCCATTATTTCCTTCATAGCAACAACATCCGCAACGATCATTTGCTTTTTGAAATTTGAGACAAAAATTTATTTTCTTCAATCAAGCTCTTCTCGAATTCAACCTACATAAACTTAATGATCTTCTTGCACAAATAAGTTGTAATAATATCCACATAATATATAATGCCATTTCTTCAAATAAATCAATTGAATAGCATATATAAAATTATCAATTATTAAAATTCAAAACTACTCAACCTTGATACGGCTAGTAAGAGCACCTAGAGGGGGTGAATAGGTAATCAAAGACGATTACACAAAACTTAGCAAATTAATTCACTTTTAATAATGATAGACTGAAAATATAAAAGACTATAAACAGTTATATAGAGCTGCAAATTGAAGTAAAGAGTTTAGGGATAGAGAATCAAAACACAAGGTTTATAGTGGTTCGGCTTAGACCAAGCCTACGTCCACTCTCCCGCACTGACAGCCCACCGGCTGGATTTCACTATGAACCAAAAGAGATTTTACAGTCTCATGTCCTTAATTTCACAGTGTAGAAACTCTACTACACTTCCTCAAGGTTTCACAAGTATCTAATCTCTCTTTTGAGTATAATTTAAGCTCAACAATTGAAGTAACAAAGAACTAGGAGCTTCAAACTTTGGAATTTTTCTCTAACGCACTCCTTCGAATAACTTGAACGTCTTCCTTATATATTCCTCTATGCCTTCATAACCGTTGGCACCTTCCAAATGAGTTTTTTAATCAACCTGTTGGACAGAATCAATTAGGAAGATCTCGAGTTATTTAAGGAATGTGATGATAGCCCACCAATCCTACTCACCCATACAATCAGGATCTAGGTTTCCATAAGTAGAACATTCCAAGTAAAATTCGTCAATCAATCAAACTAATTATTCGAATTAATTTCAATACGAATAATTGATCTCGAGATGCCATCTCCAGCCATGAGATCTTCTTCAACCATACGAATCAAATCCTTAAAGATATACTCACATTTGGATAAGTCTTCTTCAATGGACAATACTTTTCATCGTCGATCTGGAAACTGTCAATGAGAGCAGACTTTAAATCTTGGGTCTGGAGGACTTCAGACTTTGACGATAGAATCTACAAGCTTTCAGACTAGACTGATGGAAACGTTTTGTCAACTACAAAACAAATAAGGAAGTTTTCTCCAACAATCTCCCCATTTTTTATGGTGACAAAACTTTCCTGCAGATTTGGATACTTTTAACCTGCAAGACAATACTTAAGCAAACCAAGATATCTCATAAAAGATAAGTGGATTAGGATAAGGATAGTAGCGATTCTGCATCCACAGAAAACGAGTTAGTCCTGTAAAAACAACTATCTTTACCATAATCAACAACATGGCTTAAGATACTGCAAGCAAGCATTAAAAAGATCAAAACAATCCAAACCAGTCCAAGTCACAACCAAACAAAGATAAGTTCAAACAAGAATAAGTCCAAAAACCAATCCAAAAACCAATCAAAATCAGAGTCAAATCTGCATCTTCTCCCCCTTTTTGTCATAGCAAAAAGTGGAGATCAAATCAAAGAGATGTGTAAAAATTGAGTCAGAATCATGGCTGTTTTGAAAGGCGAACAAGCTCGAACTCTCCCATTGAGTTGACTGTCTTCTCAAGCCTTTCAAAACTCTCCTTCAGTGACTGAAATTCTTCACCCTGCACAGAAGACTTCACTTGATCCTTCAGGGCTTGTAACTGATCATGCAAAGACACTGAAGTGGCCATGAATGCGTTCTTAAGATCCTGCATCTCAAAACCCAATGCTTACCGCTGCTTCCTCACATCCAATAAGATCTCGAGCAGCCTTGAAAAGTTTGTTGTATGCTCTGTTGCAGTATTGGGACTAGCCGAGTCAAGTCTAGGGGTTTTGAGAATAGAGGGAACTTCAGCAGATTGTCCTCCATGACTCTGAGTGGAGACTTTCGGATAATGAGAGGCATATACATCCTCTGGATCCGCTACAGAACGATTCACATCACTAGCAAAGATAGGTGAAGAAGTACCTTTCTGTCCAACAGCTCCCCCTGTGATGTTGCCTTTAGCTGGAGTAGGTAAGGTTTCTTCTTGATCAGCTTCAGCTTCTGAGTGATGTGCGTCACCGATTTCAGTTCCTCTCATTTCAGATTCACTGGACAAGGAGACAGCCAAAGTTGGCTCAAAAGAGTCGTTTAGACCCTTGTTTCTTTCTTCTTCTCCATCTTATCCTCTTTCTTCTTCTCTTTCTCCTTCTCTATCTCCTCTTCTTCCTCTTCTTCCTCTTCTCTTCCTTCTCTTCCTTCTTCTTCTTCTTCTCTGCCTTCTCTTCTCTCTTCCTCTTTCCTTCTCTGTTCGTCATCTTCCTTCTCTGTTTCTCCTCTCGCTTTTTCTCTCTGTGTCTCTTCTCTAGTCTCTTCAAAGCTAACAAAACTCTTCAAATTTCGCAGGGCGAAAAGAGTCATTTCATCCTCATCTTCTTCTTCCTGCAAGATAAGAATTCTTTTTCTCTTCACTAGAGCAGCCATGGACTCCTTCCCTTTCCTCTTTGCTACAGCAGAGTCTTGTTTTATTTTTACGGGAGACTTCTCCTTCAAATGCTCCAACACCTTGTTCAGCTCTTTTAAACACATCTTTGTAACCATTTTAAATCCAATCACCATTGGAGAAATAGTTATCAAACATAATGGTGCAGGGATGTGAATTTTAAAATGTCTAAAAAGACGTGAGATAAGAGCCAAATAAGGGAGTTGTCCCTTATCCTTCACCACTGATCGGTACATGTGAAACAAGATTGTGAGGGGCAGAGAGAATTTGTAGCCAGAGTTGATGGCATACATCAGTTTCGCTTCAGACCAAGCGACATCAGTCTTGGATGTCGACTTCGGACGGATGCAGTTGATGACAATCTTGTGCAACAAGATATTAGATGCATTCATCCTAGAATAGGAAATCTTGCCTTCAACATCTCAATCTTTCACCAACGACAGAGTAGCATGAGCAGCAGATACATTAATTGGTTGGAAACTCGATCTTTCCACCCCAATTATATCAACCAGAGTGTCCATATCCACCAAAAATTCCTCCTCTCTCACAGTGAAAGAGAAACAGCTCGCATCCAAGAAAGATAAGTTTGAGTAAAAGTATGTTGTAAGTTCAAGATAAGTAGTGGCAGATTCAAAACAAAATCGCTCCAATTGCAGTAGAGCGAACTTCTCTCGTAGACTTACTTTTACCGAGTCAAGGAAATCAAAATCAACACTCCTAGGGTTCATGACCCCTCTCTTCATCATATTCAAGTAAACCTTTTCATGGCTCTTCGATCTGAAAAGACTCGAACCATCATAAACAACATTTACAGCCACTCCTGATCTAGGCTGAAAATGAGTAAACATCCGTTCATCGTCATCATGTCCTTGTGGTTGATTAACAGTCCCAAAGCGTGGGTCACTAGGAAAGTGAGCGAACGTTTTTTCAGCCAATCCTTTCTCGGTAATACCCATCTTTTCCATGTCACGAAGGAATAGAGTCTCATTCTTATAACCTCTCTCTCTCTCTCTCAGGTATTCATCAATCAAGGACATAAGAGTTCCTCCCCTTTTCAAATTAGAGTAAAGTTTGAAAGAAACTTGAGGAGTTAATGTTCTTACAGGATCCACTTCTTCCAACACTTCTTCTTTTGGATGAGTCGGTGGTGGAGTTTGACGTTGCTGAGTCGGTTGTTGTTGTCTTTGTCGCTATTGAGGAGTTGAATCTTCTTCTTCGATCAAGTCGAAGTGGGTAGGACCCTTGGGCATGTGCCGTGGTCCCCTGCTTGCAATTCTTGATGACTTTCTCGAAGACATTGTCTCTTTCAAGGGAGAAATTCATAGTCTTGCTCGAAAGGTGAAAACTTTTTGGATTAAACAACAGGGAATTGAGAGCAAGTGGGAGTTTAGAGCTTTTAGGGTTTGAGAGTGAAAACGAAGAAGACGGATTTCAACAGTATATAAAGCAAGTGAAGCGAGGTAAACGAAGTGTCATAAAAGGAAAAAGTAAAAATGCATTTTCGAAAAAGAATGACTGCCTTTTTTTAAATAGATAACTGCCTTTTCGATAATGATAAATGTCATAAAGGAAACTTGGAAAAATGATTTCAATCAATCAGCGATTAATGAGTAACCGTACCTTTTCAAGATTTTAACCAAAAAATAAATTACCAATATCGAAATAACTTACAGTCTTAACTCTTGATCTTCTGAGTCTGAACGTCTTCAGACTTTATCCCTGAGTCTGAGCTTCTTCAGACTTTAAGAGATAAGATGTTAAGTTTAAAGCGAATAGACTCAAATAGGCTTTTCTCCAGTGGCTTTGTAAATATGTCCGCCAGTTGATTCTTTGAGTCAATGAATTTGATTATAACTTCTCCATTTTGAACATGATCTCTAATAAAGTGATGTCGAATTTCTATGTGCTTTGCTCTTGAATGAAGAATTGGATTCTTTGTGAGATTAATTGCGTTGGTGTTGTCACATTTGATCTCGGTGCATGAGTCTTCGATTCCAAAGTCTCTTAGTTGTTGCTTTATCCATAAGATTTGAGAACAACAACTTCCAAGGGCCACATACTCTGCTTCTGCTGTTGAAAGAGCCACAGTATTTTGCTTCCTTGAAAACCATGACACTGTCCTGTTACCAAGCAATTGACACATGCCGGAAGTACTTTTTCTATCAACTCTGCAACCTGCTAGATCTGCGTCTGAATATCCAAGGAGATTAAAGTCTCCTTCTTTGAGATACCACAGACCTAACTTTAAGGTTGTTACAATATATTTGATAATGCGTTTTGCAGCATTTAGATGAGATTCTTTGGGATCTGATTGAAATCTGGCACAAATGCAAACACTAAACAAAATGTCAGGTCTAGAAGCAGTAAGATAAAGAAGTGAACCAATAATACTCCTGTAGAGCTTCTGGTCAACTTTCTTTCCTCCTTCATCTTTGTCCAGCTTCAAAGAACTTGACATTGGTATCTTAGTCTTTTTGCAATTCTGAAATCCGAACTTTTTAACAAGTTCTTTTGCATATTTTTCTTAGTGAATGAAAATTCCTTCCTTCAATTGTTTCACTTGTAGTCTGAGAAAGAATGATAGTTCACCCATCATGCTCATCTCGAATTCATCCTGTATAGACTTAGAAAACTTCTTGCACAGGTTTTCGTTAGGTGATCCAAATATAATATCATCAACATAGATTTGAACAAGTAGAAAGTTTTTACCTTATCTTTTAATAAAAAAAGTAGTGTCCACTTTTCCTTTGATAAAACCATTTTATATTAAAAACTTACTTAACCTGTCGTACCAAGCTCGAGGAACTTGCTTTAATCCATATAAAGCCTTTTTCAGTCTGAATACTGAGTCTGGTTTCCTTGGGTCTTCAAAACCGGGAGGTTGTTCCACATAGACTTCTTCTTGGATAAATCCATTTAGGAATGCACTTTTGACGTCCATTTGGAATAACCTGAAATTCTTATAACAAGCAAAAGCAAGTAATAATCTAATTGCTTCTAACCTTGCTACTGGAGCATAAGTCTCATCATAGTCTATCCCTTCTTCTTGCGTATATCCTTTGGCCATGAGTCTTGCTTTGTTCCTTACCATTTTTCCTTTTTCGTCCATCTTGTTCTTGAAAACCCATTTAGCTCCAATAACAGATTTACCTTTTGGTTTAGGAGTTAATTCCCAAACATCGTTAACACTGAACTGCCTGAGCTCTTCTTGCATAGCTTCAATCCAGTTTTCATCAGTTAAAGCTTCTTCTATGCTTTTGGATTCTATTTCAGAAATAAGAGCCACGGCGCTAGACTCTTCATGCCTTTTAAATTTGGTACGAATCCCTTCATCAATATCACCAATGATGAGTTCTTTGGGATGACTAGACTTGTGCTTCCAGTTGCTGATTGGCCTGACAGATTGCTGATCTTTTGCTTCAGTTGATTCTTCATCATCAATTCGTTGTTGTTCTTCTGAAGTCTGAGCTGTTTCAGGGGAAGTAGACTTTGTAGAGTCTGGAGCAGGTTCAGATTCTTTAGGTTGAGTCTGAATTGATTGAGATTGCAAAGAGTCTTGAAATTTGACATTCATAGACTCTTCCACAGACTGAGTCTTCTTGTTAAATATTCTGTAGGCTTTGCTGGAGGTTGAATATACAAGGAAGATTCCTTCGTCTGATTTTTCTTCAAACTTACCAGTTCGATCATTTGCATTTTTCAAGATAAAACATTTGCAATCAAACACATGAAAATAAAAAACAATTAGCTTCTTTCCTTTGAATAACTCATAGGGAGTTTTCTTCATAATAGGCCTTAAGAATACTTTGTTAATTATATAGCATACTGTAGAAACTGCTTCAGCCCAAAAACGAGAAGAAATACTACTTTCAATTAAGAGAGTTCTTACCATTTCTTGTAAAGATCTATTCTTCCTTTCCACAACTCCATTCTGTTCAGGAGTGTATGGAGAAGAAAACACATGCTGAAAACCTGTTTCATCACTAAATTTAACAAAGTCTTGATTTACAAACTCACATTCATGGTCTGTTCGTATGCTTGAGATAGCATACCCTTTCTCATTCTGTACTTTCTTGACAGACTTTGAAAAGTGAGAGAAAGTTTCAGACTTACTTGCCAGAAAGTAAACCCAAGTAAATCGTGAAAAATCATCCACTATTACTAGGCAATATCTCTTTCCACCAATACTTTGAGCTCTGGTAGGTCCAAAGAGATCCATATGTAGGAGCTGCAACACACGATTAGTGGAAACTTGATTTATTGGTTTAAAAGAGCTTCTAACATGTTTTCCCAACACACATGGTGTGCATAAATCAGATTTTTTATATTTCAGGTTTGGTAGTCCACGAACAAGCTTCTTGGAGGAGATTTTGGCAAATTGCTTCATGTTGATATGGCCAAGCTTTCGATGCCAGAGATTCTCTTCATCTTGTATTGATATTAGGCATTGAGATCTTTCTGGTTTTATATCCAGAAGATAAATATTCCCATGTATTCGTCCAGTAAAAGATTGAGAGAAATCTTTACTAGTTCTCGAACATATTCCTTCCTGAAAATTGATTTTGAATCCAATATCGCACAGTTGGCTTATGCTGAGTAGATTGTAATTTAGTCCTTCCACCAAGGAGACATTATTGATTATAAGACTTCTAATCTTTACTGTTCCGCATTCAACAATTCTTCCTTTGCTATTTCCACCAAAAGATACTTTTCCTCCATTTGATTAAACATACTTTATAAAATAACTTGAATCTCCTGTCATATGTCTTGAACAACCACTATCCAAATACCATTTAACCTTTTTTTCTTGATAGTGACCTACAATTTAAAAAGAAACTCAAACTTTCTTCGGTACCCACATTTTCTTGGTTCCAGTAGAGTTAGTGCAATATACAGTCTTTGCCCAATCCTTCTTAACAGGTCTCCAAACCATAGAACATTCTTTCTCAAAGTGTTCTGAGCTGCTACACTTAGAATATTTGAGAGCACTTCGAGCAACAGGTTTTACAAATACTTTTTGAAAATGATTTCTATAAAAGACTTTTATAGGTCTTTGTTTGATTCTTTCCTTTACTTTTGGAAAATCAATTAGAGGAATGGTTTCCGAAGTCATTCCCAAGCCTGATTTGTTAAAATAAGGTCTTTGTACTAAAAGAATCTTTTCCAACTTCTCGAGATCCTATAAAAAAAAAAACCTTTTTGAAATATTTGAAATGTCATTTTTCAAATATGTAATTTCTTTTGAAAGAGAGTCTGCATTTTCTTTTAAAACAACAAAACTTTTGTCTAAATTTTCAAACTTTTCTTTCCAAGAGTTTTCCTGTTGCTTGGTGTAAAATTCTCTCTTTTTAGCTCTGAAATCCTCTTAAGAGAAGTTTTGAAGCTAAGACAAAGTTCATCAATATATTTCGAGACTTTAGTAGGAATTTTTAAATTACTTACCTCGATTTCGCTGTCGAGTCTAAGTACGTATCTATCTCGAGAATCTAAGTCTGATTCTAATTTTGCCATTAAATAAATATTAGCATAATCATCATCACTCTCTTCGCATTCAGTATCACTCCATGTTTCTGCTTTGAGAGCCTTTCTGTATTTCTCAGCTTTTCCTTTCTTTTTCTTCAACAAAGGACAGTTGGGTCTGATGTGCCATTTTTTCTTGCATTCAAAGCAAATCACATCTTTATTGGATTCATCATCCTCGGTTGATTTGTTTTGAACCTTTTGAGTACTTTGTTTCTTCCAATTGAATCTTCTTCCATTTTTGTTCAGTTTCCTGAACCTTCTTATCATGAGTGCAAGCTCTTCATCGTCCATATCGTCTTTAGAGTCTGTAACATCAGAGTCATCGTTAGATTTTAAGGCAATAGACTTCTTACCTTTGGGATCTTCTTCTTCATTGATTTGCTCCACTTCATAGGACTGAACTGTGCCAACCAATTCATCTACGGAGAGCGGCATGATCCTTTGTGTTTCCCTTATTGAAGTCTTTACGTGATTCCAGTCTTTGGAGAGTCCACGTAGCAATTTGTTGACCTTCATGGGTCCTGAGATTGGTTGTCCCTGATACTCTAGACAACTTACAATTTCTGTAAAATGACTAAACATGTCAGTAATGGATTCTTCTGACTTCATCTTGAAGGCTTCATATTGTCCAAGTAGAATATTGATCATGGTTTCTTTCACTCGATCAATTCCTTCATAGGTAATATGCAACCTATCCCAGACTTCTTTAGTTGTTTCACAAGAAGATATTATGTTATACTCAGTAGGAGATAATACACAATATAAGGAGTAAATTGCTTTTGCATCAAGAGTTTGTCTCTTGGTTATCTCTTATTGTGTCATCTCGCTAGCCTCTGCAACTTCTTTTCCCTCTTTGAGACTGATGTAGCTTTATGAATGATTCCTTTTTCTACCACATCCCATTCCAGAGGATCTTTTGATCTTAGGAATGCCTCCATCTTGTTTTTCCATATACTGTAATCCTTTCCATCGAAATAAGGTGGTATGGTGTTGCTTTGGCCCTCAACTAAACCTGGAGCCAACATACTAGCCATGGATCTTTAATTCAGAAGTAAAAATACTTCAATTAAATGAGTACACAGGCTCTAATACCAATTGATA
This sequence comes from Eucalyptus guilfoylei, assembly GCA_016097605.1. NCBI lineage: Eukaryota > Viridiplantae > Streptophyta > Magnoliopsida > Myrtales > Myrtaceae > Eucalyptus > Eucalyptus guilfoylei. Next base: position 49,333,173 of record CM027865.1, on the reverse strand, counting down.
GGGCTATTAAGAGCACCTAGAGGGGGTGAATAGGTGATCAAAGACGATTACACAAAACTTAGCAAATTAATTCACTTTTAATAATGATAGACTGAAAATATAAAAGACTATAAATAGTTATATAGAGCTGCAAATTGAAGTAAAGAGTTTAGGGATAGAGAATCAAAACACAAGGTTTATAGTGGTTCGGCTTAGACTAAGCCTACGTCCACTCTCCCGCACTGACAGCCCACCGGCTGGATTTCACTATGAACCAAAAGAGATTTTACAGTCTTACGTCCTTGATTTCACAGTGTAGAGACTCTATTACACTTCCTCAAGGTTTCACAAGTCTAATCTCTCTTTTGAGTACAATTTAAGCTCAACAATTGAAGTAACGAAGAACTAGGAGCTTCAGACTTTGGAATTTTTCTCTAACGCACTCCTTCGAATAACTTGAACGTCTTCCTTATATACTCCTCTATGCCTTCATAACCGTTGGCACCTTCAAAAGGAGTTCTTCCAATCAACCCGTTGGACAGAATCAATTAGGAAGATCTCGAGTTATTTAAGGAATGTGATGATAGCCCACCAATCCTGCTCGCCCATACAATCAGGATCTAGGTTTCCATAAGTAGAACCTTCCAAGTAAAATTCGTCAATCAATCAAACTAATTATTCGAATTAATTTCAATACGAATAATTGATCTCGAGATGCCATCTCCAGCCGTGAGATCTTCTTCAACCTTACGAATCAAATCCTTAAAGATATACTCGCATCTGGATAAGTTTTCTTCAACGGATAATACTTTTCATCGTCGGTCTGGAAACTGTCAATGAGAGCAGACTTTAAATCTTGAGTCTGGAGGACTTCGGACTTTGACGATAGAGTCCACAAGCCTTCAGACTAGACTGATGGAAATGTTTTGTCAACTTCAAAACAAATAGGGAAGTTTTCTCCAACAAACCTTTCGTACGACACATTAGGGATTTCCTCAACAATTTGCAAAAACTTTGCACAAGGAAGTGAATTTTTGAGTCTCCAAAAAAATAGTATAGAATCTCCATGATTTTCAAATCTAGCTTTCCAAAATCCATATGGAAAATTCTTTTGTCACCTACAAATTCTTGTATAATAGATAACAAACTTTGCAAAAAAAATATCACATAATACCTTCCTTCGATTTGTAGATCAAACTTGCTAGATATAAGATATCTTCTAAATATAGCAAGAATATCCATACATGTGCAACAATATCTTTCAAGATCAAATGGATTTCCTTAAGCATAAATCTCAAAAATATATTATTGATGCATTTCGCAAAAAGAAAGTAGATATTTCTATCACGTGCCAAATCAAGTAAAAACTTGCAATGCCTTATATTTATGATCAAAGATATTTGCAATATAAATAATATATAATTCATAGGCAATCATCTAAAATCATGATAAATGTATGTAGAGATTTGCAAGGCATGATAAAAAATATTCTCTTACCCAAGGTATATGTTTGCAATATACCATTGATTAAAAAAAATCATTACCAATCTTCGCAAGAGATACCTTTTTGATTGCACCTACGTAAACTCGCAATCATTCTTCCCTTATAGAATTTCCTGCAATGCACTCATTTCCTTTTTGGTATCCATCAATTTGGATCCTTCCATTTCGTTAGAGAAAAATAGAAAATCTTCAAGAATAATCAACTATATTTTCTAAACTCATCATAACAAAGTATTAAGGAAAGAATATTATGTACAATAATATCTTGAAAAAGAATTTCTCACTTAGTCAAAGCACAATAAATTAATATCACATAAAACAGATTTTCACTTTGCAAAATATGACAAAATTAGAGAGCATAAAATTAGACAAAATAATTTGCATTATCTCTAAGAAAGATATCAAATCAATCACACATATTAGATCAAATCGCAACTCACAAATCACAAAAACAAATCATACAATTCTTTCTTCAATAAAACAAAATATGATCATTATAAAATCTCAATCAACCAAGGATATATCGAATATCAAGCATAATGAGAATTATGTACCCAAATAAAAAAAAATACATTCCTTACCAATTTCTTCTTTTCCTTTATTTCCTACAAAAATAGCTCATCCTTTCTTTGGTACCCATATTTTCTTGGGTCCATGAGAGTTAGTAGAGTATGCTGTTTTTACCCAATCTTTCTTAACAGGTATCCAGACTTTATGAGGTCTTTGTCTAAGTCTCTCCTTGACTTTAGGAAAATCTATTAGAGAATCACTTTCTTTATTGAAACCAAGTCCCGACTTGTTATAGTAAGGTACTTGTATGGAAAGAATATACTCTAATGTTTTTGAACCCTTTGAAAATTTTGTCGAAATATTTGAAAATTCCTTTTTTAAAGAATCATTTTCTTTGACAAGTAAATCTCGACTTTCTTTTGTTTGTAGAAAATCTTTTTGCAAAATTTCAAAATTTTCTTTTCGAGAAAGATCATGTTGCCTAAGCCATGAATTCTCCTTTTTTAGTTCAAAGATCCTTTTAAGAGAAGATTTGAGATTTAAGCAAAACTCATTTATATACTTAAGAACTTTAGTAGGAATTTCTGAATGGCTTACCTCGATTTCCTCATCGGATTCTGAGTCTGTGTCTGAGTTAGACTTTGATTTTGAGTCTGTGTCTAAGTCAGAATGTGCCATTAAGCATATATTTCCTTGCTCGTCATCTTCTTTCATGGTTCTGTTATGGCCATTCTGCTTGTATTGTCTTCTTCCACTGAATTTCCTCCATTTTCTGCTCAGCTTTTTGAATTTCTTAATCATAAAAGCAAGTCCTTCATCGTCCATGTCATTTTCTGAGTCTATATCATCAGAATCAGCATTAGATTTAAGTGCAATGGACTTCTTACCTTCAGGATCATCATCATTGATTTGTTCCACTTCATAGGATTGAAGAGTGCCAATCAATTCATCAACGGAAAGTAGCATAATCCTCTGAGTCTCTTGGATTGAGGTCTTGACATGGTTCCAATCTTTTGAGAGACCTCGCAAAAGTTTGTTGACCTTCATTGGGGAAGAAATTGGATGACCTTAATATGTCAACTGTTTACAATTTTTATAAAACGACTGAATATATCTCCAATTGACTGTCACGCCCCGATCCTCCTAGCGCGTACCCATCCCTCTGCGGTCGATTAAAAGCGACGTCCCAGGACGTATCGCCAACCCATTCTTTTTAATGCACATGTGAAAGCAGATAAATAATCCCCAGACAATTACACAATGGGATAAAAAAGTAGGGCCATAAATTTTCAAACCAAAACAAGCCTTTTTATAAACAAACAAGTCTATTTACAATACCAGGCTGTTTACAAAAATATCGGCTCAACAAAAGGGAACTGTCCTATGACCTACTAGTCAGACACGTTCGATTCTTCAGTCTCCACCTTCCTAGACTCCGGGGTTTTCGGTCCTCCACCGACACCATCTAAAGACCTGAAAATGGTTATACAATAACCATTGAGACAATGTCTCAGCAAGTTCAACCTCTTAAGACCTGATTAGGAAGAAAATACGCCCCAAGGACTGCCTAAGCACAAACACGAGATGGAGGGCTTACCTTTGCCTTAGTCCCTTCCTGCAAGTCAGTCTATCTCAAAACTCAACCAATCATTTCAATTCACCAAATCAGATCGATCAATCGATCAATCGACTCAGTCGATTACATGTCATCGCGACCTCCCCCCGGTTGGCCAAATCAATACTATCTAATAAGTCCGATCATATCAGGACTGCTCCCTCTAAACTGATAAATAGATAGTATAGCTCATGCTAAGCTGATAAATAGTATATTACTCTCAATCCAAGCTAACATATCGCCCGCAGGCTGATATAATATACTAATAATGCTCACTCTAAGCTAATAAAGTATACTGCATGCGGGCAATCTAAGTTGACATATCGCCCGCATGCTGATATAGTATACCATCCCAATCATTTAATCAATTCATCATTTTTATCATACCCGATAAAAATACTTATGTGTGGGTACACGGTCGGTCTTAACCAAAATACGATATTTTCACTTTTGAACATCCCACCATTTCCAGCAGTCTCAAAATAGATTTTTGGCGCTATAGACCAACGCCCGGTAATTTTCCAATTAATTACCAAAATTATCAATTTCTGAGATAATTACTCACAATCACAAATCACACTCAATATAACAGCCAAATAAATAAACAGATCACACCACTGCAATCAGCATAAAATTCCGATTACCGGCTATCCCGGTCTAATTTCTGGAAAATAAATAAATAATTAAATATTACGGAAAATAATAAATAAATGCCAATAAATGCAACTTAGGCCCATAAAACCTAATTGGAAACCAAGACGGGCCCGAAAAATTACCGAACCACTCTAGTCAAATACTAGAATTTGTCTAGACTCTAATTACACTACTCTAACTACCTAACATGCAATTGTTAGGGAAATCCCTTATGATGTTTTGAAGATGAAAAAATAAATCAAAGGCAACAAACGTGTTTAATTGTTGAGTAACAGACTATTGTGATGACACGTCATAATATTATACAATGAATGTGAGGTATTATCGAAGTGTTGGTGATTCACGTTGTCATGTTGTAATCTTATTTGTTTCTCTATAGCCCTCATTTATTTCTTTAAAAAATAAATAAAAATTTCAACATTACATTAAGTTGTTGAGACAATTATGGAGAAAATTATTCACATAAACAACTAATCAATCAAGAAGAAACGGATCCATATATGACTGTAAAACACCAATATCGATAAAAACAGCGGAATTAAAGCGTACCTGTTTGAGCTATTGATTCACTTGAAGAAAAGTAGATCAATCTAATAATCAGTGATCTATCGGAATGCCAAATCTTCCTCTCTATGACCTATTTGTTAGGGAAATCCCTTATGATGTTTTGAAGATGACAAAATAAATCAAAGGCTACTAACGTGTTTAATTGTTGAGTAATAGACTATGCAGATGATAGAACATGTAAAGGATATTATCAAAGTCTGTTATGAAGATTTCCAGACTTCTGTGTCAAAGTCCGAAGATTGCCAGACTTTAGTGTCAAAGTCTGTTATATATCAGAAGTCTGCCTACTCTGACAAATTCCAGACTGAACGTGAATGAAGAACTAGAAGACAGACTCTATGCTGAAGCTGAACTTATTAAGACCGTGTCCAGACCTTATAGCTAAATCTGTTCAGAAGCAGAATATGTTCAGACTCAGATTGTAAAGTCTATCGCACTCAGACTCAAATTGTAAAGTTTATTGCTCTCAGACTTTACATCCAGATTCAACAGAACGTAACACAAGCCCAAATATATAACGGCTAATCATCTGGTTTGGATTCTACATCAAGATTGATTTGATTGACTCAATCTAATTGATTGACGATTGGATCTTGAAGACAAGAACTTTCTATACGGAGAAGCTCTACTTATGGAAACCAAGATTCTGTTTGTATGGGCGATCGGAATCAATTTGGGATTCTACTTTTGTCACTCAACGGCTACCAAATCTTCTAGATACAGAGCTGTCCAATGGGTATATTGGAAGACGATCCTCAAGTTACTGTCCAACGGCTAGTTTGGAAGTGGAGGAGTATTTAAGGAGATGAAGGATCGATGAGCAAGTAAGAGACGGAGTGTAGAATTTATAATTCCAAAGTTTGAGCGATCTTCGATCATACACTTGTCTTTGGTGAGCTTAAACGTTTGTGATCGTGAGAGAAATACCAAAATAGTGACTTAGTGAGATAGTGTGATCTACTACTAAGTGTTTACACTCAAAGTTGTAATCTCTTGTTGATTGCATAGTGGAATCCAGCAAGAAGGCTGTTAGCGTGGGAGAGTGAACGTAGGCTTGATCTAAGCCGAACCACTATAAACCTTGTGTTCTTATTCCCTTCCTTAACTCCTTTATTTTGCTCGAAGTTTATTTTATTCCGCATATATTTTCCAAGGTTTAGTTTAAACACCTATTCACCCCCCTCTAGGTGTTCATACTAGCACTTTCAATTGTTCAATTGGTATCAGAGCCAAGTGCTCGGTTTATAAAAGTGTTTTTACTTTTGAGCTAAAGATCTTCTATGGCTAGTATCTTGGCACCAGGACTAATGGAAGGGCAAAGCAACACCAGGCCACCATATTTTGATGGAAAGGAATACAATGTGTGGAAGAACAAAATGAGAGCATTCCTAAGATCCAGAGATCCCTTGCAATGGGATGTTGTGGAAAAAGGAATCAATCCCACTGCTGCATCTACATCAAATAAGATTGGCAAAGACAAAGAAACCAAACCCCCCGCTCCTATGTCTCGGACGGAGTTGTCCAAAAGAGAAGCGCTTGATGTTAAAGCCATTTATTCTTTATATTGCGCTTTGTCTCCTGTTGAATATAACAGAATTTCTTCATGTGAAACAGTAAAAGAAGTTTAGGAAAGACTTCATATTACATATGAAGGAACCGATCGTGTAAAAGAGACAAAAGTAAACTTCCTGCTCGGCAAATATGAATCCTTTAAGATGAAGCAAGAAGAGTCGATTGGAGATATGTTTAGCCGTTTTACAGAAATTGTAAATGGTTTAGCATATCAAGGTCAGCAAATTTCTGCCCCAATGAAGATCAACAAACTCTTGCGAGGTCTCTCAAAAGATTGAAACCATGTTAAGACCTCAATCCGGGAGACTCAGAGGATTATGCCACTCTCCGTTAATGAATTGATTGGCACTCTTCAATCCTATGAAGTGGAACAAATCAACGAAGAAGATCCCGAAGGTAAGAAGTCCATCGCTTTAATATCTAATGCTGATTCTGATGATATAGACTTAGAAAATGACATGGATGGCGAAGAACTTGCTTTTATGATCAAGAAATTCAAAAAGCTAAGTAGAAAAGGAAGGAAATTTGATGGAAGAAGACAACACAAGCAGAATGAGCAGAAAAGAACAATGAAAGAAGATGATGAGCAAGGAAATATATGTTTGATGGCACATTCAGAATCTGAGTCTGACTTAGACACAAACTCAGAATTAGAGTCTGACTCGGACACAAACTCATAATCCGATGAGGAAATCGAGGTAAGCCATTCAAAAATTCCTCTCAAACTTTCAAAGTATATAAATGAGCTGTGCTTAAATCTCAAATCTTCTCTTAAAAGGATTTCCAAACTTAAAAAGGAAAATTCTCGGCTTAGGCAACAGGATCTTTCTCAAAAAGAAAATTTTGAAATTTTGCAAAAAGATTTTCTACAAACAAAATAAAGTCGAGATTTACTTGTCAAAGAAAATGATTCTTTGAAGAAAGAATTTTCAAATATTTCGACAAGATTTTCAAATGGTTCAAAAACATTAGAGCATATCCTTTCTATACAAGTACCTTACTATAATAAGTTGGGACTTGGTTTCAATAAGGAAAGTGATTCTCTAATTGATTTTCCTAAAGTCAAGGAGAGACTTAGACAAAGACCTCCAAAGGCATTTTACAAAAATCATTTTCAAAAAGTGTTAATAAAACCTGTTGGCGGAAATGCCCTCAAGTGTTCAAATTGTGGAGATTTGGAACACTTTGAGAAAGAATGTCCTAAAGTCTGGAGATTTGTTAAGAAAGATTGGATAAAAACAACATACTCTACTAACTCTCATGGACCCAAGGAAAAATGGGTACCAAAGAAAAGATGAGTTCTTTTTTGCAGGAATAAAGGAAAAGAAGAAATTGGTAAGGAATGTTTTTGGGCACATAATTCTCATTATGCTTGAAATTCGATATATCATTGGTTGATTCAGATTTTACAATGATCATATTTTTTGATTTGCTTTATTGAAGAAAGAATCGTGTGAGTTATTATTCGACGGTTGAGATTTGATATGTGTGGTTATTTTTTTTTATATTTTGCTTAGAGACAAATAAATTTATTTGGCTTGATTTTATACTCTCAGATTTTATCATATTTTGCCAAATAGAAATCTATTTTACGTGATATTAATTTATTATGCAAAATATTCTTTCTTAAATACTCAAGGATTTCATTCTCCCTGATTTTATTATACTATGACTAAGTGAGAATTTATTTTTCAAAATATCATTGTGCATAATATTCTTTGTTTGAATACTTTGTTATGTTGAATTAAGAAAGAATATTTGATTATGGAGATTTCATATTTTGCTCTAACGAAATGGAAGGATCCAAATTGATGGATACCAAAAAGGAAATGAGTTGATTGCAGAAAATCCTATAAGGGAAGAATGATCACAAATCTATGCAGATTTTGGTACAATCAGAAAAGTATCTCCTGTGAAGATTGGTAATGATCTGTTTTTAATGGTATATTTCAAACATATACCTTGGGTAAGAGAATATTTTTTAATCATTTGGCCTTGCAAATCTCTACGTGCATTTATCTTGATTTTGGATGATTGCTTATCATTTATATTGCAAATATTTCTTCTCATAAATATAAGGCATTGCAATATTTTCTATTTGATTTGGCACGTGATAGCAATATCATTTTTTTTTTTTTGTGAAATGCATCTATAATATATTTTTGAGACTTATGCTCAAGGAAATCCCTTTGATCTCGAAATATATTATTGCATATATATGGATACTCTTGCTATATTCTTAGAAGATGTCTTATATTTAGCAAGTTTGATCCGCAAATGAGATGGAGGTATTACATGATATTTTTCTGCAAAGATTGTTATCCATTATACAAGATTTTGCAGGTGGCAATATAATCTTCCATATGAATTTTGGAAAGCTCGATCATAAAATTGTGGAGATTATATACTATTTTCTGGAGGTTAAAAAAATTCTCTTCCTTGCGCAAAGTTTTTGCAAATTGTTAATGAAATCCCTTATGTGTCGTACGGAAGGTTGAGTAGTTCTGAATTTTAATTTTATATATACTATTCAATTTATTTATGTGAAGAAAGGGTATTATATATTATGTGGATATTATTACAGCTTATTTGTGCAAAAAGTTCATCAAGTTTATGCAGGTTGAATTCGAGAAGAGCTTGATTGAAGAAAATAATTTTTTGCCTCGAATTTCAAAATGCAAGTGATCGTTGCGGATGTTGTTGCTACAAAGGGAATAATGGAAAAATATTATGTTCAACGTGCACAAGCAACAATTGTTTCTATTCACAAATATTGTCATGATGACAGGGGGAGAAAGCGAATCCAAAAAGAAAAGGAAAAGAATCGAGATCACCTCAAAGAGGCAACAAATTGAGGGGGAGCATTAATCAATTATGGAAACAAAAAATTGAATCGATCGTGATCTTGATTATTATGGAAAGAAGGAAAGGTAAAAGTGACAGAACTTGTTAAGTTCTACCAAATCCGGTTAGTGCATCTTTTATTACCTTTTGTCATTAATAAATCTCTTATTTACATTATCTTTTTATTATGACAAAATGGGTAAAGTGAATTTTATAATGCATCCGTGTTTTTTATTGGATATTTGCTGTTGTATATGATCGAAGTGAGCTCTATTGCATATCTTTAATATTCGACTTACTTTGTAAAAGCTGATTTTTCGGAAATTGTATTTCATGCAATATATATTTATCATTTTATATTCTCTACGTGATACTTTTTATCGCTTTTTCATTATGACAAAAAGGGGGAGAGAATATAAATATGCATATGTGTTGATTGATTGATATTATTTATTGCATAATATTGAGCTGTGATTATTTTTCTATATATTGTTATGCTCAATCTATTTGCTGTCTTTTGATTCAAATCACATTTTTTGATAATCTAAAATTTGATGATTGATTTATCATTATTTTAGAAAGTGTGATTACACATCTGCATATTCAGAGATTGTTTTGTCATCATCAAAAAGGGGGAGATTGTTAAGGAAATCCCTTATGATGTTTTGAAGATGACAAAATAAATCAAAGGCTACTAACGTGTTTAATTGTTGAGTAATAGATTATGCAGATGATAGAACATGTAAAGGATATTATCAAAGTCTGTTATGAAGATTTCCAGACTTCTGTGTCAAAATCCGAAGACTGTCAGACTTTAGTGTCAAAGTCTATTATATATCAGAAGTCTGCCTACTTTGACAAATTCCAGACTGAACGTAAATGAAGAACCAGAAGACAGACTCTATGCTGAAGCTGAACTTATTCAGACCGTGTCCAGACCTTAAAGCTAAATATGTTCAGAAGCAGAATATGTTCAGACTCAAATTGTAAAGTCTATCGCACTCAGACTCAAATTGTAAAGTCTATTGCTCTCGGACTTTACATCCAAATTCGACAGAACGTAACACAAGCCCAAATATATAATGGCTAGTGATCCGGTTTGGCTTCTATATCAAGATTGATTTGATTGACTCAATCTAATTGATTGACGATTGGATCTTGAAGACAAGAACTTTCTATACGGAGAAGCTCTACTTATGGAAACCAAGATTCTGTTTGTATGGGCGATCGGAATCAATTTGAGATTCTACTTTTGTCACTCAACAGTTACCAAATCTTCTAGATACAGAGCTGTCCAATGGGTATATTGGAAGACGATCCTCAAGATACTGTCCAACGGCTAGTTTGGAAGTGGAGGAGTATTTAAGGAGATGAAGGACCGATGAGCAAGTAAGAGACGGGGCGTAGAATTTATAATTCCAAAGTTTGAGCAATCTTCGATCATACACTTGTCTTTGGTGAGCTTAAACATTTGTGATCGTGAGAGAAATACCAAAAGAGTGGCTTAGTGAGATACTATGATCTACTACTAAGTGTTTGCACTCAAAGTTGTAATCTCTTGTTGATTGCATAGTGGAATCCAGCAAGAAGGCTGTTAGCATGGGAGAGTGGACTTAAGCTTGATCTAAGCCGAACCACTATAAACCTTGTGTTCTTATTCTCTTCCTTAACTCCTTTATTTTTCTCAAAATTTATTTTATTCCGCATATATTTGCCAAGGTTTAGTTTAAACACCTATTCACCCCCCTCTAGGTGTTCATACTAGCACTTTTACTATTTCAGTATAGCAGCTTTCAATGGGATAAAAGCAACTGATAGGTATAACCTGCCCTTTTATAAACTAAGGAGGGGACCTAGCAAACCCTAATCAACAGTGTGTCAACTGGGCCCTTCTCATTACGGGCTTTAGTTAAACACAATTGCCTACACTTTACTGCTCAACTAGGCCCGTTATTAATAGATGCTAATATTCCATTCAATTAGATCATTGTAGGGTTCAAGAAATATTGGAATATCCATTAACTCGATTATTTAAAATAGAAAATTAATTAATTAATGCAAGCCCATATTATAGAAAATTTCCAACATTCTCCCATTTGGGCTACATTAATTAATTTATTTTATTTGAAAAAGATTTTATATTGAAAACGACATTATCGGGTTAATAACTGAAAATTTTGTTTTATGTGGCCACAACTTTAAAAAATAATATTCCAATAACGGCATCTCAAAACCAATCCAATCCTATATAACCTCAGTATAGGACTATGGGGATCAATGTGTTAAGAAAATACCACAACACATGACTTTCCATAATCACATATAATAAGTATTATATTTTCATGGATAATGGGCCTAGTAGTGTAGTAAGAAATAGTGCCAACATGTGATCAAAATATACACTATTTCTTATCGGTCCTTAATGCAATTTCTCAACGACATGAAACTGCATTAACGCAATATCTAAACAACATAAAATTGCACGACTATGTCACAGTCCAACATGAGATCTCATAATTAGTGACATCCAGTCATATTTAAATTAAAATTTGTTTAAAGATACTGTTTTATACTTCCATTTCTCAGTCAACAGGAAAAAAAGATAACAATAGAATCAATAACAACAATCATTGAAAATAAATGCTTTAATAGACATCATAAAAGCATTATCGGTCTACATATAACTATAATATCCAGAAATATAAATTATATAACTCCCACTAACAAAAGAAATCAAACGAATTTAAGACACCCATATTCTTTACATGTTCTTTAAACAAAATGGGTCGTAAGCCTTTTGTTAAAGGATCTACCAACATGGACTCAATTCTGATATTTTCAATCACAATGTCTCCCTTTTTGACCAAGTCCTTAATAGTATAATATTTGATCTCCATGTGTTTGGACACATTGCTGATCTTGTCATGCTTGGAATAAAACACAGTTGCAGTGTTGTCATAGTAAATTACCATAGATCTAGTAATAGAGTCTACAACTCGCAATTCTAAGATTAAATTTCTAAGCCAAACTGCTTGAATTGACGCGCCGTAGCACGCTACAAACTCAGCATACATTGTAGAGTTCGTAATCAACATTTGCTTTGTGCTCTTCCAAGAAATAGCACCTCCAGCCATCATAAAAATATATCCAGAAGTTGATTTTCTATCATCTGAACAACTAGCAAAATCAGCATCTGAATATTCAATCACCTTTAGGTCCTCAACTCTGCTATACACGAGCATGAAGTCATTTGTTCGTTGTAGATATCTCATCACCTTCTTAGTTGCAACCCAATGTTCTTGACCTAGATTTGACAGATATCTTCCAAGAGTATTCACGGCAAAAGCAATATCAGGTCTGGTACATACTTGTGCATACATAAGACTGCCAACTGCACTAGCATATGGAACATTCTTCATGACTTCTTTTTCAACATTATTCTTGGGGCATTGTTCTATACTCAATTTATCTCATTTTACAATAGGAGCATCACTTGACTTGTAGGTCTGCATATTGAATCTTTTCAAAACACGATCTATATAATTTTTCTGAGATAACCCCAGAACCTTCTTAGATCTGTCATGATGAATCTCAATGCCTGGAACAAAAGAGGCTTCCCCAATATCTTTCATATCAAACTTTGTAGATATAAAACTTTTTGTGTCATTCAATAGATCAACATCACTGCTAGCAAGTAAAATGTCATCTACATAAAGTACCAAGAAAATATATTTACTCCCACTTATTTTCATGTAGATGCATTGATCAAACTTGTTTTCTTCAAAGCCAAACGATCTCACAACTTTATGAAATTTTAAGTACCACTGACGTGAAGCTTGTTTGAGACCATAGATGAACCTTTGAAGTTTGCCACCATATGCTCCTTTCTAGCTTCTTTAAAATTATCAAGATTGTTAGATCTGATCGTGGTGGTGAGTATTATGGGCGATATGCTGAGACGGGACAGCAAATGGGACCGTTTGCAAAATATTTGCAGGACTGTGGTATTGTCGCTCAATATACAATGCTTGGGAGTCCTAAATAAAATGGTCTAGCTGAACGGCGCAATTGCACACTCATGGAGATGAAACAAAGTATGATGGACAGTTCTAATTTGCCTAAATACTTATGGGGTTATGCAATTAAAACAACAACTTATATATTGACTCGTGTACCTAGTAAATCGGTGCTGAAAACACCTTTTGAATTGTGGACAAGGAGGAAACCAAGCTTGAATCATTTTCAAGTTTGGGGTTGTCCTGCAGAGGTAAAAATTTATGATCCTTCTTAAAAGAAGACCGAATCCAGGACTACTAAATGTTACTTTATTGGATATCCTGATCATTCTAAAGGGTATAGATTCTATTGTCCTACTCGCGGCACTAGAATTATTGAATCTCAAACTGCCAAATTCCTGGAATTAGATGTTGCTAAAAAGAGTTCTTCTCAATCTTTCGAAAGGGAAGAACCAAACAAAATGGTCTCTATTCCACTGCCCATCTTGCATGATGATTCTATGCGGGAGCCGTGCAGAGTAGAAATTCAGCAAGAAACAGATACTAGAAATATGTCGGTAGATCCTTCTATCACAAATGAAATTTCCCAGATGAATGATGTAGCTTCAGAAATGCCTGTGCGAAGATCACAGCGACAAAGAAGACCAACACATCTAAATGATTATCATGTCTATCTTAGAAAAGCTAATTTTGACATTGGAAATATAGTTGATCCGACAACCTTCAAAGAAGCACTTAATAGTGATCAGGTAGATAAATGGTTAGGGGCAATGAAGGACGAGATAATTTCCATGTCAACTAATCAAGTATGGAAACTTGTTGATTTACTTGATGGGCATAAACCGATTGGCTGCAAATGGGTATTCAAAACCAAGTAAGACAATAAAGGCAACATAGAGAGATTCAAGGCAAGGTTAGTCGCAAAAGGGTACACACAGAGAGAATGCATTGATTATACTGAAGTTTTTTTCCCAATGTCCACTAAAGTCTCTTTTCGGATAATCATGGCATTGGTTGCTCATTTTGACTTAGAGCTTCACCAAATGGATGTTAAGACAACCTTTCTAAATGGAGATCTGGATGAAGAAGTATATATGTAGCAACCTAAAGGGTTTAAAGAAGCTGGAAAGGAGCATATGGTGTGCAAACTTCAAAGGTCCATCTATGGTCTCAAACAAGCTTCACGTTAGTGGTACTTAAATTTCACAAAGTTGTGAGATCGTTTGGCTTTGAAGAAAATAAGTTTGATCAATGCATCCACATGAAAGTAAGTGGGAGTAAATATATTTTCTTAGTATTTTATGTAGATGACATTTTACTTGCTAGCAGTGATGTTGATCTATTGAATGACACAAAAAGTTTTCTATCTACAAAGTTTGATATGAAAGATCTTGGGGAAGCCTCTTTTGTTCTAGACATTGAGATTCATCGACAGATCTAAGAAGGTTCTAGGGTTATCTCAGAAAAATTATATAGATCGTGTTTTGAAAAGATTCAATATGTAGACCTACAAGTCAGGTGATGCTCTTGTTGTGAAAGGAGATAAATTGAGTATAGAACAATGCCCCAAGAATGATGTTGAAAAAGAAGTCATGAAGAATGTTCCATATGCTAGTGCAATTGGCAGTCTTATGTATGCACAAGTATGTACCAGACCCGATATTGCTTTTGATGTGAATACTCTTGGAAGATATCTGTCGAATCCAAGTCAAGAACATTGGGTTGCAGCTAAGAATGTGATGAAATATCTACAACGAACAAAGGACTTCATGTTTTGCTCAATCAAGACCCAGCAGAACACCTCAACGTTGACCAAAGCAGCCGAGCATTCCATTCCCTTCGTCCGCTTCTCCATTGCCTCGCACGTCCGTGCTTTCGGCCAGGTTCAACAGCCCATGGATCCAGCGGATTTCATGGCCCAGCTTCTTCAGTTTCGCAGGCCCAGCATCTCCATCAAGCTCAGCCCATTTTCAGTTGGATCCAAGCCTGCAGCAAGCCCGCTCCGTTCAGCCCAGCAAAGCCCACGAATTCATCTTCAAGCCCAGCTCGCAATTGTCTTGGTTTAGCCCAATTTCTTGAAGCCTAGCAATTCAGCCTATTGGCCCAAGAAGCAAGCCCAAGCCCAGCTTTTTGTTGTGGACTTGCGAGGTTTCTTGACCCGGTCCGAGTGTCCATTGACGCCGCCGAAAATTCGGATTTCGACCGCCGTCACGTCGTCGTCGCGGTGAACCGGTTTCCGTAATAAACCAGTGAGTTTATGCACTAAACTCTTCTTAGTAGGCTAATTACGTTTAATGGGTGTTTAGTTTAATTTAATTAGGAATTATGTGGTTAGTTAGATTAAATTAGTAATTTAATTATGCAATTATGCATGTTAGGTGGTTAGATTAGATTAAGTGAGGCCTAGATAAATTGTATTATTTATCTAGAAGGGTTTGGGAATTTTCCGAGCCCGTATCGGTATTTAATTTAATAATTTTGGCTTAGGTTAATATTTTTAGAAATTAAATCGAATTATTTAATTAATTTAAGAAATTAATTAATTATTAAATATTTTTCCGGAAATTAGGCCGGGATAGCCGGTGACTGGAATTTCGTGCTAATTGCAATGGTGTGGTTAATTTCTGCAATTGGGTGTTAAAATATGCAAATTGAGTGTCGATTTGATTTTTGGTCATTAATTCCAAAATTCGTCAATTTTCAATATTTATTCAGAAAATCCCAGTGTGTCGGATTTTGACACCAAAAATAGTTTTTAGTACTATATAAAATAGTGAGATTTTAAATTGGAAGGATATCAAATTTTCTGGGGTGAGTTGACCGTGTACCCACACACGAATATTTTACCATATATTTTTAATACGAAGAAAAATGCCAGGTTCACTATTTTAATTGAGGCATTTGAGTGCAATGCACGGTGCCCTGGGCCATAATTGAGTGATCTTGTTTTGGTTAAGAGAACCCATCCCGGGCTATTAAGTTGGACGGTAACCCCTATATGGGACGCCTCTAGACAACGGGAAGCCGGTTGCAGTAGACTCTGGACCCTATGCTCCTTCGGGAAAGCCGTCTAAAAGAGACGTGCCGTGCTCAATAGGGTGAGACGAAGCCTGGCAATGTCAGAAGACCGCCGAACAGAGAGTAGGCCGTGCTATATGCCGAGATCAAAACTAGGAGCGCATGTTTGATTGAATTGATTGCGCCGGATTATGGGACAAATTGTGTGACACAGTATGTGATGTGTCATAACGATTTGGCCCTATAATCAGGACTCCTGTGCTTATTTGAGAATTTCAATATGGCATTCCAGTTAATTGAACTTAGTTGTTGCTCATGCTTTCATGTTGTCTGTGATATAAACTGTATTAACCTGCAGGGTGGATCTGAGACGAGGTAAGTCTCCTTGGTTGTGTGATTGTGTGGTTAGGACACTTCTAGGCGTATTACCCACCTAATCGGGGTTTAAAGTGTGGACTCGCTGAGATTTATATCTCACCCCGTCGTGGGTTACATTTTCAGGATCGTCGAGTGGAGTACCTATGGCATCCCGAAATTTTATGGTAATTTCTAGAGGCATTACGACCTATGGAAAAGTGAATGGTCGTGTCGTTGAAGTATGTTGTGGCCACTAGACCGAAGAATTGTAATAGATTAAGGCCGAACACTTTAATGGAAAGATATCCTATGTTCTTGGGTTATCAAAGTTGGTGCTATAGGATAATTTGATAATGAGAATTTTGTTCTTGGCTATGCACCTTATGGATTTGATTTTTTTATGGATTAATGTTGCAAGTTTTGGCCATGTTATTTTGTAATTAGGTATTTTGATGAGTGGGGGTTTAGGTTAGATTTTTTTAAAGGAGAGTGGGCCGAAATTCTTAGGCCAAGCCGGCCCAAAAACCCAGCCCACAACCCCACCATTCGACCGGCCCATGAAGCCCAAGAGGGGGCTGCCGTCGACCAAGGGGGAAGGGGGAAACCGGTTTGCATGTTTCTCCATTTGTCCCATAAAGAAAGCCAAGTGTCAATGCATGCAAGGCTAATGATTGCTAATCATTGAAAGGAAGAAATTAGAGAGGAGAGAGGGGTTCGGATTACTCGAGGGATTGAACCGAGAGAGAGAGGAGTGTCGTGCGAAGGAGAGGAAGAGAGAAAGCGGGCGTGCGAGAGAGGAAGAGAGAAAGGAAGAAGGAGGAGGTTCGTCGCCGCCGTTGAGCCGCCGAGTCCCGCCTTGCCCCGCCGTCTTTGCTTGCTGTGTTGTGCTCGGATTAGAGGCAAGTAGAGTCCATTAATCTACCCTTTGCCTGCTGTGATGTGTGTGTAGAAAATGGTAAATTTCGGATGTGGATGAAGTGTGAAATCTCAAAGCTACAAGAGTGTGTTCTAGCCTGATGTTCTGTTTCTGGAAAAACAGTCCGACCTTTGATGATTTCGTGAGTTGTATGCGATGTTCTAGTGGGAATTTGACTTCGACTTCTTGATGAAAGTTGTAAAGGATTTCTTGGAGAGTAACATATCAAAATTTCAGAAGAAATGAACGAGCATAGACCGGTGAAACTATTTTTCTTTGAAGAAGTCAGATCTGGAAATCGTAATACTGACCTAGTGTGATTCTGTGAATTTTATAAAATTGTCCGCTTGAAATTTGACCTCGTGTTCTGAATGAAAGTTGAAGATGACATGTTAAGGAGTAACATATTAAAATTTTAGAGTAAATGGATGAGTTTAGGTTGGTGAAACAATCTTTATCCGAAAAGGTTAGATCTGGAATTCGGTGCCGAGGGTTATGGACGGTTATGGTTATTATAGTTTTTAATCTATCATAAATCCGATTTCGAGTTCTTCATGAAATATTTACTTCTGGATTTTTTCTATAACATATAAAAATTTCAGAATTTTTGGAGTTGATTTAGGATTTTTACTAAATTTGTGAATGAAACTGTGTATGGCAATATTCCGAAATTTTGCTGTATTTTCAAAAAAATAAATGAAATTGTCCCATGTGATACAATGTCTTGAGTGGTTGATTATGCTGCATATGTGGCGACATATGGCATGTTATATGACATCAAAAGCTAGCTGAGACCTTTGATATTGTTGCATCAAATGCCATGTTGAAATTGAGATACATGTGTGAATATAAATTATGATAATGATGATACCGTCGGAGGTGTGACCCGACGATGCCCCGGGAGTGTTGGGATGCCCGGAGTGTGGGTGCCAGATGCCCGGAGTGTGTGTGCCGGATGCCCCGGGAGTGTTAGGATGCCCGGAGTGTGTGTGCCGGAAGCCCTGGAGGTGTGTGCCGGAGGCTCCTCGCGATGCCAGGTTGGATGCGAGCGATAAATTGTGGGATGCAAACATTGGTCCCCGGGAAGAAAAATGATGTGATCTAATTGAAAGATAAAGATCGAGAATTGAATCATGCGCATGGATGTGTGCATATGGCATGGGATGAACCTCATGGGAATGCAAGCCTGAAGTGCATGGTGGTATATGCACGTTGGATGGTGATATATGAATGGCTGTTTGATGATATATGTATAAGTGCATGGTGATATATGCACGTTGCATGGTGATATATGCATGGCTGCTTGATGATACATGTATAAGTGCAGGGTGGTATATGCACGTTGCATGGTGACATATGCATGGCTGTAAGATGAGGTATGCTTGAATGCATGAATGATATGTGTTTTATTTATGATACATTGATTGTTCTGTTTGACGCATTGTGTAGTTTGGTGGATCTTTACTGCTGAGTGGCTGTACTCACCCCTTTGGGGATTAACATTTCATATTAGAAAGATGCCTCTTTCACTAGTCGTGCGTGGTACCTTCTATGGCATACCTACTGACGTTGAGGTGGAGTGCACGAAGCATTCCTGTATTAGTGTGCCTGGTCTGGTGTATGTCCGAGTCCGTGTCTTGGTGATGAACGACGTGGGTTTTGCTAATGGCCCTGTTATCCAAGAGTTTTTGTATGTTCAAGTTCGACGCAATGGGGTGATGCTAGGGATGCTGCCCCCGCCGCCGCCCGATGCACCGGGTTGCGTGTGATGGCACGTATGGCTGGTGGGAGCTGACGTTTTTTTTTGGGATAGCCGATGCTTGTTGATGAAGGGGTGTACATGTTTGACGTATGGTCGAGTTCTCTTTTGAGATATAGCCAAGTATAGTTAAAAATCTTGGCCTTTTGCTGTACCGACCCAAGATGTCCATCGTGAAAATGTAAATAAAAGTGACTCGGCTTTATCGTTTTATATGGTGAATAGTTGGTGTGCATTGCATTATTGTTATTGGAGTAAGGGATGGTGAGACTCATTTATGCTTCCGTTGATGAGCCGCACTAGGACCTTTAAAAAAAAAAATCAAAAGGGGGAGAAGAATTTTATTGATCAACCCCTATGAACTACAGTTCCATTTTAATTGAAATGTTATAGGACTGGTATGTAGTAGGATAAGTGATAAGTACCTGTGGCGACCCTATCGGATGAGAGAGCGTGCCGAGGGGGTGCCACAGCCTTTTTTTTTTTTGTATCAGAGCGAATGGTTATAGGTGGAGTGATAAGGAGCCTCATTTGGAAATTGAGGAATATAATGGCAATGCACACCATAGGATATTAAATGGAAAAATTGGTTAACATTGAATAACGGGTGATGGGTATTCACTCGTAGATCCCTAGTAGTTTATTATGAGTTATCTTTAGGTGCCAATAACATGTTTATGTTACTTATATAGTAGTTGTTGCTTTTAAATGGAGACAGTGAGTCTCAGATTTTTCCTGAGGCAAATGCTTGGAAACTGCAGGAAAGTTATGGTGCGAGCTGGAAGTGCTCATCCATCGAGGGCTGAAGCCTCTGCTGCAAGGGCTGAACCCCGAATGGAAGATATCCTGCAGGCATTGGCCAATATTGGAAATCTGATGGAAAGGCAAGCGCAGCAACAACCCAGAGTGGAACGTCGCCCTCAAGGACTGGTGGAGCAATTTCTGAAGCTAAAGCCACCTAAGTTCAGTGGAATGGGAAGTCCTAAGGAGGCGGAACATTGGATTGATGGGATAGAACAGATTTTCCGATTGTTGGACTGCAGTGATGCTGGGAAAATAGTTTTGGTAGAGTACCAGCTGGAGGGAAATGCAAAGTTTTGGTGGAGAGCTTCGAGGGATACGATCTTTCCACCAGGTACTGATGTGAATTGGGATGAATTTGTTAGAGCCTTCAATATGAAGCATTTCTCTGACTGTGCTAAGGATAAGAAGATCACTGAATTTGTTCAGTTGGAACAAAGGGAGCTGACAGTGGATCAGTATGAGGCAAAATTTTCTGAATTGTCTAGGTATGCTCCCAGATTGATTGAGGATCATGAGGAAAAAGCTAAGAGATTTCTGAAAGGGTTGAGGACTGATATTAGGAAACAACTGGTGCCTTTGAATATAAGGGATTATCATGAGATTTATGAAAGGGCACAGTTAGTGGAGCAAGAGCTGGTGAGAGAGCGATCAGAGTCTAAGAGACAGTTAAGCTTTAGTGATATCAGAAGGGGTAAGAGACCCTATCCTGGTCAAGGTCAGACTTGGGAGGCTAAGAAAAAGAGCAATTTCGGAAATTTTGGAAGAGTTAGGGATGGCCTGAATATAGGGAAAGCACCCTATCAACCTGATGTTTGTCGAAGGTGTGATGGGCAGCATGGCCCAGGACCTTGCAATGGACGGCTGAGATGTTATGGTTGTGGATGAGTAGGTCACCTTAAGAAAGACTGCCCACAAGAGAGGTCGCAAATGAGTGTTGGCTCGGTGCGACAGGCACAGCAAAGTGCTGTTAGACCAAACCTACCAAGGAATCCTCAGAGGCCACCAGCACAAGGAAGGGTGTATGCGGTCACCCAAGAGGAAGCGGAAGCGGAAGCTTCCAAAACTGTTATATCAGGTACGATTTTCATAAATGGCAAGAAGGCATATGCATTGTTTGACACGGGTGCTACGCATTCATTTATATCTTAAAGATATAGGCAATTGAGTGAAATAGAAGTTACGCCTCTTGAGATGCCTCTTTGTGTTTCCACACCTTTAAAGAATATGGTGTTATCTACGATGATGTGTGCAAAATGTAAGATAACAATAGGAGGAAGGGATATGGAAATAGACCTAGTCGTAATGGCTATGTATGACTTTGATGTTATCATAGGAATGGATTGGCTTCATAAGTATCGGGCCAAAATGGGTTGTTATATTAAAGTGATCCAATTTGTTTTACCTGATCAGTCTAATTGTGAATTTTTCGGAGGTCAGACCAATCTATTTAAAGCACTTATTTCAGCAATAAAGGCCTGTGCATTACTTGACGAAGGATGTCAAGGGTACCTGGCAGTGGCTAAGGATTTTACTAGGGAAGAACCTAAGCTTGATGAAATTCGAGTAGTTAGTGAATTTCCAGATGTATTTCCTGAGGAGTTACCTGGTTTACCACCAGAACGAGAAATTGAGTTTGAAATTGAACTAATGCTTGGAACTGGACCAATATCGAAAGCTCCGTATAGGATGGCCTTAATGGAACTGAAAGAATTGAAGGTGCAACTACAAGAGTTGCTTGATAAAAGATTCATTAGGCCAAGTGCTTCTCCCTGGGGTGCACCAGTCTTGTTTGTGAAAAAGAAGGATGGGTCGATGCGTCTATGTATTGACTATAGACAACTGAATCAAGTGACTATTAAGAATAAATATCCCTTGCCTAGAATTGATGATCTATTCGACCAACTACAAGGAAGTTCGGTCTTTTCTAAGATTGACCTGAGATCGGGATACCATCAGCTAAGGATTAAGAAAGAAGACATTCCTAAGACTGCATTTAGGACTCGATATGGGCATTACGAGTTCCTAGTCATGCATTTTGGATTGACGAATGCACCGGCCGCATTCATGGATTTGATGAATAGGGTATTTAAGTCTTATTTGGATCAGTTTGTGATTGTCTTCATTGATGATATCCTGGTATATTCTAGAGGACCTGAAGAGCACGAACAACACTTGAGAATAGTTTTGCAAACTCTGAGAGATCATAAGTTGTATGCCAAATTCAGCAAGTGTGAATTTTGGCTGGACCAGATTATATTTTTGGGACACGTGGTGTCAGGAGGAGGAATTGCAGTGGATCCGGCGAAAGTTGAGATGGTAATAAATTGGCCGAGACCGACAACGCCAACTGAGATATAGAGTTTCTTAGGATTGGCTAGTTATTATAGAAGATTTATCGAAGGATTTTCACAATTGGCAGGCCCCTTAACGAAATTAACGCGGAAGAATGTAAAGTTTGAATGGAGTGGAGAATGTGAATGGAGCTTTCAGGAACTTAAAAGAAAATTGACCACGGCTCCAATCCTGACTATACCATCTGGGTCTGATGGTTTTATAGTATATAGTGATGCATCTCACAAAGGACCGGGATGTGTTTTGATGCAACATGGCAAGGTCATAGCCTATGCATCTAGACAATTGAAACCTCATGAACTGAATTACCCAACGCATGATTTAGAACTGGCAACTATAGTGTTTGCTTTGAAGATATGGAGGTACTATTTGTATGGAGAAAAGTTTAAATTCTATACAGATCATAAGAGCTTGAAATATCTATTTTCACAAAAGAAATTGAACATGAGACAACGGAGGTGGATGGAATTGTTGAAGGATTATGATTGTGAAATACGGTACCATCCAGGGAAGGCGAATAAGGTAGCGGATGCCCTTAGTCGTAAGTCAGCTATGGAGATGGCCAGTTTAAGAATGGCATAATGGAACCTATTAAAGTCTTAGCAGACTCAGAGTTTGAATTGAAAGTGGATCGCCTTACTAGTATGCTTACTGCATTAAGGATTGAGCCTGAAATTATACAAAAAGTTAAGATCCTGCAAGAGTCCGACCCGAAAATTATGAAAGTGAAAAATGCAGTATCTTTAGGAAAAAGACCAAAATTTCAAGTCTCTGAAGATGGAGTGGTAAGATGCCAAGGACGACTTTGTGTCCCCGACAATGAAGAAGTGAAGAGGGAAATTCTGTTGGAGGCACATAGGAGTAATTATAGTATTCATCCAGGTAGTACAAAGACGTACAGGAATTTGCGTCAGCAATTTTGGTGGAATGGCATGAAAGTAGATACGACTAAACATGTTTCTCAATGTTTAACATGCCAACAAGTGAAGGCGGAACATCGCAAACCTGCAGGACTATTGAGACCGTTAGACATACCAGAATGGAAATGGGAGCATGTAACGATGGACTTTGTGCAAGGACTGCCAAGGACATCAAATGGTCACGATTCGATTTGGGTGATAGTGGATCGCTTGACTAAATCTGCCCATTTCTTAGCTGTCCGCATAAACTATTCAATGAATAAACTTGCTGAGATGTATGTAAGCCAGGTAATACGCTTACATGGTATTCCTATAACGATCACCTCTGATCGAGACTCTAGGTTTATTTCGAATTTTTGGCGAAGTCTCCAAAATGCCTTAGGGACAAAGCTTCAATTTAGTACTGCTTTTCATCCTCAAACAGATGGACAAACAGAAAGAGTGATCCAGACTCTAGAAGATATGCTAAGAGCCTGTGTTATTGATTTTAGAGGAAATTGGAATGAAAATTTGCACCTGATAGAGTTCGCCTATAACAATAGTTTTCAGAAAAGTATAGGCATGGCTCCATTTGAAGCATTATATGGAAGAAGGTGCAGAACCCCTGTCTGTTGGAATGAAATAGGTGAAGGAAAACTGACAGGACCCGAGCTAGTGCAAGTTCCTACAGAAGCGGTCAAGATAATCAGGAAAAGACTTAAGACAGCCCAGAACCGACAAAGAGACTATGCGGATAGGCGTAGAAGGCCTTTGGAGTTTAGTGTGGGAGATCACGTATTTCTTAAAGTATCTCCTATGAAAGGAATATCTTGATTTGGAATGAAGGGTAAGTTAAGCCCTAGATTCGTTGGACCTTTTGAGACACTTGAAAGAATAGGAGATGTAGCTTATCGTTTGGCGCTGCCTCCTAAATTGGGAAATTTACATGATGTGTTTCATGTGTCGATGTTGAGAAAGTACCAGCCGGATCCTGGTCACATACTCGATCATGAAGCCATCAAAGTGGACGAGAAAGTGAAATACATCGAACAGCCTGTGCAAGTGCTGGATCGAAAGGAGCAAATTCTTAGAACCAAGAAAATCCCGTTGGCAAAGATATTATGGCGACATCATGGTGTGGAGGAAGCCACATGGGAGAGTGAAAATGAGATGAGGGAAAGGTACCCTCACTTGTTTCAAAAGGCATAAGTGATGTCTAATTTCGAGGACGAAATTCTCTAAGGAGGGGAGAATTGTGGCATCCCGAAATTTCATGGTAATTTCTAGAGGCATTACGACCTATGGAAAAGTGAATGGTCGTGTCGTTGAAGTATGTTGTGGCCACTAGACCGAAGAATTGTAATAGATTAAGGCCGAACACTTTAATGGAAAGATATCCTATGTTCTTGGGTTATCAAAGTTGGTGCTATAGGATAATTTGATAATGAGAATTTTGTTCTTGGCTATGCACCTTATGGATTTGATTTTTTTATGGATTAATGTTGCAAGTTTTGGCCATGTTATTTTGTAATTAGGTATTTTGATGAGTGGGGGTTTAGGTTAGATTTTTTTAAAGGAGAGTGGGCCGAAATTCTTAGGCCAAGCCGGCCCAAAAACCCAGCCCACAACCCCACCATTCGACCGGCCCATGAAGCCCAAGAGGGGCTGCCGTCGACCAAGGGGAAGGGGAAACCGGTTTGCATGTTTCTCCATTTGTCCCATAAAGAAAGCCAAGTGTCAATGCATGCAAGGCTAATGATTGCTAATCATTGAAAGGAAGAAATTAGAGAGGAGAGAGGGGTTCGGATTACTCGAGGGATTGAACCGAGAGAGAGAGAGGAGTGTCGTGCGAAGGAGAGGAAGAGAGAAAGCGGGCGTGCGAGAGAGGAAGAGAGAAAGGAAGAAGGAGGAGGTTCGTCGCCGCCGTGGAACCGCCGAGTCCCGCCTTGCCCCGCCGTCTTTGCTTGCTGTGTTGTGCTCGGATTAGAGGCAAGTAGAGTCCATTAATCTACCCTTTGCCTGCTGTGATGTGTGTGTAGAAAATGGTAAATTTCGGATGTGGATGAAGTGTGAAATCTCAAAGCTACAAGAGTGTGTTCTAGCCTGATGTTCTGTTTCTGGAAAAACAGTCCGACCTTTGATGATTTCGTGAGTTGTATGCGATGTTCTAGTGGGAATTTGACTTCGACTTCTTGATGAAAGTTGTAAAGGATTTCTTGGAGAGTAACATATCAAAATTTCAGAAGAAATGAACGAGCATAGACCGGTGAAACTATTTTTCTTTGAAGAAGTCAGATCTGGAAATCGTAATACTGACCTAGTGTGATTCTGTGAATTTTATAAAATTGTCCGCTTGAAATTTGACCTCGTGTTCTGAATGAAAGTTGAAGATGACATGTTAAGGAGTAACATATTAAAATTTTAGAGTAAATGGATGAGTTTAGGTTGGTGAAACAATCTTTATCCGAAAAGGTTAGATCTGGAATTCGGTGCCGAGGGTTATGGACGGTTATGGTTATTATAGTTTTTAATCTATCATAAATCCTATTTCGAGTTCTTCATGAAATATTTACTTCTGGATTTTTTCTATAACATATAAAAATTTCAGAATTTTGGAGTTGATTTAGGATTTTTACTAAATTTGTGAATGAAACTGTGTATGGCAATATTCCGAAATTTTGCTGTATTTTCAAAAAAATAAATGAAATTGTCCCATGTGATACAATGTCTTGAGTGGTTGATTATGCTGCATATGTGGCGACATATGGCATGTTATATGACATCAAAAGCTAGCTGAGACCTTTGATATTGTTGCATCAAATGCCATGTTGAAATTGAGATACATGTGTGAATATAAATTATGATAATGATGATACCGTCGGAGGTGTGAGCCGACGATGCCCCGGGAGTGTTGGAATGCCCGGAGTGTGGATGCCGGATGCCCGGAGTGTGTGTGCCGGATGCCCCGGGAGTGTTGGGATGCCCGGAGTGTGTGTGCCGGAAGCCCTGGAGGTGTGTACTGGAGGGGATACCTCGTGATTCCAGTTGGGGTACGAGATGCCTGAAGTGTGTGTGCCGAATGCCCAGAGGTGTGTGCCAGAGGCTCCTCGCGATGCCAGGTTGGATGCGAGCGATAAATTGTGGGATGCAAACATTGGTCCTCGGGAAGAAAAATGATATGATCTAATTGAAAGATAAAGATCGAGAATTGAATCATGCGCATGGATGTGTGCATATGGCATGGGATGAACCTCATGGGAATGCATGCCTGAAGTGCATGGTGGTATATGCACGTTGCATGGTGATATATGAATGGCTGTTTGATGATATATGTATAAGTGCATGGTGATATATGCACGTTGCATGGTGATATATGCATGGCTGCTTGATGATACATGTATAAGTGCAGGGTGGTATATGCACGTTGCATGGTGACATATGCCTGGCTGTAAGGTGAGGTATGCTTGAATGCATGAATGATATGTGTTTTATTCATGATACATTGATTATTCTGTTTGACGCATTGTGTAGTTTGGTGGATCTTTACTGCTGAGTGGTTGTACTCACCCCTTTGGGGATTAACATTTCATATTAGAAAGATGCCTCTTTCACCAGTCGTGCATGGTACCTTCTATGGCATACCTACTGACGTTGAGGTGGAGTGCACGGAGCATTCCTGTATTAGTGTGCCTGGTCTAGTGTATGTCCGAGTACGTGTCTTGGTGATGTACGACGTGGGTTTTGCTGATGGCCCTGTTATCCAAGAGTTTTTGTATGTTCACGTTCGACGCAATGGGGTGATGCTAGGGATCCTGCCGCCGCCGCCGCCCGATGCACCGGGTTGGGTGTGATGGCACGTATGGCTGGTGGGAGCTGACGTTTTTTTTGGTATAGCCGACGCTTGTTGATGGAGGGGTGTACATGTTTGACGTAGGGTCGAGTTCTCTTTTGAGATATAGCCAAGTATAGTTAAAAATCTTGGCCTTTTGCTGTATCGACCCGAGATGTCCATCGTGAAAATGTAAATAAAAGTGACTCGGCTTTATCGTTTTATATGGTGAATAGTTGGTGTGCATTGCATTATTGTTATTAGAGTAAGGGATGGTGAGACTCGTTTATGCTTCTGTTGATGAGCTGCGCTGGGACCTTTAAAAAAAAAAAATCAAATGGGGGAGAAGAATTTTATTGATCAACCCCTATGAACTACAGTTCCATTTTAATTGAAAAATTATAGGACTGGTATGTAGTAGGATAAGTGATAAGTACCTATGGCGACCCTATCGAATGGGATAGCGTGCCGAGGGGGTGCCACAGTACCCGGAGCCGAGAGGAGGTGATCGGAAGTGTAAGTCAGTTAGGACCGCTTCTTTTTGGGAAAGCTAGTCTTGTAATCTTTTGGTCATAGACGTTGTACATGACTCTATGTAAATATAAAAGCTTGTTTGTTGTGAATTTGATGTTTTGCTTTTCTATCCCGAGATGATTACTGTCAGGGGATTTATTTTCGCTTCTGCATGTGCAATAAAACAAAAAGGGTCGGCGACTCATCCTGGGAAGTCGCAAAATATTATCGACTAAAGAGGGATGGGCACGCGCTCGAGGATCGGGGCATGACAATTGCTTAGCCATGTCAGATTTTCTCCATGTGAATGAACGCTTTTAAAAAGTTATGACTTTCAAGTGGTCAATTGAAAGTTTCAACACTCAAGTGACATTGTTTATGGCACGAGCTCCGAAAGCCTATAGCTATTGTATGAGACTGGTCCCTTCATCTAATGGACAAAATTAAGGATTCTAGGATCATTTTCCGTGACTAGCTGAAAGTGCAACTAACTCGAGAATTTGCGTTTGGTAGCTTAGATCTAACCAAGCTGCATATGTTTATGACCAAATAATCTTGAATTTTAGAGGGAGAAAAATTATATAACTCAATCTCGAGCGAAATTTACCTACTCTTAGGTTGGTATGTGACATCAAACTGATATTACCATGAAAACGGGTCCTATAAATGGTTATTGTCAATGTACCTATTTTTTGTCCTTTATTTTTTTTAGGTTATCGTTTAAACTTATGGTTCTTTTCATTTAATGATTCTTATAATTTATCTTCTTGTTAATTTAGCCTGAAAAATAGTGTTTTGGAATTTTCACCATTTCTCTCTAGACGAAGTGTGTTGATCATATATCTTGGCAACAATTCCTTTTTCTTTTTTTTTTTTTTTTTTTAATTAGAGTAATTGAGCTGCATATAATAAAAAGAAAAAAGAAAAAGAAAAGGTGACTAACGATTTCCCTCTCCACTGATTGGACCGCCCAAGGATGAGGACGTAGGCCCTTGTCCATAGATAACTCCTCGTCATTCAGTGGCACATCCTTGTAATTTTTTTGAGCAACGGAGGTCGAAAAACTTAGAGTGCGTTTGGTAACGTTTTTGTTCTAAGGAACAATTTTTTTTCATAAACATTATTTTTTGTTTTGTTCCTAAGAACAATTTTTGAGCATTTAAACATGTTTGGTAATTACACAAAATTTCTATTCCCGAAAGAAAAATTCGTTTGGTACAAACCCGATATATTTTTATGATTTAGAATTTCTTTTAATTTATTAATAATTTTATTACATTTTTTTTCTTCTCCTTCCTCCAGTCGGGCTAGAGAAGGGCCGGCAAGGTCAGCCTCGGGGGAGGCTCGCCGGCCACTGGCGAGGTCACCTCGAGCCTCACCGTGATTGGGTGAGGCTCAACCTCGCTCGGCCACCTGTGAGGTCGAGTCTTGGCGTGGCTGGGCGAGTCTCGGTCTCGCCCGACCAAGGCGAGGCCAAGCCTTGCCCTTGCGGTGGCTGGGCGAGGCTCGACCTCGTCAAATGCGGGCGTGGCGAGGTCGAGCCTCGCCCAGCCACGGCGAGGCTCAGGGGGGCCTCGTTGGTGGTCGGTGAGCTCGAGGCAACCTCACTGGGGGTTGGCGAGGCTTCAGCGAGGTCGCTGGGCCTTGTGCCGGCAAACGAGGGGAAGAAGGGAGGAAGAGAAAGAAAAAAAAAAAGGAAGAAAAGAAAAGGAAAAAAAACTTAATTCTCGTTTTTTGAGTTATTCCCGGTAACAAGGAGTAACGTTTTTTTTGTTTCTTATTCCTGTTCCAAATCTGTTCTTGAAAACAAAAAACTTATCAAACGCGTTTCTATTCTATTTCTACTATTTGAAACAAAAGAACAGAAACACCTGTTACTGGAAGTGTTATCAAACGCACCCTTAGGGCTCGCCCACAAAAAGGCCCATTGAAAAGAATGAAACTATCAAACGGTTTATCTCTTGAAGCAAACGAAGCAGACAAAGGAGAAGGAGAAGGAGATGGCGATCATCATCCGCTGCTCTTGCTTCTTCCCCCAGCCAATCTCGCCGCAGTCTCTGCATTCAGATCAGTCCTCCGCTTCTCCGGTCAGTTTCTCTCTCTGTCTCTCTCTCCGTTCGAGAATATTCTTCTCGCTTTGCTTGCTTTGCTTGCTTCGCTTGCTTTCAGCTGTAACTGATTGGAGTTCCGAGCCGATCTCTAGCTCCTGCTTTTGAATATCGGATCGAGTAACGGAGCTATGACAAATTCTCAGAGTTGTTCCGCAGCATTTTTTGAATTTTTGCGCTTATGCTAATGAAATGAGCTGTGTGATGGAACTGAATGCGTTTGGCGTTGCGTTTGGCTCGAAATTCAGTTGGTGCAGCTTAAAGATTTGAACTCTTTGCCATAAATAAGTCTGTCTCCGGTTTTAAATGTTTTGTGTGCGAGCCGGAGTTGTTTGAGTGGAAAATCAGTCTTTCCTGAAAGTACAAGCCTGGGGCATGTACAAATCAAGAGTGTCGAGGAAGCACTCTATGCATAGATAAGATTTGAAAACACTTGTGTCGAAGAATCTTTTGTTATGGTGGGTTAGTTGTGATAATGCCCATCACTTTGAAAAATTAGCCTCCATTCGTTTCGCGAAAAATATAACATTTTTTAAAAAGTCATTTTTTTAGTAAAGCGACAATATTTTTTAGTATTCGGCTGAAATTTGAAAATAAATTAGAGAATATTTTCTGCTATTTGGTAAGAAAAATCTTTTCCTCCAGGTGCTCCTTTGCATTTTTTTTAATTTTTTTAAAATCTATTTTTTAATTATTTTTTCTTTTCCTTTTCTCTTTTTTCATTTCTTTCTTTTTTTCTCCCTCTTCCTTGGCCAATCGTTGGCCATGGCAACCACAGCGACTAGCCGTAGGTGAGCTCGAGCCTTGCCAAATCGGGCAAGGTTCAAGATCTCTCAAGACTGTCGAGCGAGCTCAAGCCTCGCTAGAGCGGCGAGCTGCACAAGGCTTGAGCCTTGCTTGAGGTCGCCGCCACCATGGCTGGCAATTGGCAGAGGAAGAAGGTAAAAAAAGGAAAAAGAAAAAGAAAGAAAAATAATAAATTATAAATAATTAAAAACTTGATTTAAAAAAAATGAAAAGAAAGAAAAGAAAAAATGAAAAATAAAAGGAAAAGGTGTTTAGTGAAAGAAAGGGAGGCAAAAAAAGATATAGAAAACGTTTTTCCCTATTTGAAAAGGGGAAAATATATTTCCCTATTTTAGAAGACTTTTTTTTATTGGTGGAAAATAGTTTTCTTGACCATTCATTTTCCATGAGCTCTGTGTTTCTCTTATGCAAAGCTGCCCTTGGGGCATAGAGTATTGTTTTCATTGGCACTCTTTTTTCAATAACTGTTCCATTTGATTATATCTGTGTCTGGAGGAGTTTTTTATATAGTACATTTGCTTAAAAAACATGATTTTTTACGGTTGTATCTTGGGGCGAAGAATCAAAGGGTTCAGATGACGTCAGAAAACAGAAGATGTATGGTAAATCATTGACCAATGAAGACATTTTCGCTGCCTAAGTAACTTCTAGAGAGTTATCTTAAATTTTTATAGTTTGATAAATGTGGAAATTAGGCATAACATCTCTCTCACTTGCGCTCCCCTTTTCCTTTGCCTGCAATTTGCAGGATGAGGGTTCAAACTTAAAAGCTTATGCTGATTCAACTCTTGATGCTTCTTTGAGTTGGAAGGTGAACCTCCATACCATCTTAAATTATTTTGTAATTAATCAATGAAATTTTTTCTGGACAATGTTTCAAAAAAAAAAAAAAATCGTGTTCTATGAATGAATGAGATGCGTGAGGTAGTGTCATCCAACGTAGAAATAGTTTTAATAGCTATCTTACGATGACTTTTTTCATTCAATTTTTGCTTGTCGCCATGACCTACAAATGATAACTGGATCTTTATAATGCCTCTATTTGCTTTATTTGGTATGTTGTTGGTCATGTAACTAAGTTACAATGCTGCAGGACATTGGATGGTTAAGATCTATAACAAAATTGCTGATTCTGATCGAGGGAGTTCTTACACACGAAGATGGTAAGATCTAGGATTGTATTCTGAAAGAAAAGCAGTTGAGGATCCGTCTGAAGACTGTTTTGTGTCTTAATTTGAACTATAGCTTACTTAGCACATTCGTTGCTTAGACCAGACCAGAGATTGAGCCGATTTGCTGTCCCATACCAGGTTGAACTGATCGAAATCAGCCAAAAGCTGTGGCTAAAACCTTCTGGTTTGGTTTTAAAAACACTAGCTTCAACGAGAAGTTTTAATTTAAGATGGCTTAAAGACCTGGAAAAATCTTTACATCAAGGATGCCCTAAATCTTATGCCTGAGTTGAGAAGAAATTACCTTGAACTTCATTATTGGCTTCAAATCAATCGGTCAACCAATTTTCAGGTAGCGTGGCCATAAGTAGCAACTGACAAGACCGTCTGTCTTTGAGCTAATTTGGCATTGATTCTGTTAATAGATAAAACCACATATGCAGACATGAGCAAAGGGATCATTGCATTTACAAGGAAAATAAAAGGAAAGTCAAGAATGATGGCTTGAGAACTTGTCAACTGTGCCAAAATCTATTTTGCATTCTCATTTGTGCTAGATTTGATGGAATTCATTAGGTTTTTTCAATAGTGCAAATTCATGTGCGTGCTATTGTTTTATTTTGTATGAGGTCTATAGTGAGCACCAGGTCATTGCGAGTTCATCACTGTGTAAACAGTTCTGTCAGTATTATACAATTGTTGACACCA
The DNA here is from genome assembly GCA_016097605.1 of Eucalyptus guilfoylei. Classification (NCBI taxonomy): domain Eukaryota; kingdom Viridiplantae; phylum Streptophyta; class Magnoliopsida; order Myrtales; family Myrtaceae; genus Eucalyptus; species Eucalyptus guilfoylei. Next base: position 49,300,671 of record CM027865.1, on the reverse strand, counting down.
TAGCGAGCAGTTAGGTACAATTTAATTGACATTGAAGGTCAGGATAGTGCGGAAAGCAGTTGGAGGCTTAACATAGAACTAAAAGGAAAATCTGTCAAGTGCAGGAGAATTTTGTTATAACTTGGGGTTTGATTGTATATCAAGTTTGTAGAAAGGGTAAACCTCTAGCATTAAACTTTGAAGATTCTTCAGTTCATCTTGAAAGGAAACAACATTATGCCTCAATTGGTTTGGTGGTTCGAACACCATAGTTATTCTGTTGGGCGAGTCGTATGAGGTTAGGAATTTTGATGATCATGGGATGTTTTCTGTCTTCATTTTTGTCATCACTGCTATTAAGTCCTTGTGTTCTCTGATATTGGATTAAATCATCTTATTCATCTATAGGAATTTACTAATCTGCTTTCAGTATACTCAAAACTGTTATTACTACTATTGGTTGTTGCACACTCGGACAACCTTATCAACAAGCTTGTATACCCTCATTGGCAGCAATTAAGGCAGTGGAAGCAGGTGTTGCTGGGATAGTTGCCTCGAATAATGGAGCTCGACAGCTGGATTATACTCCAGCAACGATATTAGTTCTGGAAGAGGTGCCTATTTTTACGAACTCTTTGTTCGGCAGGTTTAATAATAGATTCTATATTTTGGAGCATTTGTAAACACTGGATAAGAGTAAATACACCCGGTTTTGCCCCCTGAAAATAAAGCACAGTTGTATTCTGTTTCCGTCTATTTTTACAAATGCATGAAAGCTTGTGCTGCAGCAATTCATCCATATCAAACAACATTTTGGTCATCGCTGTTTTTATTAAATCTTCGTTTGTAGTTTGTTCATGCAGTCAAAGGGAAAGTCCCTGTTTTTATTGATGGAGGAGTGCGTCAAGTAGGGGTAGGCAATTACAGGTTCGTACAGGTTCCACCTGGAATTTGGAACTTACCTGTTGGAACAGGTTCATCATTTTTTGGAACCTAGAACCTACTCGGGAGAAGCCAGCTGTAGGGGGGAACAAAAGTCTCAACCTTAGCCAATTCCTTAAGTGTTTGGTCCCCTTAAAGTCCACACAAAATTATCCCCTTGTCTCAAATACTTTCTTGCTTTAATTCCCCACAAAAATATCCAAATTAAGCCAAAAATGCAGCCTCCAAAATGGCATACCAATTTCACTAAATATACTTCAATTTCCTCTCCGATTGTCCAAATCGAGGCTCGATTTCACTAAAGAAAAATCCCGAATAACTTTCGTAAGCCCCTGACACTCGAAGGCTCGGCTTGGAAGTTCAAATTTCCTTTAATTTAGCCCGTCCGAATTTCTTCTAATTTTCCGCAACGTCCAAACGGTTTTCCGCAAAAATCTCGGAATCTCTGAAAAATCTTCGGAGGATGAGTCGACATCCCTAAAATAGCTCGTGACACCACAGAACTTTCAATTTTCTGAAATCGGATTCAAATTCATGGTTAATTTCACTCCGGCGCGATAGACCCGTGATCGATTTATCTCGAGTCACAATGTATATCTCAAGTCACAATGTACATCTCCGAGACATTGACGACTCTCGGTTGTCGTGAAAGTCTCAAGATTTCAATTACTGACACAGGGTACCCAAAACATGAGAAAATCAATTTAGTTCCAATCGATGAAAATTTTACAATCAGGTGAAATCACCCACACTTTGATCACATATCTCAGTCGAACCGGCCTATCTCTGATCTCTAATCGACTCTGACAGTGTCGTAATGACCCTTGCAGATCAACACGGTCGAGAAATCAATTCCTGGTCGAATTCTCAAGTCCAATTGCATTTAGATTCCTTAATTGTTCCTTAGATAGTCCAATTATCTCACGAGTAATCAGCTCAGAGAATTGCACTATTGACACGTCGATAAAAGGTCCGATTTATTTAATCGAAAACGAAATCTAAAAATTCAGGCTGTCACAATTTTTCCACTCAAACAACTCCAAATTGGACACAAAACATGTACAACAGGACACAGACTTACTTATGGCTAAAAGCTCAAATCTTTAAGCAACACCAACTGAATTTCGAGCGAAATGGAACCCAACGCAACGCCAAACGCATTCATTTCCATCCCACAGCTCATTACATCAGCACAAGCGCAAAATTTTAAGAAATGCTCCGGATTAACTCCAAGAATCATAGCTCAAGCCCTAAATTTTCCTCAAGGTCCACCGTTACTCGGCCGATATTCAAGAGCAGGAGCTACAGATCAGCTCCGAACTCTCATCAGTTACAGCTGAAGAGAGAGAAACTGACCGGAGAGGAGGTTCCTAACGGAGGACTGATCGGAATGCGGAGCCTGCGGCGAGATTGGCCGGGCGAAGAAGCAAGAGCAGCGGATGACGATCGCCATCTCCTTCTCCTTCGCCTTCTCCTTCGTCTGCTTCTTCTGCTTCAAGAGATAAACCGTTTGATAGTTTCAAACCTTCAGTGGGCTTTTTGTGTGCGGGCCTAAAACAATGACCTAAAAAAAAGGACCAAAAGAGGTACATTGAGAAAAACCATTTATAGGACTCATTACCACGGCAATATCAGTTTGACGTCACATACCAACTTAAGATCTGGTAAATTTCACGTGAGATTGAGTTATATAATTTATCTCTCTCTAAAATTCAAGATTATTTGGTCATAAATATATGGAGCTTAGTTATATTTAAGCCACCAAACGCAAACTCTTGAGTTGGTTCCACTTTCAGCTAGTCATGGGAAATGGTCCTAGGATCCTTAATTTTGTCCATTAGATGAAAGGACGAGTCTCATACAATAGATTTAGGCTTTAGGAGCTTGTGCTATAAACAATGTTACTTGAATGTTGAAACTTTCAATTGAACATTTGAAAGCCTTAACTTTTTTAAAAAAGATAAGTTCATTAAAAATCCCAAAACTTATCATAAAAATGTAATTGAGTCCTAAAACTTACAATAGTGCAATCGAATTCTAAAACTTGTTAAATATGTAAAATCATAAAGTTATTACCGTCAATTTATTTAACGGAAAATGCTAACATGGTATTTTTAAATTAATTTATCACTCCTAGTTGGCTTTTTTTATTGTTTCTTTTTAAATATTATTTAAATCAGATTAAAAAACTACAAAAAGCTAACATTATATTTTTTTAAAAAAACCTCAAAAAAAAAAAAGGAAGAAGAGAAGAGAAGGGTAGGGTAGGGCAGGGCAGGCCATGCTAGTGGGTGCCACCATTACTACCCATTGCTAGAGGGGCTAGCAACAACATTTTATTTGACAAAACAAAGCCTTAGAAAAAAAAATAAGAAAGAAAGAAGATAAGAGAAGAATAAGGCAGGGCAGGGCAAGCCAAGCCAATAAGCATTGCTATTGCTACCGCCCATCACTGGAAGGGTCGATGGATGTCGCCAGCCTTTGCCATCTCCAAGCGAGGCCTCACCAACCCCGAGCGAAGCCTCGCCAGCCCCAAGCGAGGATAAGCAATGCTTGTCGTCTCGGACAAGGCCTTGCCAACCCCAGGTGAAGGCAGGCAACTCTCGCCGGCTTGAGTAAGCATTGGCGTTGCCCAAATCTAAGTGCTGGAGCATAAGCAAGAGGCTAGTTAGGGTTGCCAGCCCTCACCTGGGGTTGGTGAGGGCCAACCACCCTCGACCAAGGCCAACGAAGGTCGCAGGCCCCTCTAGCAATGAGTGGCATTGCCATAGGCGTGGCGTGCCTTACCCCGCCCTTCTCTCCTCTCTCCCTATTTTTTTTTCCTAGTTTTTTAATAAAATTTTAGTTTTTTTTTTCAATTTTTAATCTAATTTAAATAAGATATTAAAAATAAAAAAAAATAAAAAAGCCAACTAGGACAGAGAAATTAATTTAAAATTGTCACGTCAGTATTTTCCATTAAATAAATTGACAATGTTAACTTTATGATTTGATTGCACCTATTTAATAAGTTTTAGGATTTGATTACACTTTTTGTAAGTTTTAAGATTCAATTGTACTTTCATAACAAGTTTTAGGATTTCTAGTGAATTTATCCCTTTTAAAAATGTTCATTCAAGTGGAGAAAATCTAACATGGCCAAGCACTTGTGGAAAACATCTTTAAAAAGTTATGATACTCAACTGACCGATTGAGATGTTATATGATACTCAAATGATTGGACAAAAAAATTATGATTCTCAAATGAGCGTCATATGAGAGTTATGCCACTTGTGATGTTTTCTTTTTCCAACAAAAAAAAAAATCAGATAAATGGAAATATGTTTAGACTTAATGAAAACAAAATGAGGCACTAAGACATGTTTAATCGTTTGTTGACATTGTGGCGATTCTTTTTAATATTTTCAGTACCTTTTATTTAGCTAATATTACTATTCTAAAACATAATTTAACAGCAACAACAAGTTCATTGTATAGTCCGCATCACACACTAAAGTACATCCTATTCAAATGATACTAGAATTTTAATTAATATCTCTTCCTTATTTTAAGTTGATATCAATTTTTTTCTCTAGAGATGTCAAAAGATGGGGTCACTAGTGATTTGCTATTGTGACATGAATACCTATAAAACATATTAAATATTGTATGTATTTATATGGTGATTTAATAAATATGACAATTTATATATCACATTATCTTTTTACTGGAGAATAAATCCGTATGGTGAGGCATGGATACACATCAAATAAAATTTGCTTGGAACTCTAGCGGAGAATTCTACCAATGTGGATATTTATTTTGTTATAATTTTTTGCATATTAGTTCTTTTGTGAAAATTTAGGTCAACAAAGATATTTAAATTTATATATATAGTGTGTGTTTGTTTTTTGGAAAATAAGTAATTTGGAAAATATTTTTCCAAAAATAATCATTTGTATTATTTACAAATATAAATGAATGGAAAATTTTTCATCGTGCACTAAAATAATTAGGCATAAATTTTTTATTGATAATAAAAAGTAATATAAATAATTATTTTTTGAAAAATATATATTTTTTAATAACTTATTTTTTGCAAAATGAATGTACCCTAAATATTATTTCAAATTCCTGTAATGCCTGAGCATCTTGTTTGTCTGTAATATTTATGAACAAATAAAGGTAGACCGATGACGTTTGATTGGTGACGCCACGATACTCATTGGATAGCAATCATAGCATAGGCGTTCTTCGTCAAAATAGCCGGGCAGAGTCTTCCGATCCACCTTTCTTGTACTCCTGATCACCGGAGCTCCTTTTCCTCTGTGAAAGAAACAAGAGAGGAAAAAGAGCCCGCTCTCCAAGCTGACACCCATTTCCATTTCTTGATTTTTCTACTCATCTGCTTGAGAGAGAGAGAGAGAGAGAGAGAGGGAGAGGGAGAGGGAATCTGTCATGGCTACTGAAGTAGCTGCTTTCTTGCTCAAAGAGAAACTGCAGAATCTCAGAGCTGACCAAACCATAATCTACCCAAAACTGAAGGGCAAAATCAGCACTGCCATCAACAATCTGCAACAGCTCTTGACCTCCTTAAAAGACACAGCAGAGGACCAAGTAAGCGAGAAGACCGAACTCTTGTCTACCATCTACAGTGCAGAGGACACCATTGACACCTACCTCCTGAGAAGAGCCCAGCAGAGGCTCAATCAGTGGAGCCAGAAGGAAGTGAGCAAAGGGTTGAAGAAGTTCAACGATGAGCTCGGTGAGCTCATGCGCTTGCCCTTTTTCTCTTCACCCAAGAAAGATCAGCCTCAACCTCAACCACCTCAAAGCGAAGTTGTGGGAAAGGTTGGCAGTGCCACCTCTTCTGAAGGAGGAAGCACCCGCCGTTGGGAAAGGATCTCTCATCTTCTTGACATGGAATCAGAGGCTGTGGTTTGGAAGCAGGACATGGAAGAGCTTGTGAAGGACTTGATTCCTCTGCCTCGGGAAGAACAAGAATTGAGGGTTCTTCCTGTGGTTGGCCCGGGAGGCTCAGGCAAGACGACGATGGTCAGATTGATTTGTGACAGGGTCGACGTCAAGCAGCACTTCGAGTGCCGCGCCTGGGTCTGCGTGTCCAGGGACTTCAAGTTCAGAGATGTGGTGGTTGACCTGATAAGGCAGGTCTCCATAACCCAGTCGAGTGGGATAGACCATATGGGGGATGACATCTTGGCTGAGATGCTTCTCAAGGCTTTGATGGAGAAGAAGTATTTGATTGTGTTGGATGATGTTTGGAAAGTTGAGGATTGGCACAAGCTGACGATCTCCTTACCAGATTTGCAAAACGGAAGCAGAGTGATTGTCACCACTCTTTATGATAAAGTAGCTGAATTGGCTGATCCATGGGGCAATCCGTTACAGCTGCACCGGATATGCGATTTCAAAAGATGGGAATTGTTGAAGAAGCAAGTTGGTAAACGTGAGGCGGAATTGGGCAAATTTAAGGGCGAGATCATGGCAAAGTGCCATTATCCTCTGGACATAGTTATAATGGGTGGGATTTTATCAACCACAGAGTCTAGTGAATGGCCTAGAATAATTGCCAAGCTTCCTTCTCCCGGTGAAGGCCGGTCGACATCGTTGGACATCGTGTCTTTGAGCTTCCATGAGTTGCCGCCACAGTTGAAGGTATGCCTTTTGTATCTAGGTCTCTTTCCCAGAGCATTAGAGGTCCCAGTTCGGAGATTGTTGTGGTTGTGGCTTTCAGAAGGTTTCTTCAGTCCATCGCCTGCCGAGCAAAAAATGGAGCTTGAACCTGAAGATCTAGGCGACATGTGCTTCGAATTGCTGGTCCGGCGGAAATTGATTGAAGTAACAAAATGGAAGTTGGATGGAATCCCCAAAACGTGTTGCATGTCGGGCGTCGTCCATGATATCTTCTCTCCACAATCAGTGGGTTCAGGTCTTTATTACATTCATGATAATGAAAGCGAACCTCCTAAACGTTACAATATTCGACGGCTCGTGGAGTATTTGGAAATTGAGGAGATTTCCAACAATTACGTCGATGAAAATCTACGGTCTTTTGTTTTACCAAAAAAAAAAAATCTACGGTCTTTTGTGGTTTTCAACAACAAACGCAGAGGTAAGGCCAACAGAGAAACCGGTACATTTTTTAAGGCCTTGGTCCATAAAAAGGGGTTTGCATTGCTAAAGGTCCTTGATCTAGAGGGAGTCTACAAACCTATGCTTTCCGAGGTAGTAGGCAATTTGCTTCTTTTAAGGTTTCTAGGCTTGAGATCGACAGTACTAGATTCAATCCCATCGGCTGTCGGAGAGCTACCGTGCCTAGAAACTCTGGATCTGAAGCACACTAGCGTGACCACCTTACCCGACTCGATTTGGAAGGCGAAGAACCTCAGGCATCTGTACCTGAACGAGGTTCACATTGACGCATTCTTCCAGAAGCTGACTAAAGGGTCTCTAAGCAGTCTGCAGACACTCAGGGGGCTGCATGTAGGTAATGAAAAGGTCGTGACCAGAGGTTTGGATAGACTGGTTAACCTCAGGAAATTGGGAGTGATGTGTCATGAAAAGTCAGTGAAGGCTGTGTTAAATTGGGTTCGGCTACTACCTAATCTTCACTCTCTGAAGTTGAGGTCAATTGATGAATTCGGTAAGTCATCGAAAATTGAGTTAGTGTCCCTGGAGAAACAGACCAAGCTCTGCAACTTATACTTGCTCGGGAAACTAGTGAATCCAGTAAGCCTGAGCGGGGTACTCCCATCATGCCTCAGGAAACTTACATTGTCGATGTTGGCACTGGGCGAAGATCCCATGCCAGTGCTGGGCAAGTTGCCTGAGCTAAGCATCCTCAGACTCTTTGCTGATTCATATTTGGGAAGTGAAATGACTTGTGATGACGGGGGATTTCCGAAACTCAGGGTGTTGAAGCTGTGGATGCTCAACCGACTGAGGACCTGGACAGTGAAGGAGGGGACAATGCCCATCTTACAAGAAGTAGAAATTAGAGGGTGTGATCAATTGAGCATTGAGGGAATCAAGCACTTGCAGAGCTTGAAGGAGCTTATCCTGACTAGTATGCCAGAGGAATTCACAGAAACAATCAAAAGCGGAATAAAAAGAAAATTGTACATCAAAGTAAATTGTTGGAAGCTTTCTCGTCATCAGGTAGGTCTTTGTTGCCCTCATGTTCAATTTTATCTCTATTTTACGCTTTGGAACTCAGATTCTTGTCACTGTTCTATCTGGTTAAACAGTTGAACTGCAATGAAAGTGTCATGGAGATTTGGCTATTGCTGCTTCTCTTAGTTTGTTAGTCCTAGCTTTCATCATGTATCCACAATCTTGTAGCTCAGTAGTTCATCTCTCTCGAGACTGAATTATATGATTTCGTCCAGAGTTTGCTCTGATCTGCCTTATAAATATAAGTCGTGCTCATGGCATTGAATTGGTTTTGCGAGTGTCAGAGTTATTTTGTGCTTGACCTTTGTAGGCAAATTAGGTGCACACTGAAGATGAAGATGATGATGAGGATGACAGCAAACTAGGTTGAAGAAGAAGAGGAAAGTGAAGAAGAGATGGAGATGGAGAAGAAGATGACAACAAAATGTGTTGATCAAAAGTGAACGGAACATAGTCGAGTTTGTGGTTTGAATCTGTTCTATTGTTTTTAAAAGGCTTTTCCATGTAAAATTTGCATGTCTTATTTTCTTCTTCTTTTTTTCTCATGAAAGTTTCGCGTTCCTAATGGCAAGAGTGTGGATTGAGTGCCGAGTGACCTAAGCGTGCCATGGTGAGTTTGAGAGTGAATTCTATAGAGTATGCTGAATTAAGAGTGTGTCAATGTACTTGAGATTATTATTGTAATAAAATTTGAGTTACAAATATACAAGAATCATCCATTAATATACTGAATCTTAGCATGACGGCAACCGTTTGAAATGTTATCATAATTGTTTACTATTCAAGCCATGACCAAAACTCAAGCGTGAAACATAAAGAAAAATGGAAGGCAGTCTATGGGGAGGTGAAAATAGGGCGGCGCTCTCTCCATTACTATTTTTGCTTTCACACTCTTTAATGAAGCGTCATTATCATATTACCCCTTTGTTTCCCAATTTTTTAGCATATTTTGATTCCCTCTCTTGTTTTTGTTCGGGTCTAATGTGCTGCATGATTGCTTCCTTTTCTTCTCTTGTGCGTCCGACGTTCTGCCTTTTTCTTCTCTCCTTTCTCTCTCCCTCCTTGCAATTATGGATGTAGGGGAAAAGAAACAGAAAGAATAGGAGAATGAGCAAGGCAAAGCTCAAAGGGTCGTTAGATTTTAGGAAAAATAGCAGGAGTATTAACTACCGAATTGAAGCTGCGACAGTGGTTTGAGGACTCACACATCTGCCTTACACTCTCCAGTCTCCATGGAGAAATCAAGATTTTGGCTAAAAGGGACTCTCTCTCTCATCCAATGGTCTCCACTAGATATCTAGGGTCTGTTTGATAACGCCTTTATTCTGGAGAACAATTTCTTTTCAGAAATAGTCTTTTTCTATTTCTATTTCCCGGAATAATTTCGCAGTAAAAAAAACGTGTTTAGTAAGGATGTGTTTGGTAACGATTTTGTTTCCGATAATAATTTTTGATCATAAATGATTTTTTCTGATTCTATTTTTGAGAATAATTTCTAGGAAAAAGAACGCGCTTGGTGACTGTCCAAAATTTTTATTCCTGAGATAGAAATGCATTTAGTAGGATTCATAAATTTTTTTGTTTCTTTTAATTTTTTAATACGTTTATTATATTTTTCTTTTTTTCTTTTTCTTTTTCTCTTCTTCTTCCTCCTTCTTGGTAGCCGGTCGTCGGCGACGGGCTGGGCATGATCTAGCGAGCTCACTAGACCCTTGCTAGGCCAAGGCAAAGTCTAGCGTGCTCACCAGAGGCTTGCCTAGCTAAGGCGAGGTCAAGCTTGCCTAGCCACCAGCGAGGCCTGGCCTCGCCGGGCTACCGCTAGGCGACTTGGCCTCCATGGCAAGGCTCGGGCTAATGAGCCTTGTTGTGGCTCAACGTCGACCAATGACACTTTGGCGAGGTCGCCGGTCAAAAGGAAGAAGAAGAAGAAGAAGAAAAGGAAAGAGAAAAAGAGAAGAAAAGATAAGAGAAAAGGAAAAAAATTAGAACTGATTCTAAGAATTGTTCTCGGGAACAAGAAGTAACTTTTTTCAACTTCTTGATTCTATTCTAAATCTATTTTCAAGAACAAAAAATTTATAAAACGGATTTCTATTTTTTTTTTTTTTTACTCTCGGGAACAAAATAACAAGAATAAGTTATTTCCGGGGGTATTACCAAACATGCCATAATTATACAAAATTTATATTCTCAAAATGGAAAAAGAATAGGAATGCGTTTGGTAGGATTTACGATTATTTTTTGTAATGTAGAATTTCTTTTAATTTTTTACGATTTTTTTCTTTTCTTATTGTCCCCATCGCCATTGCTCTCGTCAATTGCAACTCCCTATCACCCCGCGGCGCTGGTCGACTGTCGCCGCCGGCCGCTGCCATCACCGACCTCTGCCGACACTAGCCTCGGTAGCGGCAGGTGACGGCTAGCGGTGATTGGTAGTGGCGATCGGTGGTCGGAGGCAGTAGTTGGCTAGTGTCGATGGCCGATGGCAATGGTTGGCAGCGGTGATTGGCGACTAGAGGTGGCAATCGGCTGGTGGCGGCAATCGGGGCTTTGATTGGCTGAAGACAAAATTGCAATCTTCTCTTTTTTCTCGAACACAAAATTGCTATGATCATGCTAAGTAGTAGGACAGACATGGTGTCGATCGTTAGTGTATACATGCAAATGAGAGAAATTCAAAATCCAAATCTAGCGGATGTGTTTGTTCGGAAAAATTATAATGGTGGTTCGGCCTCTTATTGTTCCGCCACCTTATCTTGACAGAGTTGTGTTGCTTTCACTACATCATAATGTGGAGATCTTTATTGGTCTCTTCCCTGCATTTAATAGAAATGACTTAAGTGAACACCGAGGTTCCGCCAACTAAAGTCAAGGGTGGCAAGAGCAAATCACAGTTGTTCGACGGACGCCGGCTGGCGTTGGTGCTAAATAAGCTTAGATTTGGCAAGGAAGTGGGAGATGATCTCGAATCTTTGGGTGGAGGTGGAGGTAATTATCGTACGCGGCAAGCCAAAGTAGAGGAGATTGCCACGCTCATCAGCTGAGGAAAGGAGGAGAGCTTCTCGCTCATGTTTGGCTCCTGCTCGTGCATTACGGGCTGACCGATCACTTCCAGATGACTCAAGGCAATGCGATAACGAAGCTAATATTATGATAGAAGAGATCAGTATGCATCTTGATGTTGCGTGTAAATCTCTGAATGGAGTACGGCAGCACTTGAGTGACTAAATCGTCTTTGTAATTATTCTGGGAGGCGTAATCCCATATGTAATATGCATAAGTTTTTCAATAGCTTTGGCTTGAGGTATATGTACTTTTGGTGTAGTCGAATCGGAACAGTTTCGAATCTAATATGGGTTACTTGAAGAATGTGAGTATCTATCCTAAGTTTAATAAGTTAAAAAAGTCATTTAGGCAACAAAAAGCTTTTAACTTCTCCCAAAGCGGAAGGGTTACATGCCCGATACAATTGCTTGTTCATGCCGTCATAAGTCTCACTCGACAGCTTCAATTGTTAGAGAACCATCTCTCCTGATGTAAAGATAATATACAGCTCATGGCTGCTTCTTGCTTAGAAGTTGCACTTTGCATGTGAAACAGACGCATGTAGAATCACTGCCAACCACATGAAGGCATGCTTTCAACATTTAAACACTCCCACTTACATGTGGTCCGAAGTCTAGCTTAAGACCAAACAGTAATCTTATATAATAGAAGAGACAAATCGGAACCTTAAAATATATGAACTAAGAGACTCCTCGTAAGAAATCATGTGCAATTTATAGAATTAGTATAATTTGTGCTAAAATTTTAAATATTTAGATGAATGTGCATTTTTTAATGTTTTAAGTACCTTAACATACATTGCCATATCTCATAGATAACAGAAGACATAAAAAAATCGCCATGAGAAAGCTAAAATCAATAACAAGCATCACATCTGCACCCTTGGCCTTCATTTTCGTACATATTAAGTTTTCAGGAATGGGATTCCTTTGACAGTTGAAATAATCATCCAAATAGACCACCCATTTCGACAATTGTCCTCTGTTTCTTCCAATTTGGAGTAGAATTTACCCAAAAGCAAAGGATTTACCCATCAAATCTTGTTTGATTAAGCCAATTTCACAGTGGCTCCAGATTAGTTCATATCCACTTCCCCCTTTGGAAACCCTCTTAACCGTGGATTAAACAATAAAGGGTGATTTGCATATCATGTCGTAATGATAAAAATTAACATATTTTACATCAAAATTTCCAACCTAAAAATTTACTAGAGGAAGTGATAGATTGTGCATGTTATATTATAGGTTAAGGTAAAATACTCCCCACAAATCAATTTTTTGTATTTGTTTACAATTTTACAATCCACATGATATGTAATTTGAAAATAATATAAGTTTGTAAGAGATCATGTTGAATAGAAAGCTTGAATTTTTTGGAGAAAACTTCCTTACAAGTTTTGAAGCTAACAAAAGGTTTCTATCAGTCTAGTCTGAAGATTAGAAGACTCTTTCATCAAAGTCTGAAGACTGTCACACCGTCAGACTCAAAGACTTAAAGTCTGCTCTCACTGACTGTTTCTAAACCGTCGAAGAAAAGATTTATCCAGATTCGTATAAGGATTTGATTCTAGCGGTTAAAGAAGATCTCACGGCTGGAGATAGCATTTCAAGATTTCTTATTCGTTTTTAATTCGAGTAAGTTTAATCTATTGATTGGCAAATCGTACATGGATGGTTCTACTTATGAAAACCTAGATCCTGATTGTATGGGCGAGCAGAATTGGTGGGCTATCCTCACATTCCTTAAGTAACTCAAGAACTTCCTAATTGATTCTATCCAACGGGAAGATTAGAAGAACTCCTTTGGAAGGTGCCAACGGTCATGAATGCATGGAGGAGTATTTAAGGAAGACATTCGAGTTACTCGAGTGTGTGCGCGATAGAAAAATTTCAAAGTCTGAAACTACTTGTTCTTTGCTGATTCAATTATTGAACGAGAATTTGTACTCAAAAGAGAGTCTAGTCTTTTGTGAAGCCTTGAGGAAGTGTAGTAGAGTTTCTACACTGTGGAATCAAGGACGTGATGCCGTAACGACTCTTTTGATTCATAGTGAAATCCAGCCGGTGGGCTGTCAGTGCGGGAGAGTGGATGTAGGCTTGGATTAAGCCAAACCACTATAAAATTTCGTGTTCTTTTTCTCTTCCCTGATCTCTTTAATTCAGTTCATAACTTTATTTGCATAAGAGTGATTTCCTTTGTAGAGTCTATTGTCTACCAGACTCAAGTCACAAGTAAGATCTTATCTTATAATTTGCAAAATTTGGTTAAGCACCTATTCACCCCCCTCTAGGTGCACATACTAGCACTCTCAATTGGTATCAGAGCCTATGTACTCATTTAAATTGAAGTGTTTTGACTTCAAAGTTAAAGATCCATGGCTAGTATGTTAGCTCCAGGTTTGGTTGAAGGACAAAGCAACACCAGACCGCCTTATTTTGATGGAAATGAATACAACATATGGAAAAACAAGATGAAAGCATCCCTAAGATCGAAAGATCCTCTGGAATGGGATGTGGTAGACAAAGGAATCATTCCCAAAGCTACAACAGTCTCAGAAAGAGGAAAAGACGTTGCAGAGGCCAGCGAGATGACTCAAAAAGAGATAACTAAGAGACAAGCCCTTGATGCAAAAGCAATTTATTCCTTATATTGTGCATTATCTCCTACTGAATATAACATAATATCTTCTTGTGAAACAGCTAAAGAAGTCTAGGATAGGCTGCACATTACCTATGAAGGAATAGATCGAGTGAAAGAAGCCAGAACTAATATTCTGCTCGGTCAATATGAAGCCTTCAAGATGAAGCTAGGAGAATCTATCACTGACATGTTTATTCGTTTTACAGAAATTGTGAATGGTCTTGAATATCAAGGTCAACCAATCTTAGGACCTATGAAAGTTAACAAACTGTTGCGTGGACTTTCCAAAGATTGGAATCACGTAAAGACGTCAATAAGGGAAACTCAAAGAATCATGCCACTCTCTGTTGACAAATTGGTTGGGACACTTCAATCCTATGAAGTGGAGCAAATTAATGAAGAAAAAGATCCCAAAGGTAAAAAGTCTATTGCTTTAAAAACTAATGATGATTCTGATGTTACAGATTCTGAAGACGATATGGATGATGAAGAACTTGCCCTCGTGATTAGAAGGTTCAGAAAGCTAAACAGAAAGGGAAGAAAATTCAATTGGAAGAAACAAAGTTCTCAAAAGCTTTAAAATAAATCAGCTGAGGATGACGAATCAAATAAAGATGTGATTTATTTTGAATGCAAGAAAAATGGACACATCAGACCCAACTGTCCCTTGCTAAAGAGAAAGAAAGGAAAAGCTGAAAAATACAAAAAGGCACTCAAAGCAGAAACTTGGAGTGATACCGAATGCGAAGAAAGTGATGATGATTATGCTAATATCCGTTTAATAGCAAAATCAGAATCAAATTCAGACTCTGAGACAGATTCGACTTACGATTGAAATCGAGGTAAGTAACATAAAAATTCCTACTAAAGTCTCTAAATATATTGATGAATTGTGTCTTAGTCTCAAAACCTCTCTTAAGAGAATTTCCGAAGTAAAAAGGAAAAATTATGCACTAAGGCAATGGGAGTTTGTTTGGAAAGAAAAGTTTGAAAATTTAGATAAAAATTTTAGTGCTTTGAAAGAAAATGCAGACTCTCTTTCAAAAGAAAATACTTTTTTAAAAACTGATATTTCAAATATCTCAAAAAGGTTTTCTATAGGGTCTGAAAAATTAGAAAAGATTCTTTCAGCACAAAGACCTTACTTTAACAAATAAGGTTTGGGAATGACTTCTGAAACCATTCCTCTAATCGATTTTCCAAAAGTAAAAGAAAGAATCAAACAAAGACCTACAAAAGAATTTTATATAAATCATTTTCAAAAATTCTTTGTAAAACCTGTTGGCCGTAGTGCTCTTAAATGTTCTAAGTGCAACAGCTCAAAACACTTTGAGAAAGAATGTCTAATGGTTTGGAGGCCTGTCAAGAAAGATTGGGCAAAGACCGTATATTGCACTAACTCTATTGGACCCAAGAAAGTGTGGGTACCAAAGAAAGCTTGAGTTCTTTTTTTTTTAATGCAAGTCACTATCAAGAAAAAGATCAAATGGTACTTAGATAGTGGATGTTCAAGACATATGACAGGAGATTCAAGATGTTTCATAAAGTTTGAGCAAGTGAATGGTGGAAAAGTATCTTTTGGTGGAAACAGCAAAGGAAAAATTGTTGGTTGTGGAACAGTAAAAATTGGAAGTCTCACAATAAACAACGTTTCCTTAGTAGAAGGACTCAATTACAACTTGTTGAGCATTAGTCAACTCTACGACATAGGCTTCAGAATTAACTTTCAAGAAGGAATATGTTCAGGAACCAGTAAAGACTTCACTCAGACTTTCACGGGACAAAGACATGGGAATATTTATCTTTTGGATATCAATCCAGAAAAATCTCAATGTCTAATCTCAATTCAAGAAGAAGCAAATCTCTGGCATCAGAAACTTGGTCATATCAATATGAAGCAAATTGCCAAGATTTCCTCAAAGAAGCTTGTTCGTGGACTACCCAACCTGACTTATCAAAAGTCTGAGTTATGCACACCATGTGTGTTGAGAAAACAGGTTAGAAGTTCTTTTAAATCAATAAATCAAGTTTCAACTAATCATGTATTGCAGCTCCTACATATGGATCTCTTTGAACCAACAAGAACTCAAAGCATCGGTGGAAAGAAATATTGTCTAATAATTATGGATGATTATTCACGATTCACTTGGGTATACTTTCTTTCAAGCAAGTCTGAAACTTTCTCTTATTTTGAAAAGTTTGCAAAGAAAGTACAGAATGAGAAAGGGTATGTTATTTCAAGCATACGGACAGACCATGGAGGTGAGTTTGAAAATCAAGACTTTGCTAAATTCTGTGATGAATCTGTTTTTCAGCATATGTTCTCTTCTCCATACACTCCCAAATAAAATGGAGTTGTGAAAAGGAAGAATAGATCATTGCAAGAAATGGCTATAACACTTTTAATTGAAAGCAGCATTTCTTCTCGTTTTTGGGCTGAAGCTGTTTCTACATCATGTTATGTTATTAATAGAGTTTTCCTAAGGTCAATTCTGGAGAAAACTCCCTATGAGTTGTTCAAAGGAAAGAAGCCAATCGTTTCCTATTTTCATGTGTTTGGTTGTAAATGTTTTATATTGAAAAATGCAAATGATCGAGTTGGCAAGTTTGAAAAAAAATCAAACGAAGGAATCTTCCTTGTATATTCAACCATCAGCAAAACTTACAGAGTATACAACAAGAAGACTCGGACTGTGGAAGAATCGATGAATGTCAAATTTCAAGATCAATCAATTCAGACTCAATCTGAAGAATCCGAACCTGCTCCAGACTCTACAAAGTCTACTTCCCTTGAAGCAGCTCAGACTTCAGAAGAACATCAACGAACGAATATTGAAGAATCAAATAAAGAAGAAGTTCAGCAAGCTGTCATATCAACCAGCAACTGGAAGCACAAGTCTAGTCATCCTAAAGAACTCATTATTGGTAACATTAATGAAGGGATTCGTACAAGATCCAAAAGGCACGAAGAGTCTAGCGTTGTGGCTCTTATTTCTGAAATGGAACCCAAAAGCATAGAAGAAGTTTTAACTGATGAAAGCTGGATTGAAGCTATGCAAGAAGAGCTCAGACAGTTTAGAATCAATGACGTTTGGGAATTGACTCCTAAACCAAAAGGTAAATCTGTGATAGGAGCTAAATGGGTTTTCAGGAACAAAATGGACGAGAAAGGAAAGGTTATAAGAAACAAAGCAAGACTCGTGGCCAAAGGATATACGCAAGAAGAATGAATTGATTATGATGAGACTTATGCACCAGTAGCAAGGTTAGAAGCAATTAGACTATAACTTGCTTTTGCTTATTATAAGAATTTCAGGTTATTCCAAATGGACGTCAAAAGTGCATTTCTGAATGAATTTATCCAAGAAGAAGTCTATGTGGAACAACCTCCCGGCTTTGAAGACCCAAGGAAACCAGACTCTATTTTCAGACTGAAAAAGGCGCTATATGGATTGAAACAAGCTCCTCGAGCTTGGTATAACAGGTTAAGTAAATTTCTAATTCAAAATGGCTTTGTCAAAGGAAAGGTGGATAATACTTTGTTTATTAAAAAGGGAGATAAAAACTTTCTACTTGTTCAAATCTACGTTGATGATATTATTTTTGGATCACCTAACGAAAATCTGTGCAAGAAATTCTCTAAGTTTATGCAGGATGAATTCGAGATGATCATGATGGGTGAACTATCCTTCTTTCTTGGACTACAAGTTAAACAACTAAAGGAAGGAATCTTCATCCACCAAGAAAAATATGCCAAAGAACTTGTCAAAAAGTATGGTTTGGAGAATTGCAAAAAGACTGATATACCAATGTCAAGTTCTTCGAAGCTAGACAAAGATGAAGGAGGAAAGAAAGTCGACCAAAAGCTGTACAGGAGTATTATTGGTTCACTTCTTTATCTTACTACTTCTAGACCTGACATTTTGTTCAGTGTTTGCATTTGTGCCAGATTTCAATCAGATCCTAAAGAATCTCATCTAAGTGTTGCGAAACGCATCATCAAATACGTTGCCACATCATCTAAATTAGGTCTGTGGTATCCTAGAGAATGAGACTTTACTCTCCTTGGATATTCAGACGCAGATCTAGCAGGATGCAGAGTTGATAGAAAGAGTACTTCCGGAACTTGTCAATTACTTGGAAACAGGACAATATCTTTGTTTTCGAGGAAGCAAAGTACAGTAGCTCTTTCAACAGCAGAAGCAGAATATGTGGCTCTTGGAAGTTGTTATTCTCAAATCTTATGGATAAAACAACAACTAAGAGACTTTGGAATCGAAGACTCATGCACTGAGATCAAATGTGACAATACCAGCGCAATTAATCTCACCAAGAATCCAATTCTTCATTCAAGAGCAAAGCATATAGAGATTCGATATCATTTTATTAGAGACCACGTTCAAAATGGAGAAGTCTCAATTCAATTCATCGAATCAAAGAATCAACTGGCGGATATTTTCACAAAGCCACTGGAGAAAAGTTTATTTGAATCTATTTGATCCAGACTTAATATCCTAAAGTCTGAAGAAGCTCAGACTCAGGGATAAAAGTCTAAAGATGCTCAAAAGTTCAAGGATCAAGACTGTAAGTTATTTCAGTTCCAGCAATTTATTTTCGGATAAAATCTCGAAAAGGTACGATTGTTTATTAATTAGTAATTGATTGATATTATCTTCCCAAGTCCTTTGAAATTATGGAAATTATTATTTTCGAAAAAGAAGTTATCTTTTTGAAATGACAGTTATCCATTTTTTCAAAAAGGCAGTTTATTTTTTAAAAGGAATTTCTCTTCCAACGATTCGTATACCTCGTTTCGCTTTCTTTATATACTGTTCGTCTTCTTCACGAACCCTAAAGGCAAAGATCTTCACTTTTTACTTTCTCTCTCGAGTTTAATCGTTAAAGTTTTCATCTTTCTCGCGAATCGAGTTTGGAAACTCTCTCAAAGACCGTGACAATGTCGTCCCAAAGAAAGTCTTCGAGGATTGCAAGCAGGGGACCACGGCATGTGCATAAGGATCTTACACATTTTAACCTTACTGAGGAAGAAGATCTTTCAGAGCAACAACAGAGTCCACAACATTCTCAACCGCGTCAAGCTAGTCCTTAGGCTGTTCAACAACATCAAGAGGAGGAAATTTTGGAGGATGTCGATCCTGTAAGAACCCTTAAACCTGTCTTTTCTTTCAAGCTATACTCTGCCCTAAAGGATGGAGGTTCTCCGATGACCTTCATTGACGAATTTTTGAAAGAAATGAAACCCATTTTTTACAAATAATGGAACGTTTGGGGATTGCTCCTGCCGGGTCGGCCGAAAAGGCCTTCGCAAATTTCCCTAGTGATCCACGTTTTGGGGGTCCTAATCAGTTTGATGGAACGAATGATGATGAAAAGATGTTTACTAATTTCAAGCCTAGAATGGGTATTGCAGCGGAGATTCGAGGAAGAAGGGTAGATTTGTTTCGTTCTGAGGAACATAATCGTTTATACTCTAAGTTGCTGAAGCGTGGGGTGATGAATCCAAGAAGTGTAGATTTTGATTTTCTAGACTCCCGAATGTGAAGTCAGGGAGAAATTCATGTTACTTCAACTCGAAAAGATTTTGCACCGAGACAAGGTTGCCCATCCAGAACTTACTGCATATTTCTATTCCAATCTAAGCTTCCTGGACGCAAATAGATTCTCTTTTAGTGTTAGAGATCAAGACTATGTGGTGGATATGGACACTCTGGCTAATGTAATTGGAGTAGAGAGAGGGATGTTTCGACCGATAAGTGTGTCTATTGGTCGTGCGACTGTGGAACTTGTTGGAGACAGGATGGCGGAAGGTCGAATTTCGTACTCGAGAATGAATGCCTCAAATATCTTGCTGCATAAGATTATGATTAATTGTCTTAGACCCAAGTCCACATCCAAGACTAATGTCTCCAACTTAGAAGCAAAGTTGATGTATGCTATCAACTATGATGAAAAGTTCTCTTTGCCGCACACTATCATGTTTCACATGTACAGATCAATGGTCAAGGACTAGGGACAGCTTCCTTATTCAGCTCTTATTACTCGTTTATTCAGACACTTCAATATTCAGCCTCCTAAGATTTTGTGCACTCGCACCTGTGATCAAATGATGATAGGACTGAAGATGGTCTTAAAAATGCATCTGAAAGAACTGAGCAAGTCTTTAGAGCGTTTTAAGGGGAAAACCCCGGTCAAGACTCGACAAGACACTGTGGCTGCAAAGCGAAAAGGCAAGGAACCTATGTCAGCTCCTTCAAGAAAAAAGAAAACACTCATCTTGCAGGATGAAGGAGATGAGGAAGATATCACCATTGCCTTAAGGAACCTACAGCAGCCTGTTGTTGAGACAGAGGAAAGAGAGAATCTAGAAAGAGAAGAAGCTGAGAAAAGAAGTGAAGAGAGGGAATCAATGAGGAAAGAAGCAGAGGAAGAAGTCGACGAACCAAGAGGAGAAAAGGGTCATCATGTCGTTGAAGAGGAAACAGAGCATGAAGAGTACTTCTCTCCAGCCGAAGGCACTGATACAGAGGGAACTATTGAGAAAAGAGGTACATCTTCACTTGCTTTTACCAGTGATGGCATTAGTCGTTCTCCTGCAGACCCAGAAGATGTATATGCTTCTTAATTCCCTGAAGAAGATGTTGAGGTCTCATTTCCAAGTCTGGGTGCTCATGCTGAAATCCCATCATCTGCAAATACTCCACAAACTGATCATGCTGAAGCAAGCACTCAAACTGACAACTCTGCAGATTTTAATAGAAGACATTTTCACCACTGAAGAAAATATATCATTAAAATCAATACCCTTTCTTCGACCAAATCCCTTAACAAGCAATCGACCTTTGTATCGTGGTTGTGAAGTCTGTTTATCTTATTTCAATATTTACACTCACTTACTCTCCAAAGCTCTTTTGCTTTTAAGCAACTTTACCAATTTAAAAGTATGATTATCATAAAGTGACTGCATTTCATTCTGCATAGTATCAAGCCATCTGCTTTTGCACTCATCTTCTATTACTTCTGCATAACACTCTGGTTCATCTGCATTAGTCAATAATACATACTTATTATTAAAATATCCACAAGTGGAGCCTACTCACTGGTGCTGCCGCCATACTCGGTGGCATTGTGGCCACCGTCGTCGTGAGAAAGGTCGTTGCCAATTACGTCTTCGTCAAACACGTGTATTCAAATCTGTCTCCTCCTCCATTTCACTCTCCCTCCCTCTCTGTTCGATTTCCTATAGGCTTCTGCTTGTTTCATGAGCTTTCCTTCTGCTTTCGACTTGCCCTTGCTACAAATTCTGGGTTTTTCACTTGATATATTTTTCGGCGGATTGCATGTGTAGGTTGCATCAAATTCGGAACAATGATTGGATTATGTTAGATTTCTGGGCTTTTTGGAGAAACCCAAATAACCTAATCCGGATTGGGATCACAGCAGTTCCCCGGTCCACCGCAATCTGATAATTATGGAGACAAAAGCCCCCGGCCACCCGGGCTACCTCGACAAATTTGCATTCTTTGGGAGGCTCGAGCCCATGCCCACTCTTGTAGGGTGCAGTCCGGTGCTACTCCGATTGCCGGGTTTGCTGTGTTGGATGGAGTCATTCGTGGACCGTCATATAAAGCTGAGTTGCGCTACAAATTGGTTTAGCTGCGGGCCGAGTAGCAGCATTGATGCCGCAACAGGTCCGTCATGGGCTGTAATTCGATTTGAATCTTCAGCAATTTCCTCACTTCCAGCTGCGGGCAATAACAACTCACCCCTCTTGTTGCATCGGCTATGCAGGCTCGCCACTGTAAACCCTGCTTAAGATATGGCGCCGCATCGTACAAGCTAGAGTACCGAAGGGATCTTGTTCGTCATGTCGTAGTGAAGTATATATATACATCACCAATGGTATGATAAATCAAATCGGAGGACTGACTTTTCGAATGTTTATCATATCATAAGGTAAATCCATCGGAACATACAGAACACAAATGCTTCTATCCTCCAGAATCTTTCTCCAAGCACGTTTGTATAGGTGGGATCATCTGTTTGTGAGAGATTCTGGGCTGTACAAAATAGATATTTGAGATCTACGATGTGTGGAATTTGCTTAAGACCCAAAGGGTAAGGGCCTCGACCATTTGGCTCGTCCTTCGCTCCAGCTACAATAAATTTTCCATACCGTTGAATTAGTTTCCTTTCTTGTCACCTCTCATACCGTTGAATGGACAATTTTTCATCATAAGTTTATTCATTTATTAGCTTATTAAACAATAGTTATGATCTTCGACCAAAAAAAAAAAAAAAAAAAAAAACATAAATGTTATGATCTTTTGATAAAAAAAAAATAATAATAATAGTTACGGTAGTGAGAAGTTATGATAACGAGTGCTGCTACGTGTACTAAGAATTTACTAAGAAAATTTTACTAATGTCATTGAGTATGTGTTTAATGAGTAATACACAAAGAAACAAGGAAAGAAAACACAAATTGATCAAGATTAGAAAAGTTTTCTTTTTAGCGTGTCTTTGTTACACAAAAAATGAATGATTTGAAAAATATTTTCCCAAAAATAACCACTTGTATTGCTTATAAAAATGAATGAACAAAAAATATTTTCATCGTCCATAAAAATGTTTAGACATACATTGTTGTCGCTAATGAGAATATTTTTATTTTGCTAATTATTTCAAGCAATATAGATGATTATTTCTAGGAAAAAAATTCAAATCATTGATTTTTTATGAAACAAACAGAGTTTTTACTTCCCATTTCTACCAAATTTAAGGAAACTAAATGACTTTCCAAGCTTCACTTTATTTTATTAGTAGAATTAAAGGTGGACTAAGTATGATTAACTCGCATCGAATGTATCTTCTGTACACATCTAGTATAATTGGGAAAAACTGTCTAAATCATTAGGACAGAGGACGCCCATGCACGAGGATAATTATTGAAATTAGTCCACTCGTTCTTAATATTAACTTTACCTTCTTCATAGAGATACGCTTGTACTGAAAATTTATCTGTCACATCTGGGCTATAAGTTATCTTAATAAAATTTCTAATTGAGATGAGAAAAATATCTGATATTGTGACGACCCGAGCGGCGGTGCGCGGGGAGGAGGGATGGCGGTGCGTCCGCGCCTCGGTCCCTGGACGTGCGCAAGGAAGAGATCCCTCTCCCTCTTGTCCCACATCACTTAGGGGGGGAGTCCTGGGAGCCTTTATAAGGCTTGGGTCCCTTAATATGTGTGACGCGTTTTAAAGCCGTGAGGACTTAATGTCCAAAGCGGACAATATCACACAGTGGGACCCGGGTTGTTACAAATGGTATCAGAGCCGACTCCCGCAGCGTGTGGGGCCACAGCGAGGACCCCCTTCTGTTAAGGGGGGGAGAGTGTGACGACCCGAGCGGCGGTGCGCGGGGAGGAGGGATGGCGGTGCGTCCGCGCCTCGGTCCCCGAACGTGCGCAAGGAAGAGATCCCTCTCCCTCTTGTCCCACATCGCTTAGGGGGGGAGTCCTGGGAGCCTTTATAAGGCTTGGGTCCCTTAATATGTGTGACGCGTTTTAAAGCATTGAGGACTTAGTGTCCAAAGCGGACAATATCACACGGTGGGACCCGGGTTGTTACAGATATAATTGCTGACGTACGGATAACTCAAATAAATATTCTTGAAGGCTTTGGATTGTCGAAGTTTCTTGACTTAGAAGGCGTGTACAAGCCCGTGCTTCCTGAGTCGATGCGTAATATGCTGCTTCTACGGTTCCTGGGCTTGAGGTCTTGCATTGGATAACTACCATGCTTGGAAACTTCGGATTTGAAGCACACTAATGTCACCCCTATCCCCAGTTCCATTTGGAAGGCGAAGAACCTCCGGCATTTCTACATAAACGAGGTACACATTGACGCGTTCGTCCATAAGCCATCGAAAGGGTTTCTGACCAACTTCCATACAGAGAGGGCTCTACGTAGGTGACAAAAAGGCCTTGGTCAACAGACTAGATCAATTAGTGAACCTCCGGAAACTGGGACTCGCATACCACACAAACTCTTTGAAAGCAGTAGCTAAGTGGATCAAGCAGCTGCCTAATCTTCAATCATTGAAGCTGAGATCGATAGACGAGTTTAATAAACCATCAAATCTCCAGGTGTATCTATGGCTCAACATTGCAACCTATGCAACTTCTATTAGCTTGGTTCGTTGCCTATCCCTGCCAGCCAGCTCTCCAGAGTGCTCCAATAATACCTCAGAAAACTCGCATTGTCCATGTTAAAACTGGTGGAAGATCCAGTGCCAGTGCTGGGGCAGCTGCAAGACCTGAGCATCCTTAGGCTTTTTGATGATTCGTATGTGGGACCTCCAATGACATGTGTCAGCGGCGGATTCCATAAGTTATGCGTATTGAAACTGTGGATGCTTGACAAACTTGAGCACTGGACCGTGCAGCACCGGGCTATGCCTCTCCTTCAAGAACTAGAAATCAGGCGATGTAACTGATTGGAGAGTTGAGATGGACTTCAGCATTTGTATAGAAAGTCAGGAGGAGCAGTGGGAATGACATGTTTTTCGAAGTGAATAATTGGAAATTCTCTCATTATCAGCTAAAATTCCCTAACTTCAACTTTCAAATTGCCCAAGCACGACTCGACGTTAGGAAATTCTTAGTCATCGTGTACATTTCTGTTCTTGGAGGTCTGCATTTTGCCCCCTCTCAAGCCAAATGTAGATTCAAGAATCAGTTAGGAGCATAAAGGGTGCACCTTTAAGGATCATGTTCTATCGAATCATCAAGCTATACTCCAACCGATCTTCACGTGCAGGGTAGATGAATCATTAAGGACTCAAGTGTTCAAGATGAAACCTAGTCCGCAGATACAAATGTCCATCTTTTGGCAGAAAAGCATGCTATATGAGGCCAAAAAGCAAGTTTTCAGAGCCGTTCACTTTCAGGATGTGGTCCTATCTTATGAAGACTCTTCCTGCCTGAGGAGATGTGTGAGAGTGGCAAGAGCCTTGTCTTAGTGCCAAGTGAGTTGAGTGTGCCTCGGCGAGTTTGAGAATCGAGTTTGCTTGTGATCTGTATAGAGTGAACTCAATTAAGAGTGTGTCATGTACTTGAGATTATTATTGTAATAAATTTTTAGTTACTAATCTACAAAAATCATCCATCAAGATATTGAGTCTTAGCATGACGGCAACTTTTTGAAATGTTATCACCAATGTTTAATATTCAAGCCATGACCAAAACTCAAGTGTGAAACAAAAAGGAAAATCGGAGGGCAGTCCACAAGGGGAAGGAATATATACATCTGGTTCTCTGCGTTGCTGCTGATCGATATTGCAATCACGATCTGAGCTTCTCTTTTTTCTCAAGTTTAAATTTTCTATGCTAATTGTAAGTAGTAGGACAGAAATATTATTGATCATAAGTGTATTGCCACATGCAAATTAAGGAAATACAAAATCCAACACTAGCAGATGGGTTTTTGTACGGCAAAATTATAATCGTGGGTCAGCCTATAATTCTTCCACCACCTATCTTGACTTCAGCAAAATTATAGTCGTGTTGCTTTCACTTTAGCATCCTTTTGAGAAATTTATTGGTCTAATCAGCATTTAATAAAATGACCTCCTGGCATTAACCAGCACAGATCTGTTTACCTCTTGCATTATTGTTGCTCTTCAGACTCTTGACTTCTGCCTCCCAACAATGTTCCTTCCCGCATAGGTAAATTACGATGGCATCTGTTTCTTGGTTCAGGGTTTGCCAGTTCAGGCTTCGAACGTCAACTGCTGTCTCGTCTTTTCAGGAAATAAACCTCCACAGGTCCAAGTAAAGCTACATCAGTTGGTGGAAATCCATAGGAAGGTAGAGAAGGTAAGGTCACTGACTTTTTCCCTTTTTTTTTCCTCTGTTCAAGGTCAAGTAAGATGATGGATGAAAAAGGTTTGTGTCTCAGCTTGGCAAATACTTGAACTTGGAGGAGCTAAATCCAGTTGAATGATCCAAAACTTCTCGTCCTTTACGCATTTGCTTGTAATTTTCATCAGGTAGGAGCTTGCACTAATGGAGATAACAGAGGAGATAAAAACATCAAAGGATCTGTTTGACGTAAATTTGAGGAAAATCTGGAAGGAGTGGGAGCTGAGAGCCATGGTTCTGTTCACGCTTGGTGTCCAAATAGTGCTCCTCCTTCTGGGCAACAGAAGGAAGTCCAGCCCCAAGGTTTGGCTCAGAGTCCTTGTTTGGTGTGCCTATTTGACTTCAGACTACGTACCAACCGTTGCTCTCGGTGTCCTCTCCAGCAAGCTAGGAGAGGCGAGTAAAAAGTCTAGCCCACCTGATGATAACAGCAAGCTAGTTGCTTTGTGGGCACCATTGCTTCTGCTTCTCCTGGGCGGCCCTGACACAATCACTGCTTATTCCTTGGAAGACAATGCACTTTGGCTCAGACATCTTCTTGGCCTAGGTGTTCAAGCAGGAGCAACAGCTTATGTTCTGTTCATGGCCTGGACAAGCTCTTCTCTGTCGGTTTTGTCACTTGTGATGATCTTGGTTGGGCTAATCAAGTATGGTGAGAGGACATGGGTCCAGTGGCTGGCAAGCAAGGATAAGCTCAGAGAATCTATGCTCGCCCCACCTGACCCCAGCCCTAACTACCCTAGATTCATGGCGGAGTATAGCCTAAAGCAGGCTGAGGGGTACCATGTCACCCCTGATGAAGTGATTGAAGTTCAAGTCCCTGGCGTTCTGTCAAATATTGTTGATGCCCAGGACACCCAACGAGGAACTACTGTCCAACTTACAGTTGAGGCCTATAAATTGCTTCAAATATTTAAGCGTCTCTTCATCGATCTGATACTAAGTTACGATGACCGGGACTTGAGCCGGTCCAAATTCACGAGTATCTCATGGGAAGAAGCTTTTCAACTGATAGAGATCGAACTTGGGTTCATGTATGATATGCTCTACACGAAGGCCATGCTGTTGAATAGTGTTTGGGGATTCGGACGCCGATTTATTACTTTCTCCCTCACTCTCCTTGTGCTTGCATTCTTTTCTCTCGCTCGGAAGTACCCCAAATCCTCAACAGTCGACCTTTATATAACTTATGCATTGCTGGCCGTCATCATTATTTTCGAAATTTACTCCATCTTGATACTTCTGTCCTCGGACTGGACAGACGTGTGGTTGAGTGAGTATAAAAAGAGCCATGCCCTTCACCGTGCTGTGACTTGTGTCCAGTTGCCCAAACAGCCTCGGTGGTCAAATTCCATTGATCAGTTCAGCTTGCTAGAGTTCTGCATCAATGAAAATCCCTTAATCTGCCATGGAATTCTCAAGCGCTTAAACATCAATGAGAAGCTGGATAAGTATCACTACACGGCCTTTGAAAAAGTACTGCCCGAGCTTAAAAAAATGATCTTTGAACGCGTGAAGGTGAAGTATGATGATCGCATGAAGATGAAGTCTGATAAGCTTGAAATGCCCACGGATCCAGGCCAAATTGGCACAGTACTCGATGGTTATGAACATAAAGATGAAATTTGGAGCACCGAGGCGGAGTTCGACCAAATTATCCTCACTTGGCACATTGCGACCGAACTTTGCTACTACTCGGACAATGTAAGAGAGTTCACCGAGTACAGACTAAGCAAGCTCCTGTCACGGTACATGTTTTATCTCCTAGTCAGGTACCCTTCCATGTTGCCTAACGGAATCGGGCAGATCAGGATCCGGGACACATTTGCCGAGGCCATAAAGTTCTTCGAAGAGCAAGCCCATTCCAATCCCAAACATGGAGAGAGCCACGGTGCCTCCAGCAATGAGGTGGTCCGCAGAAGCCGGAGAGCTCTTAAATCAGCTTGCGATATGTTACTAAAAGTGAACACCGAGGTTCCTCCAACTAAGGTTAAGGGTGGTAGGAGCAAATCGGTGTTGTTTGACGGATGCCAGCTCGCGACGGCGCTAAATAAAGTGGAGAGAACAAAGAAGTGGGAAATGATCGGGCATCTTTGGGTGGAGGTATTGTTGTTCGCAGCAAGCCAAAGTAGAGGGGATTGCCACGCTGATCAGCTGAGGAGAGGAGGAGAGCTTCTCACTCATGTTTGGCTCCTGCTCGCGCATTTTGGGCTGACCGATCACTTCAAGATGACCCAAGGCCATGCAATAGCAAAGCTTATATTAAGATAGGAATCTTAGGGAGATCAGTATGCATCTTCTGATGTTGTGTGTTTACTTTTGAATGGAGTGTTGCATCACTTTGAGTGACCAAATCATCTTTGTAGTATATTCTGGGGAGGCCTAATCCCGTTTAAAACCTGCATAAGTTTTCCTTAAGTTTTGGTCTACTGCCTCTTGAGGTATCTCATTTTTTGTCAAGTCAATTCGGAACAGTTTGGAATCTGATGCGGGGTTACTTGAAGAATGCCGGTTTCCTACGAGTAATTTGTTAAAAAAAGTCTTTTAGGCAACAAAAAGCTTCCAACTTTTGCGCTAGGCAGAAGTTTAACGTGCCCAAATCTTCATAATTCTCTCCCGAAAACTTGAATTCTCAGAAAACTTTATCTCACGATGTACATTCTCTTGCTTATAAATGGCACTTTTTCCTACTTCATAATGAAAAGAATGCCTTATCGACCAAAAAAAAAACATGATGCACATTACATGCGAAACAAACATATGAATAATCCCTCCCAACTATTTTAAAAATTTAAATGATTAGATGAATGCATGATTTTTAATATTTAAACACTTTAACACTCCTTCTTTATGAAAATAGCCTAGATTTTGGCCTAAGATTAAAGAGTGTAAATAAGAACCTAAAAAATCTGAACTTGGAATCTCCTGTTGTGCTGACTAAACTCTCTAAGTTTAAGTTGTTGAATAAAAATTGCGGTTTTTAATATTTAGATACGAGAACATATATTGCCACATCTCATAATAACAAAAGATACAACTACGATCACGACGAGAAAAGTACAAATGGTAAGAAGTGTAGCATTTGAACTCTTGATCATCACTGTCATGTGTATCAGAAAACCTCTTTTCTTTTTTAAAAAGAAGAGTTTTGAGGAATGGGATTCCTTTGACGGTTGCAATGATCATTAAATAGACGAGCCATTTCAACTCTTGTTATCTCTTTTCTTCCAATTTTCTGGTAGAATTGTACCCAAAAGCAACAGAATTTTCCATTACATTCTTTTTGATTGAGCTAATTACATACAGTGACTCCATATCAGTTCTTTTTTTTTCCCCTCTTCTTGTCAGCCAAATTGATTCAGGTCACCATTCCAATTAGACAAAGAAGTCCTCTTCATCAAGGACACTAAGGGTGAAATAGTTATGTATGAATCTTGCAACCTATCTTAATGGTGGATGAAATAGTGAGTGGGGGTGAGTTACATATCATGAATTAACATATTTTACATTGAAATTTCAAAACAAACAATTAAGACAGAGAGAGCAATAGATTGTGTAAATCGTATTATAGGTTAAGATAGAACACTTCTTATGAATCAATTTATTGTCTTTGTTTAAATTTCACGGTCAACATGAATCATAGGTTGAGAATAACATAATTATACAAGAGATCGAATTGAATTGAAAGCTTGAATTTACTAATTAAGATCTTAGAATAATTTCAAAAATCATGGAAATTTTATCTTCTTACCTCAGTGAACACGTTGGTGGAATTTGCAGAAAAGCTGCTTTAGTGAAAGGGAAAACGACAAATAGCCTGAAGTTTAGCTCTGAATTGGCCCCGCCAACATGAATCACGTTTCTCGTAAAAGCGAACCTCGGAATCCGGGCCGACCAAATTATCAAAGCTCGCAGACATGTGAATTGGCCCCTGCAAGTCGTTGCTTTGCTTTTCAGGTCAAGGTCAATGCCAGGCTTGCACAGACGGTTCTTTCAAGGACTCTTCAGTAAAGAGGGGGAGATAATGAACGTGTCAGGCCCACATTTTGGAATCCAGACGCTGCTTTTTTCAATTGCATCCGATGGCTGGACAGGGGGTGGCGCTCGGTACATCCTTGTCTCAAACTAAAGGAGCAAAGAAAGTTGCTCTTCTTTAGAGAATTAAAATCAAGAGCAATAGTAATTGAAATCCTACTTTAATTTTTCTAATGTTATTTGGTTGAAATCCGGTATGGCTGGTAAAAATAAAAAAAAATCAATGGATCTTTTCAAGATTTCTTAACTACTACTACATAGTATGTCTAGATTAATAAAAATAATATATTTAAGTATTGAGCTAATAATTACTGTTATTATTAGTGGGATAACATTATTTTTATAATTAATACAAAAAATAGTGAAAAAAGCTATCTCGTGAGGTGATTATAAAATTTCATTCTATTCACTCTGCTATTTGTATGTTAGATGTTATTGTTCCAACATAATATTGAAGCTATAAGAGGCTTTATCCAACAGAACCTTCTCTGCTAGCCAAAAAAAAAAAAAAGATCTCATCTTTTTTCCGTGGTTGTACTCTATAAAAATCTCTTCTTGAGAAAATACTTTCATATAGGAATCAAGTATGGTACCATATTTGATACTGTAGTTGGATATGGGGGTTTTGTATCATTTCTTATACATTTCATAATTACCCTTCAAAATAAAGTTAAAAAATCAAGCCACCTAATGGATATCTTATGGCTACCAACCACATCCATAAGTAACCATTGAAGTTCTCCTAGATTGGTTCTTTCTTTTCTCTTTAGATATAACCACTTACAATTATAGTGCATTCAATAGTAGTAACGAGAGACAATAACATGATTAAATGAAATTTCATCAAAGTTTCATCCTATATGCTATGGACCATCTCTCCAAATAACATATCATAATGAATTCCATTAAAGCAAATAATAGCATGGATAACAACAGGAGTTAATGGTAGCTGCATTGACCAAGAAGAATAAAATTCAAGACAGATATGTCATCCCAATATATAGGCTCTTCCCTCAGTCATTATAATAGAACTGCATTTTAGTCTTCAAACCTCATCAAAATGGGCATTAAAGACTCAAAGGTCTTAGTATTAGTTTTAGTTCTTTCATCCGTATGACTCACGGTGGCGAGTGGAGAGTATACTTACTTCACTAAGAAACTAAGAAGCAATGTATCACCTTAGCAAAGATTATTTCTATCTTTCAAGTAACATTAGGCCTAGAGAACAGAAAAGTTGGTAGAGAATATGAAGAATTTTAAGGGATAGTTTACTGTGATTTGGTTAAAACAATTCCTTGCCCTTTATAAATGAAGGCAAAAGCATTACAGGAATTACGTAAGGCCTTAAGTGGACAATACTTATGACCGTTTTTCAATAGTAGATCCTAAGAATAGATTCCATTTTACAAGTTTGATAGTTATAAAGTGACACTAGCACAATACGGTGGGAAGATTTTTACATATTATTGAAAATCATAAAGCACGCATATTAACAATCTGGTAAGATTATGTCGCTTTTTGACTAGTTCATGTTATATCTTCATATTAGGGTGCACGTCTAATTAAAGTCCTTGTCTGAGCCCTTGTTCTCAAGACACATATTATGTAGATAAGTTTCTTCACATGCCTAAAGTCCCAAGGATCTCGAGAGAAATAAATTATTTATGGTTGATTACGCTTGTACTCTTTTAGAAACTTGAAGATTAGTCTTTGGTGGCCTAATGTGCTTTGAAAAATCCCACGGCATTTCTTCTTCCATATGCACCGAGGAAGAGGAATTTTGGAGTAGTTCAATTTCTTTCACAAAGGATGCGTTGGACTTCTCTATATTCTCCACTAATTTCCCAAAAACTGCACCAGAGGACTAGTACAAATTTGCCACAAGACATGGACAGCCTATTGACTTGCTGGTCCTCTAGTGAACAATTTCCAATCTCTGTGAAAGAAAATGGTAGTGTGATCTTAAGGAATCGGACTCTGCATTGTAGTTCTGTGGAGAGCACATATTGCCAATACAATAAAGAATAAAACCACTTTAATACTCGGGAAAGTGCTCGAGGTGATAATTTCTGGAATCCTTCATTTAGAAAAGTAGTGGTGATGTGGTAGAGAATGGCTGTGTGAAACTCGTTTCCAATGATATGCTTATAAAACAAATACCAATAAGCAATCAACCACTCGAAGGAAATGGACAACTCACCAATAAAATTACCAACAAAAAAACATTGCAGAGGTTATCAACAAAGACCTTCATCAATCGGCAATGTTGACAGCCACCTATTATAGATTTTGCTAGGTGTTGGAACATGAAGACAAAGATGGATCAACACGAGTGCAAAAGATCATGTTTGTAACTACTTAACTGTAAAACATGTCTATGAAGTTATTTGTAGGTTCAAACTCGTAAGTAATTGCCAATGGTGGGTCATAAATACCTACATTGTAACCTTTGTAAGAGTCCCTTGATCATTCACGGAATATTTATTATCTTTTTTTGCAAATTTATCTTTATACTTTACTTTCTTGCAAATTATCTTTCCAACACTTTAAATTTCCAGTAGTTACATTAAAATTATTTAATTTCCTTTCCTATCCAAAATCAACAAAGTTTCCTTTCACAACTTTTATTATTCAATCCACCATGTCAAATATTAAAAGATTATTCGCTTTTTCAGTGAAATAGTAAAACACAAGAATAAATGTTGGTAAATCGATAAAGCAGTTGATAAACTTTAATGTATAAAAAATCTAGGTACTTTCTAAATCAACCAAGATAAACTATTGTTCATCAACTAAAAGTAATTGGTATCTTAATATGACGAATGTCGGTACCTCGATCAAATTAAGGTCTGTAATTTCAATAAAAATCAGTAACTTCAAAGGCATAGGTGAACTCTCCAACTAAATGCTCGTACATTATTTAAATAGTTGGTAATCTTGCAAGTATAAAGAAATGTTGATGGTTTTCAAAACAAAGCAAGATAAAATGTTGCTAAATTATTAAAATTAATTGGTATCTTTATATGATGAATGTTGGTACATAAGTCAAATTAAAGCTGGTAATTCCTAATAAAAGGTAGTAACATCCATGGTGTTGGTAAGCCACAAAAAAAATGTTGGTAGATTATTAAAATAGTAGGTAATCTTTTGAGTATGAATAGATGTTAATATTTGTCAAAACTTGTTAGTAACTCAAGCGTGACCAGTTTAATAAGTTATTTGTCACTTGTCCATTATCAGTGGGATTTAACATTGGAATAAGTGCTGCAGAAGTTCTAGAACTTGTCACGAAAATGCAATTGAGTCCTAAAACTTGCAAAATGTGCAATCAAGTCCTAAAACTTGTCAAATTATTTCAATCGAGTCCTAAAGTTAACACCATTA
Source organism: Eucalyptus guilfoylei (assembly GCA_016097605.1). Taxonomy (NCBI): domain Eukaryota; kingdom Viridiplantae; phylum Streptophyta; class Magnoliopsida; order Myrtales; family Myrtaceae; genus Eucalyptus; species Eucalyptus guilfoylei. Next base: position 49,267,509 of record CM027865.1, on the reverse strand, counting down.
GCCTTTTCCGTTAAAAATGCGACGTGGCATTTTAAATAATTTTTTTATTTTCCACGTGGTTTTTTTAATTAATTTTTATTCAATTTTTTTAAAAAAATAGATTTAAAAACTAAAAAGAAAAGAAAATTTATTTTTAAAATTGTTAAAAAAAAAAGATAAAGCAGCTCCTCCGCCACCGCCACATCATGCCGCTGCCGCCATCGATCGTCGGAGGGGCCGGCGACGGTTGCCGGCCTTGGGCAGGGGTGGCCGGCCCTCGCCGGCCCTAGGCGAGGGCCCGCGACCCTCTCCAAGCTCGGGTGAGGGTGCCTAGATCTGGGCACGCCAGCCCTTGCGGGGGGTCGGCGGCCGTCGCCTGCCCTGGGCGAGGCCTCGTCGGCCCTCACTCGGGGCCAGCGAGGCTCGCCAGATCTCGGCGAGCCTCACCGGCCCCGAGCGAGGGCCGACGAGGCTTCACCTAGGGCGGGCGACAGTCACCGGGCCCTCGTGAGGACCGGCGACAACTCGCCCAAGGCGGGTGACGGCCGCCGACCCCCTGCGAGGGTCAGCGTGCCCAGATCTGGGCACCCTCTCTCGAGCTTGGTGAGGGTCGCCGGCCCCTCCAGCGATCGGCGGCGACGGCGGCGGCGGCAGAGGGGAGGAGCTACTTTATCTACTTCTTTTTTAACAATTTTAAAAATAAATTTTCTTTTCTTTTTAGTTTTTAAATCTATTTTTAAAATTGAATAAAAAATAATTTAAAAAGCCATCTCGAAAAAAAGAAAAATTATTTAAAAGGCCAAATCAAGATCACGTCAGCATTTTCCGTAAAAAAAGGCTAACAGCATTAATTGTAGGACTCGATTGAAATAATTTGACAAGTTTTAGGACTTGATTGCACTTTTTTGCAAGTTTTAGGACTCAATTATATTTTCGTGACAAGTTTTAGGACTTCGCAAAGACTTATCCCTTTAACATTTACCAACGTTGTCGGTGATACACTAACGTGGAACTAAATTGCCTTTTGACTCCACAAAATGTCAAAGTTGTCTCAATGACTTAACATAATGTTGAAGTTTTTATTTATTTTTTTAAAGAAAGAAAAGAGGAAACTAGAGAGAAACAAACCAAATTGCAACATGACAACGTGAATCACGAGCACTCCTAGATAACTCATATGCATTGTACAATATTATGATGTGTCATTACAATCAACTATGAAAACATCGTCCTACATCGGAAAATTGTTATGACAAATCATCATGACCAAGTATAAAAACAATTGTAATAAATTGATTGTATGGTACACTAACGTACCTTATAAATTCAAGTGACGTAATTATTAAAGCGCTCAGGGCATTCAAATCGGACATACATATGACTTGGCCATCCAAATCTTGCTTTGCTTTTGAGGATGGTGTCAAGGCTTCTTTAGTAATGGGGAAGAGAGAATTTGCTGTCATAAGGCCCACTTCTTAGAAATTAAAGGCTACCGACCAAAAAAACAACTTTTAAAGCTGCTCTGGGGATGCTTGGACAATGATGGCACTGAACAATCTTCGTTCCCATCTATGGTCTCCGAAAAGTTGCTTTATTGTTGGGCGGAAAAAAGTTGGAAATCAGGTACATTGCTCCCAGAGGTTTTAGTTTGATCTTCTTTCATTTTCCAAGCTCAAGGAGATTTGTTCTTTTTTTTAGTCATTATTAGAATTCTGTCAGTTTGTCAATGTACTTGTTACTGTTCAACTTCAAAATTTTTCTCCCAAGAGGGGGGACGGAATTAAGGTTAATATATCTTATATTAAGTAAAGTTGGAAGGTGGGGGTCATTTTTTTAGATTAAGTAAACTTGAAAAACAAGAAATACAGTATATATAGTATATAGTCTCAACAAGATGATTGCATGTATCTTAATCAAGTATGGGGCGTGTAGATAAGAATATGATTAATAAGCCTAACATAGAATCGATATCCTTTTGAACCAACTTTCCTTCTATCCCTTTAGCGCAGAGAGCTTCCTCTAGAAACTCAGAGAAACAGATTGATAGGGAGGGAATTTACCTTTTCACATAATCAAAGGATTTTTTCTTTTGGCAAATTAACATGAGTATTTGAGCTTTGCAGCTCAACTTATGCTCATGGATACTCACGGATCGTTCATTCACATGTATCAGGTAAGACTCCACTCATAAAACACCGGGCATAGCTCCCAAAGTTAATATGAATGAATGACACTGTAATTTAAACACATGATCAATTTAATCCAAATCAAGTGGTTAACCACTTAGTTACCCATTTTAGGGTTGAATAAACCAAAAGTTTCAAGCTATCTTTTGTTAAAAAAACCCATAAACTCAAGAAAAACGAGAAATAACATGCCTCACAAGGTACAACGTGAGCAAGTGACAAGATTGTACACATATTTATTGGTACCCACGAGTCGCGCGGCTGTTTTTTCACTTTTGAACATAAGAAACGAATAGCCAAAGCCACCACACCTTCCAACTTCACTTTTTGGGTTGAAAAGCAACGCCTTTGACGACTAGCCCCTGTTTCCAATTATTACTGCATTCGGATATATGAAATGTGATTTCCCCAATATTTTCGGACGACGTCTCGAATTTGCCCATCAAAATGTTTTTCCACTCTCCTTGGGGCATATGCTGCAAACTCTCCATGCTTCCCAGACTCGACTTATCCGGTAAAGTAATGTTGATGTTCACAGGAACACCCCAACCCTGACTTGACTTAGTCATTGATGCCACCAACGAGACTTCATACATGGTCTTCGGAGAAAGCACGATCGTTCGGAACTTCCCACTGATTTCCAGCGAGCAAACACTTCTCAGTTCAGCTTCCTCTATATCCACACTGTGAAAATTGAAGTTCAATGTTTGGGGTTGGAATTTTGCAGAAGAGGAATCGCTAATGTGTGCATTCCCCCATCAAATTAGACGATGAAATGAAAGAAAAGACAAATAGCTACATGTGAGTTGCTTCAATAGATCGTGGCAGATCATATTTGCATATGAATGCACGCCAGATCGAAGATACAATTGTGTTGCAAGTGGAATAAAATAGTAAGGAATGAGATCCATGCACGAAATCAAATATTAAATGGAATCTGAAAAACACATAACGGGCCTTTAATACTATATTAGAATGTTCAAGCTAGAAACTTGAACCAATGGGTAGAAGGAGACTATGTATATGTAAAATTCATCATAACCCAATATAATGCGATTCAAGAAATTTGCTCTAACAATTGATTTGGCTTTGCTATAGTTCATTTTCACCTTAGTGAAATAAATTTTGGGTTTGACACTTTGTTGGTCATCATTCCCATTGAAATCGCCTTTGTTAAGATGCACGTATTAAGATGTTAGCAATACAGAATCTCTAATGGCATAGTTGATGTCTTAGGAGGAATAATCATTATATCTACTCGGTTCATTGATTAAATGGTTTAAATTTTGAAATGAAGTGAGTTTAACTAGGAATGTCGATAAGTCTAGACTTGGAACTCCTTGACCCTATTGTCTCTACAATGAGACATATTGGTCTTAGGACGCTTCATAACTAATAGGGTTGTCTCCTCGCATCCAGTGCAGTACCAAGCTAATCTTTCAAATTAACACCAAATGGACAAACTAAAACACTAACTACTAATTGGATAACGGGAGGGACTATGCGTTTGTCAACCGATCTCCTTTTCATTCAACAAAATATGGAGAATGTATTAGTAATGCTTACTTGCTTAAAAGGCTAGTTGGAAGGGAATAAGAGCAAGAGACCTCTTGAAAGGTACTTGTTGTTCATATAATTTGCATCTCAGCCATCTCAAGTTGGCATTTTTAACGAGGTGTAGAGTCACTCTATTACTCTAAATTGGAAGGGTTAAAATCTTGGCTCCTTGATCATCTCAAAATGGTAGATAGATTCTATGAGGGTACCTCGATCTGTCATGCTTAGAATGGCATCTTTAACAATTAAGCATTAAAGGAATATGTGTTGAGATTCTTTTGAGGGTGTGGATTGGCGCTCACTAAAAGGTTAGAATATCGGGATCCCTCTTGACACTCCATCACTGGTTAAAAGGCGAAAATGATAATAGCTTGTATATGATACTGTCATAAGTAGTTAACTTCACATGCCTATGAATTTTCTTTTACAGGTGCATTGACCAATTACCAGAACTGAGACATCCATACTTTTCAATTAGAGTCTGTGTATTTCTTGTTTTGCACAGGTTGTGTACAGATGAGCATAAATTATTCAAATGACGCAGGGAGGAGCAAAAAACGAACTACTAGTCATTGTAGCCTACGGCCTGAACGCTCACACTAGAGATGAAATCGCTTTATTTTGTCCACGATAAATAAAATTTGATAACAAAGAGGAAATTAATTTTTTTTTCTTTTTCAGAAGATATTTTCCATAATGAATGATGATCTCATTTTCTGTGTTCTTTTTTCTTTTTTATCTCTCTCTCTCTCTCTTTTTTTTAATATTCACTCTTACCCGGACTCTTTGACGGTCTTCCATTCCCAGTACTGGGGCTCGTGGCCCCATGTTATTGCAAGCTCCCTCGCAAACAGCATGAAGCAATTCTTGTTCAGAGCCCTATCGACCCAATACTTCTGCAAGGATGAAATTTCGTATTCATTTTCTACATTTCCAGCATATATCAAAGTCCATATAAAATCGTAGAGAGAGAGAGAGGCTCACTCTCTTCATCCCTTGCAGAACCACTCCGTTGTAGAGCTGATCGCAGAGCTTGTCGAGAGAGGAAGTCTCAATGGGCACGACAGAATCTTTCACGATGGCCACGTAATTGTGTGGAGGTCTTCTTACTCTTGCCTCCACTGTTTGCTTATGCTTCTCCTGTGAGCCCATCTCTTTGGCTTCTTCCTGGATCTCAGATTCGGCTTCGGGCTCCATGTCAGGAGGTGGCCAATGTTGCTCCTGTTAAGGGTGGAGAGAAAGAGAGAGAAAGAGAGAGAGAGAGAGAGAGAGAGAGAGAGAGAGGAGCTACCCAGTTTTCTTTATCTCAAAATATATTGATGGAACCACTATCAATAGTTGTAAAAATAATCATTCAAAAGTGTGGCCATTTCTACGTGCTTTTCAATAGAAAATTCTCTGGGTACCCCTCTTAATCAAGACTTGAAATATTCATAAACTAAGTTCACATAATGATCTGTACATATGCAAAGGCATGCATGCATTGAAGAGAAGCCATGATGTTTGCCTTCAATTCCACAAGGTTAATATGTAAGTTCACAAATTCCTTTTTGGGAATAAACAAACCTTCATCCAATTATGTATACAACCCATTCCTTTCAATGGTTAAAAGAAAACAATAAATGTCTATGGTGAAAAGGGCCTTATGGGACCCAATGTGGATCCATGTGGCCCATGTTCCACGCCTCTCCAATTTTCTTTTCTTTTTCAACTTTTCCTTTTCCGGTCCTTTTCCTGGAAAAGACAAGCTTTGTACAGAGATTGATCGCAGGGGGAGGCAGGGAGGGAGGGAAAAGGAGAAGCGGAGGAACATGATATAACGCAAATGGAGTCTGCTCACTGGTCCCGCCGCCATCCTCGGCGGCATCGTGGCCACTGTGGTCGTCGGCAATTACATCTTCGTCAAACACACAAATCCAAATCTCTGTCTCTCTCTCCCGGCGTTTGATCTCTTATTGGTTTCTGCTTGTTTCGCTAGCTTGCCTTCTGCTTTCGACTTGCCCTCGTTAAAAATTTCCGTTTTTTCCACCTACTTGATAGGTTTTTGGCGGATTGCTTCGGGTGGGTGAGAGTCCTTTTTTCCATTGTTCATTTGATTGGACTGTGTTAGAAATCTGGCCTTTTTAGAGTGGCCCAATAATCCATCGGATTTAGATCACAACATTAAAGTTACATTGGTTAAAAAAACAAAGAAGGTGCATCGGTTGAGATTCGAGCCAATGCCCTCTTTTTTCTTGGTGGGGTTTGCTGTGTTGAATGTAGTAATTCGTGGATAGTGATATGGAGCTCGATTGAATTAAGGACTGGTTTAGCTTTAGCTGCAGGCCGAGTGGCAGCATTGATTCTTCAACCGGTCCGTCATCGGTTGTTTTTCATTCTGGACCTTCACCAATTTCCTCACTTCTAGCTGCTGGCAATAACTATGTACTCCCCACCGTGAACCTTGATTAAGATTTAGCGCTGCCTTGTACAAGCTAGAGCACCGAAACGGTCCTATTCATTATGCCGTAGTCTAATATATTTTCATCACCAATGGTATAATAATTATGAGGTTGAATCAGATAGCCAACTTTTCAAATGTCTATCCTTGCATAAGATGAATCCACTGGAACATACGGAACATAAATGCTTCTATCATCCAGAATCTTTCTCCAAGCAATGTGTATTGGTGGGATCATCTGTTTGTGAGAGATTCTGGGCTGTCCAAAATAGATCTTTGAGGCCTGGGATGTTTAGAACTTACTTCTAAGACTCAAGGATGAGAGGATTGACCATTGGGCTCATTCTTAGCTCCCGCTTGAATAAGTTTTCTATACCATCCAATTAGTTTTCTTTCTAGTCACCTCCCCTAAGGTTACTATGTTGCGAGTACCTGGCTTTCAAAACCTTAACCCCCGACTTTGTTTTCATCAACTAACATCCCCCAACTGAGTTTACATAGCAAACGCAGCCATGGTTTTCAGCTAGGAACTGGGTTTTGGCCATCTTAAATTAAAACTTCTCGTTGAAGCTAGTGTTTTTAAAACTAAACCAGAAGGTTTTAGCCACAGCTTTTGGCTGATTTCGATCAATTCAACCTGGTATGGGACAGCAATTCGGCTCAATCTCTGATCTGATTTAAGCAACGAATGTGCTAAGTAAGCTATAGTTCAAATTAAGACACAAAACAGTCTTCAGACGGATCCTCAACTGCTTTTCTTCCAGAATACAATCCTAGATCTTAGCATCTTTGTGTGTAAGGACTCCCTCGATCAGAATCAGCAATTTTGTTTTAGATCTCAACCATCCAATGTCCTGCAGCATTGTAACTTAGTTACATGACCAACAACATACCAAATAAAGCAAATAGAGGCATTATAAAGATCCAGTTATCATTTGTAGGTCATGGCAACAAGCAAAAATTGAATGAAAAAAGTCATCGTAAGATAGCTATTAAAACTATTTCTACGTTGGATGACACTACCTCACGCATCTCATTCATTCATAGAACACGATTCTTTTGATGAAAAATTGCCCAGAAAAAACTTCAATGATTAATTACAAAATAATTTAAGATGGTATGGAGGTTCACTTTTCAACTCGAAGAAGCATCAAGAGTTGAATCAGCATAAGCTTTTAAGTTTGAACCCTCATCCTGCAAATTGCAGGCAAAGGAAAGGGGGGCGCAAGTGAGAGAGATGTTATGCCTAATTTCCACATTTAACAAACTATAAAAATTTGAGATAACTCTCTAGAAGTTACTTAGGCAGCGAAAATGTCTTCATTGGTCAATGAATGACCATACATTTTCTGTTGCCTGACGTAATCTGAACCCTTTGATTCTTCGCCCCAAGATACAACGGTAAAAAATCATGTTTTCTAAGCAAATGTACTATATAAACAACTCCTCTAGACACAGATATAATCAAAATGGAACAGTTATTGAAAAAAGAGTGCGAATGAATACAATACTCTTTGCCCCAAGGGCAGCTTTGCATAAGAAAAGCACAGAGCTCATGGAAAATGAATTGGTCGAGAAAAATATCTTCCATTAATGAAAAAAAGTCTTCTAAAATAGGGAAATATAATTTCCCCTTTTCAAATAGGGGAAAACATTTTCTATATCTTTTTTCGCCTCACTTTCTTCCACTAAACACCTTTTCCTTTTATTTTTCATTTTTCATTTTTTCTTTTCTTTCTTTTCATTTTTTTAAATCAAGATTTTAAATTTTTTTATTTTTTTATTTTTCTTTCTTTTTCTTTTTTTTTTTTTTTTTACCTTCTTCCTCTACCAATCACCGGCCATGGCGGCGGCAACCTCAAGCAAGGCTCAAGCCTTGTGCAGCTCGCCACTCTAGCGAGGCTTAAGCTTGCTTGACAGTCTTGAGAGAGCTCAAACCTCGCCCGATCCGGCAAGGCTCGAGCTCGCCTATGGCTAGTCGCCTTTTGTTGCCATGGCCAAGGAAGAGGGAGAAAAAAAAGAAAGAAATGAAAAAAGAGAAAAGAAAAAGAAAAAAATAATTTTAAAAAATAAAAAATAAAATATTGCAAAGGAGCACATGGAGGAAAAGATTTTTTTTACTGAATAGCAGAAAATATTCTCTAATTTATTTTCAAATTTCGGCCAAACACTAAAAAATATTGTCGTTTTACTAAAAAATGACTTTATAAAAAACTTTATATTTTCCGCGAAACGAAGGAAGCCTAATCTCTCAAAGTCATGGGCATTATCACAACTAACCCACCATAACACGAGACTCTTCGACACAAGTGTTTTCAAATCTTATCAATGCATAGAGTGCTTCCTCGACACTTTTGATTTGTACATGCCCCAGGCTTGTGCTTTCAGGAAAGACTGATTTTCCACTCAAACAACTCCGGCTCGCACACAACATTTAAAACCGGAGACAGACTTATTTATGGCAAAGAGCTCAAATCTTTAAGCTGCACCAACTGAATTTCGAGTCAAACGCAACGCCAAACGCATTCAGTTCCATCACACAGCTCATTTCATTAGCATAAGCGCAAAAATTAAAAAAATGCTTTGGAACAACTCCGAGAATCATCATAGCTCGAGCCCTAACTTTTCCTCACGGTCCACCGTTGCTCGATCCGATATTCAAGAGCAGGAGCTAGAGATTAGCTCGGAACTCCAATCAGTTACAGCTGAAAGCAAGCGAAGCGAGAAGAATATTCTTGGACGGAGAGAGACAGAGAGAGAAACTGACCGGAGAGGCGGTTCCTGACGGAGGACTGATCGGAATGCGGAGACTGCAGCGAGATTGGCTGGGCGAAGAAGCAAGAGCAGCGGATGATGATCGCCATCTCCTTCTCCTTCTCCTTCGTCTGCTCCTTCGTCTGCTTCAAGAGATAAACCGTTTGATAGTTTCATTCTTTCAGTGGGTTTTTTGTGGGCGGGCCTCTAAGGGTGCGTTTGATAACACTCTCGAAAATAGGTATTTCTGTATTTTTGTTTCTGAGAGTAGAAATAGAAGAGTAAACACGTTTGATAAGTTTTTTGTTCCGGAAATAGATTTAGAACATAAATAAAAAACAAAAAAAAAAGTTACTCATTGTTATGAAAATAACTCAAGAAACAAGAATTAAGTTTTTTTTTTCCTTTTCTTTTCTTCATTTTTCTTTTTTTTTTTTCTTTTCTCTTCCTCCCTTCTTCCCCTCGCCGGCTGACTCGAGACCCGGCGACCTCATCGGAGCCTCGCCAATCCCTAGCGAGGTTGCCCCAAGCTCGCCAACCACCGGCAAGGCCCCCCCGAGCCTCGCCATGGCTGGGCGCTTGACCTTGCCACGCCTAGATCTGGCGAGGTCAAGCGAGGCCACCGTGAGGGCGAGGCCGAGACTTGCCCAGCCACGGCAAGACTCGACCTCATCGGTGGCCGAGCGAGGTTGAGCCTCGCTCAATTACGGTGAGACTCGGTGTGACATCCGGATTTCGCCGGACCTTGAGTACGTAACGATTTGTGACGGGTCGACGAATTTGTCGTCGGACTACATTGTTGACACTAATTACGGTCCCGCTTCATCACCACACTCGCCATAAGTAACGAAACGTTACGTTTCGTCACATTCTCGTAATAGCTCGTAATAGCTCCTCGTCTAATTTTCTCACTTTAACACGGTTGGCTATAAAGACACGTTAACCCCGAGCGGCCTCACAAATCAATGGAGTTGAAGACCTCGATTTCGTACCATCCCACCACCACCGTCCTTTTTCTTAGATGGCCTCACCGATGACCATGCATGAAGGACCATGCAACCACGATAAATTGCCTTCCCATGCATGCGGTACGTCGAGACGCCCATGCACATGCGGCAATTGAAGGCCACGTTCATAGGAGTCAACCAAGAGACATTTGCTGACCCGTGCAGCTATGTTTGCATGCAAGAACTGCTTACGAAGAAGTCACGTCCCACAATGGTCAACAAACGAAGAGTTGTTGACTGAGAGGAACCGAATGGCAGCCACGTTTTCTACCCTACTCAGCAAACCGAAGAAGCCCCGTGAAGACCACGTCCTCCTCCAGCTGTCGACGTGCGCGCGCTCCTCTTCTCGTTCGGCCAGCACACCGAAGGCTTGAGCGATGGACTGGCACGTCCCTGCATGAGGCGTGCATGGTGTTCCACGCACGGGCTGCCACCAAGTCCTATTTAGTTTACTATAGGGGTCAACTAACACGTATCTGCATGGAGAATCATGCTGTCTCGGCAAGGAGAGAAACCGGCATGCAAGGAGCCACATCTTCACCAGCTGCCTTGCGTGCGTGCGGCCACCGGGATCCCCATTTGGTTGACTCACGAAGTCAGCGGCCAGAGGGAACGAAGCAAGCAGAAGACCTCCTTCTCTCTCTCTTTTCTTTCATCTCTCTCGGCGCCCAACTCTCTTTCTCTTTTCTCCATTTCCAGCTGTGTTTGTATCGAAGAAAACCCAGAATTCCTTCACCCTCTCACTCATAATTCGTTGTTCCGCCCGTGCTTCGTCGACCACTCGCACCACACCGCCGCACCACCAGCGCCACCAACCTCCCGCACCGCCGTAGGCCCGAGTTTCAGTCGCCATCGCATTGTTGTCACCGTGAACTGATTTTTGTGCTAAACCGGTGAGTTTATGCGTTAAACCCTACTTAGTAGGCTAATGACATTTAAGGGGAGTTTAGATTAAATTAATATTAGATTAGTGTAGTGTTAAATTGTGCAAATTGAGTGCGGATTAGAATTTTGGTGATTTATTCTAAAATTTGTGAATTTCAGTATTTATTCAAAAAAATCCCGGGTGTCAGGTTTTAACACCGAAAATGGTTTTATATACTATATAAAACAGTGAGATTTTAAAAAGAGAAGGTTATGAACTTTTCAGGTTCGACCTGACCGTGTACCCACACACGACTATTTTCACTGGGTATTTTTAATACGAAGAAAATAGGCCAGGATCACCATTTTAATTGAAGCATTTAAGTGCAATGCACGGTATCCTGGGCCGATATTGAATGATCGTGTGTTGGTTAAGAGAACTCGTCCCTGAACTGTGTCGGATGGACGTTACCTTATATGGGTTACTCACTCATTGGGTTTCGGGTCGTAGTAGATTATGGACCTATGCTCCTTCGGGAAAGCCATCTTTGAGAGACGTAGCCATGCTCAATGGGGTGAGACGATGCCTGGCTATGCCAGTAGACCGCCGAACTTCAAGTAGGCCGTACCCTAGAGGGGTGTAATTATCAATTGGAACGCGTGTTGAGTGAAATAAACGCGCCGGATTATGGGACAAAATTGTGTGACATGGTATGTGACGTGTCATAACGATTTGGCCCTATAATCATAATCCCTGTGATTTATTAAGTTGAGTATTGCGTTTCAATTGTTGTGTGCATTGATTCTATACATAATGTGTATAAACTGTGCTGACCTACAGGGTGGAACTGAGGCAAGATAAGTCCTCTATGCTAAATGCGTGATTGTGTGGTTAGGGCACCTCTGGGCGTATTTCCCTCATAATCGGGGTTTAAAACGTGAACTCGCTGAGATTTATATCTCACCTTGTCGTGGGCTCAATTTTTAGGGCCAGAGAGTGGAAGGTCTAGAGCCGAACTAAAGGGGATCTGAAGTGTAGGTCAGTTAGGACCACTTCTTTTCGGAGAGCCAGTCTTTTGAAGTCTCTTGGTCATAGACTTTGTACATGACTCAGTTGGTTTATGAAAGCATGTTTTGTTTGTAAATCTGTTGTCCTACTTTTCTATCCCGAGATGGTTACTGTCAGGGGATATATTATTCGCTTTCGCATGTGCAATAAAATGAAAGGGTCAGCGACTCGTTCTGGGAAGTCGCAAATTTTATCGACCACCAAGAGATGGACACGCACTCGGGGTTCGGGGCGTGACACTCGGGGTGATCTTGTCAGTGGCGAGCGAGCCTCCCCCGAGGCCGACCTTGCCGGCCTTTCTTTGGCTAGGCTGGAGGAAGGAGAAAAAAAAGAAAAGAAAAAAGAAAAAAATGTAATAACATTATTAATAAATTAAAAGAAATTCTAATTTCTAAAAATATATCGGGTCGTACCAAACGCATTTCTCTCACGGGAACATAAATTTTGTGTAGTTACCAAACGCATTCAAATGCTCATAAACTCATCCCAGGAATAGAAACAGGACAAGATGTTTCTAAAAAAAATTGTTCCTTAGAATAAAAACTTTACCAAACCCACTCTAAATTTTTTGACCTTCGTTGCTCAAAAAAATTACGAGGATGTGCCACTGAATGACGAGGAGTTGTCTGATGGATGAGGGCCTACGTCCTCATCCCTGGGCAGTCCAATCAGTGGAGAGGGAAATCGTTAGTCACCTTTTCTTTTTTTCCCTTTTCTATTATATGCGGCTCAATTACTCTAATTATATATATAAAGGAATTGTTGCCAAGATATATGATCAACACACTTTGTCCAGAGAGAAATGGTGAAAATTCCAAAACAGGCTAAATTAACAAGAAGATAAATTATAAGAATCATTAAATGAAAAGAACCATATGTTTAAACGATAACCTAAAAAAAAAGAAAGGACAAAAAATAGGTACATTGACAATAATTATATATAGGACCCGTTATCATGGTAATATCAATTTGATGTCACATACCAACCTAAGAGCAGGTAAATTTTGCTTGAGATTGAGTTATATAATTTTTCTCTCTCTAAGATTCAAGATTATTTGGTCATAAACATATGCAGCTTGGGACCACCCGTGGTGGCGGCGTAGTGGTTGAGCGCAGGTTCCTTTCGGGAGAGGTCCTGAGTTCAAATCGCTGCGTTGTTTACCTTGCGAGAAAGGAACCCACGACTTACTTAGGGCAGCAAGGGTGGTGGTGACTCTACTGCTCCTCCAAGGTTTACTCCGCCGTGAAGCGGCGCACAAAGGTTCCCTGGGTACCAAAAAAAAAAACATATGCAGCTTGGTTAGATCTAAGCTACCAACACAAATTCCCGAGTTAGTTGCACTTTCAGCTAGTCACGGTAAATGGTCTTAGAATCCTTAATTTTGTCCATTAGATGAAAGGACTAGTCTCATACAATAGCTATAGGCTTTAGGAGCTCGTGCCATAAACAATGTCACTTGAGTGTTGAAACTTTCAATTGACCACTTGAAAGTCATAACTCATTAAAAATGTTCATTCAGATGGAGAAAATCTGACATGGCTAAGCAATTGTGGAAAACCTTTTAAAAAAGTTATGATATTCAAATAATCGATTAAAAAGTTATATGGCACTCAAGTGATTGGGAAACAAATTATAATTTTCAAATAAGTATCATACAAAAGTTATGACACTTGTGGTGTTTTCTTTTTTCAAAAAAAAAAAATTTAAATAAAAGGAAATGCGTTTGGACTTAATGAAAACAAAATGAGGCACTAAGACATTTTTAATCATTTGTTGACATTGTGGCGATCCTTTTTAATATTTTCAATACCTTCTATTTAGCTAATATTACTATTCTAAAACATATTTTAACAGCAGCAACAAGTTCATGGTATAGTCCGCATCACACTCTAAAGTACATCTTATTCAAATGTTACTAGAATTTTAATTAATTTCTCTTGCTTATTTTAAGTTAATATCAATTTTTTTCTCTAGAGATGTCAAAATATGAGGTCTCTAGTGATTCACTGTCGTGACATGAATACCTATAAAACATATTAAATATTGTATGCACTTATCTATTGATTTAATAACTATGAAATTTATATATCACATTTTCTTTGTACTGGAGAATAAATCTATATGGTGAGGTATGGATACACATCAAATAACATTTGCCCTGAACTCTAGCGGAATTCCATTGATGTGGATATTTATTTTGTTATAATTTTTTGCATATTAGTTCTTTGGTGAAAATTTAGGTTGAAAACAACATTTAAAATAATATGGGTGCATTCATTTTGCAGAAAAAGAGAGATTTGGAAAATATTTTCTGAAAAATAATCGATTGTATCACTAAGAAAAATAAATATATGGAAAAAATTATCATCGTACATGAAAATAGTCAAGCATAGATTGTTATTAATGATAAAAACAAATTTTGTTGACTAAATTTTCTAAATAATATAAATAATCATATTTTGAAAAATATTTTTCAAATCGCTTATTTTTTACTTAAACGAACATTCCTAATAAATATAATTTCAAATTCGTGCAATGCATGAGCATCTTGTTTGTTTGTAATATTTATGCCTGAAGAACATCCATCCTCGTGTGGGAATTCACAACGAGCATTCAACTGCGTAAACTAAGTTCTCAAAGTCAAGGGAATGATCAAAACTAACCCACCATAACACAAGATTCTTCGACACAAGTGTTTTCAAGTCCTATTGATGCATAGAGTGCTTCCTCGACACTCTCGATTTGTACATGCCCCAGGCTTGTGCTTTCAGGAAAGATTTATTTTTCCACTCAAACAACTCCAAATCGCACACAAAACATGTACAACAGAACACAGACTTACTAATGGCTAAAAGCTCAAATCTTTAAGCTACACCAACTGAATTTCGAGCGAAATCGAACCCGGCGCAACGCCAAATGCATTCATTTCCATCACACAGCTATTACAGCAGCACAAGCGCAAAATTTTAAGAAATGCTCCGGAACAACTCCAAGAATCATAGCTCAAGCCCTAAATTTTCCTCAAGGTCTACCGTTACTCGGCCGATATTCAAGAGCAGGAGCTACAGATCAGCTCCGAACTCTCATCAGTTACAGCTGAAGAGAGAGAAACTGACTGGAGAGGCGGTTCCTAATGGAGGACTGATCGGAATGCGGAGCCTGCGGCGAGATTGGCCGGGCGAAGCAGCAAGAGCAGCGGATGACGATCGCCATCTCCTTCTCCTTCTCCTTCGTCCGCCTCGTCTGCTTCAAGAGATAAACCGTTTGATAGTTTCAGGCTTTCAGTGGGCTTTTTGTGTGCGGGTCCATAAACTTTTCGACCTCCATTGTTCAGAAAATTACGGGGATGTGCCACCGGATGGCGAGGAGTTATTTGATGGACGAGGGCCTACCTCCTCATCCCCTAGGTTGCACAGACACGTGACACGGACACACGACACGACACGACACGACACGATACGACGATACATGTTATTTCTCAAAAATAAAAAATTCGATATCTTTGGGATACGTTGTATATTAAATAAATATTTTTATTTTTAATTAATTTGATTTAAATTTATAAATAAATAAATAATTTCAAAAAAATAACCTAAAATGAATTTACACTAATCATTAAACATTCAGTACTTTTATTTTTCAAAATTACATTTTAATTTTATTCCTCCCCCAAAAATCGAAAATAAAAAGTCCCGAGGGATCCCCAAAAAAAAACTCCTCTCTCGTATCTTTCCCCCCACCCCCAAATCTTTTTGCCCTTTTCTTTCCCTAATAGGCCATCAGCCGGTCACTTCCCCCTCTCTTCTGTCACTTCCCCCTCCCTCCAACACGCAAGTCCCTTTTTTTATTCTTTTAGTTCCTTCTCAAAACCCTAGCGCGCTCTCTTCTTCTCCTCCTCCTCACCGCACGACCCTCCTTCCTCTCCTCTTCTTCTCCTCCTCCGATTGAAGGGAGTTTTGACGTCCGCAAGGACGCGGACAGAGACCCACACACGACACAAGCACTCAAAGGCTTTCTCTCACTACTTTCTCTCTCTAATTCAGCAGGGCCACGGGTTCGGGGGTGAGGCAGGAAGAAGGAGCGCCACACCACCACCACCACCACTGCCACCACAGTGACCGAGAAGGAGAAGCACCACCGCCCGGAAGATGAGTTGAAAAAGCGGAAGCCGGAAGAAGTGGTGGGGATATACTTTCGCCTCGAGGGACTTTTGCTTGAGGAAGACTGGTTCTACTCGCCGTCGTGGGCTCGCCGTCGCTCGCGGCCTCATCTCTGCCCCCTCGCCCTCGGCTCCACCCTCCATCGTCTACCGGACACGCGAGTCCAAACGTGTCGAGCAAAAGTTGACCGCATGCGGTCCAATCAGTGGAGTGTCGGGAAATCGCGAGACAATCGACAATCCCTAGGGAAATCTCGAGTCACCTTTTCTTTTTACTTTTTTTTATTATATGCGGCTCAATTAGTCTAATTAAAAAAAGAAAGGAAAAGTTGCCGGTTTATACGATCATCCATATGATCAACAACCACTTCGTCAAGAGAGAAATGGTGAAAATTCCAAAACACTATTTTTTTCAGGCTAAATTAACAAGAAGATAAATTATAAGAATCATTAAACAGAAAAACCATCGGTTTAAGATTAATCTAAAAAAAAAGACCAAAAGAGGTGCATGAGAATAACCATTTATAGGACTCATTACCACGGTAATATAAGTTTGATGTCATATATCAACCTAAGATCTAGTAAATTTAATGTGAGATTGAGTTATAGAATTTAACTCTCTCTAAAATTCAAGATTATTTGATCATAAACATATGAAGATTGGTTAGATTTAAGCTACCGAATGCAAACTCTTGAGTTGGTTGCACTTTCAGCTAGTCATGGGAAATGGTCCTAGGATCCTTAATTTTGTCCATTAGATGAAAGGACTAGTCTCATACAATAGCTATAGGCTTTAGGAGCTTTTGCTATAAATAGTGTTACTTGAATGTTGAAATTTTCAATTGACTACTTGAAAATCATAACTTTTTAAAAAGGGATAAGTTCATTAAAAATCTTAAAATTTATCATAAAAGTGTAATTGAGTCCTAAAACTTTGCAATTGAGTCTAAAACTTGTCAAATAGTTACAATCAAGTCATAAAATTATCACCGTCAATTTATTTAACGGAAAATGTTAATGTGACATTTTTAAATTAAATTTTCACTCCTAGTTGGCATTTTTTAAATTGTTTCTTTTTGAAATCTTTTTAAATCAGATTAAAAAACTACAAAAAATATTTAAAAAGAAAAAACCTTGAAAAAAAAAATAGAAAGAAAAGAAGAGAAGGGCAGGGTAGGCCATGCCAATAGGCGCCGCTATTGCCACCCATTGTCGGAGGGGCTAGCAACAACATTTTATTTGACAAAACAAAACCTGGAAAAAAATAAGAAAAAAGAAAGAAAGAAGAGAGAGAATGATAGGGCAAGGCAGGCCACGCCGATAAGCGTCGCTACCTCTGCCACCCATCATCGGAAGTGCCGATGGATGTTGCTTGCCCTCATTAGCTCCAGGTGAGGCCTTGCCCGCCCTAGGCCAAGGTAGGCAATGATTGCCACCCCGAACGAGGCCTCGCCAACCCTAGGCAAAGCTAGACCCTCGCTAGCCCGAGAGAGCGTTGGCGTCACCCAAATCTGAGTGCTCAAGCATGGGTGCAAGCCTAGCAAGGGTGCCTATCGCGGGGCCAACGGGATGCCTTGGCCCTTCGGAGTGGCATTGGCAATGGTGCCTACCTCGTTTCTCTCTCTCTTCTCTCTCTCTCTCTCTCTCTCTTTTTTTTTCTCTTTCTCTCATTTTTTAAAATTTTAGCTTTTTTTTTTAAAAAAATTATAATCTAATTTAAATAATATATTAAAAAGAAAACAATAAAAATGCCAACTAGGAGAGGGAAATTAATTTAAAATTGCCACGTCAATATTTTCCATTAAATAAATTGACAATATTAACTTTATGACTTAATTGCACCCATTTAACAAGTTTTAGGATTTGATTGCACTTTTTGCAAGTTGTAGAACTCAATTATATTTTCATAACAAGTTTTAAGATTTTTAGTGAATTTATCCTTTTAAAAATGTTCATTCAAGTGGAGAAAAACTAACGTGAAGAAAACATTTTTAAAATGTTATGATACTCAAATGATCAATTGAGACTTTATATAACACTCAAGTGATTGGAAAAAAAAAATATGATTCTCAAATTAGCATCATATGAAAATTATGCCACTTGTGGTGTTTTCTTTTTCCAAAAGAAAAAAAATCAAATAAATGGAAATGTGTTTGGACTTAATGAAAACAAAATGAGGCACTAAGATATTTTTAATCGTTTGTTGACATTGTGGCGATCCTTTTTAATATTTTCAATACATTTTATTTGGCTAATATTACTATTCTAAAACATATTTTAACAGCAGCAACAAGTTCATGGTATAGTCCGCATCACACACTAAAGTACATCTCATCCAAATGATACTAGAATTTTAATTAATATCTCTTGCTTATTTTAAGTTAATATCAATTTTTTTTTCTCTAGAGATGTCAAAATATGGGGTCACTAGTGATTTGCTATTGTGACGTGAATACCTATAAAACATATTAAATATTGTATGTACTTTATATGGTGATTTAATAAATATGACAATTTATATATCACATTATCTTTTTACTGGAGAATAAATCCATATGGTGAGGTATGGATACACATCAAATAAAATTTGCTGTGAACTCTAGCGTAGAATTCTACCAATGTGAATATTTATTTTGTTATAATTTCTTGCATATCAGTTCTTTCGTGAAAATTTAGGTCAACAATGATATTTAAATTAAAAGTTAATATAATATTTGTTTTTGTTTCATGTAAATAAGTAATTTGAAAAACATTTTTCAAAAAATAATCATTTGTTTATGGAAAATAAGTAATTTTATTTTTCAAAAAATAAATTATTTACAAAAATAAATGAATGGAAAAATTTTCATCGTGCACTAAAATAGTTAGGTATAAATTATTATCAATAATGAAAAGCAATATAAATAGTTATTTTTGAAAAATATTTTTTAAGTAACTTATTTTTTGTGAAATGAATGTACCCTAAATATTATTTCAAATTCGTGTAATGCCTAAGCATCTTGTTTGTCTGTAATATTTATGAACAAATAAAGGTAGACCGATGACGTTTGATTGGTGACGCCACGATACTCATTGGATGGCATAGGCTTTCTTCGTCAAAATAGCCGGGCAGAGTCTTCCGATCTAGCTTTCTTGTACTCCTGATCACCAAAGCTCCTTTTCCTCTGTGAAAGAAACAAGAGAGGAAAACGAGCCGTCTCTCAAAGCTTTGACGCCCATTTCCATTTCTTGATTCTGCTTCTCATCTGCGAGAGAGAGAGAGAGAGAGAGAGAGAGAGAGAGAGAGGAAATCTGTCATGGCTACTGAAGTAGCTGCTTTCTTGCTCAAAGAGAAGCTGCAGAATCTCAGAGCTGACCAAACCATAATCTACCCAAAACTGAAGGGCAGAATCAGCACTGCCATCAACAATCTGCAACAGCTCTTGACCTTCGGTAAAGACACGGCAGAGGACCAAGTAAGCGAGAAGACCAAACTCTTGTCTACCATCTACAGTGCAGAGGACACCATTGACACCTACCTCCTGAGAAGAGCCCAGCAGAAGCTCAATCAGTGGAGCCAGAAGGAAGTGAGCAAAGGGTTGAAGAAGTTCAACGGTGAGCTCATCCGCTTGCCCTTTTTCTCTTCACCCAACAAAGATCAGCCTCAACCTCAACCACTTCAAAGCGAAGTTCTGGGAAATGTTGGCAGTGCCACCTCTCCTAAAGGAGGAAGCACCCGCCGTTGGGAAAGGATCTCTCATCTTCTTGACATGGAATCAGAGGCTGTGGTTCAGAAGCAGGACATGGAAGAGCTTGTGAAGGACTTGATTCCTCTGCCTGAGGAAGAACAAGAATTCAGGGTTCTTCCTGTGGTTGGCCCGGGAGGCTCAGGCAAGACCACGATGGTGAGATTGATTTATGACAGGATCGACATCAAGCAGCACTTCGAGTGCCGCGCCTGGGTCTGCGTGTCCAGGGACTTCAAGTTCAGAGATGTGGTGGTTGACCTGATAAAGCAGGTCTCCATAACCCATTCGAGTGGGATAGACCATATGGGGGATGACATCTTGGCTGAGATGCTTCTCAAGGCTTTGATGGAGAAGAGGTATTTGATTGTGTTGGATGATGTTTGGAAAGTTGAGGATTGGCACAAGCTGACGATCTCCTTACCGGATTTGCAAAACGGAAGCAGAGTGATTGTCACTACTCGTTCTGATGAAGTAGCTGAATTGGCTGATCTGTGGGGCAATCCGTTACGGCTGCGCCAGATATGCGATGCGGAGAGATGGGAATTGTTGAAGAAGCAAGTTGGTGAACGTGAGGCGGAATTCGGCAAATTTGAGGACGAGATCATGGCGAAGTGCCATTATTCACCTCTGGACATAGTTATAATGGGTGGGATTTTATCAACCACAGAGTCTAGTGAATGGCCTAGAATAATTGCCAAGCTTCCTTCTCCTGGTGAAGGCCGGTCGACATCGTTGGACATCGTGTCTTTGAGCTTCCATGAGTTACCGCCACAGTTAAAGGTATGCTTTTTGTATCTAGGTCTCTTTCCCAGAGCATTAGAGGTCCCAGTTCGGAGATTGTTGTGGTTGTGGCTTTCAGAAGGTTTCTTCAGTCCATCGCCTGCCGAGCAAAAAATGGAGCTTGAACCTGAAGATCTAGGTGACATGTGCTTCGAATTGCTGGTCCGGCGGAAATTGATTGAAGTAACAAAATGGAAGTTGGATGGAACCCCCAAAACGTGTTGCATGTCGGGCGTCATCCATGATATCTTCTCTCCACAATCAGTGGGTTCAGGTCTTTATTACATTCATGATAATGAAAGCGAACCTCCTAAAGGTTACAATATTCGACGGCTCGTGGAGTATTTGGAAATTGAGAAGATTTCCAACAATTACGTCGATGAAAATCTACGGTCTTTTGTAGTTTTCAACAACAAACGCAGAGGTAAGGCCAACAGAGAAATTGGTACATTTTTGAAGGCCTTGGTCCATAAAAAGGGGTTTGCATTGCTAAAGGTCCTTGATCTAGAGGGAGTCTACAAACCTATGCTTTCCGAGGTAGTAGGCAATTTGCTTCTTTTAAGGTTTCTAGGCTTGAGATCGACAGTACTAGATTCAATCCCATCGGCTGTCGGAGAGCTACCGTGCCTAGAAACTCTGGATCTGAAGCACACTAGCGTGACCACCTTACCCGACTCGATTTGGAAGGCGAAGAACCTCAGGCATCTGTACCTGAACGAGGTTCACATTGACGCATTCTTCCAGAAGCTGACTAAAGGGTCTCTAAGCAGTCTGCAGACACTCAGGGGGCTGCATGTAGGTAATGAAAAGGTCGTGACCAGAGGTTTGGATAGACTGGTTAACCTCAGGAAATTGGGAGTGATGTGTCATGAAAAGTCAGTGAAGGCTGTGTTAAATTGGGTTCGGCTACTACCTAATCTTCACTCTCTGAAGTTGAGGTCAATTGATGAATTCGGTAAGCCATCGAAAATTGAGTTAGTGTCCCTGGAGAAACAGACCAAGCTCTGCAACTTATACTTGCTCGGGAAACTAGTGAATCCAGTGAATCCAGTAAGCCTGAGCGGGGTACTCCCATCATGCCTCAGGAAACTTACATTGTCGATGTTGGCACTGGGCGAAGATCCCATGCCAGTGCTGGGCAAGTTGCCTGAGCTAAGCATCCTCAGACTCTTTGCTGATTCATATTTGGGAAGTGAAATGACTTGTGATGACGGGGGATTTCTGAAACTCAGGGTGTTGAAGCTGTGGATGCTCAACCGACTGAGGATCTGGACAGTGAACAAGGGGACAATGCCCATCTTACAAGAAGTAGAAATTAGAGGGTGTGATCAATTGAGCATTAATGGAATCAAGCACTTGCAGAGCTTGAAGGAGCTTATCCTGACTAGTATGCCAGAGGAATTCACAGAAACAATCAAAAGAGGAATAGAAAGAAAATTGTACATCAAAGTAAATTGTTGGAAGCTTTCTCGTCATCAGGTAGGTCTTTGTTGCCCTCATGTTCAATTTTATCTCTATTTTACGCTTTGGAACTCAGATTCTTGTCACTGTTCTATCTGGTTAAACTGTTGAACTGCAATGAAAGTGTCATGGAGATTTGGCTATTGCTGCTTCTCTTAGTTTGTTAGTCCTAGCTTTCATCATGTATCCACAATCTTGTAGCTCAGTAGTTGATCTCTCACTAGACCGAATTAGATGATTTTGTCCAGTGTTTGCTCTGATCTGTCTTATAAATTTAAGTCATGCTTATGGCGTTGAATTGTTTTTGCGAGTGTCAAGTTATTTTGCATTGATATGTACTTACTTTTCTGTGCTTGACCTTTGTAGGCAAATTAGGTGCACGCTGAAGATGAAGATGATGATGAGGATGACAGCAAACTAGGTCGAAGAAGAAGAGGACAGTGAAGAAGAGATGGAGATGGAAAGAAGATGACGACAAAACGTGTTGACCAAAGGTGAACGGAACAAAGTTGAGTTTGTTGTTTGAATCTGTTTTGTTGTTTTTTAAAGGCTTTTCCATGTAAAATTTGCATGTCTTATTTTCTATTTTTTTTTTTTCTCTCTTGATAGTTTCACGTTCCTAACGAAAAGAGTACGGTATGAGTGCCGAGTGTGCCATGGTGAGTTTGAGAGTGTGAGTTTGTTAGTGAATTATATAGAGTGAACTCAATTGAGTGTGTGTCATTGTACTTCAGATTATTATTGTAATAAAATTTGAGTTACAAATATACAAATCCATCAAAACACCGAATCTTAGCATGATGGCAACTTTCTGAAATGTCATCATAATTGTTTAATATTCAAGTCATGACCAAGACTCAAGTGTGAAACAAAAAGGAAAAATGGAAGGCAGTCCATGGGGAAGAGAAAATAGGATCGCTCTATGTCCATCACTATTTTTGTTTTGACACTCTTCAATAAAGTGTCATTATCATATTACCCCTTTGTTTCCCAATTTTTTAGCATATTTTGATTCCCTCTCTAATTTTTGTTCGGATCTAATGTGCTGCATAGTTGCTTCCTTTTCTTTTCTTGTGCGTCCCACGTTCAGCCTTTTTCTTCTCTCCTTTCTCTCTCCCTTCATGCAATTATGGAGGTAGGGAAAAGAAACAGAAAGAGGGAGAATGAGCAAGGCAAAGCTCAAGGGATCGTTAGATTGTAAGAAAAATAGTAGGAGTATTAACTACCGAATTGAAGCCGCGATAGTGGTTTAAGGACTCTCACATCTGCCTTACACTCCGAGGCTCCATGGAGCAATTGAGATTTTGGCTAAAGGGGACTCTCTCTCTCTCTCTCTCTCTCTCTCTCTTAAGCAATGGTCTCCAGTAGACATCCATGGGGCAGCTGGGACCCGTATTCCCTTTTTTGTCCTTTGAATAGTTGTGTTTTCTCCTGCTATTTTTCTTACGATCTACGATCCTTTGAGCTTTGCCTTGCTCCTATTCTCCCACACTTTCTGTTTCTTTTCCGCTACCTCCATAATTGCATGAAAGGAGAGAGAACAAGGAGAAGAAAAAGGGGGAAGGTGCAACCTGCAAGGAGAGAAAATGAAGCAATCCAATACAAAAGCGATTTGACACAAAACAGAGAGAAAATCAGAAGCATACTGAAAAGTAAAAAACAAAAGGGTAATATAGTGAAGACACTATGTATTAGGGAGTATCTAAGAAAACCGGGATGGAAATAAGCACGGCCCGAAAAAGGGAAAAGTACCAAAAATAATCATAAACCTATTGCATTGGTACCAGTTCAGTCTTAAACTTTTCAATTGGATTAATTCAGTTCTAAACCTTTTAATATTAGTATCAATTCAGTCCATCCGGCCAATTTTAGCTGGCCGGCGTTGACGTGGCAATTTTTATGTTTTTTTTTTCAAATTTTTTATTAATTTTTTTTCTTTTTCCTTTTCTTTTCTCCCTCTTCCTCGTAGTGGCTGGCGAGCCTCTGGGCGAGGGAGGGCCGCGAAGCCCTCGCTTGCCCCCGGCAAGGGTCGCAGCCCTCGCCCAGCCTCTCCCAAGGCCGCCGGCGAGGCGGCTTCGCCCGGATCTAGGCGAGGCTAGCCTCGCCCTAGCCTTGCTGCGGGCGAAGATGGCCTCGCCCGCGGCCGGTGAGGCCATGGCGGCCCTCATGTTCAATTCCATCTGTATGTTACGCTTTGGAACTCAAATTCTTGTCACTGTTCTATCTGGTTAAACAGTTGAACCGCACTGAAAGTGTCATGGTGAATTGGCTATTGCTGCTTCTCTTATTTGTTAGTCCTAGCTTTCATCATGTATCCTTAATCTTGTAGCTTAGTAGTTGATCTCTCTCAAGACTGAATTATATGATTTCGTTCAGAGTTTGCTCTGATCTGTCTTATAAATTTAAGTCGTGCTTATGGCATTGAATTGTTTTTGCGAGTGTCAGAGTTATTTTGTGCTTGACCTTTGTAGGCAAATTAGGTGCACACTGAAGATGAAGATGAAGATGATGATGAGGATGACAGCAAACTAGGTTGAAGAAGAAGAGGAAAGTGAAGAAGAGATGGAGATGGAGAAGAAGATGACAACAAAATGTGTTGATCAAAAGTGAACGGAACAAAGTTGAGTTTGTGGTTTGAATCTGTTCTATTGTTTTTAAAAGGCTTTTCCATGTAAAATTTGCATGTCTTATTTTCTTTTCTTTTTTTTCTCATGAAAGTTTCGCATTCCTAATGGCAAGAGTGTGGATTGAGTGCCGAGTGACCTAAGTGTGCCGTGGTGAGTTTGAGAGTGAATTCTATAGAGTGTGCTGAATTAAGAGTGTGTCAATGTACTTGAGATTATTATTGTAATAAAATTTGAGTTACAAATATACAAGAATCATCCATTAAAATACTGAATCTTAGCATGACAGCAACTGTTTGAAATGTTATCATAATTGTTTACTATTCAAGCCATGGCCAAAACTCAAGCGTGAAACATAAAGAAAAATGGAAGGCAGTCCATGGGGAGGAGAAAATAGGGCGGCGCTTTTTCCATTACTATTTTTGCTTTCACACTCTTTAATGAAGCGTCATTATCATATTACCCCTTTGTTTCCCAATTTTTTAGCATATTTTGATTCCCTCTCTTGTTTTTGTTCGGGTCTAATGTGCTGCATGATTGCTTCCTTCTCTTGTGCGTCCGACGTTCTGCCTTCTTCTTCTTTCCTTTCTCTCTCCCTTCTTGCAATTATGGATGTAGGGGAAAAGAAACAACAATAATAGGAGAATGAGCAAGGCAAAGCTCAAAGGGTTGTTAGATTTTAGGAAAAATAGCAGGAGTATAAGACCGTGGACTAGCGAGATGATCCGATTTGGTTTAATGAAATCGGTCACTTAGCAATTCCGCCTTTAAATTTCAGCATTTTGAAGGTAAATCTTTCCTCCAAAAAATGGCACATGATGGACCAAGAAAATCTTTTCCCCAAAAAATAAAATACTAAACTCGTCACTATTTTTTAAAAAATTAAAAATATTAAAAAATATAGTCGGTCGGTTTAGTATGATTCTCCCCCCCCCTCATAGAAGTGGATCGAAAATCACTAGTTCATTTTTTATGGCATTGGGAACTGGACCAACACCCTTGGGAACCACCTAGAACTAGCTCATTTGGTTCGGTCGACGATTCTCAATTCGGTTGGTTCGATATACTCACCCCTATTCATGTGTGTCCAATTCTTTGAATTGCCCATTAAAATAAAATAAGTGAAAAGAATAATAATTTAAAAAAAAATTAAAAAAGAACAATTTTGTTTTATTTTCCTCTTTTCCTTTTCCTGGAAAATCAAGCTTTGTCAACAGATTGATCGCAGAGAGAGGGAGGTGGAGGGAGAAGCAGGGAAAGATGACATACTGCAAGTGGAGTCTGCTCACTGGTCCCGCCGCCATACTCGGTGGCATCGTGGCCACCGTGGTCGTCGCCAATTACAGCTTCGTCAGAGACGTGAATTCATATCTGTCTCCTCCTTAATTCCATTCTCCCTCTCTGTTCTATCCTTATCGGCTTCTGCTTGTTTCATGAGCTTGCCTTCTGCTTTCGACTTGCCTTTGTTACAAATTCTGGGTTTTTTCACTTACTTGATATATTTTTGGGGGATTGCATGTGTAGGTTGCATCAAATTCGGATCAATGATTGGATTATGTTAGATTTCTGGGCTTTCTGGAGCACCCAAATAACCCCATCCGGATCGGGACCACAACAGTCCCCGGTCCACCACAATCTGATAATTATGGAGACAAAAGCCCTCTGCCACCCGGGCTGCCTCAAGAAACTTGCATTCTTTGAGACTCGAGCCCAGCCCACTTTTGTAGGGTGCCGTCCGGTGCTACTCCGTTTGCCGGGTTTGCTGTGTTGGACGCAGTCATTCGTGGAATATAAAGCTGAATTGCATTACAGATTGGTTTAGCTGCGGGCCTGAGTAGCAGCATTGATGCTGCAACAGGTCCGTCGTGGGCCATCGTGGGCTGTCATTCGACCTGAATCTTCACCAATTTCCTCACTTCCAGCTAGAGGTGAGCGCGGTTCCCGGTTCCTTTTTTCTGGGAATCGGCGGTTCCGGTTCCGATGGAATTGGAACCGGGAACCGGAACCGAGAACCGGTTAGGGCTCCAAAAGAAAAAACCCCCAAATCACTTCACACGTTCACACTCCACAGAACTGAGCCTCTCCCGTTCGCTTCCTCTGCCCGTCGCCGATGCTGCTCGCCCTGGACGCCACCGGACGTTGCTCGCCTCGCCGCTCAGCCGCTCGCCCTCGACGCCACCGCTGGACGCCGCTCGTCCCCCGGTGGAGGCCGCTCGCTCGCCCAGCCGCCCCCCCGACGCCGCTCGCCCCCCGACACTGCAGTGCATGTGCGAGATGCTCAAGTAAATGATTTTCGCTCTTTAGATAACAGCTGCTTTATTAATTTGACCTAATTAAGGGAAAACTCCAGCGTCTACTCTTTACAGGCAACAGTTATTGCATCGATACTTTTTCTCAGTCATGTTCTTTCGCTTGATGTGAATACTACAGTCTGTCTCCTCATAAGTATCCCAATTCTACCCGCGATAGAATGCTTGAAGTGTCACTTGTTTCTTAGAGTGCCCAATATGTCGTACAACCGAACTTCTTGCATGCTTTTCTTGTTAAATTGGAGTTCTTGACATAGTTTGTTTCACCACCTGTTGACTCTTCCAGGTTCTTGCTGGAAGCTACTTCTCTGTGCCTTGTCATCCATTAAATATGATGTGAAGAAGGCCATGAGACCTGCTCCTGCTCGAACAATTGCAAAGCCACTGCAGAGCTCATCAAAATCTAAGCTGAAATGAGATGAATTGTAAGCAACAGTTCTGTTGAGGATGTCACTCTTTTTTTGTTAGGATTCTTGTTGTCAAAATTTCTGAAGAGTCTCGCGTCAACATATGGATCTTCAGTCCAACTTTTATAATCAATTGAATTGTGAGTTTTATATGGCTTGTTGGGTATGTATGCCTTTTATGACCGAGCAGTCTCTCTTCACTCTTACTTCTGATTCATTCGCACAAGTGAGTAGGTTTTTGCTGAACTCACAATTTAGCAGACTAAAGTAAACAACAATAACTGCTTATTAAGATTCAGAGAACAAAGAGCAAAGACAAAACTGGCTTTACCAGAGGGAAGTTGACTCCTAACTGTAATCCCCATCTGTCAAATTCACCTTCAAAAACTCACGTTTTACTGCTTATGCCCAATTTTAGCCGCAAAGTACATTTTCCTTGAGCATCATTAATAGTTTTCATGCCATGTCTGCTTCCTTCTCAACCTCAATGGTCACATGTTTTTCTTTTCCCACTTGGGAATTCTGAGCTCTTATGCAAAGTTGGTAGTGATGCGCATGTTAAGGCTCCTTTTCTTTCCTACTTGCTTATTCTCTGTTTCAGGCGATTTATGCTTAAATTGGTGGCCACATGCACATTAAGACTTTTTGTCCCTAAATGACCCCTACATGTCCTGTTGAGGTTTATTAGTGCTGCAAAGCTGCAAAACTTCTGTGATTCACAAGCGCCTGTTCTACCGCCAAAGAACTTATATGAATAGTGGTGATGGAGAAAGGGAAGATGTACTTACAACTCAATCAATTTGCCAAGGTGGTTTTGTATGTTTTAGTTTCTTTCACATGCTTAAAAGGAACGTCTCTGATTTTTTGTGTTGAGCTTTCTGCAGAATATTCCAATTATGATAGTCATGAAGGCAATGGGAATGGAAAGTGATCAAGAGGTTGTCCAGATGATCAGCAGAGACCCTAGATATAATGCCCTACTTCTTCCATCGATTGAGGTATGTGTTCGGTCAAGGAAAATTTTTTATGCTTGTTAGGATCAATCATTTTTCATCTGACAATTCTGTATGCATTAGAGTGAATCTTTAGCGACTGATTTTCTCTAATGCTTGTGATTATGCGCATGTAATATCTTATCTCGTTTTATGATCTTCCAGAGCATTAATTTTCTCATGCTATCATGGCATGTTTAATTGCCAATGATAATCATTTTTCTGGAAAATGGAATTATGAAAACCCTTGTAGTCCTGGGTAAATTTAGTGAAGTCATCATGGAAGCGGATAAGCTTAATCCAGTTTACTTATCAATATCATGTAGGAAGGATATGAAATTGTATCTGGTTGCATGTTTCTGATTTTGTGTATCTTCTCTAGGTTATGGCTTTTCTGTCTCACAAGTTGCTTTAATCTCAAGAATGTGCAAGCCTCAGTATATTTACACAACAACAAGCTCTTGAGTTCCTCCAGGGAAAGGTTTGAAAAGCTTTGCAACTTCAAGCTCTTGAGTTTCCCATTGCATTTCTGTTCTGCAAGAGTTCAACAAGTTCCTTCAGCTTGTAATATAGTCCCCATTGGCTCTGCACTTTAAACAGAAAAGAGGGACCACTCCATTATCGAATACACCATGCCAATTGTTTGTTTATGAATTCTGGGACCTATGACTCTTGTGCCTGGCTAGGTCTTTAACAAATAGCATAATCATATATCTCAACTCAACTCTAGATGCAAGTACATGAAATCTCGACAACTAACTTCACTGTTTTTTTTTTTTTTTTTTCTGTTCCAGGCCAATAAAGCATACATTTTCCTAGGACTTGGTCTAGGCTTGATAATGTCTGGGCTTGCGAACTTTGGTATTCTAAGAGCATGAAAATTCAGTTTGCTGATGGAGCGGCATTAGTCAAAGCGACAGCAAGGTGCTTTTTTTTTTTATTTTTTTTTTTTTGGATGCTTTTGCTCCCAAGCAACTATTTTTGGCAATTTATGGACATAGAAGCTTTGGTTTGTCTCTTTCCTTCTTCATTATAGTTAAAATCTGAAAATGAAAAAAAAAAAAAAAAAACTGTTGGAACCTGGAACCGACCCTGGAACCTGTGACAGGGTAGGTTCCAGGTTCTTAATTCTGACGGGTAGGTTCCAGGTTCTTAATTCTGATGGGTAGGTTCCAGGTTCTTAATTCTGACGGGTAGGTTCTAGGTTCCAAAAAATTAGGAACCTGTACTCGAGGATAGGTTCCAGGTTCCAGGTTCCAGACGAAACCGAATCGGAACCGGGAACCGCTCACCCCTACTTCCAGCTGCTGGCAATAACAGCTCACCCCTCTTGTTGCATCGGCTAATCAAGCTCGGCCACTGTAAATCCTGCTTCAGATATGGCGCTGCCTCGTACAAGCTAGAGTACCGAGAGGATCTTGTTCGCTATGCCATGGTGAAGTATATATACATCTCCAATGGTACAATAAATAGAATCAGAGGACCGCCTTTTCGAATGTTTATCCTAGCGTAAGATGAAACCACCCGAAAATACAGAACACAAATGCTTCTATCATCCAGAATCTTTCTCCAAGCCTGTGTGTATTGGTGGGATCATTTGTCTCTGAGAGATTCTGGGCTGTCGAAAATAGATCTTTGAGATCTGCGATGTTTGGAATTTTTGCTTAAGACTCAAAGGGTAAGGGCCTTTGCCACTGGGCTCATCCTTCGCTCCAGCTACATTAAGTTTTCTATACCATTGAATTAGTTTCCTTTCTTGTCACCTCTCATACCGTTGAATGGACAATTTTTCATCATAAGTTTATTCATTTATTAGCTTATTAAACACTAGTTGTGATCTTCGACCGAAAGAAAAAAACACGACTGTTATGATCTCTTGATAAAAAAAATATTGGTTACGGTAATGAGTAGTTATGATCATGAGTGATGCTACGTGTACTAAGAATTCACTAAGAAAATTTTACTAGATGATGTGGTAATTCATGTGGCTTATGCCACGTCATTGAGTATGTGTTTAATGAGCAATACACACACACAAAAAAACAAGGAAAGACAATACAAATTGGGCAAGATTAGAAAAGATTTCTTTTTAGCATGTCTTTGTTATACAGAAAATAAATGATTTGAAAAATATTTTCCCAAAAATAACCGCTTGTATTGCTTACAAAAATGAATGAACAAAAAATATTTTCACCGTATATTATTGTCACTAATGAAAATATTTTTATTTGACTAATTATTTCAAGCAGTATAGGCGATCATTTTAAGAAAATATTTTTCAAATCATTGATTTTCTACAAAACAAACAAAGTCTTCTACTTCCCATTTCTACCAAGTTTAAGGAAACTAAATAACTTTCCAAGCTACACTTTATTTTACTAGTAGAATTAAAGGTGGACTATATATGATTAACTTGTATCAAATGAATGTATCTTCTGTACAAATCTAGTATAATTGGGAAAACCTGTCTAAATCCTTAGGACAGAGGGCGCCCATGGCACGAGGATAACTATTAAAATTAGTCCAAGCGTTCTTATTGTTAACTTTACCTTCTTCATAGAGATACGCTTATATTGAAGATTTATCTTTGTCACATCTGAGCTAAACTGCATAAGTTATCTTAATAAAATTTCTATTGAGATGAGAAAAATATCTGACATTATTGCTGACGTTAGGATAACTCAAATAGATATTCTCGGAGGCTTAGGATTGTCGAAGGTTCATGGCTTAGAAGGTGTGGACAAGCCCGTGCTTCCTGAGTCGATGCGTAATATGCTGCTTCTACGGGTCAACTGCACTGGATTCAATCCCGTCTGCCATTGGATATCAACCATGCTTGGAAAGTTTGGATCTGAAGCACACTAAAGTCACCTCTATACCAAGTTCCACTTGGAAGGCGAAGAACCTCCGGCATTTCTACATGAACGAGGTACCCATTGATGCGTTTTTCCATAAGCCATCGAAAGGGTCTCTGACCAACCTCCATACACTGAGGGGGCTCTACGGAGGTGACAAAAAGGCCTTGGTCAACAGACTCGATCGATTAGTGAACCTCCGGAAACTGGGACTCACATGCCCCACAAACTCTTTGAAAGCAGTAGCTAAGTGGATCAAGCAGCTGCCTAATCTTCAATCACTGAAGCTGAGATCAATAGATGAGTTTGGTAAACCATCAAATCTCGAGGTGACATCCATGGCTCAACATTGCAACCTATGCAATTTGTATTAGCTTGGTTCGTTGCCTATCCCTGCCAGCCAGCTTTCCAGGGTGCTCCCATCATACCGCAGGAAACTCACATTGTCCATGTTCAAACTGGAGGAAGATCCAATGCCAATGCTGGGGCAGCTGCAAGACCTGAGCATCCTTAGGCTTTTTGATGATTCGTATGTGGGACCTCGGATGCCACATGTCAGCAGCGGATTCCATAATTTATGCGTATTGAAACTGTGGATGCTTGACAAACTTGAGCACTGGACCGTGCAGGACAGGGCTATGCCTCTCCTTCAAGAACTAGAAATCAGGCGATGTAACCAATTGGACAGGTCAGATGGACTTCAGCATTTGTAGAGAAAGTCAGGAGGAGCAGTGGGAATGACATGTTTTTCGAAGTGAATAATTGGAAATTCTCTCATTATCAGCAAAAATTCTCTTACCTTCGACTTTCAAATTGCTTATGCTCGACGTTAGGAAATTCTTAGTCATCGTCTGCATTTTTGTTCTTGGAGGTCTGCATTTCCCCCCTCTCAAAACAAATGTAGATTCAAGAATCAGTTAGGAATGTAAAGGGTGCACCTTTCAGGATAATTTTCTACTGAATCATCAAGCTATACTCCAACCGATCTTCAGG
Organism: Eucalyptus guilfoylei; assembly: GCA_016097605.1. NCBI lineage: Eukaryota > Viridiplantae > Streptophyta > Magnoliopsida > Myrtales > Myrtaceae > Eucalyptus > Eucalyptus guilfoylei. The sequence continues at coordinate 49,235,344 of CM027865.1, read as the reverse complement.
TGCGGGGTAAATCAATCATCAAGGACTCAACTGTTCAAGATGAAACTTAGTCTGCAGATATAAATGTCCATCTCTTGGCAGAAAAGCATGCTATATGAGGCCAAAAAGCTAAGTTTTCAGAGCCGTTCACTTCCGGGATATGGTCCCATTTTATGAAGAATCTCCCTAACTGAGGAGATGTGTGAGAGTGGCAAGAGCCTTGTCTTAGTGCCAAGTGAGTTGAGTGTGCCTCGGCGAGTTTGAGAGTTTGCTCGTGATCCGTATAGAGTGAACTCAATTAAGAGTGTCATGTACCTGAGATTATTATTGTAATAAAATTTTAGTTACCAATCTACAAGAATCATCCATCAAGATACTGAGTCTTAGTATGATGGCAACTTTTTGAAATGTTATCACCACTGTTTAATATTGAAGCCATGACCAAAACTCTAAGTGTGAAACAAAAAGGAAAATCGGAGGGCAGTCCACAAGGGGAAGGAAAATATACATCTGGTTTTCTGTGTTACTGCTGATCGATATTGCAATCACGATCTGAGCTTCTCTTTTTTCTCAAGCTCAAAATTGCTATGCTAATGCTAAGTAGTAGGACAGAAATATTATTGATCATAAGTGTATTGCCACATGCAAATTAGGGAAATACAATATCCAACACTAGCGGGTGGGTTTTGTACGGCAAAATTATAATGGTGGGTCAGGCTCCAATTGTTCCACCACCTAATCTTGACTTAAACAAAATTATAGTCGTGTTGCTTTCACTTTAGCATCCTTTTCAGATATTTATTGGTCTCTTCTCAGCATTTAATAAAATGACCTTCCGGCATTAACCAGCACAGGTCTGTTCACCTCTTGCATTATTGTTGCTCTTCAGACTCTTAGACTTCTGCCTCCCAACAATGTTCCTTCCTGCATAGGTAAATTACGATGGCATCTGTTTCTTGGTTCAGGGTTTTCCACTTTAGGCTTCGAACAGCAACTGCTGTCTCGTCTTTTCAGGAAATAACCCTCCACTGGTCCAAGTAAAGCTACATTAGCTGGTGGGAATCCATAGGAAGGTAAGGTCACTGACTTTTTCCCTTTTATTTTTCCTCTGTTCAAAGTCAAGTAAGATGATGGATGAAAAAGGTTTGTGTCTCGGCTTGGCAAATACTTAAACTTGGGGAAGCTAAACACAGTTGAATGATCCAAACTTCTCGTCTTTTATGCATTTGCTTGTAATGTTCATCAGGTAGGAGCTTGCACTAATGGAGATAACAGAGGAGATAAAAACATCAAAGGCTCTGTTGAAGGTAAATTTGAGGAAAATCTGGAAGCAGTGGGAGCTGAGAGCCATGGTTCTGTTCACACTTGGTGTCCAAATAGTCCTCCTCCTTCTGGGCAACAGAAGGAAGTCCAGCCCCACGGTTCGGCTCAGAGTCCTTGTTTGGTGTGCCTATTTGACTTCAGACTATGTAGCAACCGTCGCCCTCGGTGTCCTCTCGAGAAAGCTGGGAGAGGTGAATGAAAAAACTGGCCATCTTGATGATAACAGCAAGCTAGTTGCTTTGTGGGCACCATTGCTTTTGCTTCTCCTGGGCGGCCCTGACACCATCACTGCTTATTCCTTGGAAGACAATGCACTTTGGCTCAGACATCTTCTTGCCCTGGGTGTTCAAGCAGGAGCAACAGCTTATGTTCTGTTCATGGCCTGGACAAGCTCTCCTCTGTCGATTTTGTCACTTGTGATGATCTTGGTTGGGCTAATCAAGTATGGTGAGAGGACATGGGTCCGGTGGCTGGCAAGCAAGGATAAGCTCAGAGAATCTATGCTCAGTCCACCTGATCCCAGCCCTAACTACCCCAGATTCATGGCGGAGTATAGCCTAAAGCAGGCTGAGGGGTATCATGTCACCGCGGATGAAGTAATTGAAGTTCAAGTCCCAGCCACTCCTTATGCGACAGGCGATCTGTCTAATATTGATTATGCCCAAAAAACCAAACGTGGAATTCCTGTCCGTCTTATAATTAAGGCCGATGAATTGCTTCAAATATTTAAGTGTCTCTTCATTGATCTGATACTAAGTTATGACGACCGGGACTTGAGTCGGTCCATATTCAAGGATATCTCATGGAAGGACGCTTTTCAACTGATAGAGATCGAACTTGGGTTCATGTATGATTTGCTCTACACGAAGGCCATGCTTTTGTATAGTGTTTGGGGATTCCGACGCCGATTCATTACTTTCTCCCTCACTCTCCTTGTGCTTGCATTCTTTTCTCTCACTGAGAAGTCCGTAAACTGCTCACCGGTCGACCTTTATATAACTTATGCATTGCTGGCCGTCATCATTATTTTCGAAATTTACTCCATCTTGATACTCCTGTCCTCGGACTGGACAGACGTGTGGTTGAGTAAGCATAACAAGAACCGTGCCCTTCACCATGCTGTGACTTGTGTCCAGTTGCCCAGACAGCCTCGGTGGTCGAATTCCATTGCTCAGTTCAGCTTGCTAGAGTTCTGCATCAATGAAAATCCTTTGGTCTGCCATGGAATTCTCAAGCGCTTAAACATCAATGAGAAGCTGGATAAGTATCACTACACGACCTCTGAAAAAGTAGAGCCCAAGCTTAAAGAAAAGATCTTTGAACGTGTGAAGGCGAAGTCTGAAAAACTCGAAATGCCCACGGATCCAGGCCAAATTGGCAGAGAACATACAGATGAAATTTGGGGCACCGAGGCAGAGTTCGACCAAATTATCCTCACTTTGCACATTGCGACCGAACTTTGCTTCTACTCGGATAAAGTAAAAGAGTCGGGGTTTGACAATTACAAACTAAGCAAGCTCCTTTCACGGTACATGCTTTATCTTTTAGTCAGGTATCCTTTCACGTTGCCTAACGGAATCGGGCAAATCAGGATCCGGGACACATTTGCCGAGGCCATAAAGTTCTTCGAAGAGCAAGCCCATTCCAAACCCAAACCTGAAGAGAGAAGCGGTGCCTCCAGCGCGGACCGCAGAAGACAAAAAGCTCTTGAGTTAGCTTGCAATATGTTGCTAAAAGTGAACACCGAGGTTCCACCGACTAAGGTTAAGGGTGGCAGGAGCAAATCGGTGTTGTTCGATGGATGCCGGCTCGTGAGGGTGCTAAATAAAGAGGACAGAAATAAAAAGTGGGAGATTATCTGGAATCTTTGGGTGGATGTATTGTTGTACGGAGCAAGCCAAAGTAGAGGGGATTGCCACGCTGATCAGCTGAGGAGAGGAGGAGAGCTTCTCACTCATGTTTGGCTCCTGCTCGCGCATTTCGGGCTGACCGATCACTTCAAGATGACTCAAGGCCATGCAATAGCAAAGCTTATATTAATATAGGAATTTTACGAAGATCATTATGCATCTTCTGATGTTGTGTGTTTACTTTTGAATGGAGTGTTGCATCACTTTGAGTGACTAAATCATTTGTAGATTTTCTGGGGAGGCCTAATCCCGCTTAAAACCTGCATAAGTTTTCCATTAGTTTTGGTTTACTGCTTCTGGGGAGGCCTAATCCCGTTTAAAACCTGCATAAGTTTTCCATTAGTTTTGGTTTACTGCTTCTTGAGGTATCTCATTTTTTCTCAGGTCCATTAGGAACAGTTTCGAATCTGACGCGGGCTACTCGAATAATGTCAGTTTCCTACGAGTAATTTGTTCAAAAAAGTCTTTTAGGCAACAAAAAGCTTCCAACTTTTGCCCCAAGCAGAAGTTTTAATGTGCCCAAATCTTCATAATTCTCTCCCGAAAACTTGAATGCTCAGAGAACCTTAACTCACGATGTACATCCTCTTCTTGCTTATAAATGGCACATTACATTTCCTACTTCATAATGAAAAGAATGCTTTATCAACCGGGAAAAAAAAACGTTGCTCATTACATGCAAAATAGACATATGTATAATTCCTGTCAACTATTTTAAAAATTTAAGCGGTTAGATGAAGGCATGTTTTAATATTTAAAAACTTTAACACTCTTCCTTTATGAAAATAGGCTAGATTTTGGCCTAAGATTAAAACGTGTAAATAAGAACGTAAAAAAAATCTGAATTCGGAATCCCATGCTTTTATATCATGTGGATATTTATAGAACTAGTGCCAACTAAACTCTCTAAGTTTAAGCTGTTAAATAAAAATTTCAGTTTTTTATATTTGGATACTAGAACATATAGTGCCACATCTCATAGATAACAAAAGACATAACTACAATTAGGACGAGAAAACTACAAATGGTAAGAAGTGTGGCATTTGAACTCTGAACTAATTTTTTTTTTCCTAAAAGAAGAGTTTCCAGGAATGGGATTCCTTTGACAGTTGCAAGGATCATTAAATAGACGAGCCATTTGAGCTATTATTATCTCTTTTCTTCCAATTTTGTAGTAGAATTGTACCCAAGCAAAGGAATTTTCCATTACATTATGTTTGATTGAGCTAATTCCACATAGTGACTTCATATCAGTTCATTTTTTCCTTTTCGTCAGCCAAATTGATTCAGGTCATCACTCCTATTAGATGAAGAAGTCCTCTTCATCAAGGACACTAAGTGTTAAATAGATATGTATGAATCTCGCAACCTATCTTAATAGTGGATGAAATAACGAGTGGTGAGTTACGTATCATGTCATGATGACCAAAATTGACATATTTTACATCAAAATTTCGCCAAAAAAAAAAAAAGCTAGAGGGAGTAACAAGTTGTACAAATCATTCTATAGGCTAAGGTAGACCACTTCTTATGAATCAATTTATTGTATTTGTTTAAATTTTATGGTCCACATGATTCATACCTTGAAAATAACACATCTGCAAGAGATCGAATTGAATTGAAAGCTTGAATTTACTAAATAAGATCATAGAATAAATTTAAAAAATGGGTCCATCTTGCAAAATTTATCTTGTTACCTCAGTCAACACGTTGATGGAATTTTCAGAAAAGCTGCTTTAGTAAGAGGGAAAATGACAAATAGCCTGAAGTTTAGTTCGGTGTGTGACGTGAATTGGCCCCTGCAGCATGAATCACGTTTCTAATAAAAGCGAACCTCAGAATTCAAACCGACCAAACTATCAAAGCTCGCGGACATGTGAATTGGCCCCTGCGAGTCGTCGCTTTGCTTTTCAGGTCAAGGTCAATGTAAGGCTTGCACAGATGGTCTTGTCGAGTATTCTTTAGTAAAGAGAGGGAGATAATGGATGTCTCAGGCCCACATTTTGGAATCCAAAGGCTGCTTTTGTCAATTGCATCTGATGGTTGGACAAGGAATGGCACTGAATATATTTTTATCTCAAACTAAAGGATCAAAGAAAGTTGCTCTTCTTTAGAGAATTAAAATCAAGAGCAATAGTGATTGAAATCCTACTTTAATTTTTCTAATGTTATTTGATTGAGATCAGGTATGGCTGGAAAACAAAAAAAAAAATCAATGGATCTTTTTAAGTTTTCTTAACTACTACCGCATGGTATGTCTAGGTCAATAAACTATATATTTAAGTATTGAGCTAATAATTACTGTTACAAAGAATAGTGAGAAAAAAGCTATGATACTATAGTTGGATATGTGGGGTTTGTATCATTTCTTATACATTTCATAATTACCCTTTCAAAATAAAGTTCAAAATTTTTTATCCCACTAGCGGATATCTTATGGCTACCAACCACATCCATAAGTAACCATTGACGTTCTCCTAGATTGGTTCTTTCTTTTCTCTTTAGATATAACCACATATAATTATAGCACGTGTTTCAATACTAGTAACGAGATACAATAACATGATTAAACGAAATTTCGTCAAAGTTCCATCCTATATGCTATGTACCATTTCTCTAAATAACATATAATAATGAATTCAATTAAAGCAAATAATAGCATGGATAACAACAGGAGTAAATGGTGGCTACAGTAACCAACAAGATTTAAATTCAAGATAAATATGTCATCCCAATACATAGGCTCTTCCCTCGGCCATCATAATAGAACTGCATTTTAGTCTTCAAACCTCATCAAAATGGGCATTAAAGACTCAAAGGTCTCGATATTAGTTTAGTTCTTTCATCCATATGACCCATTTAGAGTCGCAAGTGGAGAGTATACTTATTTCACTAAGAAACTAAGAAGCAACGTATCACCTTATCAAAGATTTATTCCTATCCTTTAAGTGACATTAGGCCTAGAGAACATAAAAGTTTACAAGAACATGATGGCAGAGAATATGAAGATTTTTAAGGGAAAGTTCACTGTGATTTGGTTGAAACAATTCCTTGCCTTTTATAAATGAAGGCAAGAGCATTACAAGAATTACATTAGGCCATCAATGGCCGATACTAATGACCTTTTTTCAATAATACATCCTAAGAATAGATTCCATTATACAAATCAAACAGTTATAAAGTGACAGTGGCACAATAAGGTGGGATGATTTCTACATATTATTGGAAATCATAAAGCACGCATATTGACAATCTGGTAAGATTCCTTCGCTTCTTGACCGGTTCATGCTACATGTTCATATTAGGGTGCACATTTGATTAGAGTCCTTGTCTGAGTCAATGTTCTCAAGACACGCATTATCTAGATAAGTTTCTTCACATTTTTGTCTAAAGTCCCAAGGATCTTGAGAGAAATAAATTATTTCTGGTTGATTACGCTTGTATTCTTCTAGAAACTGGAAGATTAGTCTTTGGTGGCCTAATGTGCTATGAAATAATCCCACGGCATTTCTTCTTTCATATGCACCAAGGAAGAGGAAATTTGGAGTAGTTCGATTTCTTTTGCAAAGGATGCGCTGGACTTCTCTGTGTTCTCCACTAATATCCCAAAAATTGCGCCAAAGGACTTGTGCAAATTTGTCACAAGACATGAACAACCTATTGACTTGCCGGTCCTCTAGTGAACAATTTCCAATCTCTATGAAAGGAAATGGTAGTGTGATCTTAAGGACTCGAACTCTGCATTTTAGCTCTATGGAGAACACATATTGCCAATACTATAAAGAATTAAACCACTTTAATACCCGGAAAAGTGCTCAAGGTGATAATTTTTGGAATCCTTCATTTAAAAAAGTAGTGGGGATGTGGTAGAGAATGGCCGTGTGAAACTTGTTTCCAATGATATACTTATAAAACAAATACCAATAGACAATCAACAACTCAAAGAAAATGGATAACTCACCAATAAAATTACCAACAGAAAAACATTACAAAGGTTATCAACAAAGGCCTTCATCAATCGACGAGGTTGACAGCGACCTATTATAGATTTTGCTAGGTGTTGGAACATGAAGACAAAGATGGATCAAGACGAGTGCAGAAGATCATGTTTGTAACTATTTAACTGTAAGACATGTCTATGAAGTTATTTGTAGGTTTAAACTCGTAAGTAATTTCTATTGGTGGGTCATCAAAACCTACATTGTAATCTTTCTAAAAGTCTCCTAATCATTCATGGAATATCTGTTATCTTTTCTTGCAAATTTATCTTTATACTTTACTTTCCTGCAAAGGGAAAATGTCACAAATGGTCCCTATACTATTACTTAATGTGCAATTTGGTTCATGAACTTTCGATCGGTTCAATTTGGTCCCTGAACTATTGATAAATGTTCGATTTGGTCCCTGAACTTTTGATCGGCTCAATTTGGTCCCTGAACTATTGATAAATATCCGATTTGGTCCATGAACTTTCGATCGACTCAATTTGGTCCTTGAACTATTGATAAATTTCCGATTTAGTCCTTCGTTACTATTTTTCTTTTTCTTTTTCTTTTTTGCTTCTTCTCTCTTCCCTCCGCCGGCTCGCCTCGCCAAACGCCGACAGGGAAGAGAGAAGAAGCAAAAAAAGAAAAAGAAAAGAAAAACAGTAACGAATGACTAAATCAGATATTTATCAATAGTTCATGGACCAAATTGAATTGTTTGAAAGTTCAGGAACCAAATTGAGCCTTTTATCAATAGTTTAGGGACCAAATTGAGCCGATCGAAAGTTCAGGGATCAAATTGCACATTAAGTAATAGTATAGGGACCGTTTGTGACATTTTCCCTCCTGCAAATTATCTTTCCAAAACTTTAAATTTCCAATAGTTGCATTAAAATTCTTGAATTTTGTTCCTTGTCCAAAATCAACAAAGTTTCCTTTCACAACTTTTATTATTCAATCCACCATATCCAATATTAAAAGATTATTTGCTTTTTCGGTGAAATAGTAAAACACAAGAATAAATGTTGGTAAATCGATAAAGCAGTCGGTAAACTTTAAAGTATAAAAAATCTAGGTACTTTCTAAATCAAGCAAGATTAAAAGTTGTTCATCAACTAAAATTAATTGGTATCTTAATGTGACAAATGTTGGTTCATCAGTCAAATTAAGGTTTGTAATTTCAATAAAAGTTAGTAACTTCAAAGGCATAGGTGAACTCTCAAAATAAATGCTCGTACATTATTTAAATAGTTGGTAATCTTGCAAGTATAAAGAAATGTTGATAGTTTGCAAAACCAAGCAAGATAAAATGTTGCCAAATTATTAAAATTAATCGGTATCTTAATATGATGAATGCTGGTACATAAGTCAAATTAAAGTTGGTAATTCCTAATAAAAGGTAGTAACTTCCATGGTGTTGGTAAGCCATAAAAAGTAATGTTGGTAGATTATTAATATAGTAGGTAATCTTTTGAGTATGAACAAGTGTTACTATTTGTCCAAACTTGTTAGTAAGTAACTTAAGTGTGACTGATTTAATAAGTTATTCGTCACTTATCTATTACCAATGGGATTTAATATTTACCAACACTGTCAATGATACAAATACATGGACCTAGATCACTTTTGAACTTCATGAAATGTCATATTGTCTCAACGACTTAACATGATGTTGAAGTTTTTATTTATTTTTTAAAGAAAGAAAAGAGGGAACTATAAATAAACAAACAAGATTGCGATATGATAACATGGATCACGAGCACTTCTGTGATACCTCATATGCATTGTATGATATTATGACGTGTATCACAATCAACTACAAAAATGCCGTATCACACCGTGAAATTCATTTACAACCTTATTATAATCGTTGTGATCAAGTGTTAAAACAATTGTAATAAATTGAGAATACGGTACATTAACGTACCTATAAATTCAAGTGGACCCAATTATTAAAGCGCTAGGGCGTTCAAATCGGACGTACGTATGACTTGGCCATCCAAGTCTTGCTTAGCTTTTAGGGATGGTGTCAAGTCTTCTTTAATAATGGGAAAGAGGGAATTTGCTGTCATAAGGCCCACTTCTTAGAAATTAAAAGCTATTGACAAAAAAATAAATTAAAAGCTGCTTTAATAATTGCTACCGACAATGATGGCACTGAACAATCTTCTTTCCCATATCGAGGAAATTATGGTCTTGTGACAAAGTAAGTTGCTTTATTCAGGAGCGGAAAAAAGTTGGAAATCAGGTACATTGCTCCTAGAGGCGTTACTTTGATCTTTCTTTCATTTTCCAAGCTCAAGGAGATTTTTTTTTTTTTTTTTTTACTTTATATTAAAATTCTGGCAGTTTTTCAATATACTTGTTATAGTTCAACTCCCAAAATTTTTTAAGAGTGGGGTTGGAATTAAGGTTAATTTATCTTATATTAAGTAAACTTGGAAGGTGGGGGTCATTTTTTTAGATTAAGTAAACTTGAAAGACAAGAAATACGGTGTATATAGTATATAGTCTCAACAAGATGACTACACAAATCTTATTTTAGTATGGGGTGTGTAGATAAGAATATGATTAATAAGCCTAAGGTAGAATCGACATCCTTTTAAACCAACTTTCCTTCCATCCCTTTGGCGCTGAGAGCTTCCTCTAGAAACTCAGGAAACGAGTTTGATAGGGAGTGAATTCATTTTCTCACATAACCAAAAGACTTTTTTTCTTTTTTGTCAAATTAACATGGGTATCCGAGCCTTGCCAACTTATCCTCACGAATACACACAAATCGTCCGTTCACATGTATCAAGTAAGGCTTCACCCATAAAACGCTAGACATAGCTTCCAAGGTTAATATGAATGAATGACGTTGTAATTTAAACATACGATCTATTTAACCCAAATCAAGTTCACCTAGGAAGCATCGACACTCTCCGAGAGTTTTCATGTTGTGTCGGACACTTTGACACATGTCCGATATTAGGTTAACACAACACCTAGTCAAATTTTCCAACACTCTCCGACACGTGAGTTAGAAATTCCGACATGTGAGTTCAGAATTTCTGACACGTGATTATGATATATACGAGATCAATTTTAAAAATTTTCAGTAAATGGAAGTTCAAAATGTAAATATGTAAATAAAAAAAATAATAAATAATAAATTGGAAAAGAAGAAAAATCTAACCTTCTGTTCAACCCCCAAGTTTATTTTTCTCCTCTTTCACACGCTTTGACACACGAGTTGAAAATGTGGATTGCTTTATCTTTTCTCTTATTATTGAAGTGGAGTTGAATTTGTTAAATTGAAACAATGAATGATATTGACAAATTGTGGATTAATATTTTTAATGTAAATTAATTCTAGGTTATTTTTTATTATTTATTTATTTATGAATTTAAATCAAATTAATTTGATTTTATAAAAATAACTTATCATGTATATAATATAATACACATTTAATATACAACTTGTCGGAATTCTTTATTTTTTTAGAAACGACGTGTCACCGTGTCATGTCATATCGCGTGTTGTGTGTTAGTGTTTGTGCTACTTAACTATCCACTTTAGGGTTGAACAAACCAAAAGTTTCAAGCTATCTTCCATTAAAAAAAAAAAAAAAACCCATAAACTCAAGAAAAACAAGAAATAACATGCCTCACAAGTTACAGCGTGAGCAATTGACAAGAATGTACACATATTTATTGGTACCCACAAACATACGCGAGTCGCGCGGCTGTTTTTTCCTTTTGAACATAAGAAACGAATAGCCGAAGCCACCACACCTTCCAACTTCAGTTTTTGGGTTGAAAAGCAACACCTTTGACGACTAGCCCCTGTTTCCAATTATTGCTGCACTCGGATATATGAAATGTGATTTCTCCAATATTTTCGGACGACGTCTTGAATTCGCCCATCAAAATGTTTGTCCACTTTCCTTGGGGCATATGCTGCAAACTCTCCATGCGGCCCAGACTCGACTTGTCCGATAAAGTAATGTTGATGTTCACAGGAACGCCCCAACCCTGACTTGACTTAGTCATTGATGCCACCAACGAGACTTTATACCAGGTCTTCGGAGAGAGCACAATCGTTCGGAACTTCCCACTTATTTCCAGTGAGCAAACACTTCTCAGTTCAGCTTCCTCAACATCCACTCTGTGAAAATTGAAGTTCAATGTTTGGGGTTGGACTTTTGCAGAAGAGGAATCGCTAATGTGTGCATTCCCCCATCAAATTAGACGATGAAATGAAAGAAAAGACAAATAGCTACATGTGAGTTGCTTCAATAGATCGAGTGCACGCCGGATCAAAGCGACAATTGTGTTGCAAGTAGAATAAAATAGTAAGGAATGAGATCCACGCATGAAACGAAATATTAAATGGGATTTGAAGAACACATAATGGGGCTCTAATACTACATTAGCATGTTCAAGCCAGAAACTTGAACCAATGGGTAGGAGACTGTGTACGTAAAATTCATCATAATTTTTTTTTTTTGGTAAAGTAAAATTCATCATAATTTAATATAAAGCGATTCAAGAAATTTACCTTAACAATTTATTTGGTTTTGCTATAGTCATTTTCACCTTAGTGAAATAAGTTTTGGGTTTGACACTTAGTTGGTCATCATTCCCATTGAAGTCGCCTTTGTCAAGATGCACGTATTAAGATGTTAGCAATATAGAATCTCTAATGGCATAATTGATGTCTTAGGAGGAATAATCATTATATCTACTCGGTTCATTGATTCGATTGTTTGAACTTTCAAATGAAGTGAGTTTAATTACGAATGTTGATAAGTCTAGACTTGGAACTCCTTGACCCTATTGTCTCTAGAATGAGATATATTGGTCTTAGGACGCTTCCTAACGAACTTCATAACTTATAGGATTGTCTCCCTACATCCAGTGCAGTACCAAGCTAATCTTTAAAATGAACACCAAATAGACAAACTAAAACACTAATTATTAACTGCACAGCGGGAGGGACTGTGCGTATCAACTGATCTCCTTATCATTCAACAAAATATGGAGAATGTATTAGTAACGCTTACATGCTTAAAAGGCTAGTTGGAAGGGAATAAGAGCAAGAGACATCATGAAAATGTACTTGACAGTTGAAATTGTTCGTATAATTTCCATCTCAGCCATCTCAACTTGGCATTTTAAACGAGGTGTAGAGTCACTCTATTACTCTAGACTGGAAGGGTTAAAATCTTGGTTCCTTAATCATCTCAAAATGGTGGATAGATTCTAAAAGGGTACCTTGATCCATCATGCTTAGAATGGCATCTCTAACAATTAAGCATTAAAGGAATATGTGTTGGGATTCTATTGAGGGTGTGGATTGGTGCTCACTAAAAGGTTAGAATATCGGGGTCCCTCTTGACACTCCATCACCGGTAAAAGGTGAAAATGATAATAGCTTGTATATGATACTGTCATAAGTAGTTAACTTGATGTGCCTTTGAATTTTCTTTTACAAGTGCATTGACCAATTACCAGAACAACATCTATACTTTTCAATTAGAGTCTATGTACTTCTTGTTTTGCACAGGTTGTGTACAGATGAGCATAAGTTATTCAAATGACGCAGGGAGGAGCTAAAAACGAACTACTAGTCATTGCAGCCGATGGCCTGAATGCGCACAAGAGGTGAACTCGCTTCATTTTGTCCAGGATAAATAAAATTCGATAACAGCAAGGAAATCATTTTTTTCCTTCTTCAGCAGATTTTTTCCATAAGAAATGATGATCTCATTTTCTTTGTTATTTTTTCTTTTTTATCTCTTTTTTTTTTAATAAATATTCACTCTTACCCGGACTCTTTGACGGTCTTCCATTCCCAGTACTGGGGCTCGTGGCCTCATGTTAGTAAGTAACTCCAATGTAACTAATTTAACAAGTTATTTGTCACTTGTCTATTACCAATGGGATTTAACATTTATCAACACTGTCAATGATACACATACATGGAACTAGATCGCTTTTGAACTCCATGAAATGTCATAATTGTCTCAACAACTTAACATGATGTTGAAGTTTTTATTAATTTTTTAAAGAAAGACGAGGGAACTATAGAGAAACAAACAAGATTGCAACATGATAACGTTAATCACGAGCACTTTTGTGATACCTCATATGCATTGTATAATATTATGACGTGTCATCACAACCAACCACAAAAATACCATATTACACTGTGAAATTGATTTTAAATCGTTGTGATCAAGTGTAAAAACACTTGTAATAAATTGAGAATACGGCACGTTAACATACCCCATAAATTCAAGTGGACCCAATTATTAAGGCGCTCGGGGCATTCAAATCGGACGTACGCATGACTTGGCCATCCAAGTCTTGCTTTGCTTTTAGGGATGGTGTCAACGCTTCTTTAATAATGGGAAAGAGAGAATTTGCTGTCATAAGGCCCACTTCTTAGAAATTAAAAGATACCAACAAAAAAATAAGTTAAAAGCTGCTTTTGGGTTGTTTGGACAATGATGGCACTCAACAATCTCCGTTCCCATCTCGAGGAAATTATGGTCCCGAGAAAAAGTAAGTTGCTTTATTCGGGAGTGGAAAAAAGTTGGAAATCAGGTGTATTGCTCCCAAAAGTTTTACTTTAATTTTTCTTTCATTTTCCAAGCTCAAGGAGATTTTTTTCTTTTTTACTTTATATTAAAATTCTGGCATTTTTTCAATATACTCGTTATAGTTCAACTCCCAAAATTTTTCTTTGAAGAGGGGGGCTGGAATTAAGGTTAATTTATCTTATATTAAGTAAACTTGGAAGGTGGGGGTCATTTTTTTAGATTACGTAAACTTGAAAGACAAAAAATATGGTATCTATAGTATATAGTCTCAACAAGATGACTGCACGAATCTTATTTTAGTATGGGGCATGTAGATAAGAATATGATTAATAAATCTAAGGTAGAATCAACATCCTTTTGAACCAACTTTCCTTCCATCCCTTTGGCGCTGAGAGCTTCCTCTAGAAACTTAATAAACAAGTTTGATAGGGAGTGAATTCATCTTCTCACATAATCAAAGGACTTCTTTTTTTTGTCAAATCAACATGAGTATCCGAGCCTTGTAGCTCAACTTATCCTCACGGATACACACAAATCGTCCACTCACATGTATCAAGTAAGGCTCCACCCAAAAAACATGAGGCATAGCTTCCAAGGTTAATATGAATGAATGACGTTGTAATTTAAACACATGATCTATTTGATCCAAATCAAGTCCACTTAAGAAGCACCGACACTCTTCGGGAGTTTTCGTGTCGTGTCGGACGTTTCAATGCATGTCCGATATTCGGTTAACACGACACCTAGTTAATTTTCCCTACATTCTCCGACACGTGAGTTAGGAATTTCAACATGTGAGTTCGGAATTTCCAACACATGATTCTGATACATACGAGGTTAATTTTAAAATTTTTTAATAAATGGAAGGTCAAAATGTAAATATATAAATAAATAAAAATGATAAATGGAAAAGGAAGAAAAATCCGCCCAAGTTTATTTTTTCTCTTCTCTTTCGACAAGCGGGTTGAAAATGTGGATTGCTTGTTTTTTTCTCTTATTATTGAAGTGGAGTTGAATTTGTCAAATTGAAATAATAAATGATATTGACAAATTGTGGATTAATGTGTTTAATGTAAATTCATTCTAAGCTAGTTTTTATTATTTATTTATTTATTTATGAATTTGAATCAAATTAATTTGATTAAAATAGTCATAATAAGTTATAATAATACACATTTAATATACCACGTATCCCAACATGTTAAATTTTTTTATTTTTTTAGAAACGACGTGTCAGCATGTCGTGTCGTGCGCGTGTCGTGTATTGCTATCGGTGATACTTAACCATCCACTTTAGGGTTGAATAACCCAAAAGTTTCAAGCTATCTTTCGTTAAAAAAAAAAAAAAGAAGAAGAAGACGAAAACCCATAAACTCAAGAAAAACAAGAAATAACATGCCTCACAAGTTACAACGTGAGCAATTGACAAGAATGTACACATATTTATTGGTACCCACAAACATACGTGAGTCGCGCGGCCGTTTTTTCCTTTTGAACATTAGAAACGAATAGCCAAAGCCACCACACCTTCCTACTTTAGTTTTTGGGTTGAAAAGCAACACCTTTGACGACTAGCCCCTGTTTCCAATTATTGCTGCATTCGGATATATGAAATGTCATTTCTCCAATATTTTTGGCCGACGTCTCGAATTCGCCCATTAAAATGTTTCTCCACTCTCCTCGGGGCATATGCTGCAAACTCTCCATGCGTCCCAGACTCGACTTATCCGGTAAAGTAATGTTGATGTTCACAGGAACGCCCCAACCCTGACTTGACTCAGTCATTAATGCCAACAACGAGACTTTATACGAGGTCTTCGGAGAGAGCACGATCGTTCGGAACTTCCCACTGATTTCCAGCGAGCAAACACTTCTCAGTTCAGCTGCCTCGACATCCACACTGTGAAAATTGAAGTTCAATGTTTGGGGTTGGACTTTTGCAGAAGAGGAATCGCTAATGTGTGCATTCCCCCATCAAATTAGACGATGAAATGAAAGAAAAGACAAATAGCTACATGTGAGTTGCTTCAATAGATCGTAGTGCAGATCATATTTGCATATGAAGTGCACGCCAAATCGAAGGGACAATTGTGTTGTAAGTGGAATAAAATAGTAAGGAATGACATCCATGCACGAAATGAAATATTAAATGGGATCTGAAGAACACATAATGGGGCTCTAATACTATATTAGAATGTTCAAGCTAGAAACTTGAACCAATGGGTAGAAGGAGACTGTGTGTACGTAAAATTCATCATAACCCAATATAATGCAATTCAAGAAATTTACTTTAACAATTGATTTGGTTTCACTATAGTTCATTTTGACCTTAGTGAAATAAATTTTGGGTTTGACACTTAGTTGGTCATCATTCCCATTGAAGTCGCCTTTGTTAAGATGCACGGATTAAGATGTTAGCAATATAGAATCCCTAATGGCATAATTGATGTCTTAGGAGGAATAATCATTATCTACTCGGTTCATTGATTCGATTGTTTAAACTTTGAAATGAAGTGAGTTTAACTAGGAATATTGATAAGTCTAGACTTGGAACTCCTTGACCCTATTGTCTCTACAATGAGATATATTGGTCTTAGGACGCTTCCTAATGATATTCATAACTAATAGGGTTGTCTCCCCGCAGTGCAGTACCAAGCTAATCTTCAAAATGAACACCAAATAGACAAACTAAAACACTAATTAATAATTGCATAACGGGAGGGACTATGCATTTGTCAACTGATCTCCTTATCATTCAACAAAATATGGAGAATGTATTTGTAACGCTTACATGCTTAAAAGGCCAGTTGGAAGGGAATAAGAGCAAGAGACCTCTTGAGAAGGTACTTGATAGTTGAAATTGTTCGTATAATTTACATCTCAGCCATCTCAAGTTGGCATTTTTAATGAGGTGTAGAGTCCCTCTATTACTCTAAACTGGAAGGGTTAAAATCTTGGCTCCTTGATCATCTCAAAATGGTGGATAGATTCTATGAGGGTACCTCGATCTGTCATGCTTAGAATGACATCTCTAACAATTAAGCATTAAAGGAATATGTGTTGAGATTCTATTGAGGGTGTGGATTGGCGCTCACTAAAAGGTTAGAATATCGGGATCTCTCTTGACACTCCTTCACCGGTTAAAAGGCGAAAATGATAATAGCTTGTATATGATACTGTCATAAGTAGTTAACTTCACGTGCCTGTAAATTTTCTTTTACAAGTGCATTGACCAATTACCAGAACTAAAACATCCATACTTTTCAATTAGAGTCTATGTATTTCTTGTTTTGCACAGGTTGTGTACAGATGAGCATAAATTATTCAAATGACGCAGGGAGGAGCAAAAAACGAACTACAAGTCATTGCAACCTACAGCCTAAACGCGCACACAAGAGGTGAAGTCGCTTTATTTTGTCCAAGATAAATAAAATTTGATAGCAAAGAGGAAATCATTTTTTTTTCTTTTTAAGAAGATTTTTTCCATAATAAATGATGATCTCATTTTCTTTGTTCTTTTTTTCTTTTTTATCTCTCTCTCTCTCTTTTTTTAAATATTCACTCTTACCCGGACTCTTCGACGGGCTTCCATCCCCAGTACTGTTGCTCATGGCCCCATGTTATTGCAAGCTCCCTCGCAAACAGCATGAAGCAATTCTTGTTCAGATCCTTGTCGACCCAGTATTTCTGCAAGGATGAAATTTTTTATTCATTTCTAGATTTCCAGCATATATCAAAGTCTATATAAAATCGTAGAGAGAGAGAGGCTCACTCTCTTCTTCCCTTGCAGAACCACTCCGTTGTAGAGCTGATCGCAGAGCTTGTCGAGAGAGGAAGTTTCAATGGGCACGACAGAATCTTTCACGATGGCCACATAATTGTGTGGAGGTCTTCTTACTCTTGCCTCCACTGTTTGCTTATGCTTCTTCTGTGAGCCCATCTCTTTGGCTTCTTCCTGGATCTCAGCTTCCGCTTCGGCCTCCATGTTAGGAGGTGGCCAATGTTGCTCCTGTTAAGGGTGGAGAGAGAGAGAGAGAGAGAGAGAGAGGAGCTACCCAGTTTTCTTTATCTCAAATTATATTGATGGAACCACTATTAATAGTTGTGAAAGTAATCATTCAAAAGTGAGGCCATTTCTACGTGCTTTTCAATAGAAAATTTTCTCTGGGTACCCCTCTTAATCAAGACTTGAAATATTCATAAACTAAGTTCACATAATGATCTGTACATATGCAAAGTCATGCATGCATTGAAGAGAAGCCATGATGTTTGCCTTCAATTCCACAAGGTTAATATATAAGTTCACAAATTCCTTTTTGGGAATAAACAAACCTTCATCCAATTATGTATACAACCCATTCCTTTCAATGGTTAAAAGAAAAAAATAAAGGTGCGTTTGGTAACGATTCTGTTCTCGGGAGTAGATTCTGATAAAAAATTATTCTTTTTTATTTTGTTCTCGAAACATATTCTAAACATTTTAAGCCGTTTGGTAACGATTCAAAATTTCTGATTCTGGAATAGAATTGCATTTTGAGCATCGTACTCATTGATTCTGTTCCAAATCAATTTCTTTTAATTTTTAAATAATTTTTATACTTTTTTTCCCTTTTTTTTCTTTTTTTTTTCTTTTCTTTTTTCTCATATTCTTCTTCTTCTTCAGGCCGATTGTCGAAGGGCCGGCGACCTCACCAAAGCGTCGCTGGCCCTTGGTGGCCGAGCCTTGCCAGCAGCTGGGCGAGGCTCGCCCAGGCCTCGCCCAGCCCCAGCGAGGCGGCCTGGCCATCAGCGGGGCTAGGCGAGCCTCGTCGAGGCTGGGCGAGGCTCGGGCGAGGCTCGCTTGGCCATCGACGAGGCTCGCCCAGCCTCGCTGAGGCTCGGCCTCGCCGGAGTTGGGCGAGGCTGGGCAAGCCTCGTCGGTGGCTGGGCTTGCCTCCGGCGAGCTCGTTAGACCTCACCCTGGCCTGGCGAGCTCATCAGACTAGTTGCCGGCAACCGGCGGATGGCGGTGGCGAATAGCGGCAGATGGCGGCGACGGGCAATGGTGGATAGTGGCGAACGGCAACGGAGGAGGGAAGATAAGGGTTTCACTTTTTTATTCCTTTTTTTGTTTCTGGAACAAAAATCAATTTTTTTTTTATTCTTGATTCTACTCCAAATCTGTTTCCGGGAACAAAAGTTTTATCAAACGCAATTCTATTCTCAAACTAATCTCGGGAATAAAGAATCAGAATTTGGCCATGTTTGGTACCTAAATGTCTATGGTGAAAAGGGCCTTATGGGATCCAATGTGGATCCATGCGGCCCATGTTCCACGCCTCTCCAATTTTCTTTTCTTTTTCAACTTTTCCTTTTCCTGTCCTTTTCGTGGAAAAGACAAGCTTTGTACAGAGATCGATCGCAAGTGTAGTCTGCTCACTGGTCCGCCGCCATCCTCGGCGGCATCGTGGCCACTGTGGTCGTCGCCAATTACATCTTCGTCAAACACACAAATCCAAATCTCTCTCTCTCTCTCCCGGCGTTCGATCTCTTATTGGTTTCTGCTTGTTTCGCTAGCTTGCCTTCTGCTTTCGACTTGCCCTCATTAAAAATTTCCGTTTTTCCACCTACTTGATAGATTTTTGGCGGACTGCTTGTGTTGGTTGCATCTAATTCGGGTGGGTGAGAGTCCTTTTCTCTATTGTTCATTTGATTGGACTGTGTTAGAAATCTGACTTTTTTAGAGTGGCCCAATAATCCATCATATTTGGATCACAACAGTAAAGTTTTTTTTTTTTTTTTTTTTTTTTTTTTTTGTGATCGAGGATCCGCCGGTCCAGCTCACAACAGTAAAGTTACTGGTTAAAAAAAAAAGAAAGTGCATCGGTTGAGATTTGAGCCAATGCCCTCTTTTTTCTTGGTGGGGTTTGCTGTGTTGAATGTAGTAATTCGCGGACAGTGATATAGAGCTCGATTGAATTAAGGACTGGTTTAGCTTTAGCTGCAGGCCGAGTGGCAGCATTGATTCTGCAACAGGTCCGTCATCGGCTGTTTTTCGTTCTGGACCTTCACCAATTTCCTCACTTCTAGCTGCTGGCAATAACTATGTACTCCCCGCCGTGAACCCTGATTAAGATTTAGCGCTGCCTTGTACAAGCTAGAGCACCGAAACGGTCCTGTTCATTATGCCGTAGTCTAATATATTTTCATTGCCATTGGTATAATAATTATGAGGTCGAATCAGATAGCCAACTTTTCGAATGTTTATCCTTGCATAAGATGAATCTACTGGAACATACGGAACCTAAATGCTTCTATCATCCAGAATCTCTCTCCAAGCAATGTGTGTATTGGTGGGATCATCTGTTTGTGAGAGATTCTGGGCTGTCCATAATAGATCTTTGAGGCCTGGGATGTTCAGAACTTACTTCTAAGACTCAAGGGTGAGAGGGTTGACCATTGGGCTCATTCTTAGCTCCCGCTTGAGTAAGTTTTCCATACCATCGAATTAGTTTTCTTTCTTGTCACCTCCCATAAGGTTACTATGTTGCGAGTACCTGGCTTTCAAAACCTTAACCCTCGACTTTGTTTTCATCAACCAACATCCCCCAACTGAGTTTACATAGCAAACACGGCCATGGTTTTTGAGCTAGGAACTGAGTTTTTTTCCTAAGTCTTGAGGGATGTTCCATTGAAACTTTCTAACCACGGCATCTATTATATGACATACAGAAACTGGATGATGGAAAGTTGACATGTTGTAAATCGGTACTGCCTGAGCCACTTATCTGATTAAGGTTCATCTAACTGCCCAGAGGTAGTAAGTCCATTTCATCATGAAAACTGAAATCATACATGTGCTATCTTGTTTGTTTAAAGCTAGACTAGTCTGAGCTTGTGAAACGATATTGCACGATTTGCATTTTCTTTCCACTTACAGAGGTTGTCTTTGATAAAAATTTCTCTGTAACTTAACATGCAGTAACGTAACATCACCACATCTTTGTAGATTTGTTATGGTCTAAACTATACTGTTATTATTCTGCATCTGTAGGATCCATTCCGCAAACAAGAGCAGAAGCAGACTGATGCACAACCATTGGCCAAGTGATTGTGGGGAGGTGAACTTCGCTAATTTCATTTTCTTCCACCGTGTTCCAAGTTTGGTTCTGGGGAACTGTATGACTTGGGAATCTCTTACCAGATTCTGCGGAAAATCTTTAGTCTGGCAGTCAATGTTCTTAAACCTTGTCCTTGTGCTCGAATAAAAGGCTAAAATTAGATTTCATTGGAGTACATGCGGGAATAATCCCTATTACTTGCTGGCCTGGGCAACAAGGGTAGAAGCATCAGCTAATAAACAGAGGCCCCAAGGCTGCGGGGGGAGAGTAGAGGATGAGTAGGGGCAAAAATGTGTTATCAGGACTTGCACAATTACAGGAGCATACGATTCATTAATAACTTTCGAAAAGCACTAATGGCTGTACTTAATTTTACCCCAGCCTTCTAGTGGTGGGAAAGAACTATTCTTCCACATTTGTTTTTTGGGGGGCATTCGTGATGATACTGACTTGACATAGCTGATTGGAAGGTATTAGAGTCAGAAGACGCATCAATTTCATGTCTTACAAGGATATTATGCTTCAAATTCAATGCCCAAAAGCACCATTAAACATTAACATCTACTCATGAAACAAGAAAAAACCAGCTTTGACTATCATAAATTTCTACTCATGCTCTGACTCGAATCCAATTTTCCGTTTTATCACGAAACATGACCACTATTTACACAATGTGGCGAACTACAAGCAATAATGCAACACAGTTATCTTATATTTGACTACATGAACCTTATCTTCATGGATGCTGCAACACAAATTCAGAGAAGAGGAATGAAGTCTCTCGTGGTCTGTCATCACGTGGCCCCTGGTAATGTCCTTTATGGTAGGACATCCAGATTGTGCCATTGTAAGCTCGAGCTCATTCCTCAGCATCTCAGTGACCCTTCTAACCCCAGTTTCCCCTTTTGCCGCCAACCCGTATATTACAGGCCTTCCTATCTGGAGCAAGAAGACCACTATTAGGAGAATGTCAACAATTGTCCTAAGGCACCTGTTCAGTTGTTGTTCAGGTGCTTCGGTAATGTGAAGAGATAGTTTCTACAAACTTGGCGCGATTTTATTACCCAAATACCTTAAGGGTTTGGTACGATACCTCTTACTCACATAGCAGATATTCCACATCGAGAAATATCAGGAATGGGCCAAGCTAATTAAAAGACTACCAGTACTACTTGTGCCCCAAGGGCCAATGCCTTGAAAACATATGTTCCTTGATGTTAGGGATGAGCATGGTTTCAGGGTAAAACGAACTAGACCGATGGGAATCTATACGTTCCATGTTCCAAGATATGCATAGTAGATTCTAGGTTTCAAAAATTGAGGAACCTAGTTCAATGGGTAAGTTTTAGGTTCTTAGTTAGAGAAACTTGAACCTGTTACATTTTAACCTAAAACAATTTTTAATGTTTTTCTTGGTCGATATCTCCGTGCAATCCTCTGATATTCCATGTTGTTCAATGATGAGTGTATAATCTAAAAGCACTAGTTCGAATTTTCATTTTATGACTAAGATTTTTACTTTATTGATGCTCATATTTTTCATTTGTCTAAATATAAGTTATGATTAGTGAATTAATATAGATGTAACCTAGGTAGATCTTAGAACAGACCTTAGAACTTGTGATAGGGTAGGTTCCAAATTCTACGATATGCAGAGTGGGTTCCAGGATCTAAAAAATAAGGAACTTGTTCCAACGGGTAGATTCCAAATTTCAGGTGGAACCTATATGGAACTTGTAATCACTCACCCCTACTCGATGCACTCCTCCATCAATAAAAAACAAGGGACTTTCCCTTTGATTGCATGAACAACCTACAAACGAAGATTTAATAAAAACATCGATGACCAAAATGCTATTTGATATGGATGATTCTATGAATTCTCTATGGATGATTCTATGAATTCTCACATAATATAAAAGCAAGAGATTCCGAGTTCATATCTTTATAGGTTCTTATTTACACACTTTGATCTTAGGCCAAAATCTAGTTTATTTTCGTAAAGGGAGAGTGTTAAAGTATTTAAATATTAAAAACTGCACCTTCATCTAACCATTTAAATATTTAAAACAGTTGGCAGGAATTATACATATGTCTATTTTACATGTAATGTTTAACTCTTTTTTTTCAATCGATAAAGCATTCTTTTCGTAATGAAGTAGGAAATGTAATGTGCCATTTATAAGCAAGAAGAGGATGTGCATCGTGAGTTAAGGTTCTCTGAGCATTCAAGTTTTCGGGAGAGAATTATGAAGATTTGGGCACGTGAAACTTCTGCCCGGGGCAAAAGTTGGAAGCTTTTTGTTGCCTAAAAGACTTTTTTGAACAAATTACTCGTAGGAAACTGACATTATTCAAGTAGCCCGCGTCAGATTCCAAACTGTTCCGAATGGACTTGAGAAAAAATGAGATACCTCAAGAAGCAGTAAACCAAAACTAATGGAAAACTTACGCAGGTTTTAAACGGGATTTGGCCTCCCCAGAATATTTACAAATATGATTTAGTCACTCACAGTGATGCAACACTCCATTCAAAAGTAAACACACAACATCAGAAGATGCATACTGATCTCCGTAAAACTCCTATCTTAATATAAGCTTTGCTATTGCATGGCCTTGAGTCATCCTGAAGTGATCGGTCAGCCCGAAATGCGCGAGCAGGAGCCAAACATGAGTGAGAAGCTCTCCTCCTCTCCTCAGCTGATCAGCGTGGCAATCCCCTCTACTTTGGCTTGCTGCGTACAACAATACCTCCACCCAAAAATTCTCCATCATTTCCCACTTCCTTATTCTCTCCACTTTATTTAGTACCGTTGCGAGCCGGCATCCGTCATACAACACCGATTTGCTCCTGCCACCCTTAACCTTAGTCGGAGGAACCTCGGTGTTCACTTTTAGTAACATATCGCTAGCTAACTGGAGAGTCTTCCAGCTACTGCGGACCGCCTCATCGCTGGAGGCACCATGGCTCTCTTCAGGTTTGGCATTGGAATGGGCTTGCTCTTTAATGGGGTGCTCTTCGAAGAACTTTGTGGCCTCGGCAAATGTGTCCCGGATCCTGATATGCCCGATTTCGTTAGGCAACGTGGAAGGATACCTGACTAGGAGATAAAACATGTACCGTGACAGGAGCTTGCTTAGTTTGTAATTGGGAAACTTCGACTCGTTAAGTCTCTCCGAGTAGTAGCAAAGTTCGGTCACAACGTGCAAAGTGAGGATAATTTGGTCGAACTCCGCCTCAGGGCTCCACATCTCATTGGGATGTCCGCATTCACTGAGCACTCTGCGAATTTGGTTTATATCCGTGGGCTTTTCAAGCTTCTCGGACTTCACCTTCACGTGTCCAAAGATCTTTTCTTTCAGGCTAGGTGGTATCTTTTCAAAGGTGGTGTAGCGATACCTATCCAGCTTTTCGTTGATGTTTAAGCGCTTGAAAATCCCCTGGCAGACCAAGGGATTTTCATTGATGCAGAACTCTAGCAAGCTGAACTGACAAATGGAATCCGACCACCGAGGCTGTTTGAGCAACTGGACACAAGTCACAGCACCGCCAAGGGCACGGCTCTTGTTATGCACCCTCACCCACACGTCAGTCCAGTCCGAGGACAGGTATATCAAGATGGAGTCAATCTCAAAAAGAAAGATCACGGCCACCAATGCATAATTTATATGACGGTCGATACGGGACAGGGTTTCCTCCTCAGCTAAAGAGATGAGAGTGAGCTGGAAGGTGACCGCAAGGAGAGTGAGGGAGAACCTGATAAACCGGCGTCTCAATCCCCAAACACTATTAAAAAGGATCGCCTTCGTGTAGAGAAAATCATACATGAACCCAAGTTCAATTGCGATCAGTTCAAAAGCGTCTTCCCACGAAATACTATTGAATATGGACAAACTCAAATCCACGTCGTCATAACTAGGTATCAGATCGACGAAGAGACGCTTGACTATTTGAAGCAATTCATAGGCTTTTACTGTAAGTGGGACAGTATTTTCGCATTGGGGATCCTGGGCATCAATAACGTTAGACAGATAGCCTCTAGCATAAGGACCGGCTGGGATTTCAACTTCAATTACTTCATCGGCCGTGACATGGTACCCCTCGGCCTGCTTTAGGCTATACTCCTTCATGAATCTTGGGTAGTTAGGGCTGGGATCAGTGTTATAATTATAGTTATAATTATAATTATGGTTAATGGATCAACGAAAACCAATAAATTAAGATACGTCTTTTTTATTCACGTATCTCTTTTGGATTCATGAATTTCCTAAACTTTTGTGTTCACGTATCTATTGAATTCATGAATTTCCTAAATTCATGTATTTTTTAGTTCATGTATTTATAGAGTTCGTGAATATCTTGAATTCACGTATCTTTGGATTCGTGAATCTCTTGAATTCATGTATCTCTTGATTCATGAATTTTGTGAATACATGCGTCCATTTAATTCATGTATTTCTTCTGTACATGAACTAAAAATCTATATAAATAGATGGGAGCATAGAGCTTCATAAGAGTTTTTGGTTTTTCCGACTCAATTCCAAAAGGCTTTTATATACTTTTCTACTCCTCTGATTTTTCTGAGTGTGCCGGTTCAATTGAACGGTTCGACTGAGTCCTATTTGCATAGTGCTAATCCAAACAGGTTCGAGCTGTTGTATCTTGGGAGGCATAGTTCGTGAATCTGCGGAGCACCATTGGCGGGAACTAATTGCCTTAAAGAGATTCGGATATCCGTACCTCACCTCCAATTTCATGTTTTGATTGCAACAAACAGTTTGTGTTTTCTCTGGATTAATTTCCAACAATCAGGTGGATTGAGCAGAGATTCTCTGAGCTTATCCTTGCTTGCCAACCACAGGACCCATATCCTCTCACCATACTTGATTAGCCCAACCAAGAACATCAACACTGGAAAACCAAAAACAACAGCCCGTACCTCACGAATTGTGATAGGTAAGGCCAGACCCCGAGCCGGAGCCGGAGCCGGAGCTACGACCGGAGACAGAGTTACGACCGGAGCCGCAGCTATGACCGAAGCCGTAGCTCTCACCGGCTTCCAAAACGTCGACCTAGCGTTGTATGGCGATATTGGGACCGTGAGCAGAACATAAGCTGTTGCTACTACTTGAACACCTAGCCTAAGTGATGCCTGAGCCAAAGTGCATTGTCTTCCAAGGAATAAGCAGTGATGGTGTCAGGGCCACCAAGGAAAACCAAAAGCAACGGTACCCACAAAGCAGCTGGCCAGATGTTATAATCAGATTCCTCTTTGCACGAAGCAGCTGGCCAGATGTTATCATCAGATTTCTCTTTCACCTGCCCTAGCTTGCTCGAGAGGACGCCGAGAGCCATGGTTCCTACAGAGCTGAAGTCATATAGGCACACCAAACAAGGACTCTGAGCCAAACCTTGTGGCTGGACTTCCTTATGTTCCCCAGGAGGAGGAGGACCATTTGGAACCAAGTGTAAACAGAACCATGGCTCTCAGCTCCCACTCCTTCCAGATTTTCATTAAACCCATTGGTGCAAGCTCCTACCAGATGAAAACTAAGTGCAAATGGGTGAGAGACGAGAAGTTTTGGATCATTCAACTGTGATTTAGCTCTAAAGTTTTTGCGAAGCCAAGACACAAATCTTTTTCATTTTTCATCTTACTTGACCTTGAACAAAGGAAAAAGTTAGTGACCTTACGTTCCCCTGGATACCCTTAAGCTAGTTCAGCTTTTACTTGGACCTGTGGAGGGTTATTTCGTAAAAAAAAAAAACAAGTCTGGAGCTAAGATTTGAAGCCTGAACTGGCAAAACATGAACAAAGAAATAGATGTCATCGTAACTTACCTATGCAGGAACATAAATTGATAGGAGGCACAAGTCAAGTCTGAGGAAGCAAGAATAATGCAAGAGGTGAGCAGACCTCTGCTGGTGCTGCTGGTTGGTCATTTTATTAAATACCGGGAATCTCAACATGATGACAAAGTGAAAGCAACACAACTATGTTA
The DNA here is from genome assembly GCA_016097605.1 of Eucalyptus guilfoylei. Classification (NCBI taxonomy): domain Eukaryota; kingdom Viridiplantae; phylum Streptophyta; class Magnoliopsida; order Myrtales; family Myrtaceae; genus Eucalyptus; species Eucalyptus guilfoylei. The sequence goes on along the minus strand of CM027865.1, from coordinate 49,208,453 downwards.
AGATAAGGTGGCGGAACTATTAGAGAATCCCTCTTCTTTCTCGAGTACGAACGCACAAGAACATGCACACCTTTTTTTTTGCTCTATTTTCAACAACCAACACTTATCTCTCCTTTTTGCGGTATTTCTAAAATGCCCTCTCGAATTAGCAACGGTTTCTAACCATTCATGCACAATGATTCGTGCATGTGCATGATGCTTTACAAATTTTTCTTTTTTTAGTTATTATTATTAAAAGAAAACACACATATCATGTGCGTTGCAAATGGTCAGCAAGAACTGCTGACCATTTGCACATTGATTAATTAATTAGTTAAATGAATAAATAAATAATTAATCAATCCCCTTAAAAAAAAAAAAAAAAAAAGAACGTAATTTTTATAGGTATATTTGGAATACATTAACATATATTCACTTTGGGCATGCATGTACATCATATGCAGATAGGCTCGTGACTATAATACAAATTAAATTAAATCTCATTTAATTTAATTTCAAGTCGACACAATTCGATTGCGGTAATTGCAAACACATTTGCAACATTATTTCTCTCTGGTCGCATTATTTCATGACATGATGCACTAGGAGATTGAGGTCTATGTTGATGATATGATCGCAAAGACTCGACCTGGGAAAAGTCACATCGACACTTTGAAGAAGTTGTTTGATCGACTCCGTGAATTCAGGCTTTGTCTAAACCCCGCTAAATGCATGTTCGGAGCAACATCCGATAAATTACTCGAATTTATTGTAAGCAGTAAGGGGATTGAGATCGACCCATCCAAGGCTAAGGCTATATGCGAGTTGCAACCTCCGTCAATGGTGAAAGAAGTCCGAAGCCTTTTGGGAAAATTGAATTACATAGCTCGATTCATTTCCCAACTTTCTAAAACTGCCAAGCCATTCTTCAAGCTCCTAAAGAAGAATGCACGAGTAGTCTGGGACGATGAATGTCAAGAAGCGTTCGACAGGTTAAGTGAATCACTGGGTGCAATGTTGGCTCAAGAAAGTCCTGTTGATAAAAAAAGAACGAGCCATTTATTATCTGAGTAAGAAATTCATGGTATCAAAATTGAAATATTCTAATGTGGAAAAGACTTGTGCCGCATTGGTGTGGGTATTGCATAGATTGCGGCGGTATACATTGCATTACCAGATGTTCCTCGTGACTGAGAACGACCCCATCAAGTATTTACTTGATCGGCCAGCTTTGGTGGCTAGGTTGGCTAAATGGTAGATTTTAATTTCCGAATTTGATGTGCAATTCATACCACAAAAGTCGATTAAGGGTCGAGCGATCGCTAATCTATTGGCCGAGAATTCAAGAGTCTCTAAGGACGATGACAGTTTCCTAGATGACCATGTCTTGAGTGTAAATGAAGACTCATGGACAATGTTCTTTGATGGAGCTGTGAATTTGTCTGGTTCTAGTATTGGGGCGGTTCTGATATCCCCAGATGGACAACATCATCCGGTAGCTGCGAAATTGATTTTCCCATGCACTAATAATGTAGCCGAGTATGAAGCTTGCATCCTCGGGCTTCAAGCCACAATCGAGATGGGTGTGGCCAAGTTAAGAGTGTTCGGGGATTCTGCACTAATCATACTACAGACCATAGGTGAATGGAAGACTAAAGATGCCAAGTTGCTCCCATATTACGAGTATCTAGAGAATCTGGTCAAGGAGTTTGATGAAGTTTCATTCGAATACTTATTGAGATCTCATAATCAATTCGCAGATGCACTCGCAACTTTAGCTTCTATGTTGCAAGTTACTGACGGATTAGAAGTTGAGCCTTTGAAAATAGAGGTTCTACCGAGGCCGACTTATTGTATGATCGTGACTGAGGAATCAGATGGAAAGCCATGGTATTACGATATCATGAATTACATTCAGAAACAGGAATTCCCCGAAGGAAGTACTCCAACTGATAGGAAGTATATCATGAAAATGGTCTCAAAATTCTTCGTCAGTGGTAAAAGTTTGTACAATAGGTCTTATGATTCAATCTTGTTGCGGTGTGTAGATCCAGTCGAAGCCACTCAAATCATGCAAGAAGTGCACGAAGGAGTATGTGGCCCTCATATGAATGGGCACATGTTAGCTAAGAAGATTATGAGATTAGGCTATTACTGGCTCACGCTAGAAGGTGACTGTATTCAGCATGTTCGGAGTTGTCATCGTTGCCAGATCCATGGAGACAAGATAAGTGTTCCTCCAACTGAGCTGCACTAGTTTTCCGAGCCATGGCCTTTCTCGATGTGGGGCATTGATGTGATCGGTCCAATAAATCCAAAGTCTTCAAATGGGCATCGTTTCATCTTGGTGGCGATATACTATTTCTCTAAGTGGATCGAAGCTATGTCCTTTGCAAGTGTCACTGCCCGCAATGTTGTGAAGTTCATCAAGTGAGACATAATTGCTCGCTATGGAATCCCTGAAGCAATCATCACTGACAATGGGACAAATTTGAATAACAAACTTGTTGACGGTTTGTTCAGTGAGTTCAAGATCAAGCATCTGAATTCGTCCCCTTATCGCCCTCAAATGAACGGGGCTGTTGAAGCAGCTAACAAGAACATTAAGAAGATCTTAGCTAAGACGGCTGAAAATTATCGAGATTGGCATGATAGGTTACCTTTCACACTAATGGCGTACCGTACATCGATCCACGCTTCTACTGGGGCAACCCCTTTTGCTCTGGTGTATGGCATGGAAGCAGTTCTGCCTGTGGAAGTGGAAATTCCTTCTCTAAGAGTTTTATCCCAAATGGAGTTGTCTAAGGCTAAGTGGACACAACAAAGACTTGAACAGTTAAACTTGATTGATGAAAGAAGACTGAAGGCTCTTTGCCATGGCCAAACTTATTAGCAGAGGGTGGCTAGATCCTTCAACCGAAAGGTGCGACCGAGACATTTCAAGGTAAATGACCTGGTTCTAAGAAAGTTGTTGCCGATTTTTCGGATCCTAGTGGCAAGTTTGATCCGAATTCTAGTGGACCATATATAGTGAAGAAGGTACTTCCTGGAGGTGCTTTGATCCTGGCAGAAATGGATGGTTGTGAGTTTTCCATTCCAGTCAATTCTGATACTATCAAAAAGTATTATCCATGATAGAATTTGGCATGTCTTGTTTTGAACTGCAAGTATTTCTGTGATGAATAAAATGCCTCGATGAAATGTTCAAATTTGTCGCAAATCTTGCATTTTTCTTCCTTGATTAATTATGTGAGATGGAGTGAATGTGTCAAATGAGATATTTTGGAATGGTGAAAGGCAAACCTGTTCCATACACTGTTTCATACATTAACCCCCAGTGAGTTGTGTGAAAAATTCCATGTCTACGAGGAAAAGGGTAATCTCGTAAAGGGTACGTCAACCGAGGTGATGAGAGGCAGTTTCTTCTACTACCCAAAACACTACAAGTATATCCATTGTTTAGCACTTTGAGCCCACACACATGAAGAGTTTTTTTAAGTTATCCCTATCAAGAATCATCCCATAGTGGGACCAAATTTGTGATGAATGATAGGAATTTTCTTACTCACACTTGCATAAATCTTCGAGTATTGCTTTCGCAGTGTAACTTGTACGATAATTTAAAGTGCCTTAAGACAACAAAGAGTAGTTCTTTCTCTATCCTATACACTTTATCCATTGCATAGCCCCTTTGAGCCTATGAATTCATTTCACATTAAACCCAGTTGGTGATCATCCCCACACTGGGGCAAGGCAAAAGATAGATGAAGACTCTTGAAAGTTCGAGTGTCATCCAAAGTGTAATTCCTTGACGCATGCACTATGCGCAAAAATTGAAATCAAAATAGAACTAATGGGCATGAAAAAGCAGTGTGCCTGGTAAAAGCAAGGCCAATGCCCATGAAAATGGTAAATAAAAAATGAATAAGAACAAGGGGCATGAAAAAGCAATGTGCCTGGTAAAGACAAGGCCATTGCCCATAGATGAAAAAGAGAGTCAAGATATGTGACTGTCAATTACAAGAATTGAATCCCAATGGAACAATACTCAAGAACTCAAATACTGAGTTTTTTTTATAATCAATGGGACACTTCATGAAGACAATCCCCAATAGTGAAAAAGAAAACTAGTGGCAGTGCCAAGATGATTATCAACTCTCACCCTATACACATCTTTGAGCCTAACAATCTTTCATTTCTCAACCCATTAGCCTAGCCTACGTTACGTCCCTTGCAAAGTCTCTTCAAATTATGGCACTTTAATTAACGTAAAAGTTCATATGTTTGAAAGCATCGCTTGAAGAAGTGCGAGTAAGATAATTTCTGCTTCATTTATCATGTTTCTTGACTTGTAAACCCCAAGATGATTGCGAAATATCACTCATTTTTCAATAGTCTTGACTCAAAGAGTCCCTTTTGCTAAGCCGTTGACCAAACCCGCATTACGGTCCCTTTTAAAGACCTCTCAGATTGGTAAGTTCGTACCACTTACGAGATTACTCGGATCTTTGTTTGGCATGACAATGGTGAGATAGAGTGATTGTCAAATCCTGCGTCAAAGGTTAGGATAAAATGGCCATTTTAATGAGGATAGGTGAAAAGTCCTTTTAGACCAAGAGGTCCCCCATTTGGCATATCCATGACACTCATGTGTTTAGATGGGAACATTCTTTTTGAAATCATTCCTAATGGAAATTAGGTGATGCAAGCTTGATATAAATCATCGCGCATGAACCTCCCTTAAATTAATGCATGTTTGTGATCACAAATGCATATTGTTTCTCCTATGACCATGTTTTGCAGAAGACATTTCCCCCAGGGTCAGAGATGATACCAGGTAAGTCAGAGATGATACCAGGTAAGTATATCTCTATCCATACCTTAAATACTTGTCATTGTGCATGTATTTCCTTTTGAAAACACCGACACTCGATCGAGCTATCCCCCAAAGATTTTTCTCCAGATTCAGTCTGATTAAGGCGACCGAAAAAAGGTTCGGGTCCTAGTCAGATAATCTATGCTGCAACGTTAGGCGACCGAAGAAAGGTTCGGGTCCTCGCCAAGCAAAACCTCAATTTAGGTGACCATAGAATGGTATGAGTCCTAGACAACCTTATTGCTCTAACAGGGGACCGTAGAAATGTACGGGTCCTGAAAAAGCAATTACCTCAGTTCAGGCGACCGTAGAAAGGTACGGGTCTTGGAAAGCGAATCCCCGTTTAAGCGACCGTAGAAAGGTACGGGTCCTAGACAACATTTATTGCTCTAACAGGCGACCGTAGAAAGGTACGGGTCCTGAATGTGTAACACCAACTATCTTGAATCCCTCTACCCTCCTTGAAGGTAAGTTATTCCAGGTAAGTTCCTTTATCGTCTGCATTAGCATTTCCATGCGTCATATAAATTGCATTTCAAAATGGGATTCATTTTCCCAAAAAAAAAAAAAAGTCATTCAGTGCATGTGCATAGTCAAAATTTAGGTCTCAATTTGTCTTTGAAGGCAACCTCTTCGAGCTCACCTTCAAAGAGGGGCAACTGTTGACACCTAAATTTTGACGGCCCATTTAGTTATTTCTCGCATTAAAAAATTAGGGTTTAATTTTATCCAAAAAAATATATTAATTGCATAGCATATAGATTTATGTGCATTTTTATTATTTTATTGGCATTTTATTTATTGGACCGGTGCGGATGGGTTTAAATTAGTTGGACCAAGCCCACGAAGTGAGCAAGTTGGCCCGAGCCCATGTTTTTTATTGATTGAAAATTATCTCGTGGGAAAATAGAAATTTTGAAATTTTTCCGAGATATGAATCTTTTGGATAGGGTATATGTATGAAAAAATATTGCAATTTATCTTTGCAAGATTTGGATTTAGAGGAAAATTTCATCGTAATCTTGAATCTTTATTAATATGTGATAAGTTGATAAAAAATATCGCAGATGTAGATTTGAAGGGGAAATCAAAAACCTATCCCCTACCCCCTATAAAAGCAACAGTGTACGAGGAGAAAAGGGGGGTTCTTTTCTCGAGGGTGAAGTCAAAAAAATTGAAGAAATTCCTCCTCTGGTTGAGAAGAGTGAAAAAGTCTTCTGCTTTTTTGTGAAAAGTGAAAAAAGCAAAGAGAGAAAGTACAAAGGCGGAGGAGAGTGTGCGGCTGCAGAGGAGAGAAGAAAAGGAAAAAGTAAAAAAGAAGGAAAATTGTTCATGTTCATCTTCTTCAGCAACACGTCCCTGGCGTTCGACTCCTTCACCGCCGCACCATCTGCACCAACCGCCCGAGCACCAGCCCTTCAAGCCCTAGCGACACCAGCGTCCGCCCACCGCCTTGCCGCACCGCAACCCAGCCGTGCCGCGACCCGAGCCCATGTGCCCCACTCTGAGCGCTGCTGCTCTGTACCCCAAAATCGCGACTCCCTACAACAGCTCAACCTAGCACCGTCGTGTTCTCACCCGTGAGCCCGCGTCCCTGCACCGACGTTGTTGCTGCTCCGTCGGAGCCCGATCCAGCTCCGGAGTCCACTGCCCGTGGCCTACTGTCCAGATCTCACGATCCCGGCGGCCTGCTGCCACCCGAGCCCTTGCGCCGGCCACTGCAGCCCTTGCGACAACCCACGACGATCTGCGCACCATCGCCGCCCTGCCGATCCACCTGCAACCCGCCGCCTTGGTGTATCATCACAGCACGTGACCTAGAAGAAAAAGGAAAAGGGAAATTTAGGTAGTTTTTTTAATTTATTTATTGTTTTTTGATCTTGTTTTTTTAGTGAAATTGTTCCCTTTAAATATACTATTGATATGCCAACATGAAATAGTCCCTCAAATTAAGGATTGACAATCCGATTTTCGCACCGAAATCCAACTCACAATCCTTTGCAAAAATCGACAATCCAATTTAGCCGAGATTCGATTTGCGATTTAATTTTAAAATTGGTTAACCCGATCTAAATGCGAGATATGATTCATGCCGATTTTGGATATTAACATTATCTTGCTTGATTTGATGTCGTGGTGTTTGAGTCAGTTTTATTTTCGTAAAAAAAATCCAAAAAATATTTGAGTTAGGATTAGATTTGCTTAGAATATTTCTTGTTTTAGGGTTATCTAGAATTGCAACCTTATTTTGAATTTTTTTAAATAAAAAAAATCCAAAAAATGTGTTCATTTAGGATGTCAGTTTACACGTTTAATTATGTGTTAGTTTTAATTTCGAATTTCATAAAGAAAAACACGAAAAAAAATCATTGTGCATATTAGGTTAGAATTGCATGTTTCATTTTAAATTTAAATCATCTTTTTAGATAAATTGCATTTTAGATTAAGATAATGTCTTAGTTTAAATTAGGATTTAATATGACTTAATCTTTAGTTTAAATTAGATAGAATCTTAATCTAGCTAGATCATTTTTGCATTTTTTTCTTAAATTTCGAATTTCATGAAAAAAATGAAAAATAAAAATTTGTCTCTACATAAATTAGACTCAATTTTTAGAATAGATTGCATTTTTAGAATAGAGATATCAAATGCACACCATTTAGTTGTTATTAGGTTCATTTATTTAGAAATTGCCCGTCATTAGATTAGGTCACTTAATAAATTGCATGTTGCATGTCATTTTAGTTAAAATAATTTTGTACGTCATTGCATTGCATTACACGTCATTAGAGTTAAGTCATTTTTGTTAATTTAGATTGCATATTTAATTAGTGCATGTTCATTAAGAAATCACAAAAAAATTTATTCATTCATATAGTTTAAAACATATTGTCATGCCATATCATTTCATATTAGATTAGAAGCATTACATTGCATATGGACTATATTCGTTGGAAAAGAGAAAACAAAAATTGAGTAATTGATTATTAATTAAAAATCATATCTAAGATTGCTTATATGAAATCTGATTTAACAACGCAGATGTTTTCGTTGCTATAAGATAAGTCCTGCAATTTATTTACTGCCTTACTTTGGTGTTAAATTGATGGTTTGCGCACCCGTATGATCATTTCACATGTTAGGGAAATAGATTTAAAATCAATTTAAGTTGCCTGCAAAAAAAAAAAATTTTGAAAATAAAAGAATGGTACCGAAAGGGCATTAGAGAAATCTAGTGTAACCAAGTCCCCGTATCCAAAATCTCTGGTTTGTAGGGGTAAGATAATTCTCACATTATTTTACTTGGGCTTCTAATCGACCCACCAAAAATAGATTAGTGGCGACTCCTGATTGAAAACCAATTACATGTTAAAAAATTAAACTTAAGTCGCAAATTGGTATGGGTTTGGGAGAGCCCGAGTTAAGTCTAGGCTTAACAATCCATTAGCCAAACCCTATGTGGTTCACACCCGAAATTTTGGTCGCGACAGAATCGAATGGCATCACAGCTGCCCGCTACCTCTTCTACAGTTCACGTGGACATATATGAAAGAACCTAGAGTAAAAAGGTGAATTCAGTATCTTGTAGCAGCAAAATTGAGGTTAAAAGTATTTGGTAATCTATTACCATGATGATTTTACATGTAGCAGCTGCTCTTGCAGTAGCAACCTCTCCCGAAAGATGGAAAAATTGCATCGCTAGAATCAAAACAAGCAAACGTGTGAAAGAGTTCCTCCAAGAAACTTAAGGTTTCACACCTCCAGGATGTGCTAACTTATGCCTCACAGTTGGAGCAATCATAATGGGGGCAGAAACGTTATAGCCCAATATAACAGTTGACAAACTAATTTTGCTCACATCAACGGGGATTCTTGACCTAAACCTGCCAGAAATACATTGAAGAACAACATAATATGGTTGCTGCAGATCTTAATCTTACCAGCATTCATTAGGCATTACATTATTCTGCGAAAGGCTTCCACGTTTTCTTTAAGTGTATACCGGTCTTCCGCTCCCCCCGCATAAAAATCTTAGTACATTTTTGGAAGGGCTTGCCTAGCCAATTCTTGATACTCATTCATGTTCACAGGATCCTCAGCCATGTTTCCTGAATAAAAATTTTAAGTGCTATTAACTCAACAACTTCACAATGTCTCCTACATGTGACTCCACAAATTTTGATTGTCAACAAAAAGGAGACCACAACAATAGCTCTACAAATACTCTTCCCTTCATATATGGTCCTGGAATCCAGACACGACTTATAAACAAATATGGATGTAAGTAGCAAAATCATATCATCTTACTTCAAAGTATGTCACTAGTCCACTGCCAGACCCTACTAAGAACAGTGCACAATAACACATCACACATATGACGGCATAATTGCAAGTTAAATGTGCCCACACGTATTCACACAAAATCTAAACGGGAGAGTGAAAAGTATGGAACAGCGATCATAATACACCACATCCCTCAACGTATTTATAGCTATAACTACAGAACACGAACACATCAAAACACGAGCTACGTCAAAGCCAAGTGCAGCTCATAAAATTAAGAACGGAATCGATTCTTTGTCATATTCCACCGAACAATTGTCCGAAAGGCAGACAACTCATTTTGCATATGGGACCATACTCAATCAACTCCCATGCCGTTCCTCTGAACCACGCATGACTCATAAAATCGCACATAGCTGAACCTGAACCTACCAGTACGATGTCCAAGACAAGTTTAGCCCAACCAAATTCAGAATCTTTTTACAGCTAGCCTAACCACTCACATTGACCTTCCTCACAAACTCCTACGTGACGGTCAATAATCTTTTCGCTAGTCACGACTGCATAAGGACAAAAGAGAAGAATGCGATCTTTCTGCATCGCAGACGTTCAGCCATGCGGATACTCAAAGAAAGTTTGAAGCAGGGGAGTTGCTCTGCGCACTCGAATCAAAGAACAGAGACGACCCAAATGATACGACGTTTCGCAGGATAAGCAAAATGGAACCTTGGGCTTTCACACGATCGGACCAAAACCTCTGGTCGAAGGACGAAACGATGTAGGACAGTGACGAGCCATGCGAGGTAGTAGAGTAGACTGGACTCACTTCAAAGGAATGATAATCAAAGCTACAAAAGATGATAAGTCGTATGCGTGGCTTACTGTCGGGGATTACTGATTACTAGCGATCGCGTCCAATGAAAGGCTGCCCGCCATTATTTACTTTTTCCATTTCTTTTTTGGGTCTTTTCTGTTCTATAATCACCTGACATCCATATAGCGCATGCCTATACGATAACATGATTAAACGAAATTTCATTGAGGTTACATGCTAACTGCTATGTACCATTTCTCCAAATGACTTATAATAATGAATTTGAGTAAAGCAAGAAATAGCATGATAACAACTACGGTTAAGGGTGGCAAAAGTGACTAAGAAGAAGAAGATTCAAGACAGATATGTTATCCCAATACAGGGGCCCTTCCCTGTGCCATCCCAAAATTGGACTGCCTTTTAGTCTTCAAATCTCATCAAAATGGTCATAAAAAACTCAAAGGTCTCAGCATTAGCCGGGCATGATAAAAGTTGTTAAATGACCAAAATTAGTCGCATCTTAATGTGATGAATGTAAATACATGCACCAAATTGAGTTTGCTAATTTCAAATGTCGGTAATTCCAAAGGCTTCCTAACAACCTGTAAGACTAAAAGGGTTCTCTCCTCGCACCCAACGTAGTACAAAACTCACTTTTACAATGAACACCAAAATGACAAACTAAAATACTAATCGCTGCAGAACATGGGGGACTGTACGTTTATCAACCGATCTCCTTATCATTCAACAGTATGGAGAATATATTAGAAACAATCACATTCTCGAAAGGCTACTTGAAAGTGAACAAGAGCAAGAGACCTTGTGAAAAGGTACTTGACAGTTGAAATTATACATATGATTTGCATCTCAATCACCCATCTCAACTTCGCATTTTACTTTTCAACGTTGTGTAGAGTTGCTTTATTACTTTAAACCAAAGTATCTTGGTTCCTTCATCATCTCAGAATGGTGGAGAGATCTATTCTTGAGGGAACCTCAATCTGTCATGCTTAGAATATCATCTTTAACAATTAAGCATCAAGGAAACGTGTCAAGATCCTATATACAATGTGGATTAGTGCTCACTAAAAAGATAGCAGATTGCTTTTCCTCTCAAAACACTCCATTACCAGCTAAAGGTGAAAGTGATAATAGCTTATATATGATGAGCAATCTTCACAAATAGTTAACTTCGCATGCCAGTGAATTTTCTTTTACAAGTGCATTGACCAATTACCAAAACTGTAACATCCTCATTTGTATACTTCATGTTTTGCACGGGTTGTGTACAGACGAACATAGATTAGTCAAGTGAAGCAGTGATGACTTAGCAGCTGTTCCATGATCGGGAACGACTCAGCAATAGATAAATTCAATATAATTGAAGTCATAGATGCTGTTGACTTGAATGGAGCAAGACGTTTGTTGACTTGAATCATCCACAAGAGGAGCAATTTCATTGCATGATGTTGTGTAAATAAGTTTTACGACATCGCTGTCTCTTAGTCCGAGATTCATTCTAATATTGCTCCTTTGGTAAGCACGCAAAAACACAGTTTTACACGTAAAGAGTTTGTCGAAAAGGAGATCAAATTTGTTGGAAGTAAACGAAGAATTAGGTAGCTGGATTAGTGATTGCCTAGCAAAATAATTATCGGATTGTCGTTCTCTTGGGATATAAGGTTTGCATTTATCAAAATTGAATGGATTATACTCGATTAAAATCAGGGCCATTTAAGCATCTAGTCATTTGGTTACTCATCTATCTATGTTAATCTAGATGAATATAATGTCAATAACAGAAAAGGGTCCATTACAATATGTTGAGGATACATTCATTATATTTTGAACTTTTTTAATTAGTTGGTGAATTTACCACAATGAAGACAATTAACTTATTTGGTTGTTCCGATATGGGTTAAAGAGATGGAAAGAGAAGATGAATGAGAGACGGAGAGAAGAGGTGGGTCAATGTACTAAAGTTTACCTAGCCTTCTCGTGGTGGGGAAGAACCGTTCCTTCACATCATTTAGAGGGGCGTCTGTGATGATACTAACTTGACAAAGTTGAATGGAAGGTACTAGACTCAGACGACACAGATCAACGTCATGTCTTACAAGGATTTTAAGCTTCAAATTTTAATGCCCGAAAGTAGCATTAAACATTAACATCTACTGATGAACCAAGAAAATACCAGCTTTGACTATCATAAATCTCTACTGGCGCTCTGACTCGGCTCCAATTTTCTTATTGATGATGAAACATGACCACTATATACATAACATGGCAAACTACAAGCGATAATACAACAAGGGCATCGCCTATTTGCCTATGCGAATCTTATCTTCATGGATGCTGCAGCATGAATTCAGAGAGAGGACTGAAGTCTCTCACGGTCTGTTATTACGTGGCCCCTCGTAATATCCTTTATGGTAGGACATCCAGATAGTGCCATCGTAAGCTCGAGCTCATCCTTCAGCATCTCAGTGACCCTTCTAACTCCTGTTTCCCCTTTTGCCGCCAACCCATATACTACAGGCCTTCCGATCTGTGGTAAAAAGACCACTATTAGGAGAATGTCAACAATTGTCCCAGGGCACTTGTTCAGTTCTGATGAGGTGTTTTGGTAATGTGAAAAGATGGTTTCTACTAACTTGGCACAATATTATTACCCAAATACCTCAAGGGTTTGGTACGATACCTCTTACTAATATAGCAGATAGTCCACATCAAGAAATATCAGGAATGTGCCAAACTAATTAAAAGATTGTACCAGTACTGCTTGCGCCCCAAGGGCCAACGCCTTGAAAATATCTGTTCCTCGCCGCACTCCTCCATCAACAAAAACAGGGACTTTCCCTTTGACTGCATGAACAACCTACAAAGAATATTTAATAAAACAAAATGCTGTTTGACAGAGATGACTTGATGCAGTACAAGGTTTCATGCATTTGTAAAAATAGAGGGAAACAGAATACAACTGTGCTTTATTTTCAGGGGGCAAAACCGGGTGTATTTACTCTTATCCAGTGTTTACAAATGCTCCAAAATCTAGTATCTATTATTAAACCTGCTGAACAAAGGATTTCGCTAAAATAGGCACCTCTTCCAGAACTGATATCGATGCTGGAGTATAATCCAGCTGTCGAGCTCCATGATTCGAGACAACTATCCCAGCAGCACCTGCTTCTACTGCCTTAATTGCTGCCATTGAGGGTATACAAGCTTGTTGATAAGGTTGTCAAGTGTGCAACAACCAATAGTAGTAATAACAGTTTGAGTATACTGAGAAGCAAATTAGTAAATTCCTATGGATGACTAAGATGCTTCAATCCAATATCAGAGAACAAAAGGTCTTAATAGCAGCGATGACAAAATGAAGACAGAAAACATCCCATTATCATCAAAATTCCTAACTCATACGACTTGCCCAATAGAATAACTATGGTGTTCAAACCACCAAACCAATTGAGGCATAATGTTATTTCCTTTCAGATGAACTGAAGAATCTTCAAAGTTTAATGCTAGAGGTTCACCCTCTACAAACTAGATATACGATCAAACCCCAAGTTATAACAAAATTCTCCTGCAACGGATTTTTTTTTTAGTTCTATGTTAAGCCTCCAACTGCTTTTCACACTATCCTGATTTTCAGTGTCAATTAAATCATACGTAACTGTTCACTATAGTGTCAACGTATTGTATAATATTGATGGAACTGTTTATACAGTGATGAACTCACAATGATCTGGTGCTCACTGTAGACCTCATACAAAATAAAACAACAGCACGCACGCAAATTTGTACTATTGAAAATACCTAATGAATTCCATCAAATCTAGCACAAATGAGAATACAAAAATTGATTTTCGCACAGTTGACAAGTTCTCAAGCTGCAATTCTTGACTTTCCTTTTTTTTTTCCTAGTAAATGCAGTGATCCCTTTGCTCATGTATGCATATGTGGTTTTATCTATTAAGAGAACCAATGCCAAATTAGCTCAAAGATAGACAGTCTTGTCAGTTGCTACTCATGGCCATGCTACCTGAAAATTGGTTGACAGATTGATTTGAAGCAAATAATGAAGTTCAAGGTAATATCTTCTTAACTCAGGGATGAGATTTAGGGGATCCTTGACATACAGATTTTTCCAGGTCTTAAGCCATCTTAAAATAAAACTTCTCATTTAAGCTAGTGTTTTTAAAACCAAAAAAGAAGGTTTTAGCCACAGCTTTTGGCTAATTTCGATCAGTTCAACCTGTTATGGGAGAGCAATTTGGCTCAATCTCTGATCTGGTTTAGGCAACGAATGTGCTAAGTAAGCTATAATTCAAATTAAGACACTAAACAGTCTTCAGACGAATCCTCAACTGCTTTTCTCTTAGAATAGAATCCTAGATCTTACCATCTTCGTGTGTAAGAACGCCCTTTATCAGAATCGGCAATTTTGTTATAGATCTCAACCATCCAATGTCCTGCAGCATTGTAACTTGGTTACATGACCAACAACATACCAAATAAAGCAAATAAAGGCATTATAAAGATCCAGTTATCATTTGTAGGTCATGGCATCAAGCAAAAATTGAATGAAAAAGGTCATCGTAAGATGGCTATTAAAACTATTTCTACACTGGATGACACTATCCCACACGTCTCATTCATTCAAAGAACACAATTCTTTTGATGAAACATCGCCCAGAAAAAATTTCAAGGATTGATTACCAAGTAATTTAAGATAGTATGGAGGTTCACCTTCCAACTCAAAGAAGCATCAAGAGTTAAATCAGCATAAGCTTTAAAGTTGGAACCCTCTTCCTGCAAATTTCAGGTAAAGGAAAAGGGAAGCGCAAGTGAGAGAGATGTTATGCCTAATTTCCGCATTTAACAATCTATAAAACTTTGAGATATCTCTCTAGAAGTTATTTAGGCAGCCAAAATGTCTTCATTGGTCAAGTATTGACCATACATTTTCTGTTCCCTGACATTATCTGAATCATTTGTTTCTTCACCCCAAGATACAACGGTAAACAATCATGTTTCCTAAGCAAATAAAAAACTCCTCCAGACACAGATATAATCAAATGGAACGGCTATTGATATAAGAGCACAAATGAAAAAAATATTCTTTGCCCCAAGGGCAGCTTTGCATAAGAGAAGCACAGAGCTCATGGAATAAATCTCCACTAGGCTGAGCCTAATACCATGATATCCACAAACATCAACACCATAGTGAGCATTTCTTTTTGTTTTACTACCTTGTTAATGTCAAAGAGAGTTACAGACTCTGAAAAAATAGAGCAACATGTAGCAGGGTATGAAGATAATGACAAAAACAACCTCCACGCCATCAAAGGAGAATGGTCAGTGAGATATTAGGAACATAGACATCTCCCCATCTATGCATCTCCATTGAATAGGTAAAAATATATTGCTATTGTCAGATGCTCAAATAGAAAAGAAATTGTTCACTCACAGAGACAACTTGAGTTGAGAGTAGACCTTCAAAATTCTTCAACTGAGGTTGTATCATTCTGTCATAGAAAGAGAGAGAGAGTTTAACCGTACCCAAACTTTGTTATATGACCATGATATCCATGACCCAAGGGATGGGGGAGCGAGAGAGGGAGAGGAAAGCATTTTACTTGTTCTTTATGTCTGCCTCCCTTTTGCCAAGCCTGGGAACATCAACAGTAAGAACAATAGCTTTGTATCCACTTCTTTCAGCTCTTTGTACCAGCTGAGCTGTAATATCCCGTCTCTTGTATACCTGCATAAGGAAATGTGTTGATTATTGAGATGAAATCTTAATGGAGAATGTACAAAGCCCAGAAAACTGGAGATTCTCAATCTTATAGATACTTACATATATTTGAAAGAATCGAATGGCATCACAGCTGGATGCAACCTCTTCCACAGTGCACGTAGACGAATATGAAACAATCTAGAGTAAAAAGGTGAAAGGAGTAAATTATAGCAGCAAAATCAAGATAAAAAATATTTTGTAATCTATTACCATGATGACACTACATGTAGCAGCTGCTCTTGCAGTTGCAACCTCTCCTGGAAGATGGAAAAATTGCATCACTAAAATGAAAACAAGCAAATGTGCAAAAGAGTTCCTTCAAGAAAATTCAGGTTTCACACCTTCAGGATGTGCCAACTTATGCATAGAAGTAGGAGCAATCATAATGGGGGCAGATACGTTATAGCCCAATATGGTAGTTGACAAACTAATTTTGCTCACATCTATGAGGACTCTCGGCCTAAACCTGCCAAAAATACATGTGTAGAGAATTAACAAACAACATGATATGGTTGCTGCAGATTTCATCTGACCAGCATTCATTAGCCATTACATTATTCTGCGAAAGGCTTCGACGTTTTCTTTAAGTGTATACTGGTCTTCCGCTCCCCCCGCATAAAAGTCATAGTACATTTTTGGAAGGGCTTGCCTAGCCAATTCTTGATACTCATTCACATTGACAGGATCCTCGGCCATGTTTCCTGAATGCAAATTTTAAGTCTTATTAACTCAACAGCTTCACAATGTCTCCTACATGCGACTCCACAAATTTCGATTGTCAACAAAAAGGTGACCACGACAATAGCCCTACAAATACTCTTTCCCTTCGTATATGGTCCTAGAATCAAGATGCAACTTATAGACATATGCAGATGTAAGTAGCAAATTCATATCATCTTATGTCAAAGTATGTCACCAGTCCATTGCATACCCTCACCAAGGATGAACCTACAAGAGATCTAAAACGATTTACGATATACCAACGGCATATTTGCAACTTGAAACGTGCCCACATGAATTCACACTAAATCTAAACGGGAGAGTGAAAAGTATGGAATAGCGATCGTAATGCACCCACATCCCTCAATTTATCTACAGCTATAACTACAGCACACAACATCAAAGCCACACGCAGCTCATAAATTTAGAAAAGAATCAAGTCTTTGTCATATTCTGCCAATTATCAACCCCAAGTCATTTTGCACAAGTACCCCACTCACATCAACACGCTTGCCGGTTCCTCTGAAGCTCACATAACTCATAAAATCAAACGTAGCTGAGCCTGACGCCTACCAGCACACCACGACGATTTCCAAAACAAGTTTAGCCCAACCCAATTCAGAATCCTACTCTAGCCCAACCACTCACACAAAATCTTTGTCACAAACTCCTACATGACGATCAACAAATTTTTCGCTAGATATGACTGGATGCTTTCAAAAAGTGCGATCTTTCTGCATCTGAGACGCTTAGCAATACGGAGTCTCAAAAGGAAGTGCAAAATGGAACCTGGGTTTCCACACGATCGGAGCAAAATCTCTGCTTGAAGGACGAGACTTGATGTTAGGACAGTGACGAGCGATGCGAGGCAGGAGAAGACTGGACTGCATCCAATGGAATGATAATGAAGTCTATAAAAAGACGACAACTCGCGCGCGTCGGTTAGTGTTGGGGAGTAACTGATTGCCAGTGGTCGCGCCCAATAAGAAAGCTTGCCCATTATTGTTGTCTTTTTCCATTATTTTATTTTCCCAGCTCTCTGCCGAGTGAGAAAACTTATGATATTCTCCTCTCCGTTTTTTTTGTGCCAACTTTTTTTTTTTTTTTGCCAACGCTACTTTCAACTTGTTATTTACTCCTACATCTATTATCACATTAACCAGATTATATATCTCTTGTGGACCCCGCCTTGATTTAAGATTGAAATTTACTTTTTATTCTTCTTCTTCTTTTCAATTTTACTAATGGATAAAATTACCTAGGTTCCTCTTAGATAACTTCTCTTTTTAAAGTAGTCAATGCTTCCACTCCCAATATGTTTCCTTCATTTTTGTCTCCTTCCAAATTTATTCTCCATTGCTATAATTTGAACAAGTGCTAATCATATATAAAAGTAAAGAGATTTTAGTTTTATTTACAAATTGTTTACTTTACTTCCTTATATTATCTTCATAATTGTGAATTTTGCAACTTCAACTTTTTGTACAAATTTACAATAATTTACTCAAAAACTGAATATTGAGATTGATGTAAGCATTATTCATGAGTTACTAATCTTTGAATTTATTTTGCAATGTAGTAACTATGGAAGATATTATTGTTTTCTGCTTGAATGTATCTAATTGCAAATGGAGAAAATAGCAATCAATCATCTCAACAAGTTCATTTAAAACTTTACTAGGTAATTGTTTAATGCGAGAGGATCTTTTGAGTAGTGTGTGGATGTATCTTCTTACCCGATATTAGGACAAATGACATAAATAATCCATGAACTTTGACCTAATATATAATGTGGTTTAAATTTATTCAATATAATTCTTTAACTTTAGCTCAATGTACAATGTGGATCTTTAACTTTTAATTTGCCAATGTAGTCCTTTGCTTTTGGTACATTGATGCTCAATTTAATCCCTAAATTATATGAAAATGATCAATATTGTCCCTGATCTTGATTTAATGAAAAGACGACATTAAATATATTCATATAGTTTAAAGACTACATTGAACATGTGCCAAAAATTTAGAATTTATATTAAACAATTTAAAAGTTCATGGATCATATTGAATATTAAGTTAAAGTTATGGCGTGTTTGGCAACTTGCCAAACATAAATAATTTATACTCTTTTGTTCCCGGAAATAGATTTGGGACAAAAATTCGTTTAATAAATTTTTTTGTTCTTAGAAACAAATTTATTCCCGCGAATAGATTTAAAACAAAATCAATGAGTAAAAAAAAAAGTTGCTTGTTTATTCCAGAGAACAATGCCAATCCAAATTTCTTTCTTTTATTTTCTCTTCTTCTTTTCTTTTCGTTCTTCTTCCATTGCCGCCGCCACCATCCATCGCTACCGGTCGCCAACAACCGATTAAACGAGGTCTGACGAGTCCGTTGGAAGCTCGCCCAAGCCTCCCCAAGCCACCGACGAGCCTCCCTTGGCCAAGTGAGGCTCGACCTTGCCCAAATCTGGCAAGGCATAGCTTGCCCAACCGTCGGCGAGGCTCAACCTTGCCGAGCCACTGAAAGGTCGACCTCATCTTGGTTGAGCGACGAATCCCGCAGTGGCTCGACGAGGCTCGGTCGATGAGGCACGGCCTCATCAAGGATCCAATGACCCTCCAGTGAGGTTGTTGGCCAAAGGTTGAAGAAGAAGAGAAAGAAAAAAAAAAAAAAAAAAGAGAGGAAAAAGCAATAAAATTATTAAATAAAAAAAGAAAAAAAAATTTAGGACGGTAGAAAACGCAATTTTATTCCGAGAATAAAAATTTTGGCAAGTTACCAAATACTTTCAAATGCTTAGAAATTATTTCCGAAAGTAGAATTAAAAAGAATCATTTCTGATAATTGTTTCTCGAAAATATAATGGTTATCAAACACACTCTTAGGGACCACATTAAACAAATTAAAAGTTTAGAGATTTTATTGCATGTTAGATTAAATTCAATGACTATTTATGTCATTAGCCCCTCAAGGTTATTTTGTCCTTATAAAAAGGTCAAAGAGAGACAAATATATTCATCCTAGTTGTGATATGGAAGGTAATTATTGTGATCAACATAATCTTTCTATTGCACGTCAAATAAGCATGAGTAGATCTCATTTGATTGACCATCCTTTGGAAGTGCTTTATTGTAAAAAGAAGAATGGATCATGGTGACTCAAAATATTGAATGCATCACACAATCAATAATAAATAAATAAATAATTAGTTTATTAGATTCACCGAATAAAATGAAAATTGAGCAATCAAAATACGCAAGCTACAACGTAATGGCATGCATATTAAAATTTAGGTAATATCAATTCAACAGCTTAACAATGTCTCCTATGTGAGACTACACGAATGTCAATTGTCAACCAACAACAGCACTACAAATACTCTTCCCTTCATCTATGGTCCTGGAATCAGGACGCGACTTATAAACAAATACAGCAGTAAGTAGCGAAATCATATCATATTACTTCGAAGTATGTCACTAGTCCATTGCCAACCCTTACTAAGAGCAATGCACAATAAGACATCACACAAATGACGGCATAATTGCAAGTTAATTGCACCCACTCGAATTCACACGGAATCTAAACAGGAAAGTGAAAAAGTATGGAACAGCAACCGTAATGCACCACGTCCCTCAATGTATTTATAGCTATAACTACAGAACAAAAACACATCAAAACGCAAGCAACATCAAAGACAAAAGAAGGTCGTAAAATTAAGTACAGAATCGAGTCTTTGGCATATTCCACCAAGCAGTCGTCCGAACATCTGCAAAGGCAGGCTCTAACTCATGTTTTACATGGTACCATACTCAATTAACACACTCGCCGTTCCTCTGAGGCATGCATGACTCATAAAATCCCACATAGCTGAACCCAAACCTACCAGAACGATGTCCAAAACAAGTTTAGCCCAACCAAATTCAGAATCTTACTGCTAGCCTAACCACTCACATAAAACTTCGTCAAGAACTCCTACGTGACGGTCAATAATCTTTTCGCTATCATGACTGCATAAGGACGACGACGACGGCGACGACGACGACAAAAAGCGATCTTTCTGCCGCAGACGCGTGGCCATGCGCATGCTCAAAGAAAGTGCAGAGTGGGGGAGTTGCTCTGCCCACTCGAATCAAAGAACAGAGACGACCCAAATGGTACGATATTTCGCAGGATAAGCAAAATGGAACCTTGGGTTTTCTTACAATCGGACCAAAACCTCTGGTAAGGACGAAACGATGTATGACAGTGACGAGCAACGCGAGGTAGTAGTAGAGCAGGCTCACTTCAAAGGAATGATAATGAAGGCTACAAAAGACGGTAAGTCGTATGCGTCACTTACTGTCAGGATTACCGATTACTAGGGATCGCGTCCAATGAAAGGTTGCCCGCCACTATTGTCTCTTCTTCTTTTTTGGGTCTTTTTTATTCAATAATCACCTGACATTATTATAGCAGGTGCCTATATGATAACATGATTAAACGAAATTTCATTGAAGTTCCATGCTATCTGCTATGTACCATTTCTCCAAATGACATATAATAATGAATTCGAGAGAAGCAAGAAATAGCATGATAACAACTAGAGTTAAGGGTGGCGAAAGTGACCAAGAAGAAGAAGATTCAAGACAGATATGTTATCCCAATACAGAGGCCCTTCCCCGGGCCATCCCAAAATAGGACTGCCTTTAGTCTTCAAACCTCATCAGAATGGTCATTGAGAACTCAAAGGTCTCAGCATTAGCCGGGCATGATACAAAGTCCTTAAGTGCCCAAATTAGCCGTATCTTAATGTGATGAATGTAAGTACATGCACCAAATTGAGTTTGCTAATTTCAACTGTAATTCCAAAGGCTTCATAACTATTGGAGAAAACTCCCTTATCTGTTTTGAAGTTGACAAAACATTTCCATCAGTCTAATCTGATGACTTGTAGATTCTACCGTCAAAGTCTAAAGACCTCCACACTCAACATTTAAAGTCTGCTCTCATTGACAGTTTCCAGACCGGCGAAAAGAAGTATTATCCGTTGAAAATAAGACTTATCCAGATGCGAGTATATTTTAAGGATTTGATTCATATAGTTGAAGAAGTTCTCACGGTTGGAGATAGCACCTCGAAATCTATTATTCGAGTAATTTAGATCCGTTGATTAGCGAAATTTACTTGGAATATTCTACCTATGGAAACCTAGATCCTGATTGTATGGGTGAACATGATTGGTGGGCTATCATCATATTCCTTAAATAACTCAAGATCTCCCTAATTGATTCTATCCAATGGGTTAATTGGAAGAACTCCTTTGGAATGTGCCAACGGTTATGAAAGCATGAAGGAGTATATAAGGAAGACGCTCAAGTTATTCAAAAGTGTACGTGATAGATAAATTCCAAAATCTGAAGCTCCTTGTTCTTTATTGTTTCATTTGCTGAGCTTGAATTTGTACTCAAAAGAGAGATTAGATACTTGTGAGACCTTGAGGAAATGTAGCAGAATTTTAACACTGTGGAATCAAGGACGTGAGACTGAAAAATCTCTTTTGTTCTTAGTGGAATCCAGCCAGTGGGCTGTCAGTGCAGGAGAGTAGACGTAAGCTTGGTCTAAGCCAAACCACTATAAATCTTGTGTTTTGATTCTCTATCCCTAATCTCTTTACTTCAATACGCAGCTCCATATAATTGTTTATAGTTCTTTAGTTTTTCAGTCTATCATTATTAAAAGTCAAATTAATTTGTTAAGCTTTGCGAAAACAACTTTGATCACCTATTCACCCCCCTCTAGGTGCTCCTACTAGCCCTTTCACTAACAACTTGTAAGACTAGAAGGGTTGTCTCCCAGCACCCAACTTAGTACAAAACTTATCTTTACAATGAACACCAAAACGACAAACTAAAATATAATTAATCACTGCATAACGTGAGGGACTGTACGTTTATCAACCGATCTCCTTACTATTCAACAGTATGGAGTATATATTAGAAACAATTACATGCTGGAATGGCTCGTTGGAAGTGAACAAGAACAAGAGACCTCGTGAAAAGGTACTTGACAGTTGAAATAATGCAAATGATTTCCATCTCAATCACCCATCTCAACATCGCTTTCACTTTTTAATGTTGTGTAGAGTCGCTTTATTTTTTTAAACTGGAAGTATCTTGGCTCCTTGATCACATTAGAATGGTGGAGCGATTCTATTCCTGAGGGTACCTCAACCCGTTATACTTAGAATGTCATCTTTAACAATTAAGCATCAAGGAAACATGTGTCGAGATCCTATGTACAGCGTGGATTAGCGCTACTAAAAGGATAGCAGATTGCTTTTCCCCTCAAAACACTCCATTACCAGCTAAAGGCGAAAATGATAATAGTATATATATGACAAACAATCTTCATAAATGGTTAACTTCGCATGCCGGTGAATTTTCTTTTACAAGTGCATTGCCCAATTACCAGAACTGGAACATCCTTACTTCTCAATTAGGGTTTGTGTACTTCATGTTTTGCGCGGGTTGTGTACAAACGAACATAGACTATTCAAATGAAGAAGTGAGTACATTGCAGCTATTACATGACCGGGAAAGACTCAGCAATAGATAGATTCAATTCAATCGAAGTCACAGATGCCACTGACTTATATCGAGCAAGACGTTCGTTGACTTGAATAATCCACAAAAGGAGCGATTTCATGACATGATGGTGTGTGAAAAAGTTTTGCAACATCGCTGTCTCTTAGTCCAATACTGAATCTAATAATAAGCACGCAAAAACACAGTTTTACAATGAAATAGTTTGTCAAAATCGAGATCGAAATTGTTGGAAGTAAACAAAGAGCTACGGTAGCCGGATTAGTGATTACCTAGCAAAATAATTATTGGAGTGTCGTTCTCTTGAGATATAAGCTTTGTGTTTATCAAAATTGAAAGGATTACACTTGATTAACATTGGGGCCATTTAAGCATCTAGTCCTCTTGTTATTCATCAATCTAAATCTAGACGAATGTAATGTCAATAATAGAAGGCAGTCCATTTATATTGGATACATTCATTATATTTTGAATTTCTTAATCGGTTGATGAATTTACCACGATTAAGACAATTAACTTATATGGCTGTTCCGATATGGGTTAAAGAGATGGAAAGAAAAGGCGAATGGGAGACCGAGAGGAGAGGTGGGTTAATGTACTTAATTTTACCTAGCCTTCTCGCGGTGGGGAAGAACCCTTTTTTCACATCATTTAGAGGGGCATTCGTGATGATAAAGGTATCAGAGTCGGAAGACAGATCAAATTCATGTCTGACAAGGATTTAAGCTTCAAATTTAATGCCGCAAAGTAGCATAAACATTAACATCTACTGATGAACCAAGAAAAAACCAACTTTGACCATCATAAATCTCTACGGGAGCTCTGACTTGGCTCCAATTTTCTTATTGATGATAAAACATGACCGCTATTTACATAACATGGCAAACCACAAGCGATGATACAACAAGGGTATCATCTATTTGCCTATGTGAATCTTATCTTCATGGATGCGGCAGCACGAATTCAGAGAGAGGAATGAAGTCTCTCGCGGTCCGTTATCACATGGCCCCTGGTGATATCCCTTATGGTAGGACATCCAGATAGTGCCATCGTAAGCTCGAGCTCATCCTTCAGCATCTCAGCGACCCTTCTTACTCCAGTTTCCCCTTTTGCCGCCAACCCATATACTACAGGCCTTCCTATCTGTAAAAGAAGACCACTATTAGGAGAATGTCAACAATTTTCCTAGGGCACCTGTTCAGTTGTGATCGGGTGTTTTGGTAATGCGAAAACTACAAACTTGGCACGATATTATTACCAAATACCTCCAGGGTTTGGTATGATACCTCTTTACTAATATAGCAGAGAGTCCACATCGAGAAATATCAAGAATGTGCCAAACTAATTAAAAGATTGTACCAGTACTGCTTGTGCCCCAAGGGCCAACGCCTTGAAAACATCTGTTCCCCGCCACACTCCTCCATCAACAAAAACAGGGACTTTCCCTTTGACTGCATGAACAACCTACAAACAAAGATTTAATAAAAACAGCGATGACTAAAATGCTGTTTGATGTAGATGACTTGCTGCAGCACAAGCTTTCATGCATTTTTACAAGTAGAGGGAAACAGAATACCAATGTGGTTTATTTTCAGGGGGCAAAACCGGGTGCATATACTCTTATCAAGTGTTCACAAATGCTCCAAAATCTAGAATCTATTATAAAACCTGCCAGACAAAGGATAGGCACCTCTTCCAGAACTGATATCGTGGCTGGAGAATAATCTAGCTGTCGAGCTCCATGATTTGAGACAACTATCCCAGCAGCACCTGCTTCCACTGCCTTAATTGCTGACAATTAGGGCACACTTGTTGATAAGGTTGCCGAGTATGCCACAACCAATAGTAGTAATAACAGTTTGAGTATACCAAGAAGCAATATAGTAAATTCTAATAGATGAATAAGATGCTTCAATCCAATATTAGAGAACACAAGGTCTCAATAGCAGCGATGACAAAATGAAGACAGAAAATATCCCATTACCTTCAAAGTTCCTAACTCATACGACCTCCGCAACAGAATAACTATGGTGTTTGAACCACCAAACCAATTGAGGCATAATGTTGTTTCCTTTCAAGATGAACTGAAGAATCTTCAATGTTTAATGTTAGAGGTTCACCCTCTACAAACTAGACGTACAATCAAACCCCAAGTTATCACAAAATTCTCCTGCACACTTAACAGATTTTTTCCAGTTCTATGTTAAGCCTCAAACTACTTTTCATTCTATCTCCTGACCTTCAATGTCAATCAAATTGTTCCAAACCATCTGCTATGGAGTCAACGTATTGTATGATGGTAATGGAACTGTTTGCACGGCGATGAACTGGCAATGACGCGTTGCTCACTATAGACAACTGAGAATGCAAAATACATTTTGGCACGGTTGACGAGTTCTCAAGCTGTCATTCTTGACTTTCCTTTTATTTTCCTGGTAAACGCAATGATCCCTTTGCTCATGTATGCATATGTGGTTAAAATTTTTATCTATTAAAAGAATCGATGACAAATTAGTTCAAAAGCAGACGTCTTGTCATTTGCTACTTATGGACACGCTACCTGAAAATTGGTTGACAGATTGATTCGAAACAAATAATGAAGTTCAAGGTAATATCTTCTCAACTCTGGGATATCATTCAAAGGATCCTTAAAGTACAGATTTTTCCAGGTCTTAAGCCATCTTAATATAAGACTTCTCGTTCAAGCTAGTGTTTTCAAAACCAAAGCAAATGGTTTTAGCCACAGCTTGTGGCCGATTTCAATCAGTTCAACCTGGTATGGGACAGCAATTCGGCTCAATCTTTGATCTGGTTTTTGGAACACTGATTTAAGCAATGAATATGCGCTAAGTAAGCTATAGTTCAAATTAAGACACAAAACATTCTTCTGACGAATTTTCGACTGCTTTTTTTTTTTTTTTCAAGAATACAATCCTAGATCTTACCATCTTCGTGTGTAAGAACTCCCTTGACCAGAATCGGCAATTTTGTAATTGATCTCAACCATCCAACATCCTGCAGCATTGTAATTTAGTTACATGACCAATAAGATACCAAATAAAGCAAACAGAGACATTATAAAGATCCAGTTATCATTTGTACATCATGGCAACAAGCGAAAATTGAATGAAAAAAGTCATCACAAGATAGCTATTTAAACTATTTTTTACACTGGATGACACTACCTCAAACATCTCATTCATCCACAGAACGAGATTCTTTTACTGAAACATTGCCCAGAAAAAATTTCAAGTTATAATTACGACGTAAATTAAGAAGGTATGGAGGTTCACCTTCCAAGTCAAAGAAGCATCAAAAGTTGAATCAGCAAAAGCTTTTACATTTGAACCCTCATCCTGCAAATTGCAACAGAGGCAAAGGAAAAGGGAAGCGCGAGTGAGAGAGATGTTATGCATAAATTTTGCATTTAACAAACTATAAAAATTTGAGATATCTTTCTAGAGGTTATTTAGGCAGCGAAAATGTCTTCATTGGTCAAGTATTGACCATGCATTTTCTGTTGCCTGATTGCCCCAAGATACAATTGTGGAAAGTTATGTTCTCTAAGCAAATGAACTATCAAAAAAAAAAAAAAAAAGACTCCTCCAGACACAGATATAATCAACCGGAACAGTTATAGAGAAAAGAACGCCAATGAATACAATACTCTTTGCCCCAAGGGCAGCTTTGCATAATAGAAGCACAGAGCTCATGGAATAAATCTCCACTAGGTTGAGCCTAATACCATGATATCCACAAACATCAACGCCATAGTGAGCATTTCTTTTTGTTTTGCTACCTTGCTAATGTCAAAGAGAGTTACAGACTCCGAAAAAATAGAGCAGCTTATAGCAGGGTACGAAGATAATGACGAAAAAAGCATCCACACCATAAAAGGAGGTTGGTCAATGAGATATCAGGAACATAGATATCTCCCCATGCATGCATCTCCATTGAATAGGTAAAAATATATCGGTATTGTCAGATCCTCAAATAGAAAAGAAATTGTTCACTCACAGAGACAACTTGAGTTGAGAGTAGACCTTCAAAATTCTTCAACTGAGGCGCTATCATTCTGTCATAGAGAGAGAGAGAGAGAGAGAGAGAGAGAGAGTTTAACAGTATCTGAACTTCGTTTTATGACCATGATATCCATCCCCCAAGAGAAGGGAGGGGGGGGGGGGGGAGGAGCGAGAGAGAGCAAGAGAGGGAGAGGAAAGCATTTTACTTGTTCTTTATGTCTGCCTCCCTTCTGCCAAGTTTGGGAACATCAACAGTAAGAACAATAGCTTTGTATCCACTTCTTTCAGCTCTTTGCACTATCTGAGCAGTAATATCCCGTCTCTTGTATACCTGCATAAGGAAATGCATTGATTATTGAGATGAAATCTTAATGGAGAATGTACAAAGCGAAAAAACTGGAGATTCTTAATCAAATAGATGCTTACATATATTTGAAAGAATCGAATGGCATCACAGCTGGATGCGACCTCTTCCACAGTGCACATAGACATATACGAAAGGATCTAGAGTAAAAAGGTGAATTGAGTATGTTATAGCAGCAAAATTGAGATTAAAAATATTTGGTAATCTATTACCATGATGACATTACATGCAGCAGCTGCTCTTGCAGTAGCAACTTCTCCTGGAAGATGGAAAATTTTCATCACTAAAACCAAAACGAGCAAATGTGTGAAAGAGATCCTCCAAGAAAATTCAGGTTTCACACCTTCAGGATGTGCCAACTTATGCATAGCAGTAGGAGCAATCATAATGGGGGCAGATACGTTATAGCCCAATATGGTAGTTGACAAACTAATTTTGCTCACATCTATGAGGACTCTCGGCCTAAACCTGCCAAAAATACATGCGTAGAGAATTAGCAAACAAGATGATATGGTTGCTGCAGATTTAATCTGACCAGCATTTATTAGCCATTACGTTATTCTGCGAAAGGCTTCGACGTTTTCCTTAAGTGTATACTGGTCTTCTGCTCCCCCTGCATAAAAATCATAATACATTTTTGGAAGAGCTTGCCTAGCCAATTCTTGATACTCATTCACATTGACAGGATCCTCGGCCATGTTTCCTGAATGCAAATTTTAAGTCTAAATTAACTCAACAGCTTCACAATGTCTGCTACATGCAACTCCACAAATTTTGATTGTCAACAAAAAGGTGACCACAACAATCGCCCTACAAATACTCTTTCCCTTCATATGTGGTCCTAGAATCAAGATGCAACTTATAAACATATACAGACGTAAGTAGCAAATTCATATCATCTTAAGTCGAAGTATGTCAGCAGTCCATTGCATACCCTCACTAAGGATGAACCGACAAAGGATCTAAAACAATTTACCATATACCGACAGCATATTCGCAACTTGACACGTGCCCACACGAATTCACACTAAATCTAAACGGGAGAGTGAAAAGTATGGAATAGCGATTTTAATGCGCCCACATCCCTCAAGGTATCTACTGCTATACCTACAGCACACAACATCAGAGCCACACGCAGCTCATAAATTTAGAAAAGAATCAAGTCTTTGTTATATTCTGCCAATAATCAACCCCAACTCATTTTGCACATGTACCCTACTCAATCAACACGCTTGCCGGTTCCTCTGAAGCTCACATAACTCATAAAATGAAACGTCGCTGAGCCAGACACGTACCAGCACACCACGACGATCTCCAGAACAAGTTTAGCCCAACCCAGTTCGGAATCCTACTCTAGCCTAACCACTCACACATTAACCTTTGCCACAAACTCCTACATGACGATCAACAAATCTTTCGCTAGTTATGACTGGATGCTTTCAAAAAGTGCGATCTTTCTGCATCGGATACGCTTAGCAATAACGGAGGCTCAAAAAGAAGTGCAAAATGGAACCTGGGTTTTCACTCGATCGGAGCAAAATCTGTGCTTGAAGGACGAGACTCGATGTTAGGACAGTGACGAGCGATGCGAGGTAGCAGAAGACTGGACTGCATTCAATGGAACGACGATGAAGGCTATAAAAAAGACGACAGCTCACGTCGCCAGCGACCGCGCCAAATAAAAAAGCATCCCGTTATTGTTGTCTCTTTCCATATTTTTTAATTTTCCCACCAACTAAGCCGAGTAAGAAAACTTGCGATTTTCTTCCTCTTTTTTCCTTTTTCGGGCTATCCTGTTTTCAACTTGTTATTAAAAAAGCTGCATTGTCTATGGCAGATCCCGTCCTTGATTTAAGATTATTATTTACTTTTTATTCTTTTTCTTCTTTTAAAGTTTATTAATAGACAAAACTACTTATGTTCCTTTTAGATAATTTCTTTTTTCAAGGTTGCCGGTTCTTCCTCTCCCATTATATTTCCTTCATATTTGTCTCCTTCCAAACTTATTCTCCATTACAACTTCAACTTTTTGTACAAATTTACGATAATTTACCCAAAATTTTGAATATTGAGATTGATGTATACATTATTCACAATTTATTCATCTTTAAATGTATTATTATTTTGTAGTGCGGTGATTATGGAAGACAATATTCTTTTTCCAGCTAAAATGTACAAATAGAGAAAATAGCAATCAAACATCTCAACGAGTTCATTTGAAACTTTATCATGTAATTTTTTGAACCAAGAGGATTTTTTAAGTAGTGTGCAAACATATCTTCTTGCTAAAGGTTACTTTGTCCTCATAAAAAGATCAAAGAGAGATAAATATGTTCATCTTAGTTGTGATTATTAATTATCGTGATCGACATGATATTTTTATTGCACGTCAAAAAAGAATAACCAAATCTCATTTAATTGACTATCATTTGAAAGTGCTTTGTTATAAAAAGAAGAATGGATCATGGTCATTCAAAATTTTGAATGCATCACACAATAAATAATTAAAAATTAAAATTTTAGATTCATCAAATAAAATGAAAGTTGAGCAATTAAAATATGCAAACTACAATGTAATGACACATATTGAAATTATAATTAAAGGAAATGCGTACTAAAACCGGTGAATGATTTTTTCTTTTTTTCACTCTTACTCATGCTTAAGTTATTTTTTGAATAGTATCCTAGTACAACAAAAAAAAAAAGTTATAGCTCATTAACAAGATAATTAGTTTTTTAATCAAAAGCACAATAATTAGTTAGCTATCCGCCAAATAAACTATTTTTTGAAAAAGAGGTATACCAAATTTACTAGAACTAGTGAATAACGACACTCAAACAATGAAGACCACCGAGTTTGACCAAGAAATAGATAGCAAATATCACAAACGGCGAGCAACAGTAAGTGAACACCAAGAACTGTGAAGTAAAAACGGGCAACAAACAAGGACCAACAAGAGGGTCTAACAGCAGATCATAGATTGGCGGCTGAATCGGGGCGATGAGAGACAGCAAGCGCATCGAAAAACTAGCAGCTTCGTCCATGGAGATCTCGATAAAGTTTGGCACGGGATTGCTGCTTTGCAGCTCGGCAAAGCTCATGGCTGGCTTGAAGTAGTCGCGGCAAAATGATGGTGTTATCGATGAGGCGACAGCAATGTGGTGCTCGGCCACGTGAGGTCTCGGCAAAGCTGGAGCTTGTCAAGGGAGGGAGGGCATGGTGGTGCAAATCGATTCCACAAACCAACCCATTAATCGGATCGGATCAGTTCTCAATTAGATCCATGAAATCAATGAGCGATTCCCGATTTTAATTTTTTTGGAATCAATCTTTAGTGGGTAGTTCAGCTTCAAGGTGTGAACTGCACACCCTGAAATTAATCAGCCCTACTTATTCCCATAGTTTTGTTGATTAGATTTAGTGACACACGCCTATTGTTCACTTCTCTCACTCTGACTTCTTTCAGTCTCAGTCACGCCTTCCTCGCTTGCTAGATGCCTCTCAGACTTGGTTCTTAATGATCGTGTTCACTTTATCACAAGTTTACTCTATTAACACTTACACAGTCTTGTAGGGAATAGGAGAAAAAGGAGATACAACCGGCTTGTGGGTCCTTGACCACCTTAAAATCTGGTGGGCTGATTCTCGGTTCCACGAACTGGAAATCGAACCTTCTAGTTTGATTCTCGATTTCAGCATGGAAATCGGCCTACCCAAGAATTAATCATTGCGAAATTCCATCACCATAATTCCACCCAAGGTGTTGGAGATCTAAAATTTCACTTATCAAAGTGAAAAATACTCAGACTGTTATCACAGACAAGTTCAAACTCATGACATTATAGGAATATCGACCTACACCATAAGTCCATCACCAATTGTGGCTGGTGCGGCATTGTGTGAGGTAATTGTAGAGTAACAATATTACATCAATCTATTGTTGGATCTTAGTCATTGATAAATTACTAAGATCTTGATGAATCAACATTATAAAATAGTGTGGGCAAATTATACTTATAGCATGGCTGTCTAATCCCATAGTTTTGCCGGATAGAATAATGTTGAATAGGATAAGGATAGAGTAGGATTGTAAATATCTGATCCAATGTTTGTTAACGTTCGGATATAGCATGAATTCAAATAAATATTATCCAAATGAGTATTTGATTTGCCTGATTAAAATTTAAAAAAAGTTGTTTCGAGACGCGGATGGATTCTGCTTCACTCTACCTCCGACTTCACCGCGGTGAGACACCCACGAGTTCCAAGTTCTCCGCTAGTCCCACCATCTCCGCCACCGTCCACGTCTTCCTCTTCTGCAGCGAATTGATCCTCATCTTCTTTAATTAAACACGATATCTACTACTTCTTCCCTCTCCTACACTTGTTGTTCACTTTCAATGCCTTCCTCTCTCATCAAATCCAAAAGAACCCGCCACAAGGATCACGCCGAATCTCGATTACAGAATCCGACAATGGAGGCAGTACAAACGAAAGGGGATTCGTGGATCGGGGACCAGAAGGTAAAGTTCTAAAGGTGTCATGGGGCTCGCCCAGACGGCGTGCAAATCTGGTTCACGAGCGGGTAGGCTTCTCTGATCCAACTCTCTCCGAATGACGCAGTTGAAGCTCTGTCGCCATGGCTAGCGCCTCCGTCAGATCATCTTGTTCGCAGAGCAGGGGTCAGGCTCTGATCAGGATCACAAAGGTCCCCGTCAGGATGAAGGTGCTGGGCTAGAGAGACAGTGATCAACGAGCGAAGTGGGGAAAGAACACATGATTTTTTTTATTATTATTATTAATTCTCTAAATTGCACATATCCTATGATCATCCATCCCACTTCCAAAGTGGGATTTTTTTTATCCGAATCATATCCGATCATACTGGGATTTCGCATCACTCTAAACACCAAATAAAATAAAAGTATCCCAAGTTTTATCTAACCCATCAAATGCAGCCTTAATTCTAATTGTAGTAAGGTCAAAGTACTATTAAGTGCAATTAATGAAGTTATACGTGGAATTCATCATACATTATAGTTCGTAATCTTTTTTTTTTTTTTAATTAGAGGTGTGCACAAAAAAATAAATAGGCTCAATATCATTTGATTGAATAGTTGACCCAGCTCCTTGTTGTTTGAAGAAACCCTCCACTTCAATTGGTATTTTTTCACGAAAAGCAAACAAGAGATAACAAATCCAATCTTTAATTAAGATTTCGAATAGCTGTCGCGAATTCAAGTTAATTACAAAAATTCCCAATCATGGTCCTTGCAGATCAGATCATCCATATAATATACAAAAAGAAACTCCAGATATTTGATATCTTTCTTTTTGAATGAGATTTCAATTCCAGCAACGGTTTCATTAGATATCTTACAACTAGAATCCCTCTTTTTTCCGATCCAGTTCCTCCACCACCGCGAACCCCAGTTAGATTCAGGCATGATACACTCTTTCGTTATTAGGAGAACCCAAGTACTCTCTTTCGGATCCAGGAAACAGCTCTCAGAAATCTTTTTTCCTTTTGGAAGATAGAGGAGCAAAACAATCAATCTATTGATATTGGAAGACCCAAAAGATTCTTCCAATGTATCATTTCTGGGTCCAATGGAATTCATAGGTATAAGAAGAAGCCCTGTCAAATAGAGATTTTTTCTTTCGACCATATTTCGATTATTAATACGATATATAAGGACCACTACTACAAATAGTACTACACCATTGATCGTGAAATATCGATTGCTTGTTGAACCCTGTGAATTGCGTGAAAGTAGGATACTCTAAATTCGGGGGTCCAAGAGTTTTATAAAACGTTCTTGGTGGAAAAAAAATGTGAATGAAAGATCCCACGGAATTGAATTAAGTCCATAAATCTAAGAAATAGTGAGAATTCTTAATCTCTC
This sequence comes from Eucalyptus guilfoylei, assembly GCA_016097605.1. Taxonomy (NCBI): domain Eukaryota; kingdom Viridiplantae; phylum Streptophyta; class Magnoliopsida; order Myrtales; family Myrtaceae; genus Eucalyptus; species Eucalyptus guilfoylei. The sequence continues at coordinate 49,175,102 of CM027865.1, read as the reverse complement.
TCAATATCTCTCTCAATTCGAAAATCCAGGATTTGAATTGATGTCCTTTCATTGATTTCTCCTAAAGATTTCATTTCAATAGGAATTTGGTTATTCACCATGTGCGAGGATCCCGCTAAGCATCCATGGCTGAATGGTTAAAGCGCCCAACTCATAATTGGCGAATTCGTAAGTTCAATTCCTACTGGATGCACGCCAATGGGACCCTACAATAAGTCTATTGGAATTGGCTCTATATCAATGGAATCTGATCATCCATACATAACGAATTGATGTGGTATATTCATATCATAACATATAAACAAACAGTAAGAACTCCAATTCTTATTGAGACTCGAACTCATAGGGAAGAAAATCAATTTATGGATGGAATCAAATATTCAGTATTTACAGACAAAAGTATTCGGTTATTGGGAAAAAATCAATATACTTTTAATGTCGAATCAGGATCAATTAGGACAGAAATAAAGCATTGGTCGAACTCTTCTTTGATGTCAAGGTAAAAGCTATGAATAGTCATCGACTCCCGGGAAAGGGTAGAAGAATGGGACCTATTCTGGGACATACAATGCATTACAGACGTATGATAATTACGCTTCAACCGGATTATTCTATTCCACCTCTTAGAAAGAAAAGAACTTAAATCAAAATACTTAATATTAATAACAAGTGAAATCCAATACACCTACCCCGATCACACGCAATGGAGCCATAAACAGTCAAGTGAAATACAATACACGAAATATATATATATTCGTGTAAAGCAAAAAAATAAATAAAGGAGGAATTTTTACAAAGTACGCAGGAACACCCCTCCGTTCGTCTCCCGCAAGAACACCCCCTCTTCGATACAAACCAATCTTGCCTCCTGCATCTTCGCTTGCAGTTGAGCGCGCCTCTCTCTCTCTCTTCTTTCTCTGTTCGCCTCACACTGGAACACCCCTCTTCGATACAGTCCAATCTTGCCGACTGCGTCTTCGCGTGCAATCGAGCCGGTTTCGCGTACAATCCCTCGTCTTTTTCTGCATTGGAGCTCGAAAGTCTGCGAATTTCTTCACACTTTTCAAGCTTGAAGAAAACCCATCCGAGGTATAGTCTTCGTCGCACTTCAAGTTTGTTCTTTTTTGTTCAGTATCTATCAAGTCCCGATTTTTATGCTTGCCCATGTTCTCAAATTTGGTTAATTCACAGAGACAACGGAGTTGACTAGTCAGCTGCGCGGTGTTCCTGATTTGAATGCTTCGTTTTCTGAATTATGTTAATTTTCTGTTTTACTTTGGTTCCCATTGACTGTTGTTCCATTTATACATAAGCCAAACTTGCAGTGTTGTTGAGTCTCCCAGGGTGTCCTGGTATTGTGGTTCCGTTTCCATTACTTTGATTTTGGAAGGGTGAACTCTTCTGAGGATTGGATGGAGTGTGTCTCGCGTGAGGTTTGCCAGATGTTGAGATTTTTAATGTTGTGAATTAGGTGTATCATGGTCTTGCCCTGTACTTGGTGGCGCAGACAGAAGGCAAGCCGAGTTAGCTGTGAGAGGCGATGTCGAATTTATATGATGAGCAACTAAATTGTTACACCTCTTTGTGAGATTGTGAATTGCTGTATTAGTACGTGAGCTGTTACTGAATTGGACCCTCAGATTTGGAGAGATTTCAATGTTATGAAACATTTTGTGTCCATGAAAACGATTGTTCCTTTTCCGTCTTCACAACTTGGAAAAGAACACTTTTAGGCTTTTGTCAAAAAAAAATTACCGGTGATCAAGAGTGTTATTTATGGTGACTTCAGGGAAAACATCAGGAAAATGTCAATGGGTAAAAAATGGGTGGGAAGGTCTAATATGCAGTTCAAGTATTAAAAATCCCTTAAACCTTGATTTAAATGGGCAGATATAGTATACAGGGTTGATAAAAGAGATTTGGCTGGGTTGCCTGCACCAGCTAATTGATGTGAAAACATATTCATGCAGAAGTTAATTTACTCTAAAATATCTCTTTCCTCTTTTTTTGGTTTTCTTTTAATGTTAGGTCTCTGTATGGAAAGGTCCACTAATGTTGGACAAGGACAAAGCTGCTTACATAAGAGGCGTCCCTTGATATTTGTGTTGAATCAGGGAAGAATGGTTAGTCTGATTGTTTAAAAAGTTAGCGCTTCTTTGGAACAAAAAACCACATTTTTTTCTGTCAAAATATCTTACTGGATATCCAAATGAGCATTTTAATAAGCCATCAATCCAGGTTATACAATTAGCTTTTATTCTGAGATTTTGATATGCAGGACCGAATTAGCTAAATGTGCAGGAAATCTTTGTGATCCTCACTACAGTCGACCTCCTACTTCATTGAAAAGTTTCATTGAAATTTTCTCCTCATACTTTAAGAAGTCCATATTTATGACTCTCTTCACTTTAACATTTAGGAAACTAAATGTCTGAGAGACAAGCCCTCGATCAGCAGCATCAAGTTGATCCCCACCTGCAATCTCCACAGCCTCCAAAGGAAGATATGCTGGCTTGTGTTACTGCACTGGAGGAAGCTTTGCTACCATGCCTGCCAGCAAGAGAGCTTCAGGCTATAGACCGCTCCCAGCATCCTTCACATCAAAGTTTGTCATTGCTTAATCTCTTATCCAATCTTTTCCCTGGGGTGGGGAATGCTTGGTGTGCTATCATCTTCTTTCTCCTACTTGAGATTGCTCCATATGCATTACCAAACCAGGACTATTCATATTTTGGCTGTTGTCATTGCTTGATGGAAAATGATTTCATGCGTTTATGTTCTTATGTTGTTGTTCCCTCCTTCTGAAGCCTTTCATCAGTTATATTGTTCATCTGTAATTTACCATAATGTCAGTTTATTACAAGTTGATAAGTGCAGTTAAACTTGGTTCTTGTGAAAATTTTGATTGTGATTATATATCTAGTTCTGACTCGCTGAGTAGGATAAGGGTTAGCTTGTTATTGATTAGGATTCTAGTTGATGGTTCTCCAAAAGTGCGTCTCAGTTAGGCCTAAGAGGAATCTCTGCATTTAGAGTAGTTCAGTTGATGGAAACTGCGTATGATCAGATAAAGAAGTGATTATCATAAGTGTTTTGAGAATCCCATATGTCAGTCAAATAACCAGCACAATACATAGCTATGTATCCATCTGAAGTAGTGGATGGGGGTAGGCAGAAGGGGACATGGTAGTTTCTTTTCCACCGTGCTAACATCATTAGCCCTAAGAGGAGAGAACAACAAATCACTTATCGATCATACTGAGCTAGGACCTGCACATGTGATGTCCCGTAAACCTATGAAGTTTTATTTAGACCATATCATGATGGAGCTGGTTATCTGGATTCTAAACCAGAAGAGCATATGTTTTAGGCTTTCCCTTGCAATTGAACTCAAAAGTAGTTTTAATAAGTTGCCTTTCTAGTGTTTCAAACTATAAAATCATATATATAAGCTGCGAGTTTCCCTGTAGTTGTATGTTTGAGACAATCTGTAGGAGGAACTTGACCTCTTACGGAGGACAATTGGGTAATTGCAAGTCTTGTGGGGAATGCACTGGGTAATATTAGCCAGTATGTAGGAAGTGTTCTTGTTTGAGTCATTCGTGGAGGAAGCTTGACGAATGAAAGATCCTTAACATCTGGTTGCAGGACAGCATTCTTGTGATGTTTTTTCTTTTGATACAAAAGGGACAATGCACTCAACTTGTAAGGGAGTGTTTGTTTGGTGCCACTAGGAGACCAAAAAGTGATCATGATATCTCTAGACTTTCTGGGCTGAATAAGCTTTTTTGTGTTTTTGTCAGCATTTTAGATTTATGTTATGTCTGAGTTGTTGCTTGTCCAATATCACGCTCATTGGATATGCCTTAGCATGCTAATATATTCTAAGTTCAGTTGTTTGATTTGTTAACTTGCCCCACATGTATAGTAGCAGCAGGCTGAGAATATGTCTCTGTTTGTGTAATTTTAACTGTTCAGATTTCATATTAGTAAAGTAGCATTTGTTATCGAAAAGAGAATAAGATATGTGTAAGCATTTCTAGTTTATCTCTCATTCATCACTCATGCTTCGGCAAACAAAAAGCCCTGCTAAACAAAGGTGTTCTGCTAGCTATTTTTTGAAGAAAATTATAATTTCGGTTGCCTATCCATGAACGCAATTGCTTCTCCCTCACTTCCCCGCCCAACCCAACCCTCCCCCCAAACTCTTAGCTGGCTATGTTGTGAAAACCTGATTACTGAGAAAGGACTTCTACTGTTTTAGTTGATGTCGAGAGGCATGCTAGAGATTTTATGGAGGCTGCCAAAAAACTTCAAGTTTACTTTATCAGTCTTCAGCGTGAGGATCAGCCAACCGAGGCTGAAAAGCTTTTGAAGGTAATGCTAATGAAATAGCTAGGACAACAGTATTTTTTTTTTTTTTAATGTTTGGAGTTATTTGATGGCATTTGCGAACTTAATTCCCTATGGAAACAGGAGATAGTAATGATGGAGGAAGAACTAAAAATAAAGACCGAGCTCATCAAGAAACAGGAGAGACTGATCCAAGGGTGGAGGAAAGACTTGAAGGATCAATTGGATAAAATCAACTGTGAACTTGAGAAGGTATAGACAATTTCCGGAGGACTCAGTCTATGCTCAACTTGTAGGTGGACAAAAGATGGATTGCTTTTTATGCTACTGGTTATCTCAACATGCAAAGACTTTTATTTTTTGCCTCATGAGTGCACAATTTTTTCAACCACTATTCATTTTTTTCTATTCAGTGGGTCTTGTATAATTATAGGCTCTTGCATCAAAATGCTGCAAAAGGGGAAAAATCACCCCTCGCAATGCAATCCGTGGGTCGACCAAGATCGTGGATGCCTTATTTTAAGCATTTGTTGTTCTAATTGTCAGCTTTAGAAAAAAAAAATCTGCCTCTTTGCCCCTCTATTGCTTTCGAATTAATGTCTTGAAGAAGTTGCTTCTTCCTGGGGATTTGGGTGTGGCAAATAAGAAGGAAATTTCAGATATTTGAACGGGTGGACTTCTTTTAATTTCTTGGCAGTGGCCCGAAAGAATACATAAAAGAGAAAAAAAAATCTTCCACCATAAGTTGTATAAGATCCAAGCTTGATCTAAGTCGATAATTTCTTGACAATGGGCACTTCAGGCTTATGCCCACATGATTCATGCAGATCCTGAATAAGCATGCTTTGGTCATTCCCTTAAGCGGGGAAATGATTCTCCACTGGGACAAATTTAGAATGTAAGAGCGCGTTTGTCAATTCAGGTAAGGTCTTGAATATGACAAAAAGTATCCTAGCCAACATTTAGAGCCACACTTTAAAGCCACACTTTGAATCGAATAGGTTCCGGTAAGCCGCACTTTAAAGGTCTTGCATATGATAAAAAGTATCCTAGCCAACATTTTTGAAGAAGAATTTCATAATTGAGGCAATGGTCTTCAGCTTGGCCAGGATTTGCCACTCCCACGATTCACCTTTTATTTATCAGGATTTGGCATAAACACCAGTTTAGTAGATAGACCTGCTAAAAATGGAGAACAAATTTCAATCTGAAACCCCGATTTGCTGCAGAGACTGTGCTTGAATGGCAAACTGATTCACAAAATCCGAACTGCTCTACATTTTCCAAGTCGGCTTGGAAACCAAAAAATAATTTCCCTCCTCCCCTAAAACCTTTGCCCACGTTCTCCATGCTCATGCAAAAACTTGCATTTGTCCCCAAAATAGCATCTTCCTTGCTCAAAATAGCGGCAACGTTGTGGCTTCCTGCGGCCTTGCTCTGCTCCTCCCATGAAGTTCCTTGGATGCTGATTCACAATTGCCAATGGCTGCCTCTCATGAACCCAGTGTGGTACTTGCACTGCTCCATTTATATTTGAAAAATTATGATTAGGTCTCTGATTACCCAAATTAGCATCATTCCGAGAATGAGAAAGTTCATGCTTAGTTGTATTCATAAAGCTCAAACTTTTCCCCCGGTTCTGAGGGTCCCCACGTTTCTCTTGAAACTGGTCTCTGCTACGATGGTTTTCTGTTGAACTCATCTGTATAGGCTGAACTATTGGCTGGCCAATACCGGCAATAGATGATCCTCTTAATTGCCCCGCTTCATTATCTGTTTTTGAGGTTGAGATTGATATTTTCTGAGCCCCGTTCTTCTTAATGTTCTGTTTTCTGGAAGTCCTGGGGCAGCATAAAAGTAAAATACTTTTAAGATCCAACATGATATCCTTTCAGAGCAACAGTGCAGCAAAAGTTGTGTACTGATTTTTCTAGACCACACTCAACCTGAGAATCATTTACTATGGTGTTACCGCAATGGTATCCGGGACTTACCCAGGATTATCTGGCCATAATCTAGAGAAAAAGATCCGTACCTGCTTTCCTTCATAAGTTTCCTCCTTTCCTTCTCTTGGAGTCGTGCTTCTCTATCGGACCTTGCTAATGAGCCCCTTGCATGCTTTTCCATCAATGCTTTGGCCCTCTCTCCTTCATCTTCCCATCTCTGAAATTGACACCAGTGTTATTATGCCTGAATCGTTACATTATCGGCATGCAATCAGAGAAATCTCCCATATGGTTCGGACCTGTCTCATGGTGTTGTAACGGTAAAGATTTCGGCCCTTGATAAGCAGAGGATGAAGGGGAGGGAGTGGTTTCTCTCCTTTGCTCCAGAGAACCTCTATCTGATCAATGAGTCCAAAACCTTTTAAACAATACAAAAAGGAAAGGAAAGAGAAAGAACTAATCTCATACTTTGGCATATAAAAAACTAATTGAAAAATAAAAAATCCTTCAACAAAAGCCTACAGTCCACGAGATGATTTAGTGAATGGAACAAATGAAAGACAAATTAATGCAAGAAATACACAGTCAATGATTTCACATTAAAGAATAATTCTGTAGAGAAACAAAATGCTTAGTGCAGACAAATAGATTCACTATCTAAATCAATAGTCTATGTTGATTCTGGAGTGAGATGAGAACTTTCTAACGTCCTTTGATCTGTTGACGTGTTGAGCAAGTCATCAACTTTCTGAGTCAACTCTGGTAGTGTTATGGAGTTAAACCTAACGGCAAGATCCCATTGCACTGGGATCAAACCATAATAACATATCGGGTAGTTAATTTCCTTTTTAGCAGTCTACAATGTTATGATTAATCTTAATCAAAAGTCAAGTGGAAAAGCTTGAGTTCGCTGAAATTATATATGACGCCTTGTATGCAGAAACTCACAGTGAAAGTATGCTGTTGTTTAGCAGCACCATAGCTTTCTTTGACAATACGGCCTGCTACAATTCTCTTTCCACATGGAGGACCACTGGCACTCCGAGATGCTATGTTAAATCTTAGAAAGGAAGTACCAGTAATAAGTCAATAACTGAGGAACAAAATAGAGGGTACAAACCATACAAGTATTTCCACTGAAGCAAGCTGAAACATAAAATAGACAAATTTGGCAGATCATCTTTTCAATTCACCAATATGGAAACACCTGTTCAATTTTGTAAGATTATTCAACTTGAGCCAAAGATCTACGACAACTTTTTTGGGCAGTATCTGTTTTGATTATGCATAACTTTTCGAGAGCAATCTCATGGAAAAGATGAAGTTTCACGAAAATAAGAGGGATAAAGCTAATAGAGCGTGTCTCTTGTTATTTGTCCTGTTGCAATGGGTTTGGGGGCAAAACTATGTCGAGGTAGACTTTGAAATTAACAGAATATATATACACTCATATATTGTTTTCAGTTTTCACTAGGCATGTCATAATCACAAAAGCGGAAAAGATGCCATAGCAAGAAGTTACAAAGTCCCTTTTGCCTGATACGCAGAAAATGTAAGGTTTAGAGTAACCAACAATGGGATGGTTGAATTAGACGGATCACGAAATTCAGGAATATATTCATACTGGCTATTAAACCTAAAACATCCATACTTGCGATTAAACAGACATTCGCTGATTTCAATGTAACACCAGGGTAAACCCAAAGGCTAAGTACAATGACCAGAATCATTACCATCCACAATCATGGAGCTCGCACTTAATGGAATTTTTTATCCAGAAAAGTTTTATTATATGAGGACTGTTTATATTCTGTTTAAAACATAGGTTAAGATAGAATAACTTATCTGGGTACATGGATAAAAACAGGTCATTCAATGACTTTGAAGCATTTCAGATACATGAAGACTAAAATTATGAACCGCATTAAAAATAAAGGGGGGAAAAACAAACAAAACAAAACATCAGTATCTTATTTAAACTAGAGAGTATTCAAATAAATAGTAGTTGAAATTAAAGCTTCTACAACTTCTAGCACCAACTGTGCACAATCCTAATAAACGCTTCCGTATGAGTTGCTAGGACAGAGAGCTTACAGTTCATAGACATTCTGTTCGAACATGACAACATCGCCTGTGCATGCATCACCTGCATAAAACCCCTTTATCAGTCCGGACATGACACAAATAGATAGAAAGTTATTTTGTAGCATCATCCACCCACACACCCGGAGCTGCTATCTTTTTATGTTTAACCAACCCAAGAAGTAAAATATTAGGTGATGAGCAGCACATTAAAGCAACATTTCTTGATATTCATACTCTCACAGGTTCACAAGGAATGTGTATGATGGGGATCAGGAAGGCAGTTTTTCGGTTGGCGCTATGTATATGACATAAGCTATGAACCATACCAAGATTATCTGTAATTTAACCATTTACAAGCTCATGCTATTTTTAGCCAGGAATTTGTAATTTAGGTACATTGGCCTAAAGATAGAGCTTAACCTTTGCACCTCAATACAAAACTAGACACCGGATACTTCTCCTCCCCCTTACCAGTGAAGATCCTGCAACATCATTATGCAATCGTCACTAAAAGAAATTCATGAAGTTCCACATGCGACAACATATTTTCTTAACTAGGAGGGCGAAATTACTCTATATGTTCCTTGATCCGCTGAATGAGTGTCTCCTTGTTGCCCGTCAGCCTCAAACCATTCTTCCTCAGATAAGCTTTGCACTGCTCCACTTTCAGTTTCTCAAGTTGCAATCCAGCTTAAGATCGCTCGAATCGAAAAAAAAAAGTCGATTTTGCAAATGAGGCATCGTCCAGAAGCCAATCCAAATCGGAAAACACGAAAACGAAGTCGAAACCTGCAACTATCCAGCTCACCGTGTACGAGCGACAGAACCGTCTCCGCGCTCTCGTCCTCCTTCTTATCAATCTCCATAAAGCTCGCCTGGAGCCGAGGCTGCGCAGCATCATCACTCCGATCGACGTCCTTTCGCGCCCTGCAAATTCCCAATCCGCGACGATGAAAGTCGCCGCAATCCATTCAAAACCGCAGGACCCGAGAGCTTTCGAATGAGGAAACTAACCGCGATTTCGCCGAGTTCTTGATGGAGAGCTCCGAGAACTGGGAGTGAGCGTCGTCCGGAACGCCGCCGCCATCCCGATCGTCGCCGCCGTCGTCGTCCGAATCGTCCGGGTCATAGTCCGAGTCGGAATCGCTACAACACGCTTCGTCCTCCTCGTCGGTATCGGAGGTTTGGTATGCCGTGGACGCCGCGTGCAGCTCTGAGGTCGCCATGGATGATGAGCCTTGCTTTTTTTCTCTTGGGTGCTGTTTGCTTTTTGCCCAATTTCAGAATTTATAGCGTAAATTTTCTCGATTCCTTCGTTTCGTCAGGCCAAACGGTCAGATCGTTTTAAAATTGAAATGCCCCCCCAAGTCCCTTCTTCCAATGGGTGAAATGACGAATTTGCTTCGTTTCGTCCCACACAAGATGCCAGCAGTGTGCGAGAGTGGAACTCTGTTTATCGTCACGTACGTTTTACATGGTCGACGGTATAAAGGCTAAGAGCCTATTTTATAATACTTGATTCTATTCTTTCGCTCCCGAAATTTAGAAAAGAATAAAAATCCGTTTGATAATCTATTTAACATATGAAAACCTTTATGTTCCTCTATTTTTGTTCTTTTGCTCCCTAAAAACAAAAAGAAATTTGTTTGGTAACATAAATTAATTTTTCTATTCCTCGAAATAAAATAAAAATCTGGAAATTTTTCTATTTAGGAATAATTTTCTATAAATAAGTTATTTTTTCTCTTTTCATTTTCTTCTTGCTTGTTGCTCCCCGCGAGCAGCTATCCATTAGCCGACTGCAGTTGTAACACCCTGGATATACCCCGGTCTGCACTATACACATATTGTCCGCTTTGAATACTAAGTCCTCTATGATTTTGTTCTTTTCAATGCAACATATACTAACCAAAAAAAAAAACGTGCGTACAACTAGAGAGGCCATCGCTTTACAAGACAACCCAGAACTTTCTCCCTAGACAATGGGACAAGAGACGTGCCCCCTCCCTGCGCATGTTCGGGAACCGAGGTGCGAACTCATCGCCATCTCTCCTCCCCGCACACCACCGCCTGGGCCATCATAGCAGCCACTGACTGCCAACCACCATCAATAGCCACCACCACCTGCCAATTGTCAACGATCAACAACAGCAGGCAGCGGTCAAATGCGTTCTTATTCTTTTTAAGGATCGAACTAAACTCATTCTAATTCTTTTTCTATTCCGAGAATAAAAATTTTATAAAGTTACCAAAAAAGTTATTTTACTTAGAAATTATTATGGAGAGTAAAAATAAAAAAAATAAAAACTACTTTTTTAAAAGAAATTATTTTTTGGAATAGAAATTGTTATCATTTGCACCACTATTTGCTCTCCGAAACAAATTTATTCCTAGGAATAGATTTGAAACAAAATCAAAAAAAAAAAATTTTACTTTTTTATTCTCAATAACAACTCTAAAATCAAGTCCATTTTCTTTTTTTTTTCCCTCTTCTTTTTTCCTTTTCTTATTCCCCTTCTTCCTCTTCGGCCCGTCGTCAACTCGAGTAACGAGGCTTGGCCTCACTAAGGGTCGACGATGCTCCGACAAGGTTGTTAGCCTTGTCTGGCCTATTGCTAGCAACCGACCAAAGAGGAAGAAGGAGAGGAATAAAAGAAAAAAAGAGAAAAATAAATAAAATTCTAAATTACAAAAGAATTTGAGATATTACCAAATGCATTTCTATCTTAGAAATAAAAATTTTAGATAGATACCAAATGTTTTAAATGCTCAAAAACTTGTCCAGGAAACAGAATAAAAAAAATCATTTCTAAACAAAAATTATTCTCATAAACAGAATAATTACTAAACAAGCCCTAATAAAAAGAACTTTGACAGAGTTAAACCATTCACACTCAATTTGTGAGTAATTTTGGTCGTTTCAGACTAAGGTAAGGCTGGAACAATCTTAGAATCTGAGGTAAATTAGCATGATCCATGCGTTGGGGGAGGAAAATTTGAACCCCTTTCCTGTATTACTTACTGTCTCTACCTTACATTTCTTTGTGCAGGTAAAAATCAGTTCTCCTTTGCTCCTTCTAGAGCAACGCGTGCTCAAGTTTCTTGCATGAGCTCCAACTTGCTCGGTACAAAGTACAGAGAAAATCGAGCTCCACAAATTAGTACGTCAAACGCAACTCCATAAGAGTACTCCAGCGAAGCAAGGTAAACAAATTTCCAGGAGAAAAGATACAGTCAGGACGCATAATCTAACTTGTGAAGTGCGTTGATTATTGCTAATATGATATACTCCTTCTGATCAATGCGATTTCTCATCAATCACAGCATCAAAACACACGTGCAAACCCTACTTTGACAGTACGGTCGAGGAAGGAATTTGATGTAGTTGGCGAAGCTAGAGACAATTCTGAGGCTCATAGAAATACTTTGACAGAACGGTCTTCATTTACTATTTCCACCAAACAAATTCAATGGAAAACTACTTGCATAAGTAGAAAAATTTCTTGGAGAGTCGTCATGGTGAACAAGGCGATGGGAACGAGGGTGCACACTAGGCATTGGGAAGGAGTGAGGTGGGGAGTTCGATTCCCTACCTTCTTCTTGGGGAGTTGAGGTAAGGATGCATAAATAGAGGAGTAAAGTTTCACAATCAGGACATAGCACATAACACACACAATGACTTGTTAATAGATATAGGAAAAGATTAGACAAAAAAACAAAAAATCATGATGATCAACGAAAAATAAAGTCTTTCGAGCCAACTTGATTGCAAACCTAAAACTGCCGGCTTGTGCCTACTGATCCATACGCAAATAACGACACGAAAGTGTCTAATAGGAAACAATATTATGTATATGGAACTTCACTCTTCATCTTCGCCAAAATTTTCGATATTTGAGTACCATTCACAAAACAAAACAATCTAAAAGATGAGTTCTCGTAAGAAAGAGGAGCCCAACAGAATCCGATAAATAAGCAACAAGAGAGTAGACAATTGAAATTCATCAGCTGGAACTCTAATCAGTGCTGCACAAAAACATCTTTTTCGTGGCTAATCTCATGTCGACCTAAGAACAAAAGAATGAACGTTCCAAAACAAAGAGGGTGGGAAGAAAAAAGGGGCATGAAACCTAACATAATCTTAATATGATAAAGCTGTAGCCAACAGTACTATAAGAGATGATTATAGGTATTGATGAACAAAAGTTATACGCAGCCTCCTGTACGGAAAACACTCTACTAGTTTGTCGACAATAAGATATTGATGTTGCTCCTGTCTTAAGGGAGGGTTCTCTATTCACTACTTAACATGGCAAATCTATTGCCACAACTGCATAAGGAATGAAGCATCCAATACAAAATGCAATTAGAAGAACTACACTAACTTTTGAACACATGATTCTCTGTGAAAATCCCATGCCCCATTTAAAATCGTCGAGAATGAATCTCTCAGCAACACAGCAGCCCACTGCAGTAGAACAGAAGTACAGGCAAGGCAGCCACATCACCATATCTTTGATTTGACCCAGAAGAGAAGGAAGACCACTCCCAGAACAATGGCAACTGGGGCCCATTTTCGAATTAGTGCCTGCATAAAAGTGGTAGAATTCAGCAATTGATCTATCATTTGTTTAATTAAAAAATTGGCATAACAGCAATTGGGCACAAAGCAACAGGATACCACATGGAGTTGGAAAAACCTATCAACAAAATATCCTAAATAAGAGAACAAGCATGAAATTGTTCGGCCAAAAAAAAATGCAAACCTTTCATTGATAAGTTGAATGAAAAGAAAAATGCCAGTTGTTCTTTGTTAAGTCACTTAACTTAGTTAATATAACATCTTCATATGCAAGTGCTCACAGCAATTCAAATAAAAATCAACTTTGATTGTAATCCAACCAACAGCAAGTAATCTTGTACATTGTAACAAAATCAGTCAAATGCATCAACACAAATAGAAAATTCTAACGTCAACAAATAAGATCACCTGTCGATTCAAGTCTCTGGCCTTGTCGGCATATATGCGAGATTCTGATGTTAACCGACTAGACATTTCACTGACCTCTGCAAAAATTTTGGTAAAAAATCTTACATTTATATACATGAGATATGTGCAGACATATGAGTATGAAATGCATTCTAATGGGTGTTCCCAAGTGTGGAACTACATGTGAAGTAGTCAGACAAGTCTATCAAGAGACAAAAAGTGTTGTAGAAAGAGATGCACTTGCGCTACCCCCAATGCAGCAGCCGCAAAGCATACTGCTGAAGCCTGAGAGCATGGACATCAGCATCCCTCATTTCACCACACATATATCAACTACAAAGTGTGGACTAAGAGGCAAGTTCATAGAGACCTCTGGCCTAAGCAGCTCTCTTTCACAACAAACTTCCAGTGAAGGCCCTCAACCAGGCATGCAAGATTATCTTGGAATTGGCCCCTTTCAATGAAGATTCAGCAAGATCCCATGTCAACCTCACATGATAGAGAGAAAGAGAGCACCAAAATTCGCTGCCAGATGTGTCTGTCTTATCAGCTGGCAAACGAGTAATTACATGCTAGAATGCAATGCATCAGTTCAAAATCCAAACTTTTGAAACCAAAAACATGCATCAACGAGTAATGGAGAGGATTTTACGGCGGAAACTTACGGTCCAATTTCTCGCCGACGCCAAGTACCTCTTGGACATTGCGGGTCATAATCTGGTGGACCTCATAGAGTTCATCATTCAACTTCGAAATGTTCCTCTGGGAACGAGTGTCCTGATAAAGTTTCTTTGTTTTCTGTATAAACGTATCTTTCGACAGCAAAAGAGAAAACAAAAAAGCGAAAATCAAAGCGCAGCATGGCGCGGTATAAGCAATGCATGACAAGCGAATCAAGCCTGCGACTTCAATTCCACGGGAAACAAGAGGATTACCGAATTTGATGAAAGCGTACGGCCGAGCCGCGGTTTCGATCTGCGCTCCATTCACGCGCCCGAATTCATTCTTGAGATCCTCCAGGTACTGGAACGCGAGCTTCTTGGGGTAAGATCGATCGCACATGGTCAAGTAACAGACACGCCCTTCAATGATGTAGCTGAGACAAATTTTGGGTTAAGGCGAATCGCGAAAAATCCTCCCGCTTGGAACTCAAGAGATCAATGCCCAAAAACACAACAACAACAACAACAACAAAAGAAGACAGGAATTTGAACAAAGGATACTGGAAGTAGTAAGGGCCGGTTTCGACCGACATTCTGGAGGGTTCGTTCTGGCCCTTGGAGAGGTTCTTGAACAGGGCCTTGACTTGCTGCTTGTAGAACTCGGCGTCCTTCACGTCGCGGCCGTCGTCGAGCCCCTCCGCGAGCGGGAGGCCGTCGGTGACGCGGGCGATCATCGTGAGCTTCACCATTATCCTCCTCCTCCTCCTCCTCCTCCTTCTACGCCCTTCGATCGCGCACAAAGAACAACCCCACCAGATCCGATCGCGCGCAGGACCCCCGTGCCGAATCCCGATCACGGGTCGCGAGGTCCCCCCCTCCCCCGATTCGGCAATCTACCCTACCGATCTCTGCACGGCTTCGGCCGGATCGATCGGCGATCGCGCGGCGGCGGATCGGAGATGAGCGGCTCTCGTCGATGAATTTCCTGCGGTCTCCCTCTCTCTCTCTCTCTCTCTCTTCTTTCTCTCTCTAGGTTTTTGAACGAGGAGAGGACACTCAAGAAGCAGCAAATTAGCTAATTAATGAAAAATGCCTCCACAAAACCGTCGTTCTCTAAATGGAAAAAAAAAAAAAAAGGAGAAAATATAAACCTTTATCTAAATAAATAAAAAAAATAAAAAAATAGAGAGAAACGAGATAATTCCTCCGTGATAAATTTCACTTTTTTTTTTCCTATTGTGGTTTTGTTCGTTTTTCATTTGTTTCCAAAATTACATCTCTTCCTTTTTCTTTTTCCCGGCAAACATAAGATTTTCCGCGATTTCTTTGGGCGTTATTTTTCGCTTTCCCTCTTTCTTTTTCTTCTTTTTAGTCTAATAAAAGAGATGTCAGTCTTCTGTTTTCTTCCCAGCTTTTGTTTTGTTCTAAATTAATCCATATATATCTTTTATTAGCTTATAGAACTGTACTCTATTTAATCATCTAACCATACTATTTTGCTTCCCTTCACTTCATATTTGCTTCTGTTCATTTCATATGTACTTAAATTAACATTTCTTATGATGCGTACATGTGGACACGATAATTCTCACTATAATTCGATAATGTACAGTCAAATCTCCCCTCTAATAAGATTTCTTTTGAATACATCTTAAATGAAACATTCACGCCATACTCAATCAAAGCTAATTTGTACGAAACTTTTGGACTTAATGAGAAGGCATTAGAATTAATCTTAAAATGTTGGTCAGTATAACACCTAACATAGACGATTCCACATTATGAAGATGATCTTATTTTTTATCTTAAGTGAAATCATATCTTTGGTTTTAGGAAATATTGTTTTAAGGTAACCGATAGGAGACAATTCGATTAAGGCATCTTTTGCTCATTTGATAGAAGAGATAATAATATAAATGGTACATGTACTTTGGCCTAATACACAATGTAATCTTTAAAATTTTAATTTATTTAATGTGATTTCTAAATTTATTCAATGTGATTCATGGACTTTTGATACATATTCAATTTAGTCTCTAAACTATATTAAAGTGTTCAATATTACCCTTCTAATAATACATGTTTAGGGATAATATTAAATATTTTCTTATAATTGATGGACTAAATTGAACATAAACCAAAAGTTCATGGATCGCATTAAACATTATAATACATTTTAAAGTAAAGTTCATGAATCATATTAAACAAATTAAAAAATAAGAGGTCATGTTGCATATTTAGCCAAAATTTAAGGATCATTTTTATCATTTTTCCTTAATAGAATGAAAAATACATCTTGATTGTTCAATTTCATGGAGTACTAGAGGCCTAAATGAAGAAGGATATAGATAGGAACTTTGAAATTGGGGAAATTTACTAAAAAAGTCATAAACATATTGTGATTATGACAATTTAGTCCTAAACTCTCTTTTTTTGTCAATTTAGTCCTAAACCTTTTGTAATTGTACTAATTTAATCCATTTAGCCAAATTCGGTTGATCGACACTCATGTAAATGTTTGGTCGATACTAATGTAGACAATCTTCAATAATATTTTATTTTTTGGAACTTTTTTTTTTATTTTTCTCTTTTTTTCCTTTTCTTCCTTCTTTTCCTTTTTTCTCTCCCACGATGGCCGGCGAGGCTCATGGCCCTCACCTAGTGTAGGGGGGAAAAAGGAAATGAAGGAAGAAGAGAAAATGAAAATGAAAAAAATAAATAAATAATTTGAGAAAAATAAAATATTATCTAAGATTGTCCACATCAGTATTGGCCGATAGTTAGCACTAGCTAGCATCCACATTATCGTCGGCCGGTCAAATTTGGTTGGATAGACTGAATTTAGCATAATTGCAAAAGATTTAGTACTAAATTGACTCAAAAAAAAGTTTATGATTGAATTGATATAATTGTAATAAGTTTAACACTTCTTTAGTAATTTTCCCTTGAAATTGTATAGCTTTTTTCCGTCTTTGTTAAAAAATAAAAAGGTTTTTCAGATGCAAACAAAATTTTCAATCAAGAAAGAAAAATGTATGTATGTTACTATCATTGAGCCAAAGGGAGAAGTTTTCTTTTTTTGTCATAACCAAAGGGAGAAGGTCATAATTTTCATACAACTCTTACTTTGAAGTCATACTCAGAAAAACATTCACTTAAGTGGATGCATTAGTGTACCCAAAAAATTGTCTCCTACCCACTCGAAATCTAACTCAAAACTATTAGCTCCTCTTTTGCCACCACATGCTATTGCTCGAATCTGATTGGATCCTCAACTCACCAATATCGGGATCGAACATGTCAAAACCATGATCCGTCACACGTCACCTTGGCCCAAGCTAATCATTGTGCGAAAAGTATCATCTCTTTGAAAGGAAAAAAAAAATTGTGAAACTTGACACATAGTGATCGGCTTGAGTGGATAGAAATGTGGTGCTCCGAAGGCACCTAAAAGTTTGTAAGGAGCACTCTCAACAGTCATTACACCCAACTTCGGGTAGTTCGGCATGCCAATGGCTTTTTGCTTTTTTCCAACGACAACGTGATCAGGATCCTGAGCTCATTCGATAAGCGAAGGCACACAGATCAACCACTCACCCACCCATAAAACTATTTTTGCAGAGTTTTCACTCTGGATTCCATTTTAGCTTATCAGCTCTAAGCTGTAATCACTAGCAGACACCTTAGTAACATTGTCGACTAATGGATTTGTATTATATCTATTCACATGTATCCCACATTCGCTAAAAGAAACTAAAAAAGAAAATCAAAACTTTCTTCTTCCTTTTTCTTCAATGTTGAGCTATAAAGTGTACTTGGTATAGCTGGTTTAGTCACTTTCTGTTAGTATTTAAAGTTCAAAACTTGGATGCATAAGAGAATGCCCTTGACCTGCAAGCAGAAGAAGGCAAATGAGGAGAGGAAACCGCCATGCTGGAGAAGCAGGGCACATGCTGAAATTGATCATATCTTTGAATTGATGATCTGAACAGAAAACCATGCATGTGCTCTGGCTCTCCAGCTTGGCTTCTTTTCCTATCTTGACCCCAGCAAAATGATGATAACATTGAGCAAATGCTGGAAATTTATCAGGTCAGTAACATTTCTTTTTAGCAAGGTATTTCATTTTAGGATGTTTTGAGTTTACATGACATGAAAATATATTCAGTAAAAGTCATTTCTTGTGCTCATATGAGAGAGCAACCAGGAAAATGTCTGCTAGAATATGAGACCCTTCAAACATATATATTCAAGAATTGGAAAAATAATTTAATGAACATCAGATAGAGTTAGCTGAATCACCAATAACATTGGTTGGATTCTCAGAGTATCAAGCAATGCCACATTGATTGTCATAACTTATACATAAGCAGAAGCAGGCAGACAAGCTTTTACAACATCATCCAGTTTGCCTGATTTTAACCACGATCAGATCGGGTCTCTAGAGCTGTCGCAGCCGACTCAACGTGTACGAGCAAAGAAGAGTACACCTTCTGCTTTAGTCTATCAACAGTCTCCAATTGGAGTCCGTTGTTTTGAGATTGTAATTTGCCTCTGAATCTATCCAACCATTCGCTTGCTTGCTTCAGCTGTGATAATGTGACAGCGATATGGTTATTGTTCGTCTCAGCCCGCCGTCCAAAAGCATCCTTGCCTTTGCTTTCAGGGGCACAGGCACGAAATCCAGTGTCCAACGCTCCTTCCAGGAATTTTAAGAACCAACATTCTGTTTCCTGTAAGAGGGTATGTCTCATCTCTTTAATCTCTCTAGCACCATCCCCTTTAGCCCATTCCAGTTTCTCAGTCACGGTTATCTCAAGATTAGGCTTTGAGGACTTTAATATACCTCTTCCAGGAGTTGTGACTCCATTGTTCTTAGGTTTCTCGATTTTTGTAGTGGGAGAATGAGAAGATAACGGAAGCACAGTATTTCTTAGCAATGTCGACTGGTTTAATTGGTCGATTAGTTGATGGAGTGTAAAAAACTTGGTAAGCGAACCGTGGGCGTCCTCTGCAGCAGTAGATGAGGAGAGATCCACAAACATGCTGGGCAAGCGAAAGGGTCTCTAAAAATTTTAATGATGAACATGCAGCAACTTACGAAAAGTATTTCCTTAATAACAACAATTACCTGAGGCACTTAATCAAAGTGCCAGCTGCTGATGCCTCCTTTTGAGCTTCTGCTGCTACGAAAGAAGCAACATTTCTCCTTTTGAGCATCTCCTACAGAAATGAGAATGAACTATCAGGCAAAATAACGCAAGTTCGCAGATACTTTGTGTATCCCCATTTTTCAAATAATTTGTAACAAAAGCATGCTTCTGTTGGTAAGTTCTCTACTTGGAATTGGTACTCATGCAGAACGCTAGAACAGTTTCTTTTAAGCCCGTCAAAACAGACAAAAGCCATGATGAGTTCAATTCTCAGACGTCCCTGGACTGGACAATTACATCAGTTAAAATTGCTCAAAACCATAGTGAAATCCAGCAGGTGGAGGAGGAAAAAGGAGTACCTTTCCAGATTTCAAAAGGCTGGGAGGGAGAGAGGCCCACGTCATTGACTCGGAGGAGTAAATCCTTTCTTTATTGACAGGAGACAGATTTGCGTGCATGTTTTCTTGCTTACTTATAGCACGTTTAGGCATGCTCTTCAGAGGTGCAGCAGCATCCCTCATCTTGGGTGTCAGAGCATCTGGCTTCAATGCAAGGACCTCAGGACGACTTCTAGGAGGAGTAGATGGACGTGTCTGCAATGCTAGCATCATTAAACTGTTTATTTTCTCAGTTTTCAAAATCACGGCATCAGAAAACAGTTAGAAGGAATAGTGACTTTGACAAAGGAAATACAGCTTCGCCAGATGGCAGATTCAGTTGTGTGTCACCCGAGCTCTCACGTTACCCCATCTGATATAAACTCCTAGGGTACTTCCTTGTATGCCTATGTGGATACTTAGAAGCTAAAGTTTCAGAAAGGGAACAATTCTAACTTCTGTTGCATTCATTTTCAGGCCAAATCAGACTAATTCCAAATCCCAAAAACAGGACAAACTTATGATGGGAGTTATCATCAAGGGCATTCCGTTAGTTTTATAAGAACACGCCTTTGTTTACCCGTAGCATATTAAGAGCCCTGAAGGTCATCTTGAACTATGGCAGATGCCTTTGAAATTGTATAAGACCGATAGATTGGACTCAATAGAGTCCATATACAAACCTGATCTTTAAGCTCTTGCTGTTTGTATCTTGCTAAGCCAGCCCTTTTTCCAGACCCCCCGTTCTCACTTTCACATGCCTTCCCTCCATTTGAATCGGATTCACCAACTTTGTGGGACACTAAAACACCCTGCATGTACCTTGATGCGACAGCCACCTTTTCTTCTTTGATAACAAACTTCTGTTTCACGGTTTCATCTTTCTCTTTTGTTTCTCTTTGCTCATTCAATTTGGTACTACTAATCGCTTCACCTTGCGATGGACTAGGCCCTTCAGATGGCTCTAATATTTGCATCAAGTCTTTTGGATTTCCCACAAAGGGATTCCTCCCAGGAATCGGTCTTACCCCGACTAGTATAGGCACAGGCGTGCCTGCTTCAGCTCGATCAACATAAAAGAACTGGCCTAGTTGCAACTTGTTGTTCAGAATGAGTTCATTGTCTTCCTTTGATAGCGAGACGTATGTGGAGTGAGAGGAATCAGATACTTTCACAAAGAACCCTTGGTTAGGCCACAGTTCTGATCCACTTAAGGCCGGCACGATGCTAATGACTTGTAGGAGGACAGATCGATATTCTCCACGAACTTTGACATTGGAGTGTATGCTCTGAAGGAGCTTTAGAAGCACTCCTGGCGTAAGGGATGCCATTTATCTTATCTTTTGCTCCCCAGAAATAAAGTAGATCTCCTGCAGAGGTAGGTTGGGTCAAGCTCAGAACAAGTCTAGCTTTGCAAAGCTCCCTAGCTAATACACACCAGCACAAGCACGCATGCGAAGGGGACAGTTTAACAAGCACATCAACCTGCCAGACATTAGCAGTCTTTTAGTTTCTGTTAGCAAGCAAACATCCAGAATTTGAGCTGGAAGATGGTTATGATTCTGAAGAAATCATTGAAGGGAATCATTTAAGAAAAAAAACTTAGCAAAACTTTATCCAGAGTCCACTTATGACTGAAAGAGTACCAGCTATTTGGACTCAAATAACTGCTCGAAAGAACATGACCACAAAGAACGCATGCACTCGCATACATAATACACCAACATATTCGTATATTGATACAGGACACCATTCGCCACATTTGACATGGAAATACCATAGGAGCAAGAAGATTATATATATAATGATTAATAACGCTAATTGCTGGAGGAGAAAAACAGAAGCTCGAATTTTCAGAAGACCAGCCACATCCGCATGAATCGATGCATACAAAAAGTTTACATAATTTTCTGTCCTTCAAAATAAGGCTGCAAATATCAGAATATGCTGAACATTGGAAGCGAATATTGCCTGAAAGAGTGCAGACAAAGAACCTGAGTGTAATGCAGGAGATAAGTTCAAGAGGGACTCAGAAGGTAAGTCCGCACAGAGAAGAAGAAACAGAGGAGGTCTCTCTGGTCGTGGTGGCCATTGATGACCGGAGAATCCTTCTAACTTTGCATGCCAGGCACGTAATGCACCAACTAGTCTTGGCTTATAAGCCAAGAGAAAATAATGATGCCTTCAAAAAGAAAACATAAAATAAAGAAAGGAAAGAAGAGAAAAGGCAACTTTATTAGTTTGAAAGGATCTTTTATTTTAGCCCCAAAAATGTCGGCTATTTTCCTCTCATTTAAGCTATGTTTAATGCACTACTACATATGAACGGATAGTTTAGTCTGGTTGGTTATATGGTCAGATATCTCTTTTAAGAAGGGTGAGAACATTCCAGTTTCCTTTCCTCACACTCCACGGTTCATAGACGAG
This sequence comes from Eucalyptus guilfoylei, assembly GCA_016097605.1. Classification (NCBI taxonomy): domain Eukaryota; kingdom Viridiplantae; phylum Streptophyta; class Magnoliopsida; order Myrtales; family Myrtaceae; genus Eucalyptus; species Eucalyptus guilfoylei. The sequence goes on along the minus strand of CM027865.1, from coordinate 49,153,109 downwards.
AACAGGGCACAGTGCACTCACAACATCCATGGTATCATCAATTGAAATGGAAAAGGTAATGCGATTTTCAAATTGAAAAGACAGTTTGCATTGCTGTGTCCATTCATTGTCCCCGTTCCTCTTTTCCAATTCGCTGAAAAAGCCTTCATTTTCGAATTGTCGGTAATTTAGTTGGCTAAAAGGGGAAAGTAGTGAAGTCTTGTTCCCAAATCCTGATGGTTTACAAATCACTCAACTGTCTGAATCACTAAAAAGGGCTTAATTCCTCCCTTCCAATTGTAGAAAGCACACTATTTGCTGTGGGCAAAAGCATGGGTTCTGCCCGTTTTGATGGTTTCCATATGTTGTCCCTAGGGGTGAGGTATCAAGAGACTCTATTTCGGGGATTCAAGAAGTCAAATAATTTGACCAATTCCCGGAGTGTAGCTTTCGACCATCAACCACTCGACTAGTAGTGGATGTCACGTATCGCACACAGATATTCAGAGCATAATATGACAATGAAGCATATCAATTAGGTGCACCATCTAATAAAGTGAAGCTGTATCGAACGGTTGTCTCCGCTAGTCAACTACTAATTATTGAGCGGTTCTGATTAAATTCAGACGGTCACTAGAACCATTCAATAAAGCTCAACGACCACGTAGTAGTTGGAAAAACAACCCTTTAACCACTTCTTCAAAATCTTCTATATTTTACAACTATATCATGTCACATCGCCTTTTCAAAGTTCGTCAAACACTATGCTAACCAACGCCAAACAGAATCATATCCGCACCATCAGAGAGCCAAGTAAGAGACTGGAAAGAAAGTACGAAACCAAATAATGCGGAGCTGATTTGGAAGGAAGGAGAAGTCGAAAAGAGAAACAATCCTCATCTTTTATAAGCTGTTGCTCCGCGGAACCATCTATCTCGGTACAATGTCGACGACTTTGACGCTAACAAGTGTCCCATCTGATGTACATCACACAAAGCTACGAATATAAAGGGCAAAAGGAAAGCCCCTGCACTACCAAAATCATGTAGAAGTTGCACCAAAATGCGTACTCGTGTTCAAGACAAATATACAGCATATTTCAACATGTGACTACCTAAATAACTCGACCAAATCACGAGAATGTCTTCGGACATTCACAAAGATATACATGACTCAAATAGTAACGAATCTTACACAGTAGACTACATCATGCCAATATCAAGCATCTGCATCTGAGTCTGACAGCAGCCTCTCCAGTGGACCCCTCGACGATTTCAAGCATGCCCTTGGGCTACAAACTACAGATGATCACCTAGGTTTCGTGTCACTTCCCTTGCTCCGGAATGTTGAAAGAGAGAAAAATGATCTGGGGGCTGCAAATTTCCCAACTCATATATCAACACACTATGGAAATAAAATCAGCTGGGCTATTGATATCTGAAAAAATTGGGGGTATAATCGAGGATTCTCATAAACCTGTCAAGAACAATGACTCGCAAATTGAGGCGCATTTGAGCTAATCTAATTTTAGAAGAGAAAGTCCCCTTAGGCTCTTTTATCACAGTTTATAGACAGACTATTTCCAACAAAGTGGGATCATCCCACACAACAAGGGGTCAAAACAACTTAGACAGGAAAAGATATCTTGGGACAGGCAAATAATATACAAAGGCTGTGAATATAATCTTAAGTAAAGGAAAAAAAAAGTCTCGCTATCAGTGGAAAAAGTCACCTTTCAAAGAGCTTCCTGATACATGATCATCCCTCAGTTTAAAGTTTGCAGGAGGAGCTGGTATGGAGCTACGTAAGGCTTCAACTGCAAGAAAAGAGAGATATTCCATCAACTTGAGAACCCACGTGAAGCTTGTCTCTGTTTCTGATGCACTAAAAAAAGTTCTTACATAGATGAAATTGACAACCCACAGCAGTCAGAAATGACAAAACAATCCTGGTAATTTAGCTTTGGGATGACACAATAAAGGGTAAATAGATAATCAAAACTCTTTCTTGGGAGAATTACGAGGTCATTTCACAGAAAATCTGATATATTTGGTAAGATAATCAACAAAAACACAGAATATCATTCACCTCCTCTCCTTACAAATCTATCCATGATGCAAATGAGCAGACAAGTCTATCAGACATTCGGCAGCAACATCACAGATGCCAAATGGAATACAAATCTCAAAAGATGACAATTAGACTTCATAGCAACCTAACAGCCTATGAAACCCCGGTAGCAAAACCTATGGCATTAAACTAAGAAAGAAAAAATAACTAATCTCAGGTGACATGCATCCCACCGATGATACCAAATGATAATATTTAGCCAAAAGATGCCCACCAGAAATTTAAACTAGAAGCAATTTGAAACTAGAGACCTCACAAGGAGTAATTCTCTACCATCAGGTCTCATGTCACGTCACACTCCATGGAAACTTACCCTGTTCATTTAACTCGCTCTCATTAAAGCTGTCATCAGATGGATGACCTTGGGAAAATCCCATTCTTGACTTCCTCAAATCTTCTGATGACCTATTAGCAGGATCTCTTCCATCTTCAGTATCGTCATCTCCCTCTGAGGTCGTGGCAGATATCCAATCCACCAAACTATCAGTCCCCCGATTTTTTCTGCCAAACTTCAACAGCCGTTTGAAGCCCTTTGTCATATCTTTGCGAGACTGAGTATAGGAAGAATTAGCAACAAGAAAAGGTTTCTGCGCACTCCCCCATTTCTTTCTCATTCGTGCAGCATCAACCTCTGCTTGGCCCAGAGTATGGGAGTTCCATGATGCAGGGCTTCCAATTGGAGAATCCATGGAAGCATCAATATCTGAAGTCTCGTGGGGGTAGGAAAACAAATTTTGAACACGTGAATTCCACGAGACCGGGCTTTCACAGGGTGAATCCTTTAGAGAACCTGTCGGATGGAATTTTGATGGCACAGACGCAGCAAATTCACTAATAGAAGCAGGGTCAACATGAGAAATAGATCTCAATGAATCATCATTTTCAGACCCAGATTTCACCGAATCATCTGAGTCCTGGCTCAACCTCGAATTTCCATTGGCAAAATCTTGGACTGCTACAATGTCAGGTTCATCATCGTCTTCCTCTTTTGGCATGTCAACCATATCATCATCCACAAAATCTGAGTCATCAAAATCGTGATCATTCATCAAATTTTCAGATTTCATCGAAGCCTTCCTTGCACTGCTAGATCCTCCCCCAGGACCCACTCCATTACCCTTTCCATGGAAAAACTTTGAATTACCACTTTTTGAGAATTTGTCTGGAACATCCATCTGTTCTTGATCAAATTCCAGTGAAGCCAAAATAGCCGCATCACCATGCGAAGCAGACATGTCCTTAAACTCTACAGGACCAGCAGAGCTTTTCCTTAAAGACTCGGATCGCCGAGTTTTCTCTTCCTTGACAAGCGGCAAATCTTCGCTGTTACTGTTGCTTCGAGCATAGCTTCTCACTTGTGAACGACTTGGTGCTTTACTGATGCCGGAGGAGGGTTTAGTGTTTTCTTTCCTGAAATCAGAGAAGTTGGGGACGGACTGCGCAAGAGAGTTTTCTAACGGTGCCCTACGTCTACCAGAAATAGAGTTGGAAGCTCTCACTGAAGACCTTGAACCTGGTGCTACTGAATTGCGAGGAGTTGACGAAGACAAGTTACGATTTGGAAAAGGCTTCTTCATCTGGCTGCTTTTAGAAACACCATCATCTGGATATGCCTCAAATTCCTCCTCTTCACTTTGAACAAGATCAGTTTGCTGACATCAGAAATAAAACTTCACCGAAGTTAGTCCCTCAAAATTTATTTACGGCCAATTTTTTTGGTTGCAAGTTTAATACAGCAGAATCCATCATACTTTACCTACCAATAATTTTTGGGGTTTTTCAAAAACTCATTCACATTAGTACCTGCTCCTTCACATTTGACCGCATATTGAAAGATCTCTGTTTCTCGGTACGTTGACGAGTACTCGAGAGTGATTGACGTCTCTCTGCTGAACCAGAAAACTTAGCCTTCATTTCAGCTCTGCTTCGCTCAAGGCTATCATGCATGGCTTTCAATTTTGCCTCCTTCTCTGCCCTTTTAGATCCCCATTCTTCCCTCAACTTTGCATCTCTTTTCTGCATGTACTTCTCATAGAACTTTCCTCTAGAATCATCAGAGAAACTAAGGTCAGAAAAGGTCTTCCTGAGAGTATCAGTGCCCTGATTATCCAACACCTTCATCGACGGAGGAGTATGGAAGTCCGCCACCTTATCTGAATTCCCACTTAAGTCAATTGCTAAGTTCTTCTCAGGCAGTTTAACAGGAGCTATCTCTTGGACTGCTGATTTCTTATGCTGCAATGCCACTGGTTCTATCTGGGAATCAGTGGGTTTACTCCTTCGGGCGGAGCTTGACTGATCTACAGGAAGGCGAAGCTTGTGTTCTGCAAAGAGCTTTTCCAACTCATTAGCCTTCATCTTAAGCTCGTCATTGAGTTCCTGGTTTCCTTTAGATTGCCGTGCCCTCTGAACTTGCTCCATTGGGTTTGATGAAGGCATAGTCAACGTCTCTTGACTCTCAAGAGCCTTTCTACTGGGAAAAGGTAATTTACTATTCACATATGAGGAGCCACCCTCATCCCTCTTTCCTTGAGTCCTCTTAATATGTTCAGAATGAGTCCTCCTAATTTGTTCAGAAACAGCTGTAACTGGTTTTTGAAACTTCAGTTTTGGGATATGAGATTCTTCTGCCATGGTTTGCACCTCCACAGGTGCCACTAAGTCCGTAGCTGCTTCTTCAGATTCCCCAGTAAGGGATCTCCACTTTGGTTGAGTTGTCAATCGATCCCCACTGATTCCTTTGTCTTGCATTTCTCTAGCTTTAAGTCCTACACCACCTTCAATTTGCCCGGAAAAAGATCGAGAATGTCTATGGAAACCCCTGGGATGTGATTTAACCTGCGTTGGATCTTTTATGACAGGATCATCTATTCCACTCCCGCTTCTACTTTTGGATGTCACATCCCCAACCCTGCCCAGGGAACCTCCAGTCTTATTCTTGGAAGCAGCCTGGTTTTTCATCCCAGCTCCTTCCTTTTTATATGCAGAGCCCATCAGTTGCGCCTCAGCATCCGCCAATTCCATGTTTCTACCACCTTCACCTCCTGCTAAGGAGTTAACCTTTTCTTCTGCACCCTCCTGACTGCTTACCCCTATCTGCTGTACCCCACCAGTAAAGGGTCTAGTTTGGGTCATTGAACTTGCTAGATCCTTCAGACTGGTGCTTCCACCATCTGTCTCATCTTCTTTTCCTGATAAGCAGACAGTGCTCTGCACTTCAGCATGCTCTTTCGGTCCATCATCGCCAAATTTAACCAAGTCACTCTTACTATCACTATTAAAAGAACCAGTGCTATCAGTCAAAACCTTTTGGTTTCCATCCTCAGACAAAGCAGAAGAAACGGTATGTTTTTCCTGAGAAATAGAAGTTGAGGAGGGCGTACACAAAGGGCTTTCGCCATTGTTCTCTCTCTTGTCAGCACTCAAGTCAATGCTCATATCACTTGCACCACTCCATCTCCTCAACACAGCCTTCTCAACTGCAGCAGGTGCTGACGAAACATCAGAGGAGAGCCTTCTCAGCTCAATAGACTTGCCCACGGAAGGTTTGCTACCACTGCCGCTGTTAGAATTCTCCTTCTGTTTGCTTTCAAAGAGATTTATGCGGTCCTGAACGCTGAGACGCCTACCTGGTTGACTTATCTGGATGGGTGGTGATTCTTCATCTTTTTTCTCTTTCGCTTCTATGTCTTTCTCGTTCGAATTATCATTTCGAGTAGGAAATGCAGTGGAGGCCTTGGTCTGTTGACTAGCGGAGGCTTTTGATTGGTCTGACTGATTTCCCACGGTTTGGGTAGAACATAGCTCTTGGTCAATCGAGTGTCTGTTTGAATGCACTAACAGGGGCCGAGAGGGTGCAGTTTGATCTTCTGTGGGATCATCAAGGGACATGTCAGATTCACATGAAGATCTGATTCCTCTCTCAGCAGCACCTGACTTCCACAAGGGGTGCAGGTCTGGCCTTCTTTGGTACAGTGACAGGAATTTGGAGCAAGCTTCACTACACAAGTCAAACATAGTTTGTAATCAAAACACTTGAAAGGAATCAGAAGTATGAACATGCTTGCAGAAGTATGCTGTCTAACAAATTATAACAGAAATATTACTAAGCAGAAAAAAGAATGAAGTTGAGAGCTGTTCTTGCACAAGTAAACATTGAATCACTTTACAAGACCCGGCCATAAAATGTGGTACCCTGACTTCTAAGATCATTACAACCCCAACATTATATCAACAATCACATCTGCATGGCTGCTTGTGATTCTAAACTAGGATGATGGCAGTTCTTTCTGCCCTGGACTTCTCTTCCTATAAAAATCAAGCAAGTACAAACTTTGGAGACGACAGGACAAATTAGGATTTTGTACCGGTCAACCAAATTGAGTCGCATGCATTTTGCAGGAAGTGGATGATCGTAACAGTGAGAAACGTCTCAGTTGATTAAGCGCACATATGTGCTGACCCAGCAAACACTGACATCAGACAACAGTACAGCCATCCGAGGCCTCTATCCTCGCTTGGAGAAAGGTTTTCACAAGGACAATGGAACACATCGGAGTTTCTAAATTTCTGCCTTGCCAATGATGAAAGGTGCTTTCTTATCCTCAGAAATAAATAAACAAAAACAGCTGAAAAGATGAGCTCATGACCACATCAAGTGGGAAATCCCACTCCATCAAACAGACAAACCTCTATTGGAATTTTTTATATCAGAAACCCTTAAAAGTCATGGGAACCATAGATAACTTCTACTCTTTACATGATACTTCAGCATAATCTTTATTGTGCATTTGTGGATGGAATCTGTGAGGCCACTAAATGTGAATCTTTTGTGTAGGGGCATTAGTGTCAACACCCCAATTTTGGATGATACTCTTTGCTAAAGTTCTAAACTCAGCAATTAAATACTGTATTTCTTCCAGCAAAGGCTTCTCATCATCAATCAAACATTTAGCCGAAATATACAAAGCCTCAGGTTTGCAAAGATGTCATTAAGAAATAAAGCAGAGCCTTCAACACCGACATAATGCTTCAATGCACTTTTAGTAGAAATTATATGTGTGGAAAGGAGAACAAAACGTCAAAAGGAAACATAAAAGTCACAAGCTGTTCAAAAAGCTAAGAAAAGAAATGGCTGTATCTATGCCAAAAACAAAGGGGCCAGAAAGCTACCATAGTACTCCCAACTAAATGTTTAGATCATTCCACCGGCTTCTATAGGAAGCATTTCAAACTGAGAAACTTCACATGCATGATAACACTATTGGAAAATACAAGATTAAGAAAAACATGAGCATTCTGACTATGGCGCATCAATAGGGTCATGAGTCTCAAGACTGGCCTAGATCAATAAAAATATGCCAGAAGGATCAGTCACATAGAAGTAGTTTCTTACTTCAGTCGATTAGCTCCGAAGCAATCCGCAAAGAGTTGGAGGTCAGAGACACTATCAGGGTTAAAACCAGCAGCAGAAGCTCGAGTACATGCGGTGGTTAAGTCCTGCCTAACTGCGGCAAGCCGTACATCAATAGCCCTTAGAAGTTCCTTCCTGAATAATGGAAATAGAATGACGTTTGAAAAAAGTGCAACTAGCTTTCTCATGCAATCAAAACATGCATGCACATGACAGAATAGCATATGTACAGCTGAGTGTATGAATGGACAGATGCACATATTCGATAGTAGCTATATAACTTAGCAAGAGACTTTATGGGATTTCAGAAAAAAAAAGATCATAGGCTAAGATGATTGCTACCATCCATACTTGGTGTGACTAATCACCATCTACTAAAGAGTACTCCCCGTAAAACAAATGAACCAGAGCTGCATCACAAAAAGTGAAGCTATTCTTTTTTCCATTTACCTTGGAGATTAATCACTTGTAACAAACATGTTAAAGCTCATGTTGTGAAAATCCAAGTCATTGGGAAAAATTAAACAATTTCACAAAGGAACAGATAACTATGTGTGAAAAAACTGGAAGAGGAATTTTTCCCCAAATACCCCTTTTCTTTTGTGGCTGACATCAACAGCAGATTACAGGGGGCCTTACAATTAGTAATATTCAAAGAATCCACTCCTACTTTGGTAGAATTAAATTCCCTTTGGATAACTAATTAAATGACCACTTCCAACAAAAATGATGTACAAACAGATATTCAAAAACTATTCTTCGAGGTGTTTCATATGTAATTGTAAAATTCTCGAGGAGCAAATTTTTAAATAAAATTAGTAATACTTGTGGAAAATAGTAACTGATATGAATGTATTTTATTAATTATGACATAAGCACATGTAACTTTACCCCCACAATCCCTCCCAAACAGAAACTATTATAAATCCAGTGTGGCTGCCATGCACAGAAAGAATACAAAAGAAACCGATGGAAATTTATGATTGAGCAACAAAATTAGATGGTGAGGGAGGTGTTTATTATCTACACTCGTGTAGTCTCTCTCCACCTTATAATTAAGCTTTCAGGCTAGAAATGTTAACAGAATTGGTTTTTTTTTTCCGTAAAGTAATAAACAAGAATTACTTTAACACTCCTCAACACGTACAAATCAAATCAAACCATATAAAGAATGCACATGGAGTTGAAAAAATGGCGATTAAGATAAATGAAAAGAACCACAAACAAAATGAAACATTAAATGGGGCATGAAGAACTGAAACTTGATTTTGAGATTATGTTAAAATATCCAGCCCAATGATGGAAGCTATTATGTGGAGCGATACTACATTAATACAACATTGTTATATACCCCTAAGCAAACGACATGCGATACTTCAGCAAGTTCAATATAGACCAACTCTACAGGCAAAGCTACATTAATTATTCCTGCAGATTCAGTGAGATTTTCTACAGAAGTTTAGAAGAATAACTTCAGTCAGTTCGCTTTTCAATAAATTGAGGAAAAGACAATTACTTTGTTGCATCAGCTGCTGCGATTCCTGCTTCATCGCCACCTGCAGAAAGAATGTATCATAAATAAAGTTTAAATATAAAGCAGTTGTTTTCCCATCAGATCCTAGTTTTTTCAGTTGTAGCATTGAGAATCCAATTAGCTTCAAACATCCTTAAACAAGTTCCTTAAACACTTCTACAATGTGCATCTTCACAACCTGTATCAATTATAAGTGCTACAAGATGAATTGTGGAGATTGTATCCCATATTGATTGTTTTCAAGGATGACTCATTTTGAGTTCTGTGACTAATTTGTTGCACAATCTCTGCCTATCATATGTTGATAGGCAAAATTCACTTCCCTTTTGGATGTGGGGAATCAACATTACTTATATCTGAAAACAACAGAGATGATGAGACTGACAAAGGAAGAAGTGTATTTTTGGCTTAAAATATTTCACGCAAGTTTCATGAAGTGTTCTGGTACCCTTGCTCAGCACGATATTCCCATTTCCCGATCCAAACTCTTCAGTACTTATATACACTACATGATGGAATTCATAAACACATTATATAGTTCAGGGACATGCAAATGCAGAAACTTGAGAAGAATCGCAATTGCTGCAGTTAAGTGACTGCATATATCACGCCACTCAGTCACATGAACATCCCCCAAAGAAAGCTGGATCTATATAAATATCCAAGGATAAACCCCAGAAATTCACAAAAGGGGAAACATAGATCCATATACATGGAGAGAAAAAAATCTATTTCAGTATTTGTGCTCAGATATTCAACAGAATTAAGAATAATCAAGCCAGGCCTGATTAGGGTGGACGACATACCTGAGGCATCAGTATTATGATCCCTAGACCCCTGAGACAGTAAGTTGTGGAAGTCAGCTAGATTAATGATATTGGCTTCCCATTTAAATCATGAAAACTCTACACCAAGATGAAAGGTAGATTACCATTGAATAGATTCTTCGAGCTGCTTCCAATTGACACATTTCTGCATCAAATGTATTCACCAGTTCCAAGACCTCTGGAGTACTAACAAAGCGAACAAACCTGAAACCAAACAGTGCCTACAGAATTAAAGATGCCAACAACTTTATGAAAGTTTACAGCACCACTGTTGTTCTAGCAGGCTGATAAACACAGGGACAAGGGCATTACCGCTCCAGAGTTCCCTTTGTGAACCATGTTTCCCCATCATTATGCTTTCTCGTTTCGAGTTTTATCGACTGCGCTGCCCGGGCAAATTGCTCTTCAGCAACCTTTAGATGCGCTACAAATGGCTTTACCAAACCCGATGCCAGCTTCTCAGAATTCCCATTGCTAGAAACAATCAATTCACACCTACCCAAAAAGGAAACATTTGTATAACAAGACTATAAAAGCAACTATAAAAGCACCGACAATCGAAAAACAGATTACGTAAAACCATCGAAAGACTCTCTCACCGTGATCGCTTTGGCGAGAGCTGGAAGACAGCATTATCAAGAGGCATTTCAGACTTCATTCTCCCAGGCTTTTATCAACTCAATTTATCCTCCACCCTTTCATTTAGCAGGACACACATCCCCCGCCCCTAGATCCCTGTAGCCGTCGGCATAATCAGAAAAACCAAAAAAGCACCTCAAAGGCACAATGTAGCATAGTCGAAGACGATAAACAACACAGAAAAGGTCAAGCAAACCAGGCAACTGCAATCAAACATAAAACACACGACCCGAGCAGAGGAACAGATGATTCAGCAAGTCCACTGTCCACTGGACCAAATAGAAACGCGATTGCTCGAGCTGGCCGACAAAAAACCAATCTTGACACAACAGATCTCATCAAAATCCATCGACGAGCAAAATGCAGCAAAAATTCCAGCTCTCGGCCCAAGACAAGACGCCCACAGCACACTCCCACGACACCGCACACAATCCAGATCTGATTCCGACAAGAAAACCACAAAACGAGCGCGACTCGAACTCATCGACAGGCCGCGGACAGCGACCGACGACACGAGCGGACACGCGGGACCCGGAAATGCGAGCTCCCGAAACCCCCGAATCGGAGCTTGAGACCTGGGCCGACGCGGGCAATCGAGTGAGATCTTCCCCACCGATTGCTCGCTCCCATCGCCAAGGCGGCGTCGCGCAGCATCGGGCTCACCTGCTCGGGGGCGGCTGCTCGCCGTTGATCCAAATCGCGCGCGCCGATGAACCGGCCCTTCCTCCTTGGGAGTGGATTTTTTGAACTCCGGGAGTAGCCAGCAACCTGTCCTTCAAGCAACTAACCTAACAGTGACTCTGCATTATCTTTGCTTCACTCGTTTCTCAAATGTACCTCCTCCTTCTCTCTCTCTCTCTCTCTCTCTCTCTACACCTTGAAGATACAGTAGAGAGAGAAAGTGGTGGTAGTGGAGCTGGGAAGAGAGAGAAACCAAAAACCCAACTGTGCGTCTCTTCTTCTCCTTCTCCTTCCCTTTTTTTTTTTTTTTTTTTTTTTTGGGTTTGCGCTTCGGACAAACGCTCTGTTTTGTGCGAATTCGGGACTCACTCTCTCTCTGTCTGCCAAAAATTTGAAAGATAAAAAGGACTCTAGTCAGATTCCCAAATGACCAAAATGCCCCGGCCTACACAGCTCCTTTTCTTTTCTTTTTCCTTTTTTTTGAACATTTTTCCCCATTTTTCAAAAATTTCCCAGTAAACATCCAACAGCGGCGCCTGGAATTCTGCTCGCGTCAAGGACGAAAGCCAGCCCGTTGCTTTCCATCGTTTTGACTGAGAAATGAGAGAGCGTGTTCAAAATTTGAATTTCTCTTTTGGTTTACTATCTCTAAAATGATATATTACTAATTTACCTAAAAGAAAAGTTTCTCACCCCTGCCACGAATTATACAGCTTATTATTGCCTTGAAAATTTTCGAACTTGGAAAAATTGAAAAGTCTCCATATATGTTTTAAATTAATCATTCAAAATATATGCTGCAATCTCTCTACTTAACATTAAGCTATCTAAGCAAAATCTCTAATCAAATCTAGTTTAATCGGATAAAAACATACATTGCAATTGGATGATTGCTAAAAGAGTTCGATTGCAATGTTAGCAAGTTCTTTTAGGAGTTGGTTCGTGGCTTAAGGTGGTCAATTGATTAAGGTAGTATTTTATTTTACTAATTGAATATAATATATATAAAGTTAGAAAATGAGAGTATCTCTTTTAGAAAAATGTGATTTTCCTTTCGCTCCACAAATTAGGCAAATTATTCTATTGCCGAGTACGGCATCGCCATTCTCATTCTCATGCCCTATCAACCCTCTCATTGCAAAGATAACGTCTCTACTCAATGAATCTCATTAACTGCGGTCATTCAATCGACGAAACCAATTTATCTAAATTCTTCAACGCATTTACCCCACGAATTACATCAAAAAAATCATAGACCAACAAAAAAAAGGATTATATCGACAAACCCACATGCATTTAGTGCAATTTTGAGCCAATTGAATGGGCGCAATTGAATGACGATCCATCTTGGTGACAAAAAAACCAATCTTGATTAAACCCGATATAAGTTAGCTTACTTTGTATATACTGTGGGATGAGATGAAATCTATATGATCTAATGACGAACGTGATCCGCGTACACGTAATCTAGACGCTAACCGATGATGTCGGGCTCATCGAATTCACATCATTAGTGACTCCACCGACAATAGCTTTTGCATCGGGAACCACCCATTTTGCTAAATCGGCAGCGGACGACGTTCGCACCATCGCCATCTCAAGAAACAATCCCACCTCTCTCTACCCCTTCCCCCCTCCCAAAAGAACGTCGCCATCAGTAGTACTACCTGCAATCAAAAAGGGAACACATCGCTCTCGTGGCGAGGGCAGTTTCGTCAATCCGGGCGGCACGATCGGGGGAATAGTCAGACTATTCCCACTCCTTTGCCTTAAGCAATCAATCGAAGACCATTTAACGGTTTCTTTGGGAATTAAAAGCAGTGGCGGTGGGGGTGGTGGTGGGGGAGTCGTGAAGCCGAAGCAGCAAGCCATTTCTGCCTACATTCTTTTTTTCTTTTTTTCTTTTTTTTTTTGGGTTTTCTGTTGGGTAATTATTTGACGGAGATTATGAACCAGTTATGTTGCTTTCGTGCGGGCGCTTTTACCCTCGTGCCCTCCGCCAACCGCACCGTCATCATGCCCCGTCACGTACTCCTGTCCGCCCCGCCGGTAGTAGTGTTTGAAGTTTGGAATCCACTTGTGTTCGCTAAGATTTTAATAATTTCAGTAATCGCGATAATAAAATTCTAGTTTATGCTAATCCATCGTGGTTGGCATAGTGGTTTGAAGCTCGGAGATGTGCGATTCAGGAATTGGAGGTTGTATGTTTGGATTTCACTTACCACATTTAAATTTGCCACGTCTACAAATCAAAAGGTTCGATTCGATTGATTTGTAGAGTTTGTGGGGTGTTTCATGGGCCTATGGACAATTGAGCATTCGCAACCATGCTTCTCGGTTTTATCAAAGAAAATTTTTACTTTAAATCGTATAAATTACTTGATACACTAAAACATTTCTTCTTCTTCCTCTTCTTTTCTTTTTGTAATTAATGGCTTCTGGTGAAAATGGACTTAGGGTTATTAAACTGCTAATGTGGGTCCATGTCATTGTCGCCTACACATTGCATCAACATTTTATTAGTAAGTTTACCGATTTCCAATCTAAAACTACGTCAATTGTATTAAAAAAAAAATTAAAGTATACTGCTTTGAGTAAGAAAATTAGAAATTCAATTACCTAGTTGAATGATTACTAATTTTTAGTGAGCACAAATGAATTTTACTTTACAGTAAAGAAATTTAAAGTGATCAAATGAAGATAAACACTAGAAATCCCACCCAACACTGAAAATATCAATTAGAACCATTTGAAAGAGAATCTTATCTTATGATCAAAATTTCCAACAAAAAATCAATCTCGTCACTTAACACTCAACATATTTGATTGATGAGATGCTCGGGCACCACTTCTGCAACCACGCTTCAGCATGTGCACTTTTCTAAAACGAGTGTGGGTTCGTTAGAAACGGTGAATTAGCTAAAATACATGCGAATCAGCTAATCTATGCAGCTTTCATCAATTATTTCATGTATGATTTTTGGGAATTTGAATCACTAAAAAAAAATAAAAACCCAAATGACCAAAAAAAATCACTTGGGGAGGATTGTATCCCAACATTTTTTGAAATTTCCTTCAAGAAGATGTGAACAAAACATGAAATAAAAATCTTGGGATTGTCCAGCATCACTGGTTTGCAACCCACTTTAGCAACACTGCTCCATTGTAAATTGCCACGTGTCGTTTGCATTTTTTCTTTTTCTCCATTTCGTGAAATCGGCGCGGGAGATTTCGCGACTTTCGCTTTCATCGGAGCGGGGCTATTTGTGGATGAAAGAAAAAGCACCTCCCCTCTCCCCTTCTTCTTCTTCTTCTTTTTTTTTTGGTTTTTTTGGGTGGTCGAAAAATGATGACATTTTGGTCCGGCTCGAGTTGACAATCCTTTTGTCTTTTTTTTTCTCCTTTCGAAACATCGAAATTCCGCTTCTGCCAATGGTAGCTTGACAGCTGTCCCCAACTCATCACATTCTCGTCCTGCTAAAACCATTCACGAAGAAAGCGCCCCACATGCCATAGCAAAGAACGAAATAATAAATCGGGTACAAATATTATCTTTTCATTTAAATCGTTGTTGATCGATTTCTAATTAACTTCTTTCCACGTACGGTGCCTTTGAGCTTCTAAGTTGTACGATTTGTGCAATTAAGCCTTTAGTTACCAATCATTAACACTGTCAAATTTCTTTTATGACACGTAGTTACGATTTTTATTACTAGTACAATAAAAAAAAATTGATTCAAAAGAGTACCGATTTGTATTTTCTCTTACTTTTACAAAAGATCGCTCATTTTTGAGATTTATTATCACTCACGTCGTGTTTAACAATCAACTATTATAACGTATTATGAATTGAGCAACTTAATTCAATGATTCATTCGATAAAATTACTGCAAGAAAAGATAGGGCGAAAGGGCTACAAAATGGAACCTAACCTAGACAAAAGTAAGAACAGAGTGCAATACTCCTTTTCCTAACATGTCAAATATAGACCTATATCAGGTTAAATTAAGGTTGCACAAGCAAGAAACGAATAGTAGGGCATCCATAGTAGTTGAGGAGACAAAAGAGGTGACTCCTTCTTTACTCCCTATCACCTAGTTGTCCCACCTACATTTTGGAACCACCGCATCACCAACAAAGATAAATACACCATGTTTGGACCACGCATTGACGCCTTAGCTTGTAGGTCATCACCAAAGCGAGACTAACAAGGAAAGAAGAAAAAAGGTATAGAATCCGGTCCTCACGATCCATTTATTTTTTCATACGACATACGAAAACTTTTCTAAATCAATGCAAGTTGTTATACTTATCTCCCTACGAATTGATCCTCTATGCTGATTTATCTTACGAGCTTGGGATTCACTTGTCCAAACCTAAAGCTCATGGACTTTTTTTTCTTCAAGGAAAGGGGGACAAAAAGGATGGATTTGGTTAATATGGCAAAATGGGAGACTCGTCCCATCTTTTTTCCATCCTTCAAGATTCATCATTGCAAAAGACGCCATGTGAGGTTAATTTCCCTCTTTGTCATCACATGGGATGTTATCCCAGCCCCCCCTCTTGAGATCCCTCCATCCCTTTTTTTCACTCCTTCACGAAAAGAGACAATTATGGTTATCGGGTCATGATTGATTTGATTGGCGACGATCCATTGGTCAAGAACGGGTTTTGGAAACGGGACATGGGTTAGATGATTTTGAGGTCCAATCGACCCGAAGATATATCATCTTTTTATATAAGTAAGCTAAAAAGGAGGAATTGGAGGTTGTGTGAATGCGATCCACATGAAAGTGGGGTCGAAATTTGGCACCAAAGTCCACCCGCACAAGGCAAGCTTCGCCCCGGTGTCGTTGGGTTCAATGGGCCCGTCGGTCATCAACTTCCCTTAAAGCTTTTTTCTCTCTCTTTCCTTCCCTTCCCCCCCACCTCAACGACAACTCCAACCCGGATTTCAAAATTAGGGTTTTGTGTCACCGCCCACTTCAGCAGTCGGTGGGGTTTTTTTTTCTAATTTTTTAAAAAATCTTTATGGCTATTTTAGTCAGCACTGACAATCAATTCTGACCTTGGACGTGAAGGTGCACAAGATTTTCAAATGCGTCCCCATGACCAGTCTCGTTTCGCTTGCCACGCGTCTCCAGCTATTGATCCATGGCGTGCTCGTGCAAAAAGATATATTTTTTTCCCCTTTTGTGGGTGAGGTGTTTTTCCTTGTCTCTTTCCCCCAAAAAGAAGAAGAAAATGAGACGAAGGAGAAGAGGATTTGAATTGGGTTTAAGAGAGGCTTCACCTTCACTAGCCCACCAACATGTCCATAAGCCCGTCCCACTAAAGATGGGCTTGAATAGATCAAAGAAAGTTCAACTCCAACAGCACGTGCAAGCAAGATTATGGCCCGAGAGCTTGTTGACCTCGCTGGTCGTTTTCCGATTCTGGCACTCATCCTGCGTCGCCGGACGAACGACTTGCGGAGGAGGTCAGCATGTCAGACGAAAGCTACGGAGGTGATGCGACTACGAGGTCGCATGAACGGGAATTGGAGAGACGTGAGTTAGAATGATATCACAGGATGACCCGCTGGAAAATGAGAGGCAAACATGAACAGACTGAATTTGCTTTCATTAATAGCAAGAACCGATGGAGACAACAGCTTGCTCTGAATTTCTCTTTTTGGGGTGACACATACATTTGCGAGAACCAAATATAGAGAGTTCAAGGACAACCGTTACGCAGCAAGAAGTTGCTAAACACTTGCTAGCGGATGGACCGACAATCTTTATCATGCATGTCCCCGAACACTCCACTCACTCGTACGTTAGGCCTCGCGGGAACACATTGACAGACCAGCGAGTAACGGACCAAATAATCAGGGAAAGCAAGCTTCGGGGTTCGATTGCTTCACATTCGAGCTCTGATGTTAGATCGACCGAGACTGTATGTGAACTCAGAGATAATAAATTCATCATAATAGCGCATTACTGCTCAGGGGTCAATCGTGCCAACAAAGGAGCATGACGACGCAGCGTCGAATGATGTAGAGCCTACCTTTCTGCTCTTTCAGGTGACCCTTCAGCCTTGTGCATGAAAGCCTCCTGTTGCTAGCCTTTGAGTCTCTTGCTTTCGCGCTTGCACTTCTCATGATCATCTTCACTTTTCTGTGATCCGAACGCCTCAGTGACTATGGCTTGGCTTCACTTGCCTTTGGCTTTGTCGAGACAGATAGGGGATTTGTTTTTTTTAGTAGCGAATTGACTCTGCTCTTGGCGTTCCAAAAGGGAGGGTCGTCTTCTTATCAGGACAGCTTCGGCCCCTCTTGTCTCTCCCTCTCTCTCTCTCTCTCTCTATGTGCGTTCTGTGTACGATACAGACATTTATGGGAAGCAACAAACCACCAAGATATTGGTCGGCCACGATTCCACGAGTAACACAAGAGAATTGTATATTTGGGTCATGCCGTGTTCTTGTGAGATTACAATGCATGTAAGAGAAATAACTGCTATTGTCCTGATGGATGTGCTCCTTGCTTCATGTCCTTGTTCTCTGCACATGGAAAGTATAATAATGGAAGGATCACCGGCATGCTAATTTGCACCTTCTTCTATAGATCAACCTAAGTGTTAGATGTATCCATAGATGTAGCCATTGGTGTAACTTATTGATTTTGAGTTATACATGTCGACTTCAAGAGGATCTATAACTTTTTTTGTTAGGCAATTTTGTACATCAAACTATGACAAACACTGAAAAATATGTCTTTTTTTTCGGAAGTTTATGATACCTCTTGGAGTCCTTGTTTTAAGGACATGCAAATGTGGTTCATCTCCAATCCTCAGTTTATTTTGCCAACTAGGGATTATAGATGGTACTCATTGCCCATCAAGCTATTCATTCGAGGAAATAGCGCATATATTAATAAAATCATATAAGATACTATTTACTAAATAGCATGATGATTGAAAAAATGAAGCCATCTATTTTGTTTCGGGACCAAATAGCTTCACTATAAACACGTCAGTAACCTACTAAGAGTAACGTAATATGTAATCTTACGGTTGATTGACAGACGATATCTCTGTTAGAGCAATTCACCATATTCAATTCCCACCGGCTCACGTCCTTTATTGGGAGACAAAAGCAAGACCCTCGAAAAGATTTTGTTATGTTTGTATGTTTTCAATGCTGAGAGGTGGCACTACTTTACACGAGGAAAACCCTAGTTTTTTTATTTATTTTTTAATTTTATCTCCACCATACATACACGTGTTCTTCAATTTCACCACACAAAAATAGATCACAACACAGAATCAGTAGTCTAAGCGAGTGAGGTAATCTTGTGCCACTAGCACTAAAGTTTTACTATTTCTGAATGGTCGTCACTTCTTCTCGTCGCCGTGCTTAAAATCTTGTGCTTATGCCACGATTTTAGGGTTCCTTCCTTAATCTCCTCCCTTTGCTTCGCAATATTTAACGAATTAAATCGAATTAGTGATTACAAAAGGCTTAAAGAGCTTGTGGACGTGGACAAATTCCTAGATGATCAATGTAAGTGCTGTGAAAAACAACGCGGAAGCCAACGGATCTTGCAATTTATGATTAACGCGAGGAGGAGAAAATTATCAAAGAAATTGATGATGAACAATTAAGAACAGTAAAAATTTACGTGGTTTGATCTAAGTATTAATATCTACTCTATAGAGAGAGTCATAAATCTACTATGAATCTAGAATATGGTAAATACAAAGTTTACATAATCGCTCATGTACTTAAGTGTCTCCCAAACTTAAATTACATTCAAAGCAAATCCAGAACTATTATCTTCAAATTTTTTTTTATCAAGAACTCACTTAGAAACTCACGAAGAAGAAATCCAATACAATTCTTTTTTGCTTTGTTGTATGGGATATCAAAGTAAAATTTTACATTATATATATAACTATCCAAATTAGGGAACCTATTCAAATTAAAAAATATACTCAAACTCAATATATATTCTTAACAGTAAGACATATGAAATGGATCATGGATTGCTCTTAATGAAATGTAGGAGAGCTCCATTCTCGAAAGTTTGCAAAAGAATACGCCACAACGTGAAAACTTGAATTGATCAATTGTTTTGCTTGAGAAGCCAAGCATGATCTTGCAACATAAACCAACTTTCCAAAAAGACGTACCAACTTTTAGCAAAGATGAGAACTGCTGAAGCCGCCAAATACGGCGTGCACGCATCCGTATATAGTTCATAATACCATGAACCAGCTAAAAAATATTTATCTTTTTTCCTGAAGAAATATAGAGAAAAAGGACTAATGAATTATAATAAGAAAATAGGAACATCTGAGGTTGGAACTTGAGCACATGCATGACTTTCCATATGTAATATTACTAAAAAAAATCCTTCTAGATATAATTGTTGGATTATCTTGACACTACATTGACTAATTGCAGCTGTTGCTTGTTTGGATAGGCTCCCATACAAATCTCAGCTAGGAGCTACTTGCAATTGGGATCCATTGGGGCTCCTGCTATTCTCCTTTTTAATGCTAAGCAAGGCGTGTTTCGAGGATTCAAGGATACTAAAACTCATCTTTATGCCACTGGTATGAGAGATAATATTCTTACTCTTCCTCATACGTTATTATTCCAACTGTTGTAACAAAATGGTAAATTTGCATTTGGTAAATTTTTCCAACCGCCGCATGACCGCCCCCTCCCGCGGCCGGTGGGTTGTGGGCAGCAATCCTGCGGCGATGGTCGGCAGTTGTGCATCGTGCGGCGGTCGTGCAACAGTCGTGCGACGATATTCAAGAGATATGATAATTGGATTGTTACTATATGTAACTTATAGCAACTTTGTCATAGGCATGTCCAGTGGAGTTTGCAGCTACATGATATTCTATCTTTTTATTTAATCAAGCTGTGAACAGTTTTACATTCCCTCTGGCCACTGTAACAGCTTCACTTGTTGCCAAAGACAAAACTCTTGGAAAAACATGTGCCAACCTAGCAAGAGATGAAAGCATCAAGACATGCTCAACTAAAGAGATAGAAATGGAAGAGTCGACGCATGATGATGAAAGTAATTTATTTCTGGAGATAGATGGCCAATCTCATCTTGTTAACAACGATGAAATCATAGAAATAGAAGAGCCATCTCATATTGTTAGCGACGATAAAATCATAGAAATAGAAGAGCCAAGGCTTGATGATGAAATCGTTCCAGCATAAGGTACGTTCCTATCTCATCTTATTGGTTTCACAATTTAATCAAAAGACTTGGCAAGATGTCAGTTCTTTAATGACCGTATTTTTGGATGACCAGATTTTACGGCAACTACATGTAGTAAGGAAAGGGAATATACCTCTTCCCCATCTACTTCACTAGTAGTTGCCGAGATCCTTGGCGTTTTGCTACAATTATCTCTAGTATTTGGTGCTAAAAGCTTCTTTGCTTTTATGGGTGTAGGATCTATAAGTGTCTTCATTCTAGATATAATTGTTGGATTGCCTTGACACTACATTGACTAATTGCAACTGTTGCTTGTTTGGATAGGCTCCCATACAAACCTCAGCTAGGAGCTACTTGCGATTGAGATCCATTGGAGCTCTTGCTATTCTCCTTTCTAATGCTATGCAAGGCATGTTTCGAGGATTCAAGGATACTAGAACTCCTCTTTATGCCATTGGTATGAGAGATAATATTCTTACTTTTCCTCATAAGTTATTTTTCCAACTGTTGTGACAAAATGGTAAATTTGCATTTGATAAATTTTTCCAACCACCGCATGACTGCCCCCTCCCGCAACCGGTGAGCTGTGGGCGGCAATCCTGCGGTGGCGGTCGGCGGTCGTGCGGTGGTCGTGTGACGATATTCAAGAGATATGATAATTGGATGGTTACTATATGTAACTTATAGCAACTTTGTCATGGGCATGTCCACTGGAGTTTGCAATTGCAGGATATTCTATCTTTTTATTTAATCAAGCTGTGAACATTTTTACATTCCCTCTGGCCACCGTAACAGCTTCACTTGTCGCCAAAGACAAAACTCTTGGAAAAAAAACATGTGCCAACCTAGCAAGAGATGAAAGCATCAAGACATGCTCAACTGAGAAGATAAAAATAGAAGAGTCGACGCATGATGATGAAAGTGATTTATCTCTGGAGATAGATGGCCAATCTCATCTTGTTAGCGACGATGAAATCATAGAAATAGAAGAGCCAAGGCTTCATAATAAAATCGTTCTAGCATAAGGTACGTTCCAATCTCATCTTATTAGTTTCACCATTTAATCAAAAGACTTGGCAAGATGTCAGTTCTTTAATGACCTTATTTTTGGATGACCAGATTTTACGGCAACTACATGTAGTAAGGAAAGGGAATATACCTCTTCCCCATCTACTTCACTAGTAGTTGCCGGGATCTTTGGCGTTTTGCTACAATTATCTCTAGCATTTGGTGCTAAAAGCCTCTTTACTTTTATGGGCGTAAGATCTGTAAGTGTCTTCCTTCTAGATATAATTGTTGGATTGCCTTGACACTACATTGATTAATTGCAGTTGTTGCTTGTTTGGGTAGGCTCCCATACAAACCTTAGCTAGGAGTTACTTGTGATTGAGATCCATTAGGGCTCCTGCTATTCTCCTTTCTAATGCTATGTAAGGTGTGTTTCGAGAATTCAAGGATACTAGAACTCCTCTTTATGCTACTGGTATGAGAGATAATATTCTTACTCTTTCTCATAAGTTATTTTTCCAGTTATTGTAACAAAATGGTAAATTTGCATTTGGTAAATTTTTCCAACCGTCGCATGACCGCCCCCTCCCGAGGCCGGTGGGCTGTGGGTAGCGGTCGGCGGTCGTGTGACGATCGTGCGATGATATTCAAGAAATATGATAATTAGATTATTACTATATGTAACTTATAGCAACTTTATCATAGGCAGGTCCAGTGGAGTTTGCAGCTGCATGATATTCTATCTTTTTATTTAATCAAGCTTTGAACATTTTTACATTCCCTCTAGCCACTGTAACAGCTTCACTTGTCACCAAAGACAAAACTCTTGAAAAAACATGTGCCAACCTAGCAAGAGATGAAAGCATCAAGACATGCTCAACTAAGGAGATAGAAATGGAAGAGCCGATGCATGATGATGAAAGTGATTTATCTCTGGAGATAGATGGTCAATCTCATCTTGTTAGCGATGATGAAATCATAGAACTAGAATAGCCATCTTATCTTATTAGCGATGAAATCATAGAAATAAAAGATTCAAGGATTGATGATAAAATCGTTCCAGCAGAAGATATGTTCCAATCTCATCTTATTAGTTTCACCATTTAATCAAAAGACTTGGCAAGATGTCAATTCTTTAATGACCGTATTTTTGGATAACCAGATTTTACGGCAACTACATGTAGTAAGGAAAGGGAATATACCTCTTCCCCATCTACTTCACTAGTAGTTGTCGGGATCCTTGGTGTTTTGCTACCATTATCTCTAGCATTTGGTGCTAAAAGCTTCTTTTCTTTTATGGGCGTAAGATCTATAAGTGTCTTCCTTCTAGATATAATTGTTGGATTGCCTTGACACTACATTGACTAATTGCAGCTGTTGCTTATTTGGGTAGGCTCCCATACAAACCTCAGCTAGGAGCTACTTACGATTGAGATCCATTGGGGCTCCTACTATTCTCCTTTCTAATGCTATGCAACGCATGTTTCGAGGATTCAAGGATACTAGAACTCCTCTTTATGCCACTGGTATGAGAGATAATATTCTTACTCTTCCTCATAAGTTATTTTTCCAGTTATTGTGACAAAATGGTAAATTTGCATTTGGTAAATTTTTCCAACCGCCGCATGATTGCCCCTTCCTGCGGCCGGTGGGTTGTGGGCGGCAATCTTGCGGCGACGGTCAGCGGTCGTGCGGCAGTCGTGCGGCGGTCGTGCGACGGTCCTGCGGCGGTCCTGCGGCGGTCATATGACGGTCATGCGACGATATTCAAGAGATATGATAATTGGATGGTTACTATATGTAACTTATAGCAACTTTGTCATGGGCAGGTCCAGTGGAGTTTGCAGCTACAAGATATTCTATCTTTTTATTTAATCAAATGTGAACATTTTTACATTCCCTCTGACCACTATAACAGCTTCATTTGTCGCCAAAGACAAAACTCTTGGAAAAACATGTGCCAACCTAGCAAGAGATAAAAGCATCAAGAGATGCTCAATTGAGGAGATAGAAATGGAAGAGTCGATGCATGATGATGAAAGTGATTTATCTCTGGAGATAGATGGCCAATCTCATCTTGTTAGCGATGATGAAATCATTGAAATAGAATTACATTGCGATATTATATATCCAAGAAATAAGGAAATGGCTATGATAATTTTCTCTACCGTTTTCTTTTAGAATCCGTTGTAATTGGAGAGGGTATGTGGAGCTAGGAACGTCGCCCCCATCCACTCATTTCTAGTTGTAGACTCATATTTTCTGTCATGATATTGCCGTTGATATTTACACATGAAAAATGATATAATCACTTATCATATTTTTACAAGTTCAATAACAAGGCTTAGCTTCAAAGATTTATTTCAGGGTATACTTGGAAGGGCTCGTGCGGCAACGGCCTATACGTGGCTCATGCTCAAATTGTAGAGGGTTAACCCTAAATTACTGGTGGTTCAAATAAATTGAGATGCTTATGATATTGCACTTGCGTGTCATCTTAAAAAAGGTGATAGCATGACATCTCACAAATTATATATCATATTATTGTCTAAGTAAATGGCACAAATAGTCCTTGAATTTTGGCCAAATGTATAATGTGATCAATAAATTTTAACCCAATGTGCAATGTTATTCTTGAATTTTTAATTTGTTCATTGTGGTTCTTCGACTTTTAATACATATTCAGCTTAGTCTTAAAATTGTATGAAAACATTAAATGCTATGCTTCCAATTATTCAAGCTTAGGAACAACTTTTCAAAAAATTTCATACAGATCAAGGACAAAATTGAACATGTATCAAAAGTCAAAAGACAATATTAGACAAATTAAAAATTCAGAAATAACATTGCATATTAGGTTAAAATTTATGGATTACATTTAATAAATTTAAAGTTTATGGATTATATTACACATTGAGTTAAAATTCATGGATCATTTGTATTATAATCTCTTCTTATTCTGCACATGGATTATTATAGTCGATTTAAGTTAGTCAGGTGACATGGGCTTGACACACATCCGAAATTCAATATGAATTTAATGTTGATTCTTCTATACTGTGGATAAAACCATAAAATAGGATTATTTAAATCCTCAGATCAGCTATCTGAATTTATTATTACGCAGCATTACATTATGTTTCAACAAGATTATTATGAACTATGAAGGCTCGGCTAATCCGAATGGGCCTTCCGGTCATTATAAACACATATTGGCACACTACAATACCATAAATGGAGCCCATTTCTATTTTTTGCATTATAGGGTTCTTATCTCAAATGCATCTTTTAGCACTAAGGTAAGGAAGCAAGCATATCTTGTTGAAATCACCGGACACGGTCGTTTATCTATTACATGGGAGGCAATAACCTAGATTTTCGTTTAGGACTTTTACTAAATTTTCATCAGTTGAACCCACCATTTTTCTCATTACTACCTTTAATTGTTTATTTGCCACATCTGTTATGTAGATGCCCATCTTACATAAATGGAGTCTGTAAAGTTTATAAGAAAAATGTATTTAGGAGATTAACAAAGTGGCAATATGCATCCACACACCTCCACACAAGTACATCTGAATGATATTAAATTCTTGTTAAATATGAAATATTCCTGGATAAAGAATATACAAATATAAGTTATTTAATTATATAATTTATTTATGTTTTTATGGGAGAAATTATTTTTTTTTCTTCTTTCAAACTAATTTCTCTAATAATATTCTATTAAAATAATGCAACCTGAGAAATTATTTAATTAAAACAAATCGTATGCGAAGGCACAAATGGGACACATGATAATCCAAATACTTTCTAAATGGAAAGCCAGTGATGACAAGCTGGAGTTAGGCTACCATGGGACTGGGCCTGCAATGGGATTGAAGAATTCCTAGGTTAGCAATGATCAATCAACAAATTGATTGACCTTATGAAAGTGACCGAATGAGATCGACCTTACTTCCTCTCATTATCCCACCAAACCTTCTTAAATTCAGCTCCGTGTTAATCACTCAATTGTCTTAAGATGGTGATGAAGTGAATCATTTTATTTTGGCTGAACCACCACATAAACGCTCCGTTCGAACCCAATTTCCATCTGGTGGGGCTCGAATTTGTGATTGGAACACCGAAAAAGAGGAGGCGGTTCAAATGGTGCCACTTTCAATTCTAAGCTGTCATAATCAACGGCACGATAATTTCCCAATGAAAAAGAATGATTGAGGTTTGCCTGTCATGACCTTGCTTTTCATTCTCGCCACATGAGACATGAGGTAGCATTCTAAATTCATTTGCCAATCTCATCACATTCACATTATCTTTCCCTTTGATTAGGCATATCAAAATGTGTCCTACATTCATTTCTTAGCCCATATTTGATGAGCTAGATTGCCATACGATGTTAATTATATTCGGTAAATAAATCATAATAAATTTAGACTCAATTCTATAGGTCATAAATGTGTTTAATATGGATGTTAAATGGGTTACTTAAACCTAGCCCACCTCTATAAATCTCTCTTCACTCTCACTCTCACTCTCAATCTCTTGCTTACCGACTCCATATTTACCTCAATTTGGGTATCTATTTTCCTAAATTATGTTAAATATAAAAGTATTATAGCAATATGGATTAAGTTAAGTATAGATTGGATAAATGTCAGATTGGATATGGGTGACTCGATTTGTATTACACATAAATGGATCAAAATTTAACTTGCCCTGCACTCTCACCTCAGTCTGAGTATTAGTTTTCCTTAATTTGGTTAAATATAAAAGTGTTATAACAATATAAATCAGATTGGATATATGTCAAATCGGATACGAGTTACTATATTTGATCCAAGAATGAAATTAGTCACATGGTTTTAGTGGACGACACATTATCGACACACTTGTCTCCTGCCTGCGACACTGATTAACATTATGAATTGCACAAGCATTGGAAGAACAGAATCATTCGCACAAATTGAAGGATATTCCATTTTGGCAGTACAGAATAGTTATATATATCTCAGCTCATTTCACCGCTTTATGCTCCTCCACTCTGGCTTCATCACCAAAAAGAGCCCCCCACATAAAAGCAACATCCCAAGTTGTCAACACCAACTAAAGAAGCAGCACCCCACCAATGGGGCACAAAAAGGTTACACGTTATTACTAAAACGAAAGATTCTAAACTTCGATTTCACGATCATGCTCCCCCAATCAGTCAGTGAAATTAGCAATAGTGGCATTCGGCTCGCAGGCCCTGGCGGCGGGGCTGGGCTCGACGCTCGGGTTTGGCGGGACCGGCTTCCCTAGGAGCTCGGCCGGCAAGTCCTTGACGCCCTTGAGGTAGAAGGTGTAGAAGAGCTTGAAAGGGAAGATGAGCTGCTGCAGCTTGACCTGCCCGGTCGCGCCCTCGAAGATGCCGGACCCGCCGGTCACGGCCAGGTATGTGTCCTCGTAGGTCAGGTAAGGGCCTTGGACCGCGATGTGGCCGTAGTCGCCGAAGTAGAAGCTGAAGATGGCCTCGTAGCGGTCGCCTTTCTTCTCCGGCTTGTTCTGGATCAGGATGCAAATGCCCGCAGTGACGCCCACTCTCTTCTGCAGGTCCCCAGTGTACAACTGCATTGTGAATTCAAGGAAGAAGAAAGCTGAATTAAGTGTTGTTGTGGTGAAGTATAGAATAGCTCCACTCTACAAATTGCCGACTGAAAAAGTTCTAATTTTTATCTTACTAGAGCTACAGTATTGCAATCCTGTGCATTATTCTCAAACACAGACGCCGTCTTTCTTCCCAACAAATGAATTGTGATCATACATGTTAATGGTGAAGAGAAGAACCCGATCACCAAATCAACCTGCTCTACTATTGCCCAGTAAGAGAAATTGTTGGCCAGTAAGATCCCGACCGAATCAAGCGCAAGAAGTTCAAGATAAGCAGTCTACAGTAAAAAGAAGTCAACAAAGGCCAGGAAATGACAATCGGGTTCAATTGAAACCCCAACGAAAAAGGGTTGTAAATGTCCTGTTGAGTGAGCAACACGATCCAGGAAAACGAAAGACTTGTCAGATGATGCAGGGATGAAGCGAAGCGAAGGACAAGGAACTGACTTTGTTACTGAAAGGGACGAGATCGCCGAGGGAATTGACGGGCTTCTGGCTCAATTTGAGGATAGCTGGGCTTCCTCGATCTCTCTCGTTGATCTCGTACACACACAGTTCTTGTACTTTCCCTACACAAAAAGGAAGTTCTTCATCAGTAATCTCGAGAAAGTTAAGGTTAAAGGGTCGAATCGATCGCACTGAGAGGGCAAAAAAATGGCATCGGGACACGGATCTTGAAAAGAGATCGACTTGATCCAGCAAAATAAGTTCAGACAGACCCTTCTTGGCTCTTGGAGGTTATGCCACAAAGAAAAGTAAGGTGAGGAAGCAACTTTACCAGGGGTAGAGTCACCACCAGCAGGAGTAGCCTGGCTCTTGCAAGAGAAGGATCTTCTGGGCAAGGCAGAGCAGAGGCTCTGGCTCGAGCTGGAGGGAGATGCCGCGGCGAGCTTGGGCAGGAACGGGGTGGAGAGGTTGAAGGGCAAGAGGGTCTTGGGAGGCGAGCCGCTCGCAGATCCGGAGCTCCTGGCGAGCTTCACGGAGGAGGAAGAGATGGTTCTGAGAGCAGAGCTCGAACAAGCCATGGTTGCTGGACGCAGATGGGTTGAAACTAGCGGAAGATGGGTTGAGTAGTGGCCTTCCGGTTTAGGGGTCAGACGAGCAGGGGAAGGAAGAGAAAGTGGTGTGTTGTTATATAGATGGAACGGAAGGGATGGGATTGGGGGGTACAAAGTAGGTGCGCCTAAAAGCGAAGGAAAGGTTGAATTTTTTAGCATGTGAATGTAGTGGGAGGAATTCATCACGTTAGTGGACGGTGGTGGTGGGAATGGGGAGGAGGAGGAGGGAAGAGTGGACTGTTGAATGATGACCGGTTTGATTCCTTGGACCAGTCAACGGCTGTCTCGATGGCAATGTTAAACCATGATTAGGCCTCGGGGAAAAGTTTTTAATTACCAATAAGGCGAATGCTTTTTAATTGATCGGATCATGTGGCATTCACACGATTCGACGGATTGTATGGACCTAAAATACATATTAATTGCTTCTCTGGTGTGCCTCGCATTACTACCTGATACACACCTACTTCAATATGTTATTCTCAAGTTATTACTTGCTCGGGGAGCAAAGTTGACAATGCATTTGTAGATCTCGTTGTATAGAAGAATCTAAACACGTATGATACAGATACTTCAATCCATCTGGCCATATTTGAACTACATAAAGAAGTAAAAGTCATGCAATGATGTCGAATGAAATACACTTTTTAGAAGGTCAATTTTTGGATTGATTTGTCAATAGCAGGGCCAAATTTGGGGTAGGGAGTTTGGGGAGGGGGGGGGTTCATGGCAGCGGCCCCTGACTTCCCCAACATCTGCCCCCGCCTTGATTATTGAAGAAAGTTTTAAAAATTTTGCAAAATTTCCCACTCCCCCTTGAAAAGATAAAGATTTTATAAAGTCTCGATGCTAAGAATATGTAATTAGAAAATTCTAACAAAAAAGAAAATTCCAATTCGGACCTTTTCTTGAATTTTGTTAAAAGAAGAAAGTAAGGGACTGCTCATTTGCACTCGTAAGTTACTTCCATCTCGATAATCTTATTTAGAATTTCAAATACAAGTGATCATTTCTGCATCAAAAGTCATAAAAAAAGAACGTGGTTATTTGAATTTTTTTAACGACTGAAGACTTCGATTGGCCCAAGAATCTTGCGGTCCCATGCCCCGACAAACACACAGCCAACCCAGAGTCCACTACAATTACACGTGCGCCAACCAAATCCCAAATCAATTGCTTCCCCGACTCTTCCTCTTGGTGGAAATGCACATCGTGCTCCATATTTTTAAAAGTACCCGTACCGTCACGTTCTGCACATTGCCACCACTTTTCTTATTTTTCTTGGATAGGAAAATAATGATGCAGTGCCACCTTTCTTTGTCCCTAAAACACTTCGAAATTTCTTTTTTCTTTCCAGATGTATAACATTGACATGCAATACTTTTCTTCATTTTTCTCGAACCTTTGAGGTAATTCATCATCGTTTTTTAATCTGTAGAGATATAATCATACGTAGAATTGATAATCACCCCAATTAAAGGGTAAAAAAAGAGAAATCGAGGCTGTTAAATGAATAACAATATTCTTTGTTTTTTGGGGGGTTCTTGTTAATAAAACTTTATAAGAAAAATATTTTATTTTTTATGTGCTGATTATACATAATACAAGAAGGATGGTGCATTGAAAATGACTAATCATTTTTCACTAAACAACAAAATCCAATTTATGTTTTAGGGAAAATTCTACTTTTAGTCTCTCTTGTGCATTTCTAATAGACAAATCTCGGTGTGTAAAGTCACATATAATTCTTCTTTATAATGTTATAAAATTTGGAGGAAATTTCAAATTTTGATGGGAGTGCGACCCGTGGATAAATATTCCATATAACTCCGTAAAGTATAAAAAAAATTATTTTTGCCGAAGAGCAAATGAATACGCCCTAAAAGAAATAGCAAACTTAAAAGGCGTTTGATGGTTACACTTGCATTGCTTCCGTCATGATGCCGTCATCGTCATTATGAAAATCTTTTAATGTGGGAGAAACTTGGAATTGCATTCTCAATGTGCCCATCATTGGCCAATTGATACACAGACACAAGCATGCATCTTCGAAGAACAGTTTCTTGATACATCCTTTGAACATAGAGCAATCAAACCCCTAAGATTTGTGAAATTATAGGTTTGTACATTGCGCTTATTCCAAATACACCGATAACATCGATTTGTAATTATCTTTTTCGTACCCTCGTTCAAAGTCATCGCGATGGTCGACCACTGTGACGACAAACGAGAGCACCATCGTGGTGGTTGCCTCTCAACGATCGAGATCCAGCCAACTCAATAAGGTTTTCATGACTTTTCGTGGTGGTGGTTATGCGTGATTTCTCTCTTCGCCTCTTTTACTTTTACGGACCATTTTCATTGTCATCACGTACTCGATCACTGTGATGAGTAAATAATACCCTTATCGCGGTGGTTCGTCACTTGCAGTTTTGCTCTTCATTTTATCCTACCTTATCTTGTAAAAGGCCTTAATCGTTGTCCCGCTGGTTAAACGCAGCCTAAGTACCCTTGCAAATGCACCTAAAAAAACTTCTCCAACATTATTGCCAGGCTCGATTTCAGACTAAAGGTCACCAGCCAACAAAATAAAAATCCTGAAAGTCTAGAGAATCAAAAGATTGGGCCTAGCCTGGTCAGGCCTGGCCCATGAATGAGTCCCATCGTCAAAGCCCATGCGTGCACACACAAGTTCTTCCAAAACGGGTCAAGTTCGGGCTCTAGCCTGCCCAAGTGATAGGTGGGTCGGGCGAGCCCAATTTTGAGATCACGGGCGCAGCTGGTTGGGAACTTGGAAGCTTCCGTTTAAAATGACCATTCAATTCATCACCCTTGAGCTCGTCCTGCCCTACAATTCACACAATAAGATGGTTTTTTCCTAAGTAACGTGACCGACGCACGATGACTGCTATTACATCGTGAAAATGGAACGATCAAAAGGCATCTCCGATATGCATATCATTTCTAAATGAGATTCGAAAGTCACCGATTATCATTCACTGCAACTTCGTGTTGATTTCGAATTTTATAAAGAAACTAGTAAAGGCCATGCAAACACCAAGCACACGTGTCCCGAGGACAAATGTCAAGATATTGGAAATCATGACGTATGGTAAAATGATAAGTCTCCTCGAATACTTAGGGCGCGCATAGTAACGTTTTTATTCCAAAAAATAATTTCTTTTTCAAAAATAGTTCTTTTCTATTTCTATTCCCTAGACCAATTTCCAAGTAAAATAACGCGTTTAGTAACTATACAAAATTTATATTCTTGGAATAAAAAAAGAATAAAAATGCATTTGGTATGATTTATAAATTTTTGTATTTATTCATCTTTTCTTTTTGCTCACGGGCCACCGTCGCATGACCACCAATTGCCGCCGCACGACCGTTGACCGTTGCCGTTGACGGTTGGCGGTTGTGCAGCGGCGGGCAACGATCGGGCGATGGCGATGGCGGTTGGGTGGCGGCGACGGCGATCGGTGATGGTCATCGACTGGTAGGTTGTGGGTGATGGTTGGGTGGTGGTGATGGTCAGTAACTAGCAATCAATCGGTGGTGCTCGCGAGCGGTTGGAGGTGGCCAGCGGTTAGCAGGCGGGCATGGTCATAGCAAGGAAGAAGAACAAAAGAAAAATAGAAAATAAAAGGATGACTTATTTCTAGAAATTGTTCTTGGGAACAAGAAGTTATTATTATTATTTTTTTTATTTCTATTCCAAATCTATTCATATTCATCGCCTACCTTTCTATTATAAGAAATAGAAAAATAAGTTAGCTTTACCAAATGGATAAATATTTTTGTTTTTCTTTTTTGTTTCGGGGAACAAAATAATATAAATTGGGAGAAACAAAAACGTTACCATGCAGACCCTTAGGGTGTGCATGGTAACGCTTGTTGGTTTGGGAATGCGTTTTTTTCAAAAATAGTTATTTTCTATTTTTACTATGGGGAACAATTTCTAAGTAAAATAAGGTGTTTGGTAACTAAGCAAAATTTCAATTCTTGAAATAGAAAAAGAATAGAAATGTGTTTGGTATGATTTTTTATTGTTTGTATTTATTTGTTTTTTATTTTTGCTCATGGACCACCGACCTTGATCCACCGCCGCCCGTTGTCATCGCATTGCCGTCACTTGTCACCGCCGCTCGTCGCTGTCGCCGCCGCCGCTTCGCTCGTTGTCATTGCGAAGATCGCTTGCCATTGATCGGGCGTGACGGCCCCGGAGGCGATGGCCGGTGGGCGGTGATCGTGCGGCGGTGGTCGACGGCAACGGTCGGCGGTCGGCAGTCCTGTGGCGGCGGGCGATGGCAACAAGCGACGGGTGGCCGATGGTCCTGCAGCAATGGCCGGTGGTCTACGGCGGCAGCAGCGGTCAGTGGCGGTCATTGGAGGTCGGGGCGATTGGTGGGCTATGGGCGGCAGCGACGATGATCAAATGGAGGCGGCGACGATGGGGCAACGGTCGGCCGATGGTGGCCGCGGTCAGCCAAAGGTGGTGGCGGTTGGCAAGCGGCCACCCAAGGCCGCAGCAAGCAAGAAAAACAAAAAGAAAAAAAGAAAAAAATTGCTTATTTCTAGAAATTGTTCATAGAATAAGTAACTATTTTTTTTTTTTTATTTCTTATTTCCATTCCAAATCTATTTACGGGAATAAAAGTTTTACCAAACGAATTTATGTTCTTTTTTTGTTTTGTGAAACAAAAGAACAGAAATTAGGAGTAACAGAAACGTTACTATGCAGGCCCTTAATATCCATCGTGGATATAAAAATTAGAAACTTACATTTGCATTGTATTACTTTATAGGTATCATTAATAAAATGAAAATTGAAATTCTTTCCAAATAGATTTCATAAGAATATTTGTTGTCACATTAAAATATACATTTTGTAAATTTCACCAAGCAATTTTCCAGAGAATTCGAAAAATTCATGCGCGTGTAAAACGAAATTATGCATGGGACCCAAGCCCATCCAAAGATCAAGTAGGCAATAGGCATGATATCATAAGGAATCTCCATGAAATTATTGAGCAAATTTAAATGTGGACATGAAAATAAAAAAACTTTAGAAATTAAATGAAGTGAAGACGGGGCCAGCCACAGCATCACAGCCACAGCATATCCGGGAGGAGCCCCTCCAAGATCAGATCATTGCACCCACATCAGACAAATCGGACGGCCCGGATGAGGATACCGAGTGGGGCCCACCTTTGATTCTTCCTTCCATTTCTGCTCGGCTCCGGGCGTCATATTCAATTTCGAAATGTCAGAAAACGACGACAGCCGCATCATTTCGCAAACGCCTGAACACCACCGAGACGACGACGTCGTTGTACGAAATCCGCCCCACTGCAATGCCACGCCATCCACCACTCCTTTTCCTCTTGCTCCAGCCCATACTGAAAACAACCCTTCTTCTGCATGCGTCTTTTCTCTCATCTGGCCCGAGTCGAATGGTTTTCTTCTTTTTTCCTGCAGAAATCGAGCGAGAAAGTGACCTCGGCGAGTTCCCTTGCCCCTTGGCGAAAGGGGGATGATTCTTGTGGCGGTCCTTCACATGAAGTGGCTCGACCAATGAAGACATTGATCTTGTTATTTTCGCAGGTCTCTTTATCCGATACATTTCTGTATAGTGAAATCTCGCCATCGTTAACGTATATAATTGGAATAAGATAGCCGTTGTTATGAATAAGAAAAACAAATTAGGCTGTCTTTCATAATCTAAAATATCAAAATTAACAAGTAAAAACTCAAAAGGCTTTTAATAAGATGAAGGTGAGGAGAGAGGTTGACGGCAATTAAGATGACGACACATATCATCGATCAGGCTTATAAAGAGATGGAGAGAGGTTGCTCAAGAGGATTGCGACGTATTTGTGCCGTCATCTCCATGTTGTCATTGGAATTTTAAGGTAGTCATGACACTTAAATGACACAGTCTAATGACAAATAGATCACACACTCCTCATTCATAGTGAAGTTCTTATAATGTGGTACAAAGATGGTGGCTTATCGCTATCTGCATCTTTAGCTATCATAATTCGTGGTCGTCGCTGTCAACATATCTCTCTCTTATCTCTACTTGTTCGGAAAATTTAGGCAGAATGCATTATTTGTAACTTAAAGTCCAACCTATTGGATGTATGTGAAGCTCAACTCCATCATTACAATTTCTCAAAGGACACGTGACAGATCAAATCTTACAAGTACTATGATTCCTTCTCTTCTCCATCATAATTTAAACGATGTAAACTAATATATTTTAACCAATTTAAATGATATGAGATGACCCTTTTTCAAAATTTTGCCCAACAAAGTAAATAAACAGAGAATCCACCAGGAATTTGTCCATATCCATCCCTTCACCGAAAGGTGCTACTCAAAAACTGCTCCACAATTTCATTCAGCAAAAGGTGGCGCCCACTGAAAAATAAACTGCAATTCATTTGAACCTTTCAACCCCTCCGAATCTGAACTAAAACAAAGCAGAAAACCCAGAACTTGGAAAGTTGAGAAATTTGTGTGTGTGAGAGAGAGAGAGAGAGAGAGAGAGAGAGAGAGAGAGAAACCTGACCATGGAAAACCAATCTCCAAACTATATTGCCAGGCCAAGAGACCATCATCAAGAACCATCAGACTTCAACTTGAATGATTGGGATCTGAAAGCCACCAGGATCAGCAGACCCAACACCAGCTCAAGAAGGTTCTCCGCTTCCAACATCAGGAGCTTCAGAGAGGACAACCGCTCTTTCCGTTCCAACTTCACCATCTCCAGCACTGCCTCTTCCCCTGGCTACCCTTTTAAAGGTATCCAATTCTACCACTCTTTCTGTCTCCCCTAGAGTCTATTTTCACTAAAGCTCAACTCGATTCGGACGGTCCACATTCTAGTCAAGTGCGCGCATCGCATGCATTAAGTACCGTAAGTCGCATACATGATCCCACACAAAACGATGTAGCTAGGTACCGGGTGATGTGCTATCTCAAGCCTCTTGACGAGATCTTATTTCGACGTCACTGTGCTTTTTCGCAAACCAACGGCTTCAAAAGCTCATGGCTTTTTAGTTTGTCATCCAGTTTTCCTGAGATTTTTTCTCTTTTGAACTTCATCATGCGCAGATGAGATTGATCCTTCAACATACTCCTTCAGTACTGCTCTCAAAGGTAACAAAACACATTTACAGTCTTCTTAGTTGTCATCTCGCTAGCCTAGTTAGCTTCTAACGAAGCTAATTTTGTCCGTACTTCTGTCGTACGAACAGAAAGTTCACAAATTGTACGCTCTCTGAAATGCAGCATTACAGGCAAGGTCAGGATATGCGTGGGAGTGCTTATCGCCAGAAGGGTTCGCTCTGAATTCGAAGTGGAGCGATGCAGAGAAGTACATAAGCAACCCGCTCTCTGGGCAAGTGCCCATGGAGTGCTTGTCTGCAAAAACCCTCAGTGCAAGATCTTTCCGTAACATGATGACCAATCGGGTCACCATGTCCGCACCTCTCGTCTTTTCTGCTTCTTCGCATCTTTCGTATTACTCTGGACAAACCAATAGTAAGCTCGCCTCTTCCAATCCACAAGAAAATGTGCTCCAAATCCCAATTCAAGGTTCATTCCAACTACCCTTTTTGTGTTTTTAATCAGTCTCCATTTTCACCGAAGTTTGGTTGCTCCTTGATCAAGAGGTAATCACAGGTCGGTAATCTCTCCTCTGTTCTTTTGACTTTTCAGAAAAGAAAGTGGTGGGAGCGACTAGAGATGTCGGAGTTCAGAGCACGCTGACGGATCTGAAGTCGAGCAGCCCGAGCCCCACTTCAACCCCGTCAATCGGAGAGAGGATGACGAAACGGTGCGGTGAGGAAAGCGGGGAGTCGCCCCCTTCGAATTCGAAGACGAAGTACGAACAAGAGGTAAGCATGTTTTGGGTTAAAAATATTTTAAGTCAAAAATATTTTAAGTCACTTGACTGCCACGATTAGCGTGTCTTATAGCTTATGAACATAGATGGTCTCCCTCAACTTATTAATCTAAACTCAGAGCTGAACATTTTCACACATTATCAAAGCCCTGCTTCCGCATCCTTCATCACCTAGCTTCACGTATGGGTGGCTCCTCGTTCTTCAATTTGTGCCTTCTTCGATAGGGTTGCGGTCTCGTTTGCACATGGTGTTAAAATGTTAATGTCACATGTTTGACTATTAGGTTGGAATATATGTTATATTCATATAGTCTTCCTCCGCTTATCATAGCCATATTCTAACATTTTGCGTATTCTTTTAGGAATTAATCTAATATCAAATGTGCTAGAGCAATAAATATAATTAGGTTTTGGAGGGTGATACAATCAAATCTCAAGTACTATTGCAATCTATCAATCTCGATAATAACTGATTAACAGTCATATGATGTAAGCATTCTCTTCAAACTCTGCATCCCATCTCCTCATCTTTGGAAATTTATGATAAATTGTCCTTTTGCTTTCAAATTTCAAGCACCATGCATCCTCAAAAACAACAACCACAGCCGAGCATCCCATGAGATGTTCCCGCCCAACATCGAGAGAGATGAAGTCAAGTTGGTCCCCCTGCTCTGAGCACAAAACGTGGCCCCACGATTTCTCATCCCCATCTCAAAACCGCTTGTCCTCTACACGAGCCTGCTTTTTCCCCTTTTGTTCTCTTCCCCTTTGCTCGTCACAAAGTTAACTTTCTCCGCCAATAAAGCGAAAATTGCTTTTAACCCTTTGTAGATCTAGGCTCCCATGTTTTGCATTTTGAATTTGCGCGTACGATAACTCTTTCTGGGGTTGATTTGATCCTGTGGTTTGGTTCTCTCTTGTGGAACTACATCGAGATGCTTTGGTAATGATGAATTTAAAAAAAAATGATTCTTTTCTCGAAGTACTTCTTTGTTGGCTTGTGTCGATTATTATAATTATTAGAATTATTATTTCTTTTGGGGTTTCTTATCAACTCTCACAATGAATAGCAACATCAACTGCTTTGGTGGGCACATGCTTTTTAGGGTCGAAACGTTCATCTTCTTCCTCGGCAGGACCCCGCGCCGAATGAGTAATTCGTCCTGCGATCCCCCACTTTTGTCTCATCAGTGCGCTGCACTGTCCCTCCGCTACGTGAAACCACACCCTTTCGACAAGATGGATGCCGAGATATTTTAGGTTACTGTAAAGTTCACATGTATAGTACACACACATGAAATATAGTGGAAAATCGAAGCATTCAATCACGTCTTGTGTCGTCGGTATCCAGGATCGCAGCATTATGACAAAATTTGACTGTTTCGACGATGAAAACACTTGAAATATACGTTTGATCATGTGGACTATAATTACAAAAGCGCAGAAGAAAGATGCACACCGTCTACTTAATCGTAAACTATGGAAATGGACAATGTCTAACTCCATTATGGTGTTCTCTTGTCACATTTCTATGAAACTAAGTTCTCTATCTAACGTGCTTGAATTGTTGTACTGCCCCTAGTTAGAGTCATAATCAAGTTGATCTATGTTAGTTTTCTCGATCGAATTCAGGCTAACCTGAATCCCGGTTTCTATTTGCATAAAGGGCTTTAGTAGATTGAATATTTCGTTACTGTCATCAACGTTGCATCATGCGTTGTAGAAACTCCACAGAAATGTTTCTATTGAAATAGGGTCATCATCTACTAAAATTGTAAGCCTTTGAAGATCCTCCGAAGTGCATGGCGAATGAGTGGGGCATTGCCAAATCTTTGCGATCTTTTGAGGACTAGCATTCACTCCTTGGCTTAAACAAGATCTGTTATTCAATTCCAATTCGAGCATTTCCAAGTTCAAACTTTTCTTCAAATCATAAACGTGCTAACAAATATATATATATACAGGTTGCGCAGGTCGCAGCGAAAGAAGAAACAGTAGATGAAGAAGAAGAAGGCTCATCAATGAGAGTCAGTGAAGAGAGAGACAAGGAAGATGAGCGAAGAACTTGCAGAAGCAGGCAAGTCGGGTGTCTTTCATGGATGAGCAAGAGGAAGCAGAGGGAGAGCCACAAGCGCCCCGCCCGGAAGATCAAAGTATTTCTGTCACATATCAGAGCGTGCTAATGATGGCTGGGGGATCGATCACTTTTTCCGTAGCATGTCAATGTAATCGTGGATGACGATGGAGCGTGAATGAGAGACGGATGATGACGATGGGGTCGACCGAGGCAATTTGGCTTTCGTTTTGTACTTTTGTTGGGGGGTCAGAGTTTGTGAATGGTTCTTGTCATTGAAGGGATGGCATCGCAGCTTTTCTCCGGATATCACATGCTTCGTTTTTGGTTCTCTCTTTTATCCTGGCTCGAAATGTGTTGCAATAGGGTCCAGCTTTGTGGACCGCAAGAAGGACGCAAATGGTAGGAGCGGAAGAAGGCAATAAATTTTGGACAACTATAGGTCTGTGTCCATAAAATATCTTGCTTTCGGGAGCTGTCTTAGCTTTATATATGATCATCATTACGATATCTTTTTTTCCATTCTTAGACAGTCTTTGTTAGGATTTCGACTTCAAATCGATGAAAACTCTTATTAGTATGGATTATTCTGTTGTTCCGTTAAAAAAAAGAAATTTACATGCCGTAGGTTTTTGAAAGAGTTGATGAGTATAAAAACTTTGGTAAAAAAAGAAAGAGTTACCGACTTTTAGTCATTCATTGATTACTTACCGACAACTTTCATGAAATTACTAACTCCTTTTTGAATATTTACAAATTATTTAATTTTTTTTCACTAATTTTTATTTGTCCTTGTTACCAATTTTTTTTTTTTAAACTTATCAATTCTTATATGAACTCATTTTTATTTGAGTGACTCATCGACTTTTTATTTATTGATTACTAACTAGTTGTGGGGTGCTAACTCTCATTTCATTTATTATTTTTTATCGTTGTAAATTTATCAAGTTTTGTTATTGTTCACAAGCTTTTATTTGCCTCTCCTACAAATGCATTACATTTATTAACTCTTATATAAATTTATCGCATAGGACGGCCGGCCGACCGACCATAATTGGCACAAATACAAATTGTTTACGACTCAATTGGCAAAAAAATAAATATATGTTTATGACTATATTTAGAGGTGATCTATTCTTGATCTAGTCTGGTCCCACCTACTAACAGAGAACCGGACCGGAGGAACTGGTTCCTAATTTCTGGAACCATGGACCTGACCAAACTAGATCGACCGATTTGGTCCATTCTTGGGTGGTCCACTGGAACTTGCCATATATTATTGAATTGCAACATTCAGTAGGAAGAGCGACATTCCATTTTCTCGTAAGCTTCATCTCGATTGTGCTTTATATACATATTTTAACTATCAGCCACTCTGACGACTTGTTACCTAATTTTCTTATAAGCTTCATTTGATTTATAGCATTCCATTACAACCATTCTTTAATTACAAAACCTCCAAACATAAACTATTGTAATAGAACTTGAAAAATCAACACCATTATAGACATAAGTAGGCGTGTGCAAAAGAATTGGGAACTGCCCGGAACCGGATCAAATCGGCCTAGAACCGGCGGTTCCCATGGCAACTGATCTGGTTCTCGGTTCCAATTTAGTGGAAATCGTGAATATTGGTCCGGTTCTTGGTTTTGGACGTGGAACCACCTACTCATCC
Source organism: Eucalyptus guilfoylei (assembly GCA_016097605.1). Taxonomy (NCBI): domain Eukaryota; kingdom Viridiplantae; phylum Streptophyta; class Magnoliopsida; order Myrtales; family Myrtaceae; genus Eucalyptus; species Eucalyptus guilfoylei. The sequence goes on along the minus strand of CM027865.1, from coordinate 49,113,298 downwards.
ACCCAAACTGGACCGATATATATTCTTAAAAAGAGAAGAAATTTCATCTCAATTACTTAATTATTTATAGTTTTTCGATCAAATATTTGTAATTATTGGATATTATTAACTAATTTTGTCTTTGAGGTGTGTAACATGATTAATTTGACGCCCCTGAACATCACACGCGAAACGTCTACTTTCTAATTTTTTTTATAGCAAGCGGAAGCACCACAAATACATCACCATACAACATACAAAAAGATCATCACACAAGTTAAATATTACACATAATATTTCATTATGTTAACTTTATATTTACAACTCATAATAGTATTCCAAACAACACATAAAATACCAAAAGACTTAGGAAGGGTTAAGATCGCTGACTTCAACACTATCCTCCTATACGCAAAAGTCTGTCTGTACAACACTAAAGCTAAAATCTAAGGATCAATGACCTCCACCATCGGAAATGTAGCCAGGAGGACCATCAAAGCCTCTTAGCAATCCCAACCAGTCACTATCAAAGATCGCATACCAAGCTATATACTAGTGGGGAACCCACTTAGCAAGTCTCATGTCGTCCCGAACCGTAGTTGTATGCTTAATATATATAAGAACCATATAAGGTAATATAACTTCTTCATAATTGTAATCAATGTGAGTTGTTGCTCCAAAAAAGGGCAATGGTGAAAGAGCAATCCTACAATTCTAAAAAATAAATGAATTAATTGAGACCCGGTAAATGAAATTTTTAAGTCTAATATATGAGATCTCCTTATCACTCAACCTAGTATCATAGCAATCATGAATTCAAGCTAGTACAAAACAACTATGCATGACGAATGCAAGGATAAAAGTACTATCTTTCCTATCGTGACATGTTTATGAGACAACTATAACATTGCATAAGATTGATTACTCAAGTGCAAGCAAATTTCATATTATATATCACAAATACCACAATATCTCATGAATTTACACATATGAACTCATATTCGACACCGGCTAGGACTATCTTGATTCACGAGACATATCGATTAACGAAGCATCATCACTGTCAACTTGTGGGGGACAGAATCATACATACCTATTTGCCATGCCTTAGCCTATCAATCACGGGTGTTCAATGGATAAATACACCACTATACATCCATATGATGATGGTTGTGGTAAAGGTCTTAATCACATAATATCACAGACATATATAATTAATCACAACACAATAAATGCCACATCCTTTTTGGTATCTATTATTATAAGTGACAACACGTTACTCTCTAAGCATTCTCATATAACCATGAGAATCAAATAATTACATGCACTTTAACAAATAAATATTCTTTCTCTTTTCACCATGCCATAATCATTCAATAGAGAACTTTTACTGGTTTATTAATTCTTGATATCCATTTAGCAATAGACACTACTACTCCAATAATTAACATAACTCATAAATTTGCATTTTTATAATAAAAGCATAGTTGGTTACGCTCACTTTTTGAAGGAGTGTTTTCTATAATTCCAAATTCTTAAAACCTAGACTATTGCCTTAGTAAAATTCTCATTTTATAAATTTACCCATAATTTCCAATTTTCAACCAACCAAGTCATATTAATCAAATTAAAAGTTATACTTTTTGTTATTTTAGACATATTAACATTTTATTTATACTATAGACACATCGTATATTTTACAAAACTATTAAAACAACCCACTTTTGATTTATTAATACAACTAGTTCCAATTTTTGCATAAATTACACTTCATCTAAATTAAGCAATTAACTCTAAAAATAACTTTACTACCTATCATAATAAGATTCCACAAGCTATGAATAGTCCCCAGAAGTTTCAGTTTTTGCAGATTCATCCCTCAACTTGGTGAAATTACGAATTTGCCCCCAAAACCTCTAAACTCATTTTTTTTAATCGATTTGATTCCCCTTAATTAATCTTACTTAGAAAATCACTTGTTAACACTAAAAATCATAAAATAAACCCGTTAGCAGCATTATCTCCATTCTGAAAAATTGAAATTGCCCCAAATCTTGTTGAAATTTACCAAAACACCCCCTTTTTATGCCAAGTTTTACCATTTTCATATTTTTCCCATTCAAGTTATAACAAAACCTTTAAGAAATCTCTCAAAGACACTCTAGACATATGAATAGCTTTTAACTACAAGCACAACAATCACCATAACTTAACATACAACTATTGCAACTTATTCATACATAAAGTAAAATCTATAGTAAATAAACAAACAATCAATCAACCAAGCTCAAGAGTACTAAGGGCCCGTTTGGTTTGGCTTTTGGGAATGCATTTGCCAAAATACAAATACCTTTTGGTGAAGAGGGTTTTCCGAAATGCAAATATCGTTTGGTAAAATTTGCATTGAGATACAACTTTAGCCAAAATACCGTTTGGTAAAATTTGCATTTGTAAATGAATTTTATTAAATTTAAAAAAAAAAAAAAAACATTTGTATTTTTTCTTTTTAGTCTAGCCAACGGACTGCCGAATCTGGCTACCGGAGCGCAGGATCTAGCTGCCAGAGCATCGGATCTGGCGGCCGGATGGCCAGATCTGGCCCTCGAATGGTCGCTTGGGGTCGTGTGACCCTAGCGACCATCACTTGAGGTCGCGCGACCTCAAGCGGCCGTCACTTGAGGTTGGGCGACCTAGGCGGCTGCTTGGGTCGCACGATTCAGGCCATCAGTCGCTTGGGTCGCGCAACCTAGGCGTTGCTTGAGGTTCAGCAACAGTCGCTGAGGTCAGGCAAGCCTTAGGCGGCAATCGCCAGCCACGTAACCCCTTGTCCGGCGATCGTCGGCCTCCGATTGGCTTCCGTGCAGTGGTTTTGGAGAAGGTGAACAATATTGAGGACTTGCATTTCGAAGATGCAACTTCTCAAAATACCTCCAAACTTGCTTTGAGCTATGGGCCCTTAGAGCCATTTGGAGATGCAATTACATCATGCCAAAGTCACCCAAAAAATCGAACCAAACGCGTTTGCATTTGGCCAATGGACTTTAGAATCCCAAAGCTCATTTGAAAAGCCGAACCAAATAGGGCCTAAGTAGATCTTTCTAGCTTAGTCCTTAGGTTTTTCACTTACTTCGAGTGTAATCTTCAACAAACAAAGCACCTTGAAATCAAATAATTACTAAAATTAACAAATGTCATTCTTTTTTGGCTTTCCCGCTTTTATTTTACTCTCGACACCCTTCCACTCCTTATGACTTGTTTGTCACTATGAGTGCAAGTTTTGTTGGTGTCGAGATTATTTTGCTGTAAAGTTCCTTTGGTTAAAAGTCAATACTATACTTACCTTACCCAAAAATAAAAAAAAAAACAAATGTCATTCTTTAGAAAATAGCAAAGCTCAATTGATGAAAATAAAAGGGAAATCTATGATTATACCTTGTAAGACACTAAATCGAAAGAGAGGGTTTGGACCTTATCTTGAAAGAGAGAGTGAAATAAAACTTGAATTTGAAGAAGTGAGGGAGATGGGAGTGTTTGTGAAAGAGGTGGGGAAAGAAGGCATTTATCTCGTCCTCAACACTTATTCTCTATATTTAAGAATGGCTTGAAGTAACATTTATTAGCTTTGGTTAAAAGTAATAATGCCAATTAACTAGAGTTAAATGTAGACAAAAAGTGACGAGAGCTAAATAATGTTATGCATGAGGTCATATGGCTAAGTTCAAAGGATTTAATTTAGACATGTGAGGAAAAATGTGGTGGAAATGAAAACACTCGTCCAAGTTCTCATAGTGAAAAATGTCATGGTTTAATAAAAAGATCGAGATATTATGTTAATTTTGGATAGATACTTTACATTGGGGGTAAATAAATAGGAAGATTGGTATTCATTTGAAACATCGGTAAATCAAAAATTATTTTGAACCCACCACAATTATTAACAAAGATATAGAATAATAAGGAAACCTTAACTTAGTAAAAATTTAATGTTTTAAAATTATTCAATTCGTATTCAGGAGTGTATCGATCCCCACTGATAATTACTATGCTAATTATATATCCTAAATATCATGAACTATAAACAAATTTCGGATGCCACAATTAACCCCTTGCTTTTTTTCATTCTAATAATCCATTTACTTGCTTTCTCAACTAAAAAAAAAATGAAGAGAAATGAGAGGACTGATGGATATGTTCATAAATGTTGCAATGCTTTGTCGTCATGTACAAAATTAAGAGCCAACGGCTTGTTTTAAGATCATATATAGAAATTATGTGCATCGGGATATTAATTGATGAATGCAATTTGTAGGATTGAGGACCGGTTCCATGGACCCATCGAGGAATTGGACCAGATTGACAATTCGATTCCTAGTGGATCCATGAAATCAACGGACGATTTTTTGTTCCAATTTTTCGAAATTCATCCTTAGTGGGCGATTCCCAGTTCCAAGGTGGGAGTCGCCCACTCGGACCATGCTCACTCTTTAGCATAATACCGTATTATCACACATCAAAGGCAATGAAGCATCATGGGCATTTAGTAATAGCGGTAAACATCCATGCTCAAGTATTCAAGCCGTGCCTAAGTCCCACTCAGGCCTCCGAAAATTTACAGGGGTTAGCGTGAGCTGAAGTGAAGATAGGAAATGGGAAAATTACCAAAAAAAAAAGACATAAACTTATTACAATTGTATCAACTCAGTCTCAAACATTATTTATTTATTTTTTTGTCAATTGAGTTATAAACATTTTATACTTGTGTCAATTCAGTTATTTCACCCAATTTTGGCTTGCTGGTTGATGTTGATATGGACATTGACTGTCTTACATGATACAATCGACGCTAATGTGGACAATTTTAAATAATATTTTAATATTTAATATTTTTTTCAATTCTTTCTTCCTCCAATCGGTCGTCAACTCGCAACCGGTTACAGGCAAGGCTGGCAAGGTCTTGCTAGCCTAGGGGAAGCTTGCCCATGGCTGGGGCGAGGCACAACCTCGCTGGATTTGGTGAGGGTTGAGCCTCACCAGAGGCGGCGGGAACAGCCTCACCCAAGTGGTTTGCTACGCTAGGCGAGGCTAAAGGTTGGGCCAAGCTCTTGCTAGTCTTGTGTCTAGTCGGTTGTCGATGGCGACTTGCTGGAGGAAGAAGGAAATGAAAAAATAAAATAAAAGAGAAAATAAAAAGGATTAAAATATTATCAAAAATTATTCATGTCAGCGTTTGTAGTGCCACGTAGGACGGTTGTCATCTATGTTATTGTCAATTGGCCAATTTTAGCCAAATAGACTGAATTAACACAAATACAAAATGTTTATGACTCATTTGGCCCAAAAAAAAGTTTATGACTGAATTTGTACAATTATAATAGGTTTAGAACTTTTTATGTAATTTTCTCGACCAAACACAGGGGGCTGGGCATTTATAAACTAGGTTTACACTTTAGGAAATTAAAATAAAAATAAAAAATATGTATAATTGTTCCAATTTGGTGGTCCAGTTCCTATCCTAGAATTAATAATCAGACTGAAACCACCAAATCCAATTTTATGGAACTAGGAATTGGACTAACACCTTTGGGAATCATCCGGAGCTGATCGGTTTGGTTCGGTTTTGGTCCGATTAATTCCCATTACATACTCCTAACTGAATCAACACAATTACGATAAATTTATGACTTTTCTTTTTAATAATTTTCCCATCGACTACTAAAAGTCCAATCACCAGTCGGTGGGCCTAGCGGCCCGATAATACCGATGGGCCGGTCCATCATGATAAGTTTAAACAGCGCTTTTGGGCCCGTTGGTTTTGGATGGGCCGGCCCGTGTAACTACTTAGGCAAGAGCGATGGAAATGGATGCATGTCACGGCGACACGTAAGCGCTAATTTTCGGCGGTTGAGAGCGAGCCCCTGATTTCGCACTGTGCTTCCCAATCTTCAGCCGTAACTGTATCTCTTCTTCTTCTTCGCTCGCGCCTCACCCACGGAGCCGGAGACGGACTGAGAAGATGCCTGCGAATGCTGCGCTGCCGGCGACGGCGAGAGCCGGAGCTTCCGTCGCCTGCGCTCCCGACCGCCGGTTCGGCGTCTGCGGCCACCGCCACGCTCCCTCTCTCCTCCGCCTCCCCCGCCGACCCTCTGCCCGCGCCGTCGGCGCCCGGTCGTGGCCGCCCGTCTCGGACGGCGGTAGGCGGCTCGGTCTCGCCGCTCGCAAGCTCGCGTTCGTCGCGAGAGCGGCCGATTCCACTCAGCCCGCGTCCGCCGGCAAGGCGATTATCCCCGACGATGAGTTCTCTCTGGCCAAGGTCTCGCTTTTTCATCCTTTCTTCCTTTGAGGCTTCGATTTTGACCAATTTACGAGAAAGACATATGATTTGAGCTTTGCGAAATTGCAGGTTTCGTTCGGTGTTATTGGATTGGGAGTTGGAGTTTCGCTTCTGTCGTGAGTCCTTGTATTCTGTGCTCTGCGTTTGTTTTAACTGGGATTTTAATCAAGTGGATGAAGAATTTTCATTGTTCTGTGCGAAATATGCAGTTATGGATTTGGTGCATATTTCAATATCCTCCCTGGTTCCGAATGGTCTGCTTTGATGCTGACGTATGGTTTCCCTCTGGCGATTATCGGTATGGCCTTGAAGGTGAGCTTGTTGTCTCGGTGGACTTCCTCGTTTAATGGTACAAGTACCGAGGATTCACTTAATATTGCTTTGTAAGTGACACAGCATTGCCGGTGCGGGGTAATGATATTTGATTGGTGGCTTGAAGCTCAGGGGTCAAAACGTGGTGGTTGATATTGTCCAATTCACCCGTGAAAGCTTGCTGTGTCGCCTGGCGAATGACTCTTATTTGTGTGTCCCAATAGAAGTAGGATTTCTACCCTTTATTGGGAGTAGCTTCTGTAACCCGAGTTGAATGTAACTGCATCTAGGATCTGAGACAGCTTCAAATTTGCTATGGAACTGCTAATCAATGTTTTTGTCTGAAAAATGTAATTCCAATAAGCTTGTGTGTGTTTTACCTTCTCTCTGAGTTTCTGGTTGCCTTGCTATTTAACATCAATCAGAACATCGGTGTGAAATGGGACACTTAATCAGAAATTGCTGCTGCAAGAAACTTTTTATTTATGCTGCAAATCAGAATTAGGTTAAAACAACAAGTTGCACCTGACTCCGGGATTTAAAATTTTGTTTGGTATTGTTCATTTTTGGCTACTTTTATTTTGTATTGTTAGATATGGTAATTTTAAGAAGGTTCTATATGGGATATTTATCTGTTCTTGTTAAATGTAGTATGCAGAGCTCAAACCAGTACCATGCTTGACCTATTCAGATGCTCAAATGTTGAGGGAGAACTGTGCCACCCCAATCTTAAAGCAGGTATTATGGTCAAATAAACTTGGTTTATCCTTGTTTTGAAAATAAGTGTTCTTGAAGTTCATACAGACCGCAGCTTATAAGCTATAAATACTTCATGCATAACAAATCCCTTTGGATCAATTTGTGGTGATAAATGAATTTGAGTAATTTCAAGGAAGTAAGCTATCAGAGAAGTAATGTCCTTCAAATAGAGTCAAAGGACGTAATCTTGATCATAAATTTGACTGGGGTATCCAGGGCATGACATATTCAATTCTGTTTTGTTATTTACGTTCATTTCAATTTACTGCATTTGCATGCTTTCTTCTTAACTTCAGAGAAGGTCAATATGCAGTTTTCTCCTGGAAAAGGATAAATTTGTTATCTAGTTTGGTTTATTTAGTTAATTAAGAGTCTGAATTTCTCATAACTTTACTCAAAAGTTTCTTTTCTCTTATCCACATATAAAGGGATATGCATGTGTGTGTGTATTACATTGACTGTCCCGGATGACTGATTTAAATATCATTAGGTTAGAAGTGATGTCATTAGATATCGGTATGGGGATGAGCAGCATTTGGATGAGGCATTGAAGCGAATCTTCCAGTATGGCCAGGTATGGTTCTGCTAATATTGGCATATTCTTATGTTGACTGGTATGGCCAAGAAATGAAGATTGGCATATTCTCATGTAATATCAAATGAATGCTGGGATCTAGATGAAGTATGAGGAGTTACGATGGTGTGTGCTGACTACTTATGCCGTGTACTATCTTTCTGACTAAATCAACTGATATCAGCATTCCATGCTGTGTATTCTCTAGGGTGGTGGAATCCCACGAAGGAGTGCGCCTGTTCTAAAGATGATCCGCGAAGAAGTATACTTCTCTTGCTACCCATTGGATATAAAACAGACAACATTTCTGAACGCTTCTACTTATTTGAGCATAGTTCAGCACAATATCGGCTGTGCCCCTTTAGGTTCTATTCCGTAGTTCTCTCTTTTTCTTTTCTTGTCATCTGATGATTGAATGGATTGCCTTAGGTCACTGAGGAAGGAAAGTACTGCTTGGTTTTGGTATTCGAGGCAAAAGCATTGCAGCTGTCTGATTTTGAGCAAAGACAGGTAAGGGTAGTCGAGATTTTTTAGTTTTCTCGGCTATTATGTTGTTGTTTAATTGAGAGCCTGGTTTCTACAGTATGAGCTGTAGAGAATGTTGGATATTCAAATGCTTTGGCTTTATGAAACATAAAAAGCTCACAGATACTATCTTCCTGGTCTCTTTCTCGTTTTTTTTGTTTTGTGTTCGAAAAGTCGGTTGTGCTACTATTAAGAATCTTTTATTTTCTTCTTGCAGGCGAAGTTTGCTTCGTTCTTTGGCCCTGGCATTTCAGCTGAAGTAGGTGAGTTGCATGTTATATGTCAGTCTTGTTGTACCAGCATAAGTGTGAGAATAGGGTAATGATTTCCCATTGTGGCTTAAAAGAACAAGCATGTGGTTGACGATGTTGGCGAACCTTCCAATTGCAGCAAAGGGAGAGCAGTATCTCTATGAAGTGAGACTCATCTCCAACACAACCCTGGATGCATCGTCTTGATGGAGGAAGCACGCTAACACGTTCTTTTTCTCCCTCCTGGCACTCCGGCGCCCCCAACAGAACTTCACAGAGAGAGTTTCTTGGAGCGAGATTCTCTCTAGTGCATCTTCATTGCCGATGGCACTGTAACTGGACGACCGCCACTCAAATGGTACATAATCATATGACCGATATACAAATTGTGTCATTTCGCGTTCTATTTTGGGAATACTTTAGGAATACTTACATATCGATATATCAATTGTCGACAGTCCAACTATCTAGGAACCAAGAAACCATCGAGGACCTCTAGCTTCCTCCAAAAAATTGGCAAAATCCGCCATAACTTAGTAAGGACCAAGCCCTCCTTGAACTGTCTTAGCATTAACTGATAAAGAAAGAAATCTATAATCACATGCAACGGGTCCGTGCAATTTAAACTAGGCAGCACGAAAGAGCGCACACGGGAACCGACAATTTGAGATAGTAATATCCATTAGAACACTCTAAAGACCAACCCGAATCTCATCAAGGAACACTAGAGAAACAACTTATAGCACTCTCAGTTCATAAATAATCTTCACTGTGACAAACCACATGGCATCTACGACGGTGCAAAATATCATTAAAGTACTGACATCATCCTAGCAAATCATTGCTGCCCCTCTCCAGACTCCAGTTTCGAAGCTTCCTTAATGTCATCCCCAGCTTCATCCTGACATCAGAAACACATAGTCAAGACCTAGCGAGTGGAAAAGTTTTTAATCAATCAAGGACAACTTCGGCTGTATTACAGTATAAGCCTCATGAATGAAATCAAGTAGGTGAAATAGCGTTGCAATTCTTTCTCTTCCTTACCAACAAAAGTAAAGACTTGATAAAAAAAGCCATAAGAGATATCGACAAGTGCATGCTAGTACCAATAATAAATACACACTCGCAACCTCCCCCACAACACACACACGCACACGAGAGAGAGAGAGAGAGAGAGAGAGAGAGAGGGTGAGGGAGGGAGGGAGAGACCGTGAGATCAGAAGTCCACAGAGTCAAGTTATCTCGAAGAAGTTGCATGATCAATGTACTGTCCTTGTATGATTCCTCGCCCAGCGTATCCAACTCAGAGATGGCCTCATCAAATGCCTACAAGAAACAAATTGCTGCTAGTCAGGCAATGAAATTTACCCAAAAAATGAAACAGAAAGCACATTAAGCAGTAGATCCACCTAAATGGCAAAAATAGTGACAGCTATTAACTCCAATTTCATTCACAGCACTATAGTCTTGCACGATGTTGAAATACGCTTTGTAAAATCTGAATTACATCAGCCACTTAATTGTCATTCCATTTTTTTTTTACAAAACAAAATGCCCAAAGGATCGAAATTTTGCGAATAGGCATATTAAAATAAAAAGTCTACAACATTCACCAAAAAAAATAAAAAATAAAAAGTCTACAAAGAAAAAAATCCAATCTCTTTAAGGTAAAAAGTAGAGGATGCTTTAAGCTGAACCATGTAGCCCATTATCCGTCCCTTAGATAGGAGCAATGTACAGTACTAATTCTGCAGCTTTGCATGTTATAGTAGGGATCTATAATTATAAGCTCACCTGCTTTGCAAGAGCGCAAGCCCGATCAGGAGAGTTAAGTATTTCATAGTAGAAAACAGAGAAGTTCAGCGCAAGTCCCAGCCTAATTGGGTGAGTAGAAGCCAGTTCGGCCGCAGCAATATCCTAATCAACAAGAGATACAAGAGTCAGATTAACAAGTATCGACGAAGAGGAAAAGCATCAAGGCAGAATTTTCAGGTAATCGAACAAGCCTCGTTAAAAGCAAATGAATTGAACTGGGAACGTACCTGAGCAGATTTGTAGGCCAATAAAGTGCTCTCGGCAGCTTCTTTCCTTTCAGTCCCAGTCTTAAACTCTGCCAGATACCTGTGGTAATCACCTTTCATCTTAAGGTAAAACACCTTGGACTCGGCAGAGGAGGCTGAAGGAATGAGATGCGACTCAAGAAGGCTGAGAATGCCTTCACAGATCTTGCTGAGCTCAGACTCGATCTTTCCCCTGTAGTCCTTAATGATCGAGACATGATCGGTGTTACCCCTGCTCTCTTCCTTCTGCTCAATGGAAGAAATGATCCTCCACGATGCCCTCCTGGCCCCAATCACATTCTTGTACGCCACAGACAAAAGGTTACGTTCCTCAACGGTTAGCTCCTCAACGTCCACAGTCTTGGCAACTTTCTCCATGAAATCCACCATCTCCTCGTACCGCTCAGCCTGTTCAGCTAACTTGGCCATGTACACATATTCCTCCCGTGAAGAATCAGAGGGCGACATCTTTGCTGTACTGTTATGAAGCCTAACTCTGCAACACAAGGCACATTAGTCTCAACCATCAAAACATAAACTCCGCAAAATCAAAAACTGTAGGCAAATCATTTCTCACTACAACAGCAGATTACTTAGGTTGTTTCACTCATGGAATGGGAGCAATACTCAACTAGCCCAAATAAGAACCCTTGATTCACAGCACAACGTTTCTGCCGAATCATCGCCGCAGATTAAATCAATGAAGCTCGTGCCAGATCAGATCTAACAAAGTCCGGCATCGCTACATCATCGTCGGCTCTATGATACCAATCAACTCCATAAACCACAGTACCCACGACGACAAAAGAGGATACGCCTACTCCATCCAAAAGTCCAAATCATACCCGTCCCATCGGCCACACGTAACGGTCAGAACTGAAAATCATCACCGCTAAAATCATTCTGCTTCCCCATCCATAAGTCCACTCATCTTTTACAATTTTCCACGAGCAAAAATTTTAAAAAGAAAAAGAAAAACATATATATTCCAGCCCATTCAACAAGCATTTTGAACTTACCAACGGATGAAAGTCTCTCAACAGATCCATCTACATCTAATCACACTCGGTTCCCCCGGTTGCACAAAAAAGTCAGCTGTCAGAACTGAAAATCATCACCGCTAAAAAGCATTCTGCTTCCCCATCCATAATTCCACTCATCTTTCACAAATTTCCACGAGCGAAAAACAAAATCGAAAAAACACAACAGAAAAAGTCAAAAAGAACATGTATATATTCCAGCCCATTCAACAAGCATTTTCAACTTCCCGGACGGATAACAGTCTCGACAGATCCAATCCCCGCACGCACGAAATCAGAATCAGATCATGCCGAAAGCCAGATCTAAACACGAAGATCACCGCGACGCTGCGAAATCCGAATCTGAATCGACAGGACGAAGAACATTCACGCTCGATCGAGGAGGGAGAGAGGGAGGAGCGAGGGGTTTACCTTGACTAGGGATTGCGGAAGAGCAAGAATCGCGAGCGAGCGAGCGAGAAATGAGAGAGAGAGAGAAAAGCCGGGCGGGCGTAGCGAGTTGCGGGCGGGCGGGGCGGGGGGTGTTTTGCGGAAGGACGCGAGAGGGGAGTGCGCCAGGGAGGACTTCGAATTTATACGGCGGGGCGAGATGAGGTGGCGGAAGACGCGTATCTGCTGGGAGCGACGTGGAAAAAACGGAAAAACCAAATGGAGAAACGAAAGGGAGAGAAAAGGAAAAAAGGCGCTTCTCTTCTCCCAGCGTGGAGTTTCTCTCTGTTACGGAAAATGGACCCGCGGAGAAGGTGGGGATTTTTCAATTTGGCCTTTCGATTGTGGGATATCTTGACCAGCGTATTCGTCGGAGGGCCATCTTGACCTTTCGAAACACTAGAACTTTGCCCTTTTTTCTTAAGAGTTAATATCACGATAAATTCTAAATTAATATATTTATAATAAATTTATTCAAAATTAATTTTCTGACTACCGAAAATCTCAAATTAGTATGCTTTTGACAAATTTACACATAACTAGTAATTTTACTATCAAATTACTAAGTCGAATAATACATAACACTTGACTGATCAATTTGAAATTTTATTCCCTATTTATCACAGTTATATTAATTTTGTAATTTTTTGTCTATTAATCCAATTTAACGGAGGATATATTTGTGACAAATATACTAATTTCAGGATTTTTAGCGATAAAATAAAAATTATTTAGGATAAATTTATCACAAGTGTACTAGTTTAGGGTTTTTTGTAGTCATTTGAGGTAAGTGTCCACTAGTTTAGAATTTTTTGTAGTCAAAAAATTAATTTGTGATAAATTTATTGTAAGTGTATTAATTTGTGATTTTTTGTAAATTAGTCAGATCTGGTGAAGATCTATGAACAAGTGATCTAAGTTGGAAGCAGGAGATTTGCATGAAATTATTTCATTACGACGTCAAGAGCATCGTGCTTCTTGAGCCTCAAAAGCCCCCCGTCATTTGGTTACCCTTTGCGTCTCGAACACACTTTTGCGACATTGAATCATCGGAGCACCCTCTTCTCTATTTCGTTTCCAATACAATTCTGGCCACTGGGATGTACCCCTGTTCGAAGTATAAGGTGCAAAATACGACACTTGGAAAGTTTAAGGGGTTCAAAAATAACTTCTACTTGAAGTTGAGGGTCCGAACGTGAACGACCTCAAAGTAGAATGGGTAAAAGAGGAACTGGAAAGCAAAAGAAAAGTTGGCAATCCATTGAGACGGCCGCATTGGGCTTACCAAAAGAAAGAAGACGACGCTGGCATCGACCGCCGGCATGGACCCCATCATGATTGCTCCTTTTGTGAAGGCAATCTTCAGGCCTTGGACGGTCATCCGTTCATACAGTCAAAGTAGAGCACGATCATTCCAACTTCCTCCTTGATAATGACTTAATGCGTTTCGCGTTCAAGTCAATTTGAGGCCACTTTGTCAAAAACCGCTAACCAGAAGTACACCGCAAAATTCAATCCTGTACCGCAAATTATTTCTTTCGTTGGAAGCGTATAAATCCTAGTTAATATGCTGTAAAAGTTGATGTCGAAAACTTATAGTCGAGCTCAAATGAGAATACAGACCGGAACATCTCGATCAGCACGCCAACTTTGAAAACGGTAAGTACGCAAATTGGTACGAACAGTTCACGAAAAGGAATGTTGAAGATGATACTTGGTACGCGAGATGGTGGCCTTGGCACCATATCTTTAATTGGCTTCGGTGGGAGAGCGCATTCATCTTGCACATCTTTGATGTTGAAGCTGTTCTTCAGGCAGAAGCTACACGATTAAAATTTTTGTTTCATGGAAAACAATGTCTTGTCACATATAGTTACCCAATCAAATGAATGTAACTATGTCATATCACAGGTTACTACATGGCATCAGAAAGAAAGTCGCACCAAATGAGAATTTGGTGAGCATTTTAAGAACCACGAACATCCTATTCTCATGGGGAGAAAAGATAAATTAGTCCATCGCCCTGGTTGTGAGATAATTTTCCCACGCGACACCCATATGTCATTTTCCTCGATTTAAGGAGCATTTTCGTCTGTAAAATTAGAAAGATAATAAAGGATGTTAGCACTGGGGATTAGCTTCAACGGTTAGACCCACCGCAGTACTGCAGATCAATACCTCTATTGAATAAGTACTGTCTCTCAATCCGTATGTTTACCAGAAACAAAACACCATAGACTAATTGCTGCGGAAGAAATTGATTCAGACACCAAAAGAAAGCATTACAAGAACAAAAAGCAGACAAAGGTACACCCCAGAAGACAAAACTCGTAAAAAATGCAAATCAAATAGCTCTAGTCAGGGCGCCAATCACTGCTCGTTGGCCCCATTCCAGGAATCTGATCTGGGGCCTCCCTTACTTCAGGCCTAAGGACTCCAAGTATTCACCCAAAAAACACGGTTCTGAAATACACTAAGAAGGTTTCCGCATGTTACGGCCAGCACGGATCACTTCATCCACCAATAGTAACTGAGATGCGATGACAGGCCTGAAAAGACAATTTCACATGTAATTAGCGTAAAAGGAAAATCACTAAGCAACCACTTCCCCATTGTAGAACCACAACATGTATTAAATTGAACATACAGGATAAATAATTTTTGCTGGCTTTTGTCGCATTAAAATCAGGTTTGAAACCGAGACAATCCTAGCCCTAGTCACTTCACATGAAGGTTGCCAGTTGGTTCAACTGATTAAATACCAGAAAACACATTTCTATGGAAAACATGTTAAGCAAAGTGCTTTTATTAGGACCAATGTCAACATACCCCGAGTTTACTATCTGGCGCTTCACAGAGTAATTGTCAAAGATACCCTCCATCTGGGGATCAATAGGTTCCCCTGTGTGCTGATTTAGGCCAACAATATTCCCCCGGTCATGCTCACCCTGAAGAACCATAAAGAAGAACACAAAGCTAACTATTCAGATCATTCTGCATTCCCTATTCTGTCAACTATTAATTTCCACAGAAAGCAGAATACCGTCAGAGAAATGATCACATCCTGAGTATCAAGCCCAGAATTCTCAGCAAGGGTCTTGGCACCACAAGAAGGGCATTAGCAAATGCTTCAACACCAAGCTGGGCACGCTGTTCAATTCATAAAAAGCAAATACTTATAGAACAGATGACAACAAACTTCAAACAAAACTAGACAGTGATGTGGTTTTCTTTTTTAATGTCCACATGCACAAATATTAACAGTCTATTTGAATTTGGATGGCTACAATTTTTTACCCCTTGGACAGTTTTCTTCACTTCATTCATCAAGTATTGTCTGGCTGCCACTTCAAAAGCTCCAGCCCCCTGAACCCAAAAAATTTCAATCAGCAATCCATTATGTCAATAAAGCCCCTTATTGACAATTCCAAAATGAGTTCAATCAGCATAAAAGTACACAGTTTTAGAAAAGAGTCTTCAAGTCTTTGCATCATAATTACCCGTCAATTGCATGTCATTTATTTTTATTGAGAATGCACAATAATAAAATAAACCAGATCTGTTACATGGCTATAGAACTCCAACACTTGACAATGCACAACCAGTGTTCTCAAACACCTTGACAAATCGAAATTATGCCAACAAAAGTGCCATTTCCTCCAACAAAATGCCATTTCCTCTTCTTCTACTTTCATCTTTTTTTCTTGAAGAATGAAAATGTCATCCATAAAACAGGAGGATGACATTCCTGCTTGACAACTACAGACCCTCGCCAGAGGCAGGCGATTTGGAAAAGGCACTTACCAGTACCACAGCTTCATCTTCAATAGTATTTTTGACAGATCTCAGACCATCGCGAACGGCATCCTTGATTTGAGCAATCGTATGGTCATTAGGTCCTGGAATATGAACAATTAATGAGTTTTCACAGCTACACTTAAAAAGCCCTGAATGCACAACTCAGCCAAACAATAAGAGGCAAGACGCAAAATTGATAGTCTTAAAGTTACCGAAGTTTATAAGCTTCCTCTAGTACCTTTAATCAAAATTGTGCAAGAATGTGGATTCTTCACATTTTCCACAAATGTGTACTTCTCTTCTCCAAGGATATGCTCATAGACAAGTCCAGCCCAGCCAAGGCAATCAGGAGTAATATCATCAACAGAGTTGACAGCCTCACCCCCACAAGCTAAGACCAAACGTTCCATATTTCTCCTCTTCGCTCTCCGGAGAGCAATAATCTACACAACTACAAATGGTCAAAATGGTGGCACATAGTACAAAATAACATTCAACCAGATTGACAAAGCATCTCAACTGAAACTCAATAATATCAACGATGAAGATTACCAAGTAAAATATTCCGAAATGGTCTTTTAGAGTGATTCTCATTTAAAATAAACGCCGCTTCAATGCAGCAAAATAATCACTTACTTAGCATTCCTTTTTCCAAACTAACCCAAGAATTAGAACAACCTTCCTGAAAATACTGCTCCGTGAGACAAAATCTCTACCCTAGCCATTTCGCATGGCACAAAATTGAAAAACTGGACATTGCTTAATCTCAATGACAAAGTGGCTGAAATGCACTTATCCAGGGGGCATAAAAACAATTTGCTAACATGCACATAAGGTATCTGGAGATATGAAGGACAGACCACAAAATTACGAAAAGTACCACTTGCCAAACAAGATAGAAATAGCAAGTTGTTTCAACAACAACAAATGGGGAACATGGCGTTTGCAATAAATTTGCACAAGCTATTCTTTTGTACAAACTTGAAATTTGAGCATATGCCCACTTTGGCCTTCTAGTTGCCCCTGTATTGCATGAGTTACCTATGAAAGTACTCCAAGCAGTGGATAATCGCATCCGAGTATTATTACAAACTAACCAATAAGATGGGACCACCATGGCAAAATTCCCCACTATAAAAATCCAAACTGTAAAGGAACATAAAACGAAACAGAACTACAGCAAGAAAAGGCAGGATGTCAGTTCAGCGTCTTATTAACAGAACCACCCAGTTTTATTTTTCCAAGTATGTTGATCATTAATAGAATAGAACGGACTAGAAGCTTAAAGCAATACACTCAACACATTGACCAAAAAAAACAGCGCAATGTTGTTGATCAAGAAGTATTGATACGTCAGAGGAGAAAAACTATAGATTTGTCCTAGACCTACCCCTGCTCTTGCAAGAAGATCAAGCGATGGTGGGTCTATACCCTTTTGATTGAGAATGACAAAATTGTTGTCATTGCCCGAGCAAACCTGAAAAGGGACAGAAATTGGAACACTGTTACAAGACTGGACAAATCTCGAAGTATATGACACTTGTTTAAACTAAATGAAGTTTGTGCCAATTAGATCATCAACTGAAGGCAGATTATTCAATCTCAACCTTGTTCTTAAGTTCAATAATCTTTTGAACTCTCTCGTCAACTTGACGCCTTTCCGCAGAAACCATTGCCTCTCTCTGCTCGGCGTTTGAGTAGAAAAAACCTGCATTTATTTCACTGAAAGAATATATGATTAGTATACTATTTCCCCAGAAAGACCCTACAAGATGCTACTTTAAGCCCCAAAGAGACTGCAGAGCAAGCCGCTCATGGAAACCGCTATATCACAATTCCCAAAGTAAATTTTGCAAGTTTGGCAAAAAATCTTAGACAAAGTGTTTTCAACACTCTATTTTCAGGTAAATGCTTAGCCAAAATCTTTTCACATTAAACAATTCCTTGCACAACAGATATAGTTCTTTATTCAAAATATTTACAGCTATTGTTTTTTACCAACAAAACACCTAGAAAACTACAAGCTTGAACTGAAAACCATAAACAAAAGGGAAAAAAAAATACAGTTCTTCATGCTTTCAGATCACATGAATTAACAGAAAAGTACAGCAAACAAATAACCAACACTCCAATGCATTCAAGATAGTATGGTAACCAACAAAGGGATCAACAGCATCAAATACTCTCACAAAAACATAGCAATGACCATTTTCCACATAGAGCCATACACCTATTTCAAAATTTTAAAACCAGGAAGAAAGCAAATACAAGATAAACATACTTCATGTTTTTAGTAGCTCTCATTCATGCAATTGCATTGCCAACAATCTGTTTATAAGCACACATATAGTCCAGCAAACCATAAAAAATCATTGAGACAGTTACAAAAAATCACGTTTGGACATGTGAGAGTGGATGCAAAGGGGAAACATACATTTAGAGCACCAATAAATCAAGCTTATCTCAACAGAGCAACAGTATTTGTACCTTTTCTCATATTCCAAGGATACATTGCACGTCAAGATATAACAGTTCTCTGCTCGCCTCTTCATATCAGGATGTCTCGAACCATGATCAAGGACAAGACCCTCAACCTGGATGACAAGGATCAGTATAGTCAGCAAACATTAAATTTATATTTCGTTAAGGAAAAATGGACATTGGCAAAGCCAAAGGTACTGGACCAATTCTCTTTTTTTGTGTGGCTTTCTCTAAGGAATGTAAAAGACACTATACCCAAAAAGGAAACATCATAATATTTTTCTTCAACAAGGTAATGCAATACTTCCTTTCAAATTCATACCTAAGAGAAATGCTTCATAAATTAAAAGGGACAACATTCAATATGAGGACGACGAAGGGACCTATTTCACTCTAGATAATCTTTCTATTGAATTGTTTCTAATGATTGAAGAAATAAAGAAGTCCAAGCTTTGCTTTTTGCTCTCTACATGAGGGGAATAGCTCCCTCTCTTATTCATGATCCTGGGCTCAACAAAACATGCCACAATCATATAGTCAAGACTTCAAACTTCATGCCATCAAACGAAAGAAAGCAATCAAGCTGTACTGCAGTAAGTGAAAGGCAAAGCAAGGTACAATTCTCAACATCATTGTAATCGTATAATATCATTTTTCCTTTGTAAAATATCTAGAAGACAACTCCCAGCCATTTTCCTCTTTAGAGCTTTTAAAATGAAATGCTTTGTGTTTGGACTGTTTTCCAAGAGTACCTATTTTCCGACTATCTACTTTTCAAAGGCAGCAATCCCTGTCAGATGTTACCTGAACCAGTCAAGCAATTTGACAATTCGGCACAAATCCACAACATCTCAGGACACGAAATGAAAAAATGGATGCCAGTGAGTCCAAAATTGCAACAAAAAAAAAAATAAAAATAGAGGCAATGACAAGGCATATATTTTTATCCACTTCATAAGAGGCCGATCTTTAAAATTTGTCAATATAATCATGAAGAGACATATATTCACAGCCACAACTATGAAAGACCATCATACCAAGCGTGTATCAACATCAAACTTGTGGCGCATATGCATAATCTCCACCATAAAAAGGTCAATGCCTTCCTCAGGTTTTTTGATGCAGAGCACCTGTCATGTTGTAACCAATTAGACAACCAAACTTCTAGGCAGGTTATAGCAAGGGCCTAGAAAATTATGCTCATGAATTAGCCCATCTGCCACATCAGTAGTAGTACTCACCGCATCAACAACTATATCTGTCAATTGATCAGCCAGTGCCTCGTATAGCTGTCCAAAAAACATGTCATTAAGTATATAAAGAACTTGTTCACAGAACAGTAATAGATATCAGAAGTACCTTTGTTCTTAGCGTTGTTCTGGCAACCATCTTAAGAATTTCTTTGTCAGGTTCTTCACCCATTACAACAGGAGTCTTGAACTTCTCAAGAAATTGGAGGGTTGCTCTTTTCGCAATTTCAAATCCATCAACCAGAACACGTGGATGCATGCCTAGAACAAGTAAAAGCTGACAATGAAGGAGCTCCTGAGGCACAAATGGAGGCCCATTTCCAAAAGTTCTAGCTTTTCTTCAGTGACACAACATTTAACTCAAAAGGTGACATAAACAAATCGAGAGGCTAACAATTTCTTTACTGTGCAAATGAAAGACAAATAAATCCAGGTGTTTCCCAGTAAAATTATTGGCTTCTAGATACTCTGCATGCTAACATTATATAAACTACGATTCAAAAATATGATGACAACTCCTCTTCTAAGGGCACTCCAAATAGGGTGAACATGGAGTAGCGCTCATACTTCCAATGCAACACAGTCTTCAAATCATGGGCTTATTCAAATAGGACAATAAAGTAGGTCGGAGCATATACAGCCTCCCTTAGGATAATATAATATGCAGCATGACCTTTGGGATACAATAGTGATGAAGTAACCCACCGGTGCCACCAGAATGGGAGTCTATCTTTTGAGCCTAAAAAAGGCATAATATGTTTATAAATGCAGTCATAATGTCATAGGGGCAACGGAAGATGGATAATGATATGAAACTTCAGCATGCAATACAAATGAGAGAACGTGCTACTGAGTTGGGCACATTGACAACACACCTTCATCAATATAGCGCTCAGATTGTTTCATAAGCTCGCCAATGAAGAGGACTGTAGATGTTGTTCCATCACCACTTATGTCGTCTTGCGCAACAGCAGTCCTTGCAATCATAATTGCAGTTGGGTTTTGAATTTGCTGCAGCAATTGGTAAAACATCAACTAGTGCTAAATCCAAAGGCGTTCAAAATGCAAATTTTCACATGAGAACTTTACTGCAGTTAAATGAGCAGCATGATGTGCCATCTCCTAAGATATGACTTTCTATCTATCAAAAAATACTAATGCATAAAGCTGCATAAAGGCTAATCCGATAACTGATGGTATTCTACCTTCAAAAGCAAAAATTACCATGCACAAATTATAAAACATCTAGGCCAACGAGTATACTTTGGAGGAATTTTTCTTTGCCAAAACATCATGAAGTTTCGAATGAAAGACAATCTGACCACCCAGGTAGTGCAGGCACAGCTTCTCCTTAATTGCTGAAACTCAATTCGATCAACGAATCGCAAAAAGCCTATCACGATGTGTTTCCTATCAAGATGCCGTCTTCCTTGCATATCACACATACCTAGCGCCACACCAAATCCACGAGAAAGCTAATCGACCCAACACTAGAGTCCCAAACTCGTCAAACGTTTGGGAAACATAGAACTACAAATTGACCGTCCGTTTACATAATCAGAAGCAACCCCAAGTCCACGGGCAGAACTAGCAGAATCCGAACAAATGGGCAGATTTAGCATTCCGAAGAACTAAACCGAAAACCACTACGATCCACTTCCCGTGAGATCTTCATGGTTTCACAATGCTCGGTGCCTAGCCGAACCGGAGCACCGAAACAAACGACATCGCAACTAGAGAAACGAAAAACCGACCCAATATTCCACCAGAGAGCACAAAGAAAACGCCTACCATTTCCTTCAGGAGGGTGTTCCCGTCCTTAGTGAGCTTAATGTCCCCAGCTCCACCGACGAGCCTGAAAGTCAGCCGCGACAAGATCGGTCAGCAAGGAGGCGCAACCGAAACGGAAAGGGAAAAAGGTAGCGATCCAGGGGGAAGAACTCACATTTTGATGGTGCCCTTGGGGCCGAGGTTGGTCTTGAGGACGTCCTGCAGGCCCTTGGCGGCGTTGATGTTCATGTGGAGCGCCGCGGACTTGTTGAGCACCTCCGCGTTCGGATTCAGCACCCGCAGCGACATCTTCGGAAGCCTAATGAGCAAGGAGAAGACGTCGATGAATCTAGGGAGAGTACAGGCTCGAGAGGGAGAGAGGGAGTGGAGAAGAAGCTCTTCGAGGAACTGGAAAGTAGCGGGGCGTTAGGGCTTTCGGGAAGAAAGATCTCTCGAGAGTTTAAGCGTGAGACCCGACGACGCCGTTTGGATAGCCAGGTGGCGCCGAGGATCCGCTCTCTGCCGGGTCGGGCCGGAAATGAAGCGGGCTTTCGGCGTGCATTTCCATGCTACCGGTTGATTTTGCTCCGCCGATGAATATGCCCTATTTGGTAATAATTTTATTTATATGTGATCCGTTTCCTTTATTTGTATCATCTCACAAGTAATACAAAATTCAAAAAAAAATAGGACAGGTAAGATACTTAGTTATGAGAGCATAGCTTGATAAATAAAGCCATTAATGAACTGAACTACCACAACTTGAAGAGCATTGACAATCACCAAATCATTGATAATGTGAGCCTTCATCGAGACTTGAGAAGTTAATAGGCAAAGTCATAAATAATGAGCAATCAATACAAACGTAATTAGTGGGTGGTTATTGCGATAGCGCTAATTTAGAATTTTTGTAACTTGATGTGGACAAGCATCGTTGAATAATTTATTTGTGGATAAGTGTTGCTAGATAAAAGGAAATCATGTAAAATCCTATTACCACCAATAGGATTAGGAAGTTATTTTTTTATTCAAATATAGTAATCATTATAACCGTTGTATATATAACAATTGGTATATAAATGCTTGCATTTGGTTGTTTTGATTTCTAGTTAAGATAAGATGACTATTTGGCGAATTGCATAAAGTCAAATATTTTCATATCATATTTTGATCTTTATCCGGTATGAATGACATATCGATGAATCTCTTTCTTTTCTTTTTAATCCCTTCCATCATTCAATTGTAAAATTTTATCGAGTAATAAACTATACCAAGTATCCTCAAAATATGTAATAAATATAAATGCTATATATGGAGTAAACATTATAAGATAGAAGGAAATTCAAATATATGATAAAATAGTAAAATAAATAAAAACAACTGTGATTTTTTTGTTTTTAATTTTCTTTTTATTTTAGAATTCAAATGTTTTTATATTTAATTTTCATTTTATTATTACTTTTTTTGGTTAGTAAAGACTTATTTTTATTGATTTAAGAAGTTTGTATTTGAGGAAAATAAATTTTATAATGTAAATATTATAAATTTTATTCGCATTTATCATATCTCTCTCACGTGATATTTATATTAGGGTAATATTCTTATCATAACCAACTTTATCATATTTTGAGACGAACCTAAACATAGATTATAATAAACTTTGTCCTACCTTGAATTTCATCGTGGCTACCAAATGTAACCTAGCACTCTTTGTAAAGCAACCCTCGATTGATCCATTCCTTTGCAAATGTATCTTTATCTTCAATTTACATAGTTGGCCGCGATTGCCTCCAATCTTATAACTTTTATATTTCTTATCATTTATTTCCGGTCCAATATCAACGAATGACCTTTCATAATCTTCATCGATCCACTTATCGATCAACCCATATTTCTTTGAGGATAATTCATCGTCTTTTTTTGTGAAATAATTGCCATGAGCTCAAGCTCCCACGTCCACAGGCCCGGAGGTCATTCGTGAACTCGAACGCAATGGCTAGCTGTGAGAGCGGGCATAACTATAGAGTTAAAGCTTAAGCATCCATGGGGATGCAAGCTCAAAGATCGATCACCTATGGGACTCGCAAGGAAAGAGAGAGAGGGAGTCCCATGTTGGAAACTGTTTTAAGCGGTTAATTTCTCCTTAACAAAATCTATCCCAGAATGACGTGAGGATGATTGGTGAAACTTCTTCTTTTTTTCTTGGTTGAAAATCTGCGAAACTTTATGAGGATTGTTTTTGCTAAGTGTAGAGACGGTTTTCATATCATATCTTGTCCATTATTTAGTATGAATGGTATATTAGTAAATCATTCTTATATTTTTTTAATCACTTTCATCATTCCTTTATAAATTTTTATTAAATAATAAGCTATATCAATATATCTAAAATACGAGATAGATACAATATTATATATATATAATAAATATTATATGAAGAAAGAAATTAAAATATATAAATAATAAAGTTGAGCAAATAAAAACAAAAATTGTTA
Source organism: Eucalyptus guilfoylei (assembly GCA_016097605.1). NCBI lineage: Eukaryota > Viridiplantae > Streptophyta > Magnoliopsida > Myrtales > Myrtaceae > Eucalyptus > Eucalyptus guilfoylei. The sequence goes on along the minus strand of CM027865.1, from coordinate 49,089,244 downwards.
TTTTTTTTGTTATTTTATAATTCACATGTTTTTATATTTAATTATTTTTTTATTAATTTAAGAAGTTCGTCTTCGAGAAAAATTACTTTTATGCTATAACGTAAGAATTCATATTCACATTCATTCCACATCTCCCATGTAATATTTTTATCAATGCAATATCTTTTTTATATCCGATTTATCTTGTCTTGGGAAGATACTAATCACTAAATATGATTAATTTTTCCTATTCTCAATTTTATTTTGGCTACCGAACATAGCCCAATTGTACTCTTTTAAAGCATCCCTCAATCAATCCATTCCTTTACAACTTTATTTTTATATTTATTTTCCTATAATTTACATGTTTGGGTGCGATTGCTTTCAATTTTAAAATCTTTAAATTTATTGTCATTGACTTCTTGTCTGAAATCAACAATGAGCTTTCATAACCTTTGTCGATCCACTTATCCATCATGCATATTTCTTTGAGGATATTTCCTCATTTTTTTTAATGAAACAACTTCCATGAGCATAAATTCCAATTCCCACGGGTGCAAGCTTGGAGCTTATACGCGAACTTGAAAGCAATGGCTAGCGGAGAGGGCAGCCCCTAGTACAGGGCCCGAGCTCAAGCATCTATGGTGTCCACGAGGAAATAGATAAAAGAGTCAACATCAGAAATTTTTAACGCGGTAAAATTCACCTCAGCAAAATCTATCCCCATAATTCGACCAAAATAATAAAAAAATCTATCCACATAATGGCATAAGGATGATTAGTCAAACCTTTTCATTTATTTGAAAATCAGTCAATTATTTTTGTCTAATGATCCTATCATATATTTATTTCACAACCCACAAATGAGTGAAACTTTACAAGCATTGTATTTGGTTAAGTGAAGGAACGATTTGAATTTCGAGGAATATTGGTAGCAATAACAAGTAAAATTGGACCGAATTATATTTGTTTTTAAGGCAAAAGTTACGAAAAACCTTAAATTAGCACTTTTAAAGACTAATTTTTTGACCACAAAAAACTTTAGATTGATACGCCTATTTATTAAAATTGATTGTCAAATTACTAAATTGGATTACTTATGACAGCCAATAGGTGGACCAATTTGGGGTTGTATATTTCATTTTTCACAGAAGCACCATTTTTTGATTATTTGTGACATTAATCCAATTTAATTGAAATTAACAGATGATAAATTTATTACAAATGCACAAATTTAATATTTTTTATAGTAGTTTAGGATAATTTATTATAAGTATACTAGTTTGGGGTTTTTAGTAATAATAAATTAGTTTGAAGTAAAATTGTTAAAGATTTTTATGAAATTAACCCTTGTTTTAAGCCTAAAAAGAGACCGACCAAAAAAAAGCCTAAAAAGAGAAGAAAAGGAAAAAAATAATTAAAGAAAAAAACATTCCGGTCCCGACCGCGAACTGGAAATATATCCCGGCGATTTCACTTCTCTCCTTCCTCGTGCCATCTTTCGCAGAATGTTCAATCTCTGCATTTCCCATTCAATCACCTCTGTCCACTGACCGAACTCGAGGGCAAACAATGGTGAAGAATTACGTGAGGGAGAACGTGCCGCTCTCCCGCTTCGGCGTGCTGGTGGCACAGCTGGAGTCCATCGTCGCGTCCGCTTCCCAGCAGCCGCCGGACCCGCTCCTCTGCTTCGATCTCCTCTCCGATCTCATCTCCGCCATCGACGAGGAGCCTCAGGTCTTCTTCGCTCGCTTCTCCGCATCTCCGTCGAAAGTCGAGTCCTAGCGTAGAGTCAGTCATCAGCGCGGTCTCCACGTTGTCCGTGCTTGATCGGGTGGTCCGATCCCCGAGCCGGTCATGGATTCTGAACCGTAGATCCTAAATTATCTAAACTAGGCATTTAGCTCAGTTTCAGTTATGCTGTCGCTGCGTGTATGGGAGGATGTGGTAGGGATGAGCGTAGAAACTCCGTAGTGTGATCGGATCATTTGTGCAATCTGCACCGTCGTTTTGCCGAGCATTGCGATGTGACTCGGGGATTGCTTTCGTTCAGGAATCGATATTGCTGTGGCAAAGGAAATGCGAGGATGCGCTGTATTCTTTGCTCGCTTTGGGCGCCCGAAGGCCAGTGCGTCACTTGGCGTCCGTGGCGATGGCGAGGATTATTTCCAAGGGAGATGGCATTTCGATATACTCTCGAGCGAGCAGCCTCCAGGGATTTCTTTCTGATGGCAAAAGGAGCGAGCCGCAGAGAGTTGCTGGTTTGTCAATGATCCCTGTTTTCCCCCTGAGTGACTTTTAACATAATTTTTTTTACGTAATAACTGAATTTGTAGTTTGTTTACATGCTTTTCGTGTGAGATCTTCCTGAGGGTGCCGTAAACCTCAAATGTTAATAATTAGTGCAAGTGAACTAGTTAATTATTTAGGTCCTCTTTTCAACCAGCTTTTTTCCCATGTTATTTTTGTAATGTCCACAAATCTTTCTCAGTTTGTGGAAATGGCAAAGGATCCTATTGATCGCCATCCTCATTGCCTGCCAAAATAGATTGTTAGTGTGCAGGGACTAAATTGTTCATTGCGATTATTAATGATTGTATCAATACACTATGCGAGATCATCAATTAGGTTGAGGATTTTTAGTTTGCCACAATGTTTAGGTGCTTAGCTCTACGAGTGATATGTCTCATTCACTAATTTACTCTTTTTTCACGCAATTGTTCTCTAAAAGCATTGATAGGCATAGCAGTTGGGAAATTTGCTGCTTGGAAAGGCTGTCCAGCTATAAAAGTTCTTAGTTCTTAAGTGGTTGTGAATCTTGCCTGCAATTTCATTGCCTTGGGTACGAATGAATGTCATATTCAAAGCTGCTTTCTCTAGACACCATGGAAAAGATCACTGACGAGAAAAATCTCCTAGTGAGCTTGAGATCATATGGGTCAACATGTCATGATCATATATTAGCTCGATTTTCTTGACGGCTTGAAGGCGAAGCCGCCTATTTCTTCGGGCAAAGGGCGCTCCCTCCTCCTAACTCCTTCCACTTCTCCCCGGGACAGGGACTACGGCTTGACCTTCGAGGAAGAACTCCGTGGGACCCCTCCTTTTAGGGCGCCTAGAAATCACGTTTCTTGTGAAAGTAATTAATTGAAATTCCATCCAGTAAAATGGAAGAATTATAAATTTCTAAAATAAGAGATAGGAATACTGCTAACCACTTTCTTTTTTTTTTTGGTAAAGTACTGCTAACCACTTTTTCATTTTGATTAAATTAAAATTTTTTTATGACATTTTCCACTTTAGAACATATATTAAGGCTTTTATCCTTTTCGATCGTTTCAACTGTAATTACTATTTTTTTGAGAAGCTTATCGGTCGATGAAATCGTAGGACTATATGATTCGTCAGAAAAAAGGCATGTATTTCTTCTGAGTGATCTTCATTCCACTAGATGAGCGCTCAACCTGTATGCCCAAAAAAGACTTTAGTTCTCCCAGGTCTTTCATGGCAAATTGATGACCAAGTATGAGTTTTAGCTAATTGATTTCGTAGTTCTCTACCAGTACAGTGAAGAAAAAAAGAAACTAATGCTGGAAATTCCTATGCTCTTGACCATCAATATTATTCTTTGAAAGTTTTATAATCTCAAAAGAGCACACTTCTTTAGTGTAGGACCATTCTTATAGCCTATCCAACCTTATCTTGTTGATATATTAGGGAGACCTTGCGCTTTTCCATATCTGTCCGTTTCACCTGACCATCTTTACAATTCTTAGCAAAAAAACTATCAGCTTTTCAAATTGTGAAAAGGATTGAATTGTAAATGAACTGTGATCTGATCAGACAATTTTTGTTCACTTTTGACTCACACCCTGAAGTTTAATTGTTTTGCATATGAATCAAATTGAATCATGCTGGTCCGAATTGTGAGTTATACATTTATAAATAAGCTTTTTAAGAGTTAGGACTCTCGAATAATCTTGCTTCCACAATGATGTGACAATTAACAAAATTTAAACCTGAGGCCAACACTTTGCTTGAAAACTTTATTGTATTGTACTGCCATTGAGATGTTCCATTATGGATAAAATTGCTCCCTGTAAGAAATCTGATGCATTCTGTAGCTTCCACATACTTAATTTTTCTCTTGTGCTCTAGCATTGTGTTTCCCTCTGTTAACTAATACGCTAATGCAATTCTGTAGGGGCTGCACAGTGTTTGGGTGAACTATATCGGCACTTCGGGAGAAGAATCACTTCAGGTTTACTTGAAACAACCATCATTGTAACTAAACTTATGAAGTTTCATGAGGTACATTTCATCTCTTGCATCTCTAGAGTATTTATCCATGCAAGGCAGCTGGATTGAAAGAGGGCTTTTGTTTTTTTATGGTTCAATATCACCTACTTATCATCTTTCTTTAATGATGCCTCACCTTAAACAAAGACCAGAAGTTTTGGTAGTAATGCTTTTCTAGTGTGGAATTTTGAAGTTAAAGAAGATGATGCCAACTGAAAAATTATTTTGCGACAAGGAGGCTGTATGTCTAAGCATCCACTTGAACATTTTTTCTTTCTGTTTATGTCCCCTTGGTGCCCCTTAATATTTTCCTTTCATCTATGAAAAAATGTTCAATGCATCCATCGCATGTGTTTTGCTTTTCTTTTTTAAATAATGAAATAAGGTTGACTTCTGAATTTGTACCAAGTTATGTTGCCTTGAACTTTCATAGCTTGAGCAGAATATAAAACCTATTTTTTTATTTTTTTCCTTCGAAGATTTCAATATATATTTTTGGTTACAATGCGATCTTCTTATACAATTTGGATTCACATAAACATGGAAAGCTCTTAGATGATTGCCGCTGGAAGTTAACATGGTTATGGTCATGATTGCTGGAAAAATGGCTAGCATAATGCAACTATTATATTCAATTGTTGCCACTGAATTTTTTTTCTTATCTCTTGTTTTCTACTTCAGAGGAGTACTGGTTGTTCATTATTTGATCCTAATGTCATCTTGCTGGGAGTTGCAGGATTTTGTTAGAAAGGAAGCTCTCCATATGCTCCAGAATGCCTTAGAAGGCTCCGGGGGCTGTGCTGCCTTTGCGGCATATACTGAGGCTTTTCGTATTATTACAAGATTTGCTGTGGGAGATAAATCATTTGTAGTCAGAATAGCTGCCGCAAGATGTCTCAAGGCATTTGCAAATATTGGAGGACCAGGTTTAGGAGTTGGAGAACTCGACTCTTCAGCTTCTTATTGTGTTAAGGTTTGGTGACGATGTATTTTGCTTTCTTATATTCATAACCGATTAGTTTTCATTATTAACCCATCTTTTAACAGGCCCTTGAAGATCCCATTTCTTCTGTTCGGGATGCTTTTGCTGAAGCATTGGGGTCGGTGCTTGCTCTTGGAATGAATCCTGAGGCACAAGTATACATCTAACTGTTATTGGTTTTCATGGATGATGTTTCTTTTACTCTACAGTTGCATTCTTGTGTTCTTCCTAGGTTCAACCAAGGGGAAAAGGACCTGTTCTCATGGGGAAGAAACTAGAGGGTGGTTTGCAGAGACATTTAACATTGCCTTTCACAAAAGGTATTGCCTATTTAGATAAAAAGAAACTGCTCTTCCTATTTCCTCTACTCTTCTGCTTTTTGGTTGAATGAATGTATTTTTATGAAGTGTTTGGTTATTAAATGGGATATGACCGGAATGGAATAGTTGTTCTATGCGAATAAAATAGAGCAGGAGGGGCAACCCAATAACTATTTGGTCTGCAAAATGGAATTTGTTTTGTTAGAATTATGTTTTTGTTTGGTTAATGAAAATTACTAGGTGAATAAGCTAAAGATAACAATAGAAGATGAAAATACCTTATTGTTGACTTTAGTCAATATGATGATCAGAGCCCATTTTGTTCTGTAATTACAAAAAGAATAGGAACAGTTTGTAATAAAGGTACTGAGGCGGTGCCACCACCGTACAAAGTCTAACAAGCTGCATGATCAAATATAATTTTCGCAGTAACCCCTCAACTCAAAACATATAACTAGCTTTCTATACTTCAAGAGAATCAAGCTTGACATAACCTAGTCTCAGAACTATATTTTTAGGATAGTATATTTATATGCCTGGTGCCTGAGGTTCTTCTGTTAAGTGATTCATATGTGTACATGTGCTTCATGGTTTTAATTTTTACCATACTTGTACATTTTCATGTGTGTACACTTGAAGTCCTTCACCCATCCTCAGACTTAGTAGGTTCTTCATGGTGTCCAAACTATTCTTAACTAATATTTTAAATTGCAGCAAGTGGAGCTCGTTCCAAGGACCTTAGAATTGGTATAACTCTGTCATGGGTCTCCTTTTTACAGGTAGGCAGTCAGCTATGTAAGTTTATCTTCTTTTCTTCAGTACTTTTGTTCACTTTGATAATTGCAATCTCTCTGTTAAGAGGAGGATCCAAAATGTCAAAGCATATGAATTTCTAGAGCATCTGTGTCTTCATTTGTCTTTTCTTCTTTTATTTTTATGTTTATTTTTATCATCATTGCATTTTCTTTTGGCCTGGTAGCTACTTGACACATTTTCTCATTTCCCAGTACTTCTCACCCGGAAAAAAAGGGTTAAGTGTGGATTGTTTTTTGTTGCCCCTTATATTCTTGTTATTCCCCTTCTTGGGATCACAATGTTCTTTTCTGTTAACGTGGTGCATTTTATAGGGCATTCTTTTGAGATATCTTCGTCCAGATAGTGAGCTCCAAAACTTCACTCCACTGGTTATGGACATGCTTCGTGCAGACGATTCTACCGATGCCCATGCACTGGTATGTTCTTTTAACTTATCCTCTTTTACCTTTGTTTTTTGGCCCCAAAATCCTCATTTTTCTCTGTCAAATGACAACTCTTCATCATTAACATTGTTTAGCAAAGATGAAGTACCATAAGCAATAGGAAGGGAAAGTGGAGATTCTATTGTGTATCTATTCAGTTGCCTTACTTTTTAGCTGCTCGAATTTTCTCCAGTATCCTGTCCTTCGTATATGATGATCCTCAATCATTACTTAGTAGTGGATGAACATTGTGAGGGTGTATTAGTATGAACTATGAGCTTGATTTTAAGTTTATAAAAAACAGAAGTAATGAAAATATGTAGGTCCAGATACAAAGAGTGGAAAACACTTTAGTTGATGTCAAGGTATTGGAAGATGGTGGCACTATCTTGTAGAATTCTGGCAGTGATACTGATGGCAAGAAACTGCAGTTTTTTTCTTCCTATGTGATCTTTTTCTTCCTATGTGATCTTCTAGTTAGTGTTACATATCCAGGCTCAGCGGTAATGCTTGTTATTAGATGTCTTTTGTTCATAATCTCACTGAAAGCATTGCTGTCATGTTGAAGATGCTGTGGGATTTAGTGAAAGTTGGACACTCATTATTATTCTTGAGAACATGCTATTCAAAGTTTTCAATTGTATAAACGACCTTATTCAAAGCTACTGATGCATTTAATGGTTTTGTAAGGCATGTGTTCTGTACATTCTTCGAGTGGGTATCACTGATCAAATGATGGAACCTACTCAAAGGAGCTTTTTGGTTTTTCTGGGACAGCAGGTTTGCGATTGTCATTTGCTGTAGATCTTTCCATTCTTGGTTAACAACTTTGATTGCTGGGTTCCTTAAAATTGTGTTATTTATCAATTTATGACCGAAGTATCTCTCTTTTTGTAATTTGCAGCTTCAGTCTCCTGATTTTGTTCCGGCAATGAAAGTTGCTGCTTTATGTACCTTGTCATATACTCTGAAATCAGTGGGAGAGGTAAGCTCTAAAAAATTTCCACTTAATTACTTTATCTCTGTGAACAAATATAAATGGGGATTCTGCAATTACGCTGGTTGGATTTTGCTATACCTGATCATACCAGAGTGGCAGTGCTATCGACTATTATGACATAGCTTGTCTAATTCTGCTTGTGCTTAGATACCCAGATAGTGTTTACATATGCTAAATTGTTCTCTGTCATTGTGACTTCTGGGCCTCTCGAGCATCTGCTAGTTTTAGTAATTCACGACGTATCTTTTGGTACCGATACATTATGATAAATGGAAGACTATATGATTTGATATGAAATTGGATGGTGCATGTTTCTTTTTATGCAGGTTCCGTTTGAATTCAGGGAAGTTCTCGATGATACAGTGGTGGCAGCAGTTTCGCACTCTTCTGAACTTGTAAGACGTTAGTGTCATTTCTTCAATGAGATGAAGGTGGATAGTATTGGTTGAACATTTGCCTTTTGAATGAATAACTTCTGATATTCGTGCATCTTATCCCAGTTTTGTGCTTTATTCTTGGGCTGTTTGGCGTGCATGCTTTTCTTAGTGTGTGTTTTGCACGAGCAATTGTTGCATTAAGGCAATGGCTGTTGAATTAACCCAATGATGGGAAATTTTGCCAGTAACTTGATTTGCTTTTATTAGTCATATCTTAGCTACTTTCGCTGCATGCAAAGGTAGTCAAACTCGGTTTTTTACCTTAGATTGGTGAGGCTCCCATAAAATCGTGTAGTAAGGTTGAGTCAGAAAACTTCATTATTATTCATACTTTAGAAGTAATACTTAAAGTGTCTTGAGTTGAGTCACATATAAATTAGTGATAAAGCTCCAAATATTAAATTTAGCAATAAAACCAAGTTAAAAGAGTGACATTCTCATAAGCCATTTGATGATAGCAGCACCCTTTCAGATTTCGTAGATATAGGTCAATGTGACTCTATATATGTTAGTAATTTACTAAATAGTTGCAAAATTTAACTTATTGATTAATTTGGAACTACCAGTGCAAATCTTTATAGCAGTACCATTTCAAAAATTGTGCAATGAATTCACTGGAAGAAAGTATGAAACAAAATCATGTGAAGCAATGTTACACCCCCACAAGGAAAAAAAAACTTGTGGAGCTAGGCCAGCCATTGAGATGTCATGGGTCATCAAGAATGAATGACTTATATCTGGTGGGAGAGCGAGAAGTGATGAGAAGAGATGTCTACTTGTTCTTGGTGCCCTAATCTGATCTGATCGTGAAGATCTGGACATGTTCATTTTTACACCAAAGCATTGGTGAAACGCCATTTCACTAAGCATCAATGCATATATGGGATTGTTTCATTTTATATGCTTTTAGGCATTATTGTGTCCTAAACTTTAATAGAATTTGATGTGGGCATGACTGAAAAACAATCGACGATCTGGAACAAGTTGACTTGCAATTTTAACGAGTTCACTGAGTCAACTTGCAGTTTCACCTAGAAAACAATTTCGAAACAATTTAACTCCATCCCCATGATTTTACAATTGAAATTGCAATTTTAACTACCATGGTGGCATGATATTGGATGTAGCAAGTGGTGAATGCATTTTAGATGAGCTAGCTTATTTTGGAAGAAGATTTTAGTGTCCTATGGTATTTCACAATTTATTTTTCTGGTTTTTGAGCATGCTTCTGTGTCCATGTGAAATTTGCATAGATATCCTGGAAATAGCTAGGTACTTCTGTCCTTCCTGTTATGTGAAAATGTGTGACTTTGTCTTGACAATCTAGGTTGATATGTCTTACGTTTTCGTTGTTAATTTTGTTTACACTGGTGCCGATAGTTTTTCTTAAATCTCTTGGCTAGGTACGTATTGAGGCGGCTCTGACATTACGTATGTTGGCCGAGGTTGATCCTACATGTGTTGGAGGCTTGACATCTTTTGGGGTCACCACGCTAAGTGCTTTAAAAGAAACTGTTTCTTTTGAGAAGGTACTGTTCTCATGAGAAAGAAGCTTGTTTGTCATTCAAAATGCTATTAATTGATAATAGGAAAGACTCTTTACTTCGTCTCTTCTGTGGTAAGTATTTTGCATTTTGTTTTCCATTTAGTCATTTATTGAGTTCGGAGATATTCCTTGATAAGCTTTTCTCCTTGAATATTTCTCTGTATTGTCTGGAAGTTGGATCCAAATTGTTTCTTGGTGTCTGTAATTGATACAGAATTTGCCTGCATTACATTTACAACCTAATGGCATATTGTTATGGGTAAGAAACCAAGATGATCGGTTTTGGATGATGTAATTGCAATATGATTGCTCTCATTCTCATATGGGATTGAAAATCTTACTTTTCTGAACATTGGAGGCTGTGTTGAACAGTTGTTTTTTCCCAAAAGCTTAAGCTTTTAGGGAAAGTGCCTATGATGTATACCAAGGTATGTGTTACGAGTGAAACGTAGGATGGTGTAACCACATTAGGCAACGATGGGAAGACAAATAAGAGTGACAAACATAATGACAACAAGGATTGCAAAGATTCGAACCTTTGACCTGAAGCTTTTGTACCTTGTTGAATAACCAATTTCCCTTAAGCTCAAGCTTTCAGGAAACATACCCACAATGTATATCAGGCATATATCTTAACAGGAGGATGTTCTTTGGATTGACTAAATGAAGAGTCTTGGTTCTTCAATTTTTTCTAGCACCACATGCTAGATGAATGGGCTAAGGATCGTATTCCATGCAAAATAGAAATTCCTCTGCAGAATGTGTGCATATTCAGTGGTTGGCAGTGAGGCTATAAGTAAATGTAGCTGTATTTGAGAAACTCTGATGAGTTGGAGTTTTGGGAACATTAATATAAGCAGTCTGGCTTGCCTTCAAAGTGGAGGGAAGCAAGTCCCCGGAAATGCCCTTCCTTAGGAGTTAATGTTCCAAATATTTTCAATTTTATTCTTGATATAGTGAAATTAGGGCTTTAGCCTTTTATAAATTCCAATTTGAATGTAGCCTTCACACAAAGGCGAGGCCCGGCTTGGGAAGGGGGAAGAGGAGTGTTGATGCAAGATTCTTCCACCAGACTACTTTATTGACTTGAATTCGTTGGTAATACAGTAAAGGAACTGGTTTCATCAGAGGTGTCTTAAACTCAGAAGGGAAGGAGGTTGCTCGCATACTTATTTGAGCAGTGTGGGAGACCGGTGAATAGAAATGAACATGAAATCATACTTACAGATGCTAGGGGCATAGAGTTTCTTAGCAACCATGTTTGGACCTCTCTCTTTCTCTCTCTCTCTCTCTCTCTCTCTCTCTCTCTCTCTCTCTCTCTCATGTCACCTTTTAATTAAAAATTATTTCATACCTCTTTTTCTTTGTTACTTTTTGAAACCCAAGGAACACAATGGCCTTGGGCAATGTCCAAGGAATGTCAACTTTGGAGTAGTACTGATTTCTTTTGTATTGTGCATCATGTTTGACCATTTGATGTGACATTCTGGTTTAAGTTAATCTTCTGGGTTGTAACAATCTTTGGAGCCTTTAATTGACACAGTAATCAAGTCTTTGTTGCTTGTGAAGTGGTATTCGTGACTTGAATCAGAATAAGTAATGATTCCGGGGGTCATACCTGACGGAAGCATGTAGTTTATGTGCTTTTTGATAGCTAATGGGAATTTCATTCTGTTCGCAGGGAAGCAATTTAAAGCTTGAACTTGATTCGTTGCATGGCCAGGCAATGGTTTTAGCTGCTCTAGTATCCATTTCGCCCAAATTACCGCTTGGCTATCCATCTAGGTATGCATGCTTCTTGTGTCTTTCTTCGTTTCTTGGTGGGTCATGGTCTCTTATGCAATCTGACTCAGCAACATTAGCGGGTCTGCCATTTGGTATGTCCGCTTTGTTGGGGTGGGTAGAGGAACGAAAGCAGATTTTTGTTCTTAAATTTTCCTTGGGTGAAGAAGGGAGGTCTAACTCACATGAATTGAAATAGATAGTTATAATGGTGGCTGCGATTGCAAAATTTAGTGTTATATAATGCAGCTTTGGAACTTTTTTTTTCTTGGGAGAGTAAAAGTGATGCTGGAAGTGGCTGATTCTTTTTTTTTCTTCAGCGATCCAATTTCTTTGATAATAATGCACGTGTCGAATGGCCATCTTGCATCATCTGCATAAAAAATTAGAGCTATTAACTTAGTTCCCCTATATCAAGCACAATAATAGGAATGTTGTCTGTTGTCATCTATAGTAAGTCCAGATCTTCCTCTGTCATAATGAAGTATCACCAAACAGCAAGTATGGGATGACAATATAAGGTCCTGTGTCGTTGTATACTTGTACTTATGTGAGCTTGCATGCATGTGCATGCAGAGTTTGAAATGTTCCCAAAATGCTGATGGCATACTTATTTCATTCCTTTATCAGGCTAGTGCAGTCAGTGCTTGACGTTTTGAAGAAAATGCTGTTACAATCCAGCCAGAACCCTGTTGCTCATACCGTTGAAAAACAAGCTGGGTGGTCACTTTTATCATCACTATTATCTTCTATGCCAAAAGAGGTAGAATATATTCCTTTTGTTTTTGATAGCCTGCTGGCTGCTTCCGTTATTGATGTTTGATGCATGCAGGAACTTGAAGACCAGGTTTTTGATATCCTTTCATTGTGGGCTCCAACATTTAGTGGAAATCAAGATCGTGAATTTACACAAAGTGCAAATCTAATAGCTCTTATGAGGTACGCTGATATACCTATTGATGTTCATCATTATTATGTCGCAATGCATCATCAATCTGTTATTGGGTCTTGCAAAAATGCTTTCCATTTGCTATGCTGGAACACTAAATTGCCCTTTTTCGCATACATTGTCCACTTCATCCATGCGGCCTCTATTTAGCAGAAATCTTGTCATCAGAATTGGGAACTTATTAATTCTGATAAGAGTTCTAATTTGTGGTGAGCTAGCACCTAAATTTGAGTTACCATTCTGAAGTTGTTGAGAATTTAGACCAGCTCATGAATGCATCAACGGATCTGGTTGACAATAAGTCTAGTAGATTGCTCTGGGTTGGTTGGCATGTACTTACAGTTCTCATCATGTGATGGCTGATGACAATTCTGAAATTTTCAAGTAAACGGATAATGAGCGGTAACCACCTGTGTGTGTTCAGACCAACTTCTCCTCTCAATCTTGTTTAACCTTCCACCTTCAGCTACAAGCATAAGAATCTACTTGCAACTTCCCATCTCTAATAACGCTGGATGATGTTCAGAGATTGGTCTTGGTTAGAGGTGTTACTCCAATCTTTATGAAAAGAATCTGTCTGCTTGTGAAAGATGGCGATTTCACAAACTCGATTGGGTGAAGTTGCCTCCTACTAATGGGAGATCAATGAGCTCATTTTTTAATTTATAATCGAGAAGCTCTCTTGTGCCCAGGCTTTCAGCTGCAAACCCCATTTCTGTCATGTGCATACAAATTTGGGGTTTACATTCATCAGCTTCTGTGCCTGGCTGCCTGGTTCATGTCATCCAATTTTTAAATTGTGACTCCTTAAAATCGCTGAGTGTGATCTGTTGGAACTTTTGGTGTAATGCACAAAGGAACTGACTATTTGTGAGTTATTTTCCGTAGCTATTTCTAATCCATTGAGTCTTTGCAATGCTTTGTACAATGGGCAGTACAGATTCAAGTAGTTCTTGACACTTCTATACTGTTAAAAACTGAATCAAGTGTATCCCCAACCTAGCAAGACAAATTCTTAGTGACTTCCATAGATCTGAGTATACTGACTTTGAACTCCATGAATCACTGTGAAAAAGGTTTGCCTTTTAGTTTCTACTGCATTAGTTGAATGGAATCAATCTCTCTTTGTTGGAGATCTTTACCTTCCATATTCTCATTTGACTTTTTGTAGCGTGTGGGAGGCTGCGATCGACGCTCTTACAGCTTTTGTCAAATGCTTTGCTTCTCATAATGCTGTAAACAACGGGATTTTGCTTCAACCTGTGCTGGTATACTTGAGTAGGTGTGGTTACTTTCATGGAGTTACCTTTCATTTTCCTGTTGCTCTTAATATTTCAATCTAGAACATCTTTTTATGTAGACCATCTATAGCTCACGTTTCATGTGTAGTCATGCTAGAATTTGATTGTTGGCAGCGCTTTGTCGTACGTCTCATTGGTCAAAGCCAGAGAGTCCCCAAATTTGAAGCCTTCAATGGATAAATTTGTCATCAAAATATTAGTAGCTTATCAGTCGCTTCCTGATCCAATTGCATATAAAAGCGATCACCCTCAAATTATTCAATTGTGTACAACCCCGTTCAGGTAAATTGTACTTGTATTTGTCGATATCTCATAAGTTTGTTTGGTTTTTGCTACTAGTATACTTGTAGGCATGATTTTGACGATGGTCATGTGTTGAATTGGATGTATAATAGGGATGCTCCTGGGTGTGAAGAAAGCTCATGCTTGAGGCTAATACTGGACAAGAGAGATGCGTGGTTGGGTCCCTGGATTCCTGGAAGGTATCTGTTCTATCTAATTTGATGGATTCCTGCGTATAATTGGCTGATAACTGCTAGATGTTGATAAACTCTTATCTCTCTCTCTCTCTCTTGCGCACTCACGTGCGCACAAACACAAAGGAGAGCACACGAATGGATGCGGGTTGTCAAAGAATTAGGAGAAGTTCTTGGGATAGGGAATTATTTTGTTTCCATGCATTTTATTTCATGTTATTTCTAAATCCTCAGAATTAGGAAGTAGATTACTAGAATCGGGAAGCAGAAATTCTGTTCCTATTTCTGCTCCTATTTTCTTGCAAAGAGAACTAAGCATTTTGAGGTCGATAGACACTTTATCAAAGAAAAGATTGATGCAGGAGCTATTTGTATGCCATATGTGCCAACAACACAACAAATAGCTGACATTATTACAGAGGGGCTGTGCAGACCTAACTTTAAGTCTCTCATCAGCAACTTGGGCATGATAGATATTTACGTACCAGCTTGAGGAGGGGTGTCGAAGAATTAGGTGAAGATGTCGAGATAGGGAATTATTTTGTTTCCATATGTTTTATTTCCTTTTAATTCTAATCCTCACACTTAGGTTGGTTTTCTGCCTAGTAGTAAGCACGGACAGGAATTGGGGCTTGGATAGATTTGAACTCAGGACCTCCTGCTTTGATATCATGTGAGATTTTGTTGGACCATTGCCAACTATTCTAAAAACTTAAGCTTTTGGGTTGGACTTTCTCACATGGAATCAGAGTAGAAGGTCCTGAGTTCAAATCTTGTTAGGCTCCAATTGCCTCTCGTCCACGCTTAGTACTAGGCAAAAAGACCAGATTGATCATGAGGGGGAGTGGTTTTAGAACAGTTGGTATTGGTCTTACAAAATCTCCCATGGGGAAAGAAGGGGGAAAAGAAGGGGTTGGGGCAGGGGGTGGGGGAGGGGAGGAGGGAGAGAGGGATAGAGAGTTCACTTTTGCATGTAGATGAAATCAGATGAAATATCTACTTTGAGAGTATAGTCTCTTATGGGCTATACTTTTTTTTTTGCTATTTGTTTTGATACAGTCATTTGTTTATTTTATGCCATTCCTTGTTTGGTAATCTTGCTGAACCTCAGGAGGTTCTGGAATTACTTCTTGGAATATCTGCCTCACAATAATAATAAAAACACGCCTTTCCATGTTTGTGGTGTCAGCTATTTAGATTGATTTGCCTCACTGTATTCTATCCAGTGCTATTTCCTCCAGAGAATTAACGCATTTTAGGGGTCCTCATAGAGTTTCGAGCTTCTACTTAATGTTTTAGATCAATAAGAAAGCTTGGATCTTTTTGTTTAAAGTTGCTAATTTTTCATGTCCACACTCTTCTATGAAATTTTTCTTATCTTATATTGTATAAGGGAAACAACTTTCTTCAAAATGTATTAGCCTTATTATGTCATCGTATTGTGCATGTCTATACATCAGCAATAGCATACTTGTCAAATGACACTTGTTTTGTGCTCATTTTGAATTTGACAATTGCAGAACTGAATCAGCATATGGTTTTGGTATATTTCCTTTAAAAGAAATAACAGAAGAGAAGAAACAGGCAATCTAGACAGTTGATAAAATAAATTATATGAAAGTATCGTTTTTGAACACCAAGTACCTCTTGTATAAAATGCTAACACTGTATACATTGTCTAGTGTAGTAAGTGCTTTTCAGTATGTAACTTTGGACTTTTTGCTGATGAGCTATGAGAGTGCTGAACTTGCTATGCCGATAAGTCAGACGTGGCAAAGTTTCCTTTGCCTGTTCCAAGTACTGCTACCATCAAGCTTAATTGTATGGCATGCACATGTTCACTGGTATTAATAAAATCATTTTTTCTTGTTGTGTACACAGGGACTGGTTTGAAGATGAGCTTCGTGCTTTCCATGGTGGAAAAGATGGGCTTATGCCTTGTGTCTGGGAGAGTGGACATTCTAGTTTTCCTCAGGTAAAAGTTGGTTTGCCTGCATTGGGATTCCTCATTGCATATTAGGGCTTATCTTCATTTGTAAAATTTTTTGGTGGCTAGAAATTTTAGGCATTTTACATCGATATTGTTTGGTAAACTACACTTGGCTGCCTGTTTATTGAAGATTGAAATCTAAATCCTCATGTTAACACCATTCGATTTTGAGAGTTGCAGTTCAAATCCTTATGTAACAGCATTCGGTTTTCCATCCATATGACATCACCACTATCACCTTGCTTGATACATGGTACAGTTTCAGAAATATGAAAGATAAGGTGCTAGTGTTCATTACCATAATCTTGCTCGATACATGATAAGGTCTCATCACTAGTGGATTATAAATATGCACTATACACCAAAACAGTATAAGAGTAAGTGCAATCACAGTAAGCAATAGTATCAACCAAAGGTGACAATTGCACAAGGGAAAACGTTGAAGCACAACCTGGGGCTTTTCCCACTATAGTCTGTTCAGTATCTGGATTGTCCATCTCAAGCTGAAATATATGCTTGTTGCTTCAGAGAGGTCAGGCTTTTGCTCAATTGTGCAATAACAGTAATCACAGTATGCCATATTATTCAGCATTCAGTGATTTCAGCCTCTTAATTCCCAACTTGATCTCTTGCTTGTTGCTGAGTGGTTGAGGAACCATGTGAAAATTCTCAGCTATCTAGATTAGAACATACAGATTGAGTTCCAGCTCATGGGACAAGGCCTCTACGGAGACTTGTTTGTCTGGGGAAATTCTTTTCATTTTCTTAGCATCTCCAAATGAGATTCCATATGCTATACATGATCATAAACTTACTGCTTTATGTAATTTGATGTGCAGCCGGAGACTATAAGCAAGACAGTGGTGAACCAGAAGCTCCTGTGCTTTGGGATCATGTTTGCTTTTCAAGTATGCAGACAAATTAAATTTCTAGCTATTTAGTGGTCCATAGTTGGGCATTGTGGTGTTCTCAGTGCGCTGGATGTTCTTTTCCAGGATAATAGTGGAATGTTATCACTTCTTGGAACTATCGAGCAGTGTTTGAAAGCTGGAAAGAAGCAACAATGGCATGCTGTCAGTGTCACCAACATCTGTGTGGCCTTGCTTTCTGGATTGAAGGTATTAATCATTTCACATAATCAACATGGTTATGGAGGATTGCTGTTTTCAGTGAGTGAGGTTGCAAAACCAAAGCTCAATTTTAAGAGACTGAAAAAGAATTGCGGCTCAACCTTTTGTCTTCAATTTGTACAGGCTTTGCTTGCATTGCGTCCGCGCATATTGGGGCAAGAATTGTTGAGCATATTACAGAGTATTTTCCAGGTAAGACCTCAATGATAGCAATTGCTCGGTAACTGTTCCATTGTTAATTATCCTTTTATACAAGGCTTGCACTGTGTCCACAGAGTATTCTAGCAGAGGGAGATATTTGTGCTTCTCAACGTCGAGCATCAGCAGAAGGCCTTGGTCTTTTAGCTCGTGTTGGAAATGATATTTTCACGGCAAGATTGGTTGGTTCTCTCTCATGATCTGTGTGCAGTGTTTCTATTCTCAAATAATTAGAATCAATGAAACTTGGGATGCATCTTTTTACAGTTGAAAGTCTTTTTGACTTTTTGCTTTTGTGATAGCTCTCTCTCTCTCAATTGTTTTTTTGTGTTAAACAGACTAGATTGCTTCTTAGCGAGTTAACTGCAGCAGCAGATCCTAATTATGCTGGTTCAATTGCTTTTGCACTGGGATGCATCCATCGCTGGTAAACCATCATTCGTCCTTTTTTATCTTTCTTTGCGTTCAGTTTTTCTTACTAGGCCTTCGTGTTTTTATGGAAGAATATGTTTGTTACTCTTTAAATACATCGACTACATTCTCTTGGTCAGACAAAAATGTATTATTAGAATTGGGATGCGGGTAACTCTTTTCACAGTGTATCTCATTTTCTTGGACTTACTATAACTAATGATTTTGACTGCACCGCCACCATCAGCCAAACTATGACCACAGCCATCCATTGGCTGCACCTCTTGCCACCACTAGTTCCCTCCTTCACCATCGGTCGACGACTTACCACTGCCTTCTGACAGTTGGCATCACCAGCAATGGGCTGCTGTCTTGCCCCCACAATTTATCACTGGCTGCTGTAGCTGCCATGGGATTGGTTATTCAAGTCCATGCTGTTCTTTCCTTGCAATACTTGGTTCCCCAACGACCTCATCCGCCACTGACAGCTACCACCTGTAGCTTGTTGGCTGGTGACGCTTCTGGCAGCTACTACTACTGCGATACACATAAACACCAGAAATTGTGATCCTATAACATGTTTTCAAGAAAGGGTTTTATTTTTCATCAGAAATTAGATTACAGAGCGAAAATGTGACATACAATGAGGAAGATTGTAAGGAAAAAGCACTAGTAGATATTTTTGTATTCCCATTTGTTGATCTCATGTCTTGGGATTGAAGATTTCTTGTTCATGGAAGAAATGTTAGTATAAATTTTTTGAAATTTGTGACTGATTAACAAGCAAGCTTTCAGTTTCTTTTTAGATGGTGGGGAATCTCTCGTTGCTGCATTAAAATGTAATTTCTTGATATCACAAGACAGAAGGATTTCCATATTTGTTCCCCTCAATGCTGATGACTTTCTACTTGTCCCATTTTTCTTTAATTTCTTAAGTATGGGTCATACCAGTGCTATTGGTGAGGATTATGAATTCTCTTTTGTACTACTCTGTGCAAAGGAGTTTAGAGAAGAAGAAATGGAATTTAAAAAACAAGAATATAAAGTGCAGGCTGTTCTCTTGGGACATGTCTGTTTTTTCCCTGGAGGACCTAATCTTCTTCTTACATGCTGCAAATAATTTTGTTTTGACAAATGTCAATGCTGCAATAAGTTGCTGATACTTCTAGGTTTTCTTCTATGTAAGGAATTTTAGAGCAGAAGCAAATTTCTCTCTTTGGAATCAGTCCAATAAAGTTAAGATGGTATTGCTGAGAACAGTATGAAAATCTGTGAGAAGAAAAATGCACAACTTCGAAATTAATTGATAAGATGTAAACCATGATATCTTTTCGAGGAGAAATGAAAAATAGGTCATTATTTCATGATATCCTTTGGTATACAATGTCTTGGTTATAGAATATGATTTGATAACTGATTAATTTCTGCATGAATGGCAAAGCTTCTGCAGTACATTGATGTTGTCGATTATCTAAACTTCCAGTTGTAATGGAAACTGTGACTTTCCATGACACTTCCGTTTGTTTATATAGTTGTATTTATCTGACGTGCAGTGCAGGAGGAATGGCATTGTCAAGTTTAGTGCCTTCAACTGTGAGCTCAATCTCTTCGCTCACGAAAAGTTCAGTACCAAATCTACAAATATGGTCTTTGCATGGACTTCTTTTGACCATTGAAGCTGCTGGTTTGTCTTATGTATCTCATGTTCAGGTAATCGAATTTTAGGCTGCTTATCAAGACTTGGTCGTATCAACTTGTTATGCTCTTGCATTCACCTAAAAAGGGCATTTGAAACTCATATTGCTTCTGCTGGTAGAGCAGCATGCACACAAAAATGATGTTTTGCTCTTCTAGGGGATGGTGTTTCATTGACCTGTTATGGTCCAGCATTGTGTCCTATAAGGAAGTCGAAACTCTGATATTGCTCCTGCCAGTAAAGCTACCCATTATGTCGGTTTAGGCTCAGACACCAGGTTGATGAGTTTGATTTATCTGTCCACATGCACAGGCAACACTTGGCCTAGCAATGGAAATTCTTTTGTCCGAGGAAAATGGATGGGTTGACCTTCAGCAAGGTGTTGGCCGCCTTGTAAATGCTATTGTTGCTGTTCTTGGTCCGGAATTGGCCCCCGGGAGCATTTTCTTTTCACGTTCTAAGGTACATTGTGAATTAGTGCTGGAGAAAGTCTAAAAATAAACAACTTGAATATTAGCCTTTTCTCATAGCTTTATTTGGTTTTAGTGTATAGTCATTAGTTCTCTTGTTAATATGACCAATTGGGCACTCAGTCTGTTATTGCAGAGATAAGCTCCTGGCAAGAAACAGCCACACTCCTTGAGTATGCCACGTTTCCTTTTGATCTTTCTAATTTTTATACTTTTGTATTTGATATTTCCTTAAAAATCAAGAGATAGACCTTTCTCTTGACAGTTGAGGGGCTTGCCTATAGTCCATCTAGGGACAGCTTTTATCAGGATGTAGTAATCTAGTTTATTGGTGCACCAGGAGTGTCCGCTTCTCCCAGCAACTTGTGCTTTTTGCCCCACAAGCTGTTCCTGTGCACTCCCATGTGCAAAGTCTTCTCCCAACTCTCTCCTCAAGACAGGTTCTCTTCCTGGATTTCTATTTATTTAATTATCCTCAATCATTTAGGTGTGTTGCCAAAAAAACAAAAAAAATTATGTGGCAAAGAGCACTCACAGTGTATATAATTAACAAACAACCCCCCCCCCCCAAAAAAAAAGTTTGTGGGCAGGGCTGCTTCCTCAGACCTCCTCCCTACCTCTTATGGATAATTATGGTATCTAAAGAAGTTCCTTCATGTTAAAACAGCCCATCTTAAGGCATCTTGCGATTTCTACCCTGCGACACCTCATTGAAAAGGACCCGGTAAGTATAAAATTATGTTTTCAGAAATTTCCTTCCTCTTGTTCTATGCATCAGAGCCTTGTCTTGATGAGTTGGATGCTGCGCCAATAATTTTCTTTGTCAGGAGTCCATCAAGGAAGAGCAGATTGAAGAAAATTTATTTCATATGCTGGATGAAGAAACTGATTCCGAGTGCGTAATCATTGCTGTTTGTTATATGTTTTGAATGTTAGCTGGGTATTTTGGTTGTATTGATCCCTTCCTAAGAAATGGATGTGCTGTGGGCCTAGTTTTTACATAGTTACAATATATATGAGTTTCTTATATTTTTGTTTTTGAAGTATCGTGTGTTCTGATTTATAGTCCAGGCAATTATTTTTTGCACGGGAAGGCCTGTTTACAGTAGTCTTTTTTTCTTTTTCTTGCATTGAGTAGATAAGTGAGAATGCCTTATTTTTGCTGGGAAAGGCAATTGAAGTGAAATGATAATTATGATATCTAGTGAAATTTCTTTGCATGAACTCTTGGGTGATTTTGAGTTTTAGGCTTTGAGGCTTCTTTTTTTTGTAATTTCTATGAACTTAGTTGATTAATTTGTGCACCCTGTTTCTAAAGCACTTCACTTATCTTACTTGATATGAAATTGGGGTTCCTTTCTTTGCAGATAGAATTTAGTCTGGTAGTACCAAAACTCGCAACTTATGTTACTTCTATACCATCATACCCAAGTATTCGAAAATAGTAATAACTGCACTTTGTGATCTAAGTGTAGAGATATAAGTAATATTACATCACTCTCTATTTGTTTGTGATCATGAAAACTAATTTAAAGAAGATTTCCATGTGGATTATATATTAAAGTTTTGTCTTTTTCCTTTTAATTTTTCTTATATATTAGATGCTATCATTTGAAGTCAGCAGGACTAAGAGGCAGCTAGTCACTTAAACTGTTCCTTGATTGGTCTGGGTTGTAAAATCAAACAACACGAGAGGGAGTGTAGCTGTCAACCAAATGGATTTGAGTCTCCTGGGAAAAATCTCCTGCACTGTGTGAGGTCTCCTGGATGTGGTCATATGAATTTGACCAGCCATCCCTATATACTCTAATTTTAGAACTTGAATCGATCTGACTTATTTCTCATCTCAAACTATTTAGTCCAGATTCCTGACTCAAGCCTGGTCAAAGTACTTTGGTTAACATATGTATATATAGAGTGTGGTTGCATGGATCTACCACATTCTGTCAGTGCCACTTGGATGCCATGTCCTCGTCTATGTTAAATTTTTGTCTGTGAGCATTTGATGGTGATCTATGTTACCTGTGAAGATTGAGAAGATGAGTGCTGGGATATGTAACATATACTACAGTCTGCAGTGTTGGCTTTGCGATAATACCCTCTTACTATCACTGTGTTAACATCACATGACAGGAAATTAGAATTCACGTCACCTGGGGCTGTTTGAATTTCCATCATTGTCAGGATGATGTCTGCATCATAATGATAGTCAAGGGTGTTGGTTTTAACATGTACCATAGTTGCAGCAGATGAAATCACTAATTACCACCGTGAGAGATCATTTTAGTATTAATACTCTATGCTCTGAAACCTTACTTATGGCTTGAGTTGGACATAACCCTTGCTTTTGGCAGCAACATCTACAGGGGAACTGTGTCATTGCCACAAGATGTTAGTACATGATCCAGACGAGTGTTTTGAAAGTATATTGAGATTGGATTAGTCAACTGGGAATCATCCTTATGATGCGTCTGACTGCTGCAGCTTGCCTATTTGCTATTGCATAGAACCTTGCATTTGTACCTCAAAAAGAATTCACAGTGATCTAGATAAAGGGGGCCTGTAACTAATCAGGTCAAATTTGAACATAATGTGTCATGCTAATGTAACCTTGATTACGACATTAACGCAGAATGATTGGAATTCTTGATATTCAGAAAGTGATACTTGTCAAAGATGTGGGTGTAAGCTATATGATAATTGTACTTGGCCAAATTATATATATATCTTGCCCATGCATTACTATGCTTTACCTGTCAATGTGCTTGTCTTGTTCATCTTTCAGATAGCAATTCGTATTGATGTTCAATGTTTGGTTTATATCCATTTTCCTTCACAGGATTGGAAATTTGGTCCAATCTACAATCATGCGACTCCTCTATGCGACATGCCCTTCTTGTCCATCTCATTGGATTTCAGTTTGTCGTAACATGGTAAGATATTTCTGGGAGAACATTGTGTCTTACTTCCAGTGCTGTCATATAATCGGTTGATGGTTGCCTGGGAAGGCGTTGATGTATTTTCCTTCTATCTTGCATGTTTTTCCCCTGACACTTATGTGGTTGTTATTGCTTCCACTGGACATGTATTTAGATGTTTATTTGATTGGCAGTAGTATCTGTGTGGCATTTAGGTGCAAATCTACTAAATTCACAGTGTGGTGCATTATAAAAAAACGTCATGATACACAAGACCGCATCCTTTCCTGCAACTTCGATGAGATCTTGTTCCATGAGTATCATGGCAACTCTAGTAGCTATTGGTCACTCAGAAGCTTATTGCTCTCACCATGCAACTGCTATGACTGTCATGTTATATAGATGAGGGACCAATGAGATTGTCAGCCTACGAATTCAAGTTTAAGAATCATTGTTTTCCACAAATGAGTTCCTCATTTCTTTCAATCAAGTAATTTATGTAATCAAATATTTCATTGTATGTTTGCGACTTCATTACCTTGAATTTGGCCATCATCTTGAATTTTTTTGTCAAGAGCTGATTTCTTGCCCTTCTTGACCAACTTCTTGTTTATACAAGTTCTGAATTTCTTGATTTCATTTTGGTAAGGAGGATCTTTTCATCATATAATTCTGATATTTCCTTCACCTTCATCTTTGACATGAGTCAGGATGTTGATGTGCTTTATACATCATTTATCCTGTTATCATTCTGCTATTGTGTTTTGACTTCTTGAGTGCATAGGTTACATATAATGATGTTTGTTATGCATTTTCCTGGTCTTTCTCTGCAAATTGTGGAGAATGGAAAATCCAGTATTAAAAACTATTTCCCAAATGAATTGCAAATTGGAAATATTTGTACAAGTTAGACCTTTTGTCAGTGTTTCTGTAAATTGGGGGACACTGTTTTGCTGTTTCTAATTATGCAAGTGTATAGTAGCAACAAAGGTCTTCTCTGGAACAGTGGTTGTGAAATTTTTGTTCACATTAAAAATCTCTACAGGTTCTTTCAACTTCAAGAAGAAAGGCTGAAACCGGGAGAACTGCAGAGAATGATATATCAAATGGGACAGATGGTGAAACAAGCTTGGCTGTTGGAGGAGATGATGAAACTATGGTTGCTCATTCTAGAGGCATGTCCATGCAAGATTACCCCTACTACAAAGGATCTAGTGTTTATCCTAAACGTGATAAGCATCTTAGATATCGAACAAGAGTTTTTGCTGCTGAGTATGTTCTCTTTCCTCTTTTAAACCTGTTGTACACATTTCTCCTCTATGCTGACGCAATGATATGTTAGAGCTGATTTAATATGAAGAAAAATCTGCTTGATAAGTTTTGTTTTTGCTTCTAACTGGTAAGTTTTGTGTTTGCTTCTAACCGTACTTCTGAATTGCTTCAATATGAGCTCAAGGGCTTGCATGAACATGCAAGTATATGCGTGCAAAACATAATAAAAAAGAGGGTTTCCTTCTATTTATCTGAATACCTAAGTAAGAATCAGTTTGAGGACCTTATTGGACATGAAGTTCCCTTTATAAGAATATTCAAACCTTAAGTTAATTATCCATCTTTCGGATCCAGGTGCTTGAGACATCTACCTGCAGCTGTAGGAAACGACCCTTCTCATTTTGATCTCTCATTGGCTAGATCCCAGTCCTCCAGAGGTCATGCAATGGGGGATTGGCTAGTCATCCATGTACAAGAGCTAATATCACTAGCTTATCAGGTACTCGGAATATACTATAATAGTTACCCAACAAAACTGCATGAATCATTCCATATACTAGATTGACACTTCATGCTCTCCTATTGACAACAGATAAGCACGATCCAGTTTGAAAGAATGCAGCCAGTTGGTGTGGAACTCCTAAGTATTATCATAGACAAGGTATCCCTTTTGGATTAGTTGGTTCTGCTATTAATTTTGGGACTTTATAATTGATTTTCTATCTTGTAATTTTGGACTGCAGTACCAAACAATTCCTGACCCTGAGCTTCCTGGGCATCTTCTACTGGAACAGTATCAGGTCTTTTCATGCCTTCTCCAGCGTTTTTATAATAAAAATGATAAGCTGCTAACCTAAAAGATGTTGGTAACTGTGTCATGGCCACCCAAAGCAACTCTGTCGTAGGTAGTTGTTGTGCAGATGTGCTAAGTGACTGGAAGATATCTTCCTCACTTTTCTTTTGGCCAGTGATATCTTCTTGACTGATTCATCTGTTTGTAGGCCCAATTAGTATCTGCTGTCCGTACTGCTTTGGACACATCCTCAGGCCCCATTCTTCTGGAAGCAGGGTTGCAGCTGGCTACAAAGGTTCTTTTCTTTTTAGCATCTGGCCCTCCTCCCCAAAGTAACTGTAAATCTTGTTAACTCTGTGCTGGAATGGCATTGAAAGTTATTGAGATACTGACATTCAATTTTTCAGATTCTAACAAGTGGAATAATAACTAGCGATCAAGCTGCTATTAGACGTATATATTCATTGATTTCTCGCCCGCTGGATGATTTCAACAACCTCTATTATCCTTCATTTGCAGAATGGGTTTCCTGCAAGGTGTGTTTAAGTGGTCTGACTATTCTTAGACCTTGTTTAATTGAAAAGAGCAAGGGATCTGCAGGATCCCTGCTTCTTGTATTAATTTTGACCACTACTAATTGTTCTGACATAAATTTACCTTCCTTTCAATTGCATTTGCGACATATATTAGATCAAGGTCAGACTCCTGGCTGCTCATGCATCTCTCAAATGTTACACATACGCATTCTTGAGGCGACACAATAGTGAAATTCCTGAAGATTATGCAGCTTTTCTTCCATTATTTGCAAAGGGTTCAAGGGTTCTTGGAAATTTTTGGATAGGGATTCTGAAAGACTATAGCTATACATTCCTGCGGCTGCATCTCAGAAAGAAAGTAAGCCTGTTCAATTTAACTGATACATGTTTATCTTCTCTCAAACTTTACAGAATGTGTTGAAACTTCTTACTGAAGAAAATGATGTGTTTTATTCATGACCTTTTTTATTATGGTGGTTTGCTGACAGTGGAGTCCCTTTCTTGATGGAATGCAATCCCCATTGGTTGCTTCAAAGTTACAACCTTGTTTAGAGGAAGCCTGGCCAGTAATTCTGCAGGCACTAGCTCTTGATGCAGTTCCTGCTAATTTGAGTGGAGATGGCGAAAATGTTCAACTCCCATCAAAGGATAACTTAATATCCGGATATGGCATGGTTGAACTGAGTTCAGAGGAATATAGATTCCTTTGGGGGTTTTCACTACTTGTTCTTTTCTGCGGGCAAGATACAGCGCCTGAAAAAAGAATAACTTTGTGGGCTCCTGCTCGAGGTTGTCCGCCTGAAGATCTAACAATTAAAGATACAAATCCTCCAAGCTTCAATTTGTTCGAGGTGGTGTTGCCAGTATTCCAGTTTTTGTCCAGTGAGAGATTTTTTAGCGCTGGTTATGTGACGGTGGAAATCTGCCAAGAACTACTGCAGGTCTTGACCTCATCCTAATTATTTTATTCTATTGATTATTTGAGTATGGATTTTGGTGTTTTGTTTAGTGTTTTAGCTTTGTTTGCACATCACTTCTGTATGTGTTGGATCTTGAGGAGTGACTGCTGAGCATTCACTAGATGTTTAGTTGACATGTATAATGTAGTTACTTTACCTTGATATATGTCTTTCCTGGCCAAACTTAAGGCTGGACCCACTTTCTAGGCATGCTTGTGCGTTGTTACTACTTTCATGATGTTATGCGACTCCCTCAAATACTAATGAGGTCCTGTTGTTTTCTTTTTGGATTTATTAAAAAAGGTCTTGTTAACAAGTGCCTCCATGTTAACCATACCTTATAAAAGATTGTGCATGACACCAAAAAAACAATGCTTTGAAGATGGCAGACTGGTTAATGTAATCGATTAAAGAAAACACTCTTTTGTCTGTTGTTCGTCAAAACATTTTCTACTTCCTTTCTCGTTACTCGCTTAAATCAGAAAGAGTTCCTTTCTTCACTGGATTTCCTCCTGCAAGGATTTCATGCAATAATTGCCTTATCTTTTGTATGGTTGTCCAGCTCCAACAAAAGGTTCTCTTCTTTGTGTCTGGGTCTAATTAACATCAATGTTGTCTTGCACCAGTAAACAATGATTACTTATGGGTTGAGTGGACGTTCTGTTCTGGTGTGCTTGTCATTCATTTTGCTTTGAATCCCAATTTAATCACGCTTTATAACCAAGGGTGCTTGATGTAGTTTCAGGGCTCCTGCTGTGGATTTAAATCTTGACATTCCTATAGGTCATGTTCTTTTGTTCCAGTGTTTTCAAGCTCTTGCTCTCCAATTAGTTTCACCTAATTGCTTTTGCAGCCTATATATTGTGTTTATATCCTTGCTTACACCAGGAACGGAATGTTGACATAACATGCTTGCTTTGCTTCATGGATCCATTTCTTGACAACTTATACTCATGGGACAACTGATTGTTGAATATGTTATAGTCCAGTAGTTTTGTCTACTTGTTCTAGAACTGTCATATTTGCTTCCTTCCCCTGCATTTTCCTTTGTCTACTACTTAGCACCAGATGAGTTCAATTTTTTTTGGTAGTCATCATTTTCTTTTCTTTTTCATTCTTTTTATTTGCTTTTCTTCTTTTCTCATCAGTATGCGTTGTAATGGGCAACTGGTTAAATTGAGCAACTTGATTGTGCCATGACATATTTCCAGTGAACATAAGATGCTTAATTATAAATGCTACTTTGTTATGCTGTTTAGGTCACTAGATGCCACCTATTGCAACCGTGTCCCATATCTCGAGTGTGCTACAGTAGAGATATTGCTGTCATCCAGAGTACTATGATAATTACTAAATCACTTGGTCGCAAGTGTTATCTGTTTATCTCAGAAGTTATGCAAGTTGTATATATCTTTGGTTGGCAGAATCTGTCTTCTTTTAAATTGCTGAAAATGAGACAATTTGACGTGTTGCAGGTTTTCACATTCTCTGTATACATGGGCAATTCATGGAACAGTCTGGCAATATCTGTTCTGTCCCAGGTAAGTGTCGGCTAATTCCTGGAAATTAGCCAGGTCTCATCTAAGTTTGGTGATTTTGACTGTTAATAAACTAAGCTTGGCCTTTCACACACACACACACACACACACATGTACGTACGTATGTATTTCTTACAAGTGATGGAGAGGGTTTCTAAAATTGATCGATAGATTTCTAATTCCAGACGTATAAGCTACTGCACATATCTAATGAAAATAGCTTTTCAGGTTTAATAGTGGAGCAGCTTGGGGCTGATTTTCGATGAAAAGAGAGTGCTAAATCTGCTTCTTCCTCTTACTAGGAACACACAATTGATCAAACAAAAGTATTTTGCAATGATCGTGAACTCCACTCAGTCTTGAATGAAACGCTGTTAAAATATTTTTAATTTCCCAGAAGTAGGTGCGTGCATATGTGCATAGCAACTGGATAATCAATTATTTGAAGATTAGATTGATTGCGACCTCTAAGTTGTTGTATATGATGTTGCTGCTGTAAAAACATATTTGCTGTGAGCACATTCATGAATTTTAACCCCCCCCCCCGAAAAAAAAAATATAAAAAGGAAAAAAAAAGAGAAAGTAATACTTCTTAGCTTCCCTTACCAAAAAAAAAAAATACTTCTTAGCTTCATGACAGTCAAAACAAGAAAAAGAACAGCGAGAATGAATAGTGAGGCTTTTTTGTTCTAGCCTATTAACTTGTATGGATTAAATTTTTTGTTCATGCAGATCGTGAAAAATTGCCCAGAAGATTTTCTAGAAGGAGAGAATTTTACTTATGCTATTGTTGAACTCTGTTTGGCTTACCTTTTCAATATCTTTCAGTGGTAATGGACCCTTTTCATCCTTGGAATTCATTTAGTCATTTGCGCACTCAGTATCGGCTAATATTTGTACATTTCTTCAGTGCCAATGCAGTTTCAACAGATCTGAGCTGGGAGGACTTAGTATCTCCAATATTGATTATGGCAAAGACACTCGTGAGACGTTTTGTGCATAAGGTTGGTTTGTCATAAGTAATAGACAATATGGAGTTCCTGGATGTTTCCATTTCTGTTTGTATGCTGATTAGCTTCATTTTTTTTGTTTTTTTTGTTTAATTGATTGCAGAAGCAACTAAATTCAGTGGCTCTGGCCCTATTGCTGATTAGTTACCACTGTGTTAGAGCATCTCCCACTGAGTTATGCTTTTTAAAAGTAAATGATTATGTCCAGAGTGCAAGTTCCATATTGAAAAATCTCTCTAGTGGTAAGAGTATGATAACAGACTTGGTCAGCAATTATTTTGATATTGGATGTTGCAATTAGTGCTATCTCATTCTCATTCTCATTCTCAACTTCGTATCCACTCTGTTATTTCAGGCAGAGTCTTGATTGTATTCTCCTCGTTGACGAAATTTACTCATGAATACTTTTTACTGCATTAGATAATAAGGGTAGTGCATTTTAAAAGTGAATGATTAGGTCCAGAGTGCAAACCCTTGTGGTAATAGAATGATGACAGACTTGGTCACACTCATTTTGATTTTAGACGTTGCCTTTAGTGCTATCTCATTCTAATTCTTACCTTCTTATCCACTCTCATAATATCAGTTAGAATCTTAATTCTACTCCAGTGATGAAATTGTTAATGAATTTTTTCACTGCATCGGACAATAAGGGTAGTGCATTCAGTCGTGTGTGTGTGTGTGTGTGTGTGTGTGTGTGTGTGTGTGTCTGTGGATACTTACTGTTCAAGTATCTTGATAGGACTTAAGGTTTTGTGGGTCTGTGATCACACTTCTTAGAATCCAATACAAAAGACTTATCAACAAAGCCTTCCAGCTTCAATTTCACTGGTTTGCTAAGTGCTGGCTGTCCAGTATCCCCTTTTTCTTAGTTTCAACTGTAAGAGCGAGGTCTATTGTATATAGCATGTCAAGTTTCAAATGAGATTGTTTGGAAGTGTGTAAGGCGTGTGTGGGTTATGCGCTGGGTCTTTATGAGAGTTTCATATGTTGGTTCATGTATATCAGAGGTTTCAGTTTGACCTCCCACTCAACAACTCTTTTATTGACTAAATTTTTTTCTCCATAAGCTTAGCTGGCCTGGTCTGTAAGACCTCATTGGCCATCACAAGATACAGATGCCTATAATGGTCTGTGCTGATCCGTGAGGATCTGATAAACTATGCTGTCATTGCATGAGAGGATGAAGGGAAATGAAATAATGGGAACTAAACTAACAAAAGTTGGACTCCGTTGCTTATGAAACTTTTAACATATAGTTTTTCATTGTTATTACGTTTTTAAAGATTTTTCATTATATATCTTTTATCATAGTCGAGTAACGAGATGACAGATACAAATCTTCTTGATATCAACTTGCAGACAAACGCGAATCTGGCGAAGATGCAGTCCTCTTTTTCCCAGGATCTTTGGAAACCACCTTGAATGTGATTATTGGTTTGACTAAAGACTGCATAAAGGGCATTCATCTTCTTGACAATAAGAAATCTGATTCACGAAAACTGATTCAGACCAAGCTTGCCTTTTCTTTTGAACAAACTTTACTTCTGGCGAAGCTGGCTCATCAATGTCTAGCACAAAGAACAGATGGCAATCCGCGGCACTTCACTCTTCTCAAACATTGTACAGAATGCATTAGGAATGTTCTTGGGGATACTAATATGCAGGTGCTTATATATTTACAAGCAAGGCTGATTTCCCTGTTCTCTCCATTCATTATGAAAAAAAGTGTTATTGCTCTGACTATTGCATATTTTCATTTACAGGTCCAAGCAATTGGCTTACAAGTGCTGAAAGGCATGTTACAGAGAGAAACCAGTGCAGAGTACTTTAGTTTCCTGACATTCTTTACTGGGGAGGTCATTGAGGATATCTTTTCCATGGCCCTGAATATGTTGAAGGTTCGAAAAATAATTCTAAATTTCCTTCATCATGCTTAATTGTGTGCCCATCTATTAAAAGGAGTGCTTCCGTTGCTTCCGTTGCAGAGAGATGTAACCAAGGAATCTGCAGTTATCGTCACTGAATGCTTGAGAATCTTTGTACTTTTGCAAACCCTGTCAAAATCCTCCAACTGTCAAAGGGGTTATATGACCCTGCTTGTGGAAGTCATTCTCAGGGTTTTCTCTGCTGGCGGTGGTTATTCTGAGGTAGGATTTTTGTTGGCATTAGAAATACATTAGGTAATTGTTTGTTTTGTCTGTCCTTCTGATGACTGATTTCCTCATCTTCTGCTAATGAACAGGGTATTGTTGATATAAGAAGCATTTCCATAAAGCTTGTCTCTCATCTGGTTCAGATTCCTTCCTCAGCTGTTCACTTTAAGGATGTCCTGTTATCAATGCCTGCATCACAAAGGCAGCAGCTTCAGGACATCCTCCGTGCATCAGTGGCTCAAGATCACAATGCAATGCAGACAAAATCAGTGACTCCATCTCTGGAGATTAAATTACCAGCTTCAGCAGAAGGAATTAAGGAAAAAGATTCTCCAGCATCATCCACTAAAAGTCATTCCTTTGATGGTACAGTGGAAGAGAACGATGAGGAAGAAGATGATTGGGACACTTTCCAATCATTTCCTGCTTCTAGCAATGCCACCGCCACTGATCCTCAAATTGGAAGTACTCCAGAGGAAGGTGTCATAATTGAGAACTCTGAATTTGAAAATTACATTGGAGATGGTGAAGATATAAAGTTCGGCATGGAAGCATTAAGCAATGTGCGTAAAGAGGTTGTCACTGAAGTGGTTTCTGATGTGGCAGGTGAAAGAAACATGATGGGAGAATCTCTTGATCTTTTAAAGGAAGACAATGTGGATGAACCAGTTGATCATCATCACGGGACAGACGAGATAGTAAGTGAAGAGAAGTTGAGTAAAGTTCAATCATCTGAATGTTCAGAAGCATTTGATGAGAGCAACTTTGTGGAAGATCAGAGAATAAGAGATGAGAGCACTAGTGATAGAGCTAATCTTGAAGTATCTCTCGCTGCTGCACCTCTGGAACTCTTGGATATTGGAAAACATTATGATGGAGGGGGCTTGAAGGATACAGATCCAGTTGTTAATGTAAATGAAGATACTGAAAAGGAAACTCTGGACGAGAAGAGGAGAAATAATCAACAAGACGATGGTCAGGATTCATTACTTGTTAAAGATCACGATTCTTCTCATTCAAGTGAAGAGGAGGTGACTCAACATCAACCGTCTGAACATTCGGAGGAGTCAAATGAGAGCAACATTGGGGAAGGTCACAGACTCAGAGAGGATGGCGCTAGTCCAATTGGTCTTGAAGTTGCTTCAGTTGCCACATCTTCTAAACCCCAAGATGATGGAGGTGACTTGACAACTGACAATCTAGATGTGCCTGTGAATGGAGATTCTGTGAACCAAATTCCTGACGGGGAGAGTGCAAATGAGAAACACCAAGATGTTGGCCATGGTTCATCAGCTGTTAAAGACAAAGATGATGCTCCAGACTTAGAATCTCTCGCCAAGATTTGACAGACCATAGTGTAGATAATGAAGGACTACAAAAGTAGATACCTGCTTCCTTTTTACCATCTTCTAGCAGGCAAAACCAGCCCCTGAGAACTATGCTTGCTCAACCTTTTCATCCAAGTGAAGCACATATAGTATATGAAAGACATTTTCCAAGCTCACATCTCCCTTTTCCACCTACTGGATGTGAGTATCAACGATAGAACTGCAAGTTTTTTTTATTGTTCCCTCGAATGCTTAGTGATTATAGTGGCATAGCTTTAAATTCCTATGGGTAAAGATTGATTTTTTGGTTCCTTCTATCTGGGTTTAGCGGCTGTATTTCCTATGTACAAAGACATCATGACTAATTTGATCATACTGAAAGGACAAACTGCGAGGTCAGAAGCATTTAGGAATGTACGCGATATCATAAAGGTAGGTTGTGCAGCGTATGATTGATTTAATCAATTGATAAGTTTCAGATGTGCTGTCATCCAGAACCCATTCATTGAGCAAAAGGTAACAACCTTGCTTTTCATTGGCTTGTTCCTATCCAAAAATCATTATTTTTCTTACGTTGGAACTAGCGCAATGTGTAACTAATTCAACATGGTCTCGATTTGAATCTAATCCTGCCGATATGTATCCTTTGGTGGGCATGAATTTAGCTTGGTTTTGATCACTGTTGTTTCACCATTGAGATGAAATCAGAAAGCTCATAGACAACAGAAATTTTCCGTTCACGATTCAGAGGTAATCCGCAATTTACTCGTGTAGATAAAAACAAAGTATAATTATTTCCAGTTTAGTGTGTCTATAAGCCTCATTCTAGGGCCTCTAACATGCCAATTCAAAGTGAGACTGTGTGATGTTGATGTCTACGATAATTTACTTGGAAATTTGAAGAGAAAAAAAGAAGCTGGATTGCCGGAAAATTTGAGCAACATAATCGATTTCAACATGTAATATTCCTTAATTGCTGAAGTTGATGTAGTAGCACATAACATCATATAAGCTGCAAAATAATCAACTCAGTCCACAAAAAAGAAGATAAAACTCAGTCCAATACGGTACTGTAATATTTGAAACATAGGTAATGAATGAGCTCATGAATGCATATATGTTACTCCCGATTCACTCTTCTGCTACTAGAGGATAGCGGCTTCCTCCATATACCTGTGCTTCTGTAATGCTTTTGCTCTCCAACACTCTGATGCTGTCTCCTCTCCTCCTGCATAGGCTTTTCTCCATGTGGATTTGCCTGGGGAGAAGTTTGCAGCCTCATATTCTCGAAGGATTTAAGGTAATTGAGAACATTTCTGTTCTCATCTAGCCTCTGAGCCGGACAGCTTGCTTTTCAGTGATCCGTTTGTCGCCAAGCTGATCTTTCTCTCGGGCATCCACGGTTGTTGGACCTGTTTCATTTTAGAAAGGTCGTTCTTTTCCACCACATCCTTGCCCTTTACTAGCTTTTGGCTTGATGTTGTTGAAGCTGTTGATGTCCTTGTATGCTTAGTGCCTTGTTCTTCAATTCTAAGGCCTCCGCTGCTTTCATTTGGCTTTTCTTCATACCCATCCTCTTTCTTAGTGTCAGCATCATGTGAGTGCAAGAGTTCTATAGTTGCTCTAGCAGCCGCTGCAGCGTTACTTGCCATGCTTTAGGCAGCTTGAGCTGCAGCTTCCGCATCTTTGTACTTCTTTTCTTTCATTCTTTCCAAGAGTTTCTTGTCCCACTCTAGCTCCTTGGAATCAGTTCGAGCAACTTTCTCGGGTTCAGGATATTCTCTGATTGAAGGCTTATTATGTGCACGCCTGCTCTGCTGCTCACCTGCTTCCGCCTTTTCCTTGAATGATTCAGGCTGTTTGGAGAATAAGTCAAGACCAGAATAAAGAGGGTGAAAATTGCAAATTTTCTTGTTATTTCTGTCTTACTTCTGGTGGTACTGCTGGCGGTTCTTTCTCAAACTAGAGAACAATTTCACTTGTTGGGGCAATTTCCCTTCGCAGCTTCAGTTTAGAATCCAAGCTCGGTCTCCTGGTTGAGAGTTCCTCGGCAATCTGAACGAGAGAGCAACATCTTACAGTGTACGATTGAGTTGCTAAATGATCCTTAAAGAATGAACTTAATGGCAATATGGCTTAGCTTTACTTTAGAATTCACCCTGCAGTTATTGAGGAACACGATGGCCGTGAACAAGGCACAAATCTTCTGTAACACTGGCGATCCTCCACATCTTGAAGCGGCAAAAATCAAGCTCGTTACTGCTTCCTTGAGCTCCTCAGGACAATCCTGAATATCAAATGTAAGTAACATAGAAATTATGACCACAAGAACAGATTGGCGAGGAGAAGATACCGAGATCAAACTCCTCAAGAATATGACATGAACTAAACCTGCACTTTTCGATAAACACCACTCTATCCGCTTGCAGATTAAAGCAGTTTTCTATCATAGAAGATCAATCAAGCATGTTTTGCTTCCCTATCACATACTAGACCTGCCGAAAAGGAAGTGCATATCTCAGACAGAAGAAAGAGTCGTAAGAAACATGGTGAGAAATTACGCTGAGGAGTGCTGTTTCTAGTCAACCCAAGTTGAGACGCTGAATGACGCCGGGCCGAGCTTGGGAACACCTAGTACGGTGCTCTTTCTCAAGGTGCAATGCGGGAGATTGCGAGATTGAGAAACCTCCTTGAACTTTGATGTCTTGAAGTTTCCTCCCAGCTAAGCGTCTAAGCTTCTTTCCCACGTTTGATTCTTGACTGCTTCTGTCCAAGGCCAAACTTCTTCCATACTAATCCTTGTTTGTGCAAAGCTTATTATAAACTTCAAAAAGCCGAGCATTTCAAGTAGCATTACCATTTTCTTGTCACGAATCTTCAGCACGTTGAAAGAAGAAGGCACATCGGCGTACATGTTTGAGAAAGGTATGCATCATTCAGTTAGAAGGAAAATGATAATCCAACTGATTTGGTGTTTAGGAGCAAAAATTTTGTATTGCTTGGACTTTCCGACAATTAATTTTCAAGGAAAAAAGAAGACTTCCGTACTTAGAAATTTGCCAGCAAGGGATGCCTTCCAGTTTCTTCTCAGATTAATCTTGAGCTGAGTGTCGTCATGCTTAATAAATCATGTTTGGCCTCCCGATTTAATACCCGGTCCTGATTGCTTTCCACTTAGTTTCATTTTAGTCAATTCCCTGCATGGACTATCAAAACATATAAGAACCTTTAAATGATTATTGAATTTTAATCAAATATGTAATGTGGTCCATGAACTTTAACTTACCTTTTAATATAATCTCTGAACTTTTAATATATTCAATGTATTCCATAAATTTTTAGTATATATTCAATATAATTTTTGAATTATATGAAAATATTCAAAATATTAAGATAATATAACCATTTTATATAATTTAGAAACTGAATTGAACACGTACAAAAAATTAAAGGATTACATTAGGGATCACATTACGCGTTAGACTAACATTTAAGAACCATATTAAAAAGGTTTAAAAATTTAGAAATCACGTTACATGTTTATCTAAAATTCCTGAACCATTTGTGTCATTTTATTTTTCCCCCAGCATAGATTGTGTCTGGCTTTTTGGAACGCGAAGCTACATTCATAATCTGGAGCACCATCGATCCGGCTGGTTGAGAGAGAGAGAGAGAGAGAGAGAGAGAGAGGAAGAGGATGGAGAAGAAGAAAGCCAAGAAGACGGCCCACGTCGGAGACGCCGCGAGGGCCGGCGCCGGCGCCGACGCCGACGCCGACGCCCCATGGGGGTGGCTGACCCACCGAGGCCTCGTCCCGACGTTTTCTCTGATATCCCTCTTCGGCCTCCTGGTCCGAGCCGCCGTGTCGCTCCACCCTTACTCCGGCGCCGGGACTCCTCCCAAGTACGGCGACTTCGAAGCCC
The DNA here is from genome assembly GCA_016097605.1 of Eucalyptus guilfoylei. Taxonomy (NCBI): domain Eukaryota; kingdom Viridiplantae; phylum Streptophyta; class Magnoliopsida; order Myrtales; family Myrtaceae; genus Eucalyptus; species Eucalyptus guilfoylei. Next base: position 49,052,607 of record CM027865.1, on the reverse strand, counting down.
AGAGGCACTGGATGGAGATCACCGTCAACCTCCCGGCGAGGGACTGGTACGTCAACGGCACCCTCAACGATCTCGCCTACTGGGGCCTCGATTACCCTCCCCTCACCGCCTACCAGAGCTACGTCCACGGCCTCTTCCTCAGGCTCTTCGACCCCGACGCCGTCGCTCTCTTCGCTTCCCGGGGTTACGAGACTTATTTCAGGTGATGATCTTGGGGGTCGTTTGGGGTCCGGCCTCTCTGGTGCTGCAAAATCTGATCTTTTCCATTCGTTAACGCAATTGGTAATATATGTGCTGCGTGATGCAGTAAGCTGCTCATGAGGTGGACGGTTCTGTCCTCTGATTTGATGGTGTTCTTCCCTGCCGTGTTTTACTTCTGGATTGTGTACAACCGTGGTCGTAGCCGAGGTGGTGAGAGATGCGACGCGGCATGGCACGTGGCGATGCTCCTGATAAACCCGTGCTTGATCTTAATCGACCATGGCCATTTCCAGGTACGGCCCTTTGGTTGCACCTGGATCAATTCTTTGGTTTAGTGTCCAGTCGTGAGAATCTTCACATAATATCATTGTGTATCGCTGTCTCATTGTTGTTTTCATTGTTGTTTTCATTGTTGTTTCAGTATAACTGTATTAGCCTAGGACTTACTGTTGGAGCAGTTGCTGCTGTCCTCTCTCAGAAGGACCTCATCGCATGTGCTCTATTCTCTCTTGCTCTGAATCATAAACAGGTATAATCTGCATATTAACATTTCATAGTGAGTACCTTCGAAGTGTATGTTAAAATGTGTACAGTTTATCTTAGTGGCACTCTATCTTTGCTGATTTGATTTGGTTTGTGTTCATCTAAATAATAATTGGTTGTTTCTTGAAAGCATTAAGGATTATTAGCTTGGTTAAACCATTAGTATGCTCTTGGTTCCCGTCTCTAAGGGGATAATAGCACAAATGGTTCTTGGACTTTGGTCCAATGTGATTTGTCATCCTTGAACTTTGGCTTAGTGTGCAATGTTGTACTTAGACTTTGAATTTGTTCAATGTGTTTCCTGAACTATTGGTAAATGTTCAATGTAATCCCTAAACTATATGAAAATGTTTAAAAGTTTGGGGTAACCTAACTTCGTGGATGATAGAGACCACATCGAACGAATGAAAAATTTGACGATATTGCATATTGGACTAAAGTTCAATGACCATTTGTGTCATCTTCCCAATAAACAATTTTATAATAGTTGTACTTGCATATCGTGGCACTAGTTATGATGTCCTTGGTTAGAGTAATTGTGTATCCGGCAAAGCTTCTCTACAGAATGGACACTTGCAGATGTGATTGAGATTGAATCCAACATTTTTATACTCAAAATGCTATGTAGTGGCAACATCCTTTCTGTTATAAGCTTTATGAGGAGCTAGTTCTCAGATCCTTTCTTTCACCTTAATTATATGCTTGGCCTCAATTAAATGCTTGATTGTACCGATGGGATGTGAGCATTCCAACTTAGTCGATAATCTAATTGGAATTGGACTGGACCCTTACATGGTTTTAGTACTTGACGAGGTGTGAGGTGTCATAAATGAGGTGATGCCGAAGAAAGGAGCATCCTTTCAAGCTGGGCATCTGTAACTTAAAATCTTATCTGAAAGTGGCCTCTTTAATCTCAAATTCAGAATTTTATATGATGGAAGTGAAGAGAAGTTGAATAAGGGAAAAATGCAACTTCTTCTATCCTTTTTTTGAATTGGGTTATAATAGGTTTCCGAGTTTCCTTAAAATTAATCTTCGACTCCAATTTTTTTTTTTTTTTGATTGATACCTCCTTGCCTTCCAAAGGAACTGAGATAAGCCTTTGGACTCAGAAAGTTGCTACAGTTGTTTGTGCTTTTTGTTTATTCTTGCAATATTAGGAGTTATCCAATGTACAACTATTTATCTATATTTTCATGATATCCTACAAAGAAAAAATGGTTAACAATTACTCTTTATCTTGAAACTCTAAGAAAATACAATTGTCTTAGTTTATGACGAACACCAGTGTAATTGATTTCACAACCATATTTAATCTTGAGGGCAGTCATATTTTCCTCCTACTCATTGCAGCCATTTTTGCTTCAACTAATATAGTTTCAGCATCTTTATTTAATGGTTTTGTCATCACCAAATTCTCATGAGATTACAGGAGTAGAGATGAGATCGTTTGCTGACTTAAGATGACAAATTTGATCAAAGGCTATGCAATATTAGCGTATCAAATACCTGCAGCCTGTTTTGATAATTTTGGCTATTTTTGTGTATCAATATAACACCACTGTTTAGTTAGTAATGATGTTAAATACTATGGCTGTGCAATTACCTTAATCTCTCATTTAGTAGTTTGGTCATGTTTGACATGTTAATATATTTATTCATGCTTCCGTTTCTGGTCCTCTTCTGGAACTTTCTGCAGATGAGTGCATACTTTGCACCTGCGTTCTTCAGTCATCTCTTAGGAAAATGCCTCAGGCGGAAGAATCCATTTTTTGAGGTGTCAAGGCTGGGTTTGGTGGTTATGGGAACATTTGCAGTTGTTTGGTTGCCATACCTTTCAACAGATGCCCTTTTGCAGGTAAGTAATTATTTTTGTTATATTCTTTAAGGGAAGAACAGAGAACAAGCTGACTGCGTTATCTCTCACATGCCATGAATGTAAATAGTCATCTTTTTTGTTAATGCTTAGCTAGAGCATGTTATGAGTTGCATTTTTCCTTTAATATCTGATGGTAGGGTCGACTTTTAGATCATCAGAATCTTTACTCTGCTTTTAAAGATTATTCATTGACAAGTGGACAGGGTACTTTGGGTAATGAAGTGATACTCATTCTGGATATCTGTAGGAAGCAGTGAGTTACATAAATTAATTGTACTAAGGTTTAGTTGGTCGTGTTCTTAAGTAGACTAGATAACTTAGAATGGTAGTCCTGACATAAACTCAAGCATTGAAACTATGGAAGTTCTACGTTTGTCTTAGGGCTTAATCAATGCAATCAACAACATGCTGCTTGGAATGTGTGTGAGTATCTAACGCAGCATGTCTAGCCACCCCAAACATTCCCTTGGACGACAGTAGACAATATCCATAAGAACTCTAGACCTAGCTCGTGAGCTGAAGGTGCTTGGTATCATATCAATAGTAGTACTCTTAAGCCCCTTGTCTCAAGGGGTGGAAGCTTTTGAATATTAGCTATTTGTAATTTTCTAAGGGAATATTAGGATATTTAGTACCTCTGTTACAATACTCTTATTCATGTTTCATTTGATTTTACATAAATTGGCTTAATTGTGACCATACCTTCTATTTTGGTGCTTTCTGTAGGTTCTCTCTCGTCTTGCTCCATTCGAGAGGGGGATATATGAGGATTATGTAGCTAACTTTTGGTGTGCCACATCTGTTCTCATCAAGTGGAAAATGTTGTTTTTGACTCCTAAGCTCAAGCTTTTTAGCTTCATTATGACTGTGTCTACTTGCCTGCCTTCTATGATCCATCAAATATCTTCCCCAAGCAGTCGAGGTTTCCTCTATGGGTTACTGAACAGTTCGCTGCCCTTTTACTTGTTTTCATTTCAAGGTGAGTTGCAGTCTGTCCCTTTCACTTATTCTCTTACCATTCCAATGTAAAGTGAGTCTGAATCTTTGCCCCTGCTTCTTGTGTTGTATATGCAGTGCATGAGAAGTCTATTCTACTGCCGCTTCTGCCGGCCAGTTTGCTTGCTCTGGACGATCCTTCTCTCTACAAGTGGTTAACCCATTATGGATTGCTCTCTATGTTTCCTCTTCTATGTCGTGATGGACTTCTACTTCCATATATGACCCTTAATGCTCTCTACTTTCTTCTCTACCATGTGCCCAGGGACAAGCGAGTTTCGAAGGTCACAGGTTCTTCTGCAGCTTACCCAATTTTGAGCGTCTTCTCTGTTTGTTGCTATTTTGGTCTTCATTTAATTTACTTAACCATGCATCCCCCTGAGAAGTACCCTTTCCTCTTTGAAGCTTTGATCATGATATTTTGCTTTTTCCACTTTGCTTTGCTTGCAATTTACACCAATAAAAAGCAATGGACGTTGTCCAAGCATTCGATGTTATTGAATAAGGAAAAGAAGCTTATTTGATATCGTTGTCATGGAACTTAGGTTCTAATTCTTTTTTATTTTTTCGGTTTATTGAAAGGTGATAAGAATTGGCATGTTTACATTGTCCTATTGGCTGCCAATAACTAAGAGGAACGTCCAATGTGATTTTGAGTTCGTTCTTTTCACGTGAGTTGTTATCTGTATGAGCAGAAATTTTCCGCAATATAAGCAAGCTTGCCGTGTTGCTTCTTCACAATTAGTCTGGCTTTAGTCATTGTCGGGGCATGTAATGTCCCTCAGACATGAAGCCTGTCAACAATTCCAGTATTGCTGATTTTGCTCAGGAGACTGGGTCATTTGGTTTCCGTTTCCTATTTATGAATTTTAAGCCTGTTCTTCTTGTCTTGTGGATGTAATTTTCAATTTACGAAGACTTGGTGGATTAGAGCTTCTTAATGCCTTTCTTTGAATAGGATCAAAACAAAAGCGACTTTGTTTAGTATTAGTCAAGGAAGTACCTGGCTAGTTGAAATTTAAATTTACGAGGGTTAATGGGAATAGTGAACGATGACATATGTTCTTCATGCAACGTGCACTTAATACTTCCATTTCTTAATTCTCCTTTGACACTTTACTTTTGAAAATCAAAAGAAAAATTAGAGTTGATTTTATTTGATTTATCTCTGACATTTTGGTATTAGGCCATTTAGATCGATCGGTTCCCTGCACAGGCTCATTCTGGGACTTGGGAAAAGCCCTTAAATCTCTGGAGGTTTCATTATTGTTTTGCTTAGCCTTCTATTAATCATAGCTACTGACACCCAGTAAAAATACAGAGACTGAATTGGTAATGGTGAAATAGGTTCAAATTCAAACCACGAGGAGTGAGATGGTAGATTTACCAGTGGGGAGGGTCAGGTAAATAACAACTGTTACTTGAGTGATATTGGCAATGTCTTGTGTGAGAGTGCAATAAATTAAAACAGTGTGGGGAAAGCACCTCTCTTTGGTGTGTTCCACACTTATTAGGTGTGTATATTGCTTGCTCAACCGTGAATGTTCGACATGAGTATCTTGGAGAAGGAATGGGAAGATTTGAATATTTATGAGATACAACCACTTCTTGATCTGTGGGGTTTGAAAATGCAACCCATAACCCTTTATAATAAGCCGTGAATTAGCTTTACTTAATTTCACAGCTTCTTGTATGGCTCGTGTGCTATTCTACGTAGCTCTTAGTTTGGAACAGAATTGCCCTAGTCGACTGCATTACAGGCCAATTCATTCGTGCATACAGAGGAAAGTGGTCGCTAACTTGTTTTCAAGCTCCTTGATCACCGTAGAAATGGGAATGACGTGAAAGGGTGCATAGGAGTCAGCAGATGCCACTTCCGTGCTCGATATCATCCTTTGATCATGGAGTCCCACGAAATGGTCTACATTTGCATCCATCGGAGGACGTCTAGCAGTAAACCAAGTCCAGTATATTTCACGATCCTAGTGTCGTCTATGCCATTTAATGGTGTAATTTGCCAATACATGCTAGTTACATCTTGTTTGCCTTCGCTGTACAGTGAATGGTTCACAAGTCCCAACAGCAGATAGCTTCACGTTTGAGGGTGAAGGCAGGGAAAAATATTCGCAGTAAATAAACCTCTCCAAATGGGTCATAAAATCAATTCTTAACCCATAACTGATGGGCTAGGTTGTTATATGTGTCGGTCATATATAGTAAATTGATCATAAATGGGTTTAATGATAACTTTTTTACACCCAATTCATTTCCATGACTCTTCATTTCCTCTCGATCTCGTGTTTCCTCGCTTCGTGCTTTCATGTTAGTTTGTGTATAGATTTTCTTAAATTGAGTTAAGTAAAGAAGTGTTTTAGGAATATAGGTTGGATCAAGTATAGATGACTTGAGTTTTTTTTTTTTTTTTCAGTCAAATGGGTAAATTACATTTGTATTGTATAGACATGAATCAATATGGGTTGGATCATTTTTTATATAACTCACCTGTTTGACAGATCTATTAGTAAATAATAGCAGATAAAAGAAAAATCTAGTCAACAAGGGTTTGAATGAAGTTAGTCTAGACTTATAGTGTGGGTATCCCGAACAAGTTGAATGAGGGGCTTTTCACTCACTCTCATTGAAAATGTTGTTTTTTCCTAATCATTGATGTAGGATCATGAGAACTACTCCATCTTACTATCATTATAGTGATATCATTATAGTGATAGGGATTCGAGTATTCTTGTAAGCGGTACAACATTACCAATTTGAGACGTCTTTATCGGGATCATAATGTAGGCTTGATCAATGGTTCAACGAAAGGGACTTTCATGTTGAGGCTATGAAAGAAATACTCTGCAATAATTTTTAGGTTTACAAGTCAAGAACTCTGCAGAAATAAATAGACATAATCTAGCCCGCACTTCTTGAAGCAATACTTATAAACATTTGAGACTCTACATTATTTTGAATGCCATAATTTGAAGAGACTTTGTAAGCGATGTAACGTAGGCTTGGTTTAGGGTTTGAGAAATGAAAGGGTTCGTTGAGCTCAAAGATTTTCCATTGGAAGGGTTGAAGTCGGTGATCATCTCAGCATTATCACCAGTTATCTTCTTCTCCATCGAGGATTGTTTTCTCAAGTAGATGTTCTATTGGCCATGAGAGTCCGACTTTTAAAACTACGTGAGACATGTAGGACTTTTGTCGTTTCACTGGGAATAATTTAGCCACTTTGACACATACTCTTTTGACATTTTTTTTTTTAACTCATTTTTTCGATACATTTTTTGGCTCATTTGTAGACTAGCTACATTCTGATGATTCAGCACTTTGGACACTCGGGGTCTTCATCGCCCATTGATGCTTCGGATGGCACAGTCTTTATACGATAACTTAGCCCCTTGCCCTAGTGTGGGAGATGATCATCAATTTGGTTTTTTGCCAAAAAAGGAAAAAAAAAAGAAAAAAAAAAGAAATTGCCAGCTCAATTGGGCTACACAAGGGACATGAGAGTGTAGGGTAGAAAAATAGCCACTCTTCGTTATCTTAAGACATTTAGATTATGAGAGCTCATATGCAATAAAAATACTTGAAGCTTGATGTAAGTGAAAGCAAGAAAATCTCTGCCCATCTTCATCACCTAATGACATTGATTTACCTTCGGTATTGCCCTGTTATGTGGTGGTTCTCAACAAAGCAAAATGAAGGAAAATTCCAGAAGTGTTTAGGCTCTAAAAGGTTAAGCAATGGATAAACTATAGTGCTTAGGATAGAGGAATGAAATGCTTCTTATCATTTCGGTTATTGTACCTTTTACGAGACAATGATTTTTTTATAAATATTGATTTTTTTTTTTTCATTTAGCTTATTAGGAATAATCCCGGGATGGTGTATAGGATATAACTTGCCTTTTCATCATTCTGTCATGTCTCATTATGCACGTCTAGTTCTTTATGCATGGTTTGTTGAATTGTTTAACCAAATTCCCCATACGAAATTGGTAATTTGGGGCAGAATAAACATGCAGAACTTGCAACTCGGAAGTCATTAATCAAGTAAGGTTTCAATTGCAGCACATGGAAACCATACACAGGTGAATCATGCCATATAGTGTTAGATTCTGTTAGGGATAATACTTATTCACACCATGAGAATGAACTGGATTGAAGAACTCATGACCATATATCTCGGCTAATATTAAAGCACCTCTAGGAAGTACTTTCTTCACGACATGCGGTTCACTGTGATTTGGATTGAACTTTCCAAATGGGTCAAGAATAATTGACAATATTTCCTACTAGACAAGATCACTTAACTTGAAATGTCGTGGTTGGACCACGCAGTTGAACGATTTGGCCACCCTTTGTTGAAAACATGACAAAAAGCTTTCAATTGCTTCTCATTAATCATATTTAGTTGCTCTAGCCTTTGTTGGACCAATTAGCTTCAACTAACTTCACTTGGGACGATACTTGCAATGAAGGGATTTCCACTTTCATGGACAAGACAGCATCCATGCCACACACGAGGGAGAAAGAGGTTTCCCTAGTCAAGGTTTGAATGGAAGTCTGATTTGCCATCAATGCTCATGCCATTGCGACAATTTTTAGTCGTCTTGGTTAGAATTTTCTCTATGTTTTTGTTGATTGCCTCAACATCTCCATTTATACGAGGATGTAGGGGGATGAATTCAGATGACGAATCTTGAATTCACTTAATAGCTCGTCAATAGTTTGTTGTTCAAAATTGACTTGTTATCAGTGATGATTGCTTCTAAGACACCATATTGAGCAATTAAGTTATGTCAAATGAACTTCACTGTTGCGTATGACATGGTTTCAATCCATTTGGAGAAATAATCGATTACAACTAGGAGAAATTGATGTCTATTTGACGCATTGGGATTAATAGGGCCAATTATGTTGATGAATGACCATGGCTCGAATAACTGGTGCATTTCAATTAGAGAAACATTTATCTTATCCCCGTGAATTTGACATCCATGGTAGCTTCGAACATTCTAGATATGGCCTCTTTTTGTTGCAAGCCTATAGTGGCCCAACCTTATTATCTTCTTGGCTAGCATGTGTCCATTCATGTTGGACTGCCAACTCCTTCGTGCGTTTCTTGTATGATCTCGGTAGCTTTAGCCTCATCCATGCATCTCAATAGGACTAAATAATAAGACCTCATGTATTGGTTCTCACCACTAACGGACAACTTCGAGGCTATCTTCATAATGTACTTCCTATTGGTTGGAGTACTTCCTTTAAGGAATTGTTGCTTCTGGATGTAGTTCATGATATCATAATATCATGGTTTTTTGTCAGGTTCCTTAGTCACGACCATACTAAATCCAATTTGTTTGTAACTTGCAAGATGGACAACAATACAATGCATCAACGAACTGATTATGAGACTGATTATGAGACCTAGACAAGTACTCGAATGAGACCTCATCAAACTTCTTCACTAACTCCTGTAAGTAATTATGGTAAGGCACGAGTTTACTATCTCTCGTCTTCCATTCTCCCACAATTTGAAATAATGATTAGTGCTGAGTCTCTGGACACCTTCAACTTGCTTACTTCCATTGCAACCTACAATCCAAGGATACCGGCTTCGTATTTGACTATATTTTAGTGCAAGGGGATACTAATTTCGCAGCTAGGGGATAATATTGCCCATTCGGGGATATCATAAATACATCAGTGTCATAACCAGACAAATTTACAGCTTCATCAAAGAACATGATGCACGAATCTTCTTCCAAAAATAGGATGCAATCATCTGGGGAATATATCTTGTCATATGAATCCCTACGGTTCTCGGCTTAGCATATTGACGAAAACTCATCCCTTGATAGACTTTAGTGGCATAATCTGTAAGTCAAACTCTATAATCAAAATCTACCATTTCACCAACTTTCCAATTAAAGTCGGCTGGTTAAGTAAGTACTTGACGGGATTATTTTCGGTTATCAGAAATGTCCGGTGATGCAACGTATACTAGCGTAATCGATGTAAAACTCATATTAGTGCAGCGCAACTCTTCTCAACTTTGGAATAGTTTATCTTTGAGGTAGTGAACTTCTTGCTCTAGTAGTAAAGCCGTTCCTTTGCATCGTCAGGCCTTTTTCGAGCAAGCACAACACTCAAGGACTCACAATTAATTGTTAAGTAAAGAATTAAAAGATGTTCCGACATAGGAGGAACGAGAACTGTGGGGCTTATCAGGTTTTGCTGAAAGACAAACGGGACTAAACCATAAAGATAACAAGACTGCACCCAAGCAGTTTCTAAGAAACGACTTTGGAATGATGAAATGTTTTTCATTTCAAAAGGTTTTGAATGGAGGAAACATGAAGAGGCTCAGGCCTCAGATTTATCTTTGGATCATTCTTTTATTGGTTGAATATTATCACCGAGCCGATTTGATATACCTCATCACGCCTTCAAAATAAACTTGAGATTTTATTGACTTTCATCAATCGAATGACATTTTATTGAATGGAAAGTGCAACAATCAATCCTATAAAAATGAAATCCTAGAAAGCAAATGCAAATTCTTAGAAAGGAGCAAAAGTCCCCACGCAGAGGAATATGTAGAAAATTAAAAGGTTTTTTACTCAAGCGGACTTGCACCCACTTCCTCCAATATTCCTTTGGTAATGGCGCCCACAAAGAGGTCCTCGAAAAGGTTGACCATTATGTCCAACGCATTATCTTGCTATTCTTGCTTTGTGGGTATCGGATCATCTAGGCCACCCCATCCGTCCAAAACAATGTCGTGGGGATCAACAAAGAAACTAGATGAGCCGAATACTTGATATAATAAAGGAATTTGCTACTAGGCTGCCCGAAGGTAACAATCATCCCATTCTCTTCATGCATCATCCTCGCAGGCCCAAGGAATGTGGTCCGGAGGTAGGGCACCACGAGGATATCGTTTCTTTCGTAACAGAGCCATGTAGTACGAAAAGTGAGTATCTCTGCATCTACGAGGTCTTGAACTCTGTTCTTCAAGGTGATGCAGTCGTCGATGGAATGTCCTATTTCCCCCAAATGATAGTCACAAGAATTAGATGGATCATAACCGGGGAAATGTTCAAGGGTAGAACATCTTGGTTCTTTGGTGATTTAACTCCTTTTCTAGGAGAACAGGTGAGATCATGGACATAGGCTTGGGAAGCGGCGAGTACTGTCATGCTCTATGGTTCTTTTGCTTCACTTCGCTTTCAACATCATTGACATGGTTCCGCACCAAACTTTGAACAATCATTTTTGCTTGACAACGCTTGTGGATGGGTGATTGTTGACGGTCTGTAATCACCTATTTCAAATTAATTACATGTAAGCACAAAGTTCAAATGAAACACTGGCTCATGACAATGGTCTAATCGCTTTGCTTTATTCATTGATGAAATGGTTCTCACTTCAAATAGAACTCCTAGATGAAGACTAGGAAAGTAAAAACTTAAAATCCCCTAAACAAATAAACTAAAATTACTCAATTCCCTAAACAACCAACTTGGATAGAAAATAACATGGAAAACAATATATTTGAGTCATTTTGCTTGGCTTTATTATATACAAATGGGAGACGAATTCCGGATGTGACCGTCCATTCAATCGAGGCAAATGTGTAGCACGGTCTTGGGCTCGGTCAGCTTTCCTCTTGAGGCGCTTAATCTCCGCATGATTGGTAGACTTCACAGGCACCTCAAGTATCTTCAGGAGTAATTAGAAATCTTGTGTTGACGAATCTGTTGTGCGGAGGTATAGTATCTCCTCTCTTTACCATTCAACTCGGGCCATATCAGCTTCCGCGGCTGGCACATATTCCACATTGACTTAATCAAGCTAATAGTATCTTCATAATCATGATCCTCATGGGTAAAGTCGGCTCGGAGCAGGTTTGTTCGCAATGCCGGTGGGAGTTCTTACATGACTTGATATCAACGAGCCGCTCTGTATGGGTAGTTCTCAATTGCACCTGGGTATCCCAACAAAGGGATCGGTCCACTATCTCCACATGTGAGCCGTGCCTCACGGACTTGGAACCGCTTATCAGGCTATAAGAAACCTTTAGGACTTGGATTTTTCATGAAGGCTGGCCATTCGGAATAATGGTAATATGGAGCTTGTTCTTTCTTACCTCAAACTTCATAATTGGGTTATTAAAATCTCTAATTTCATGTACAACCATTATGATACCAAACCCTTTTATGTGAGAGAGAAATCAAATTTGCAAAAGTTTGAGGGAGCTTGGAAAACCTTATCCCTATTTTCCTTGAACCAAGTGAGGGAAAGGAATGTTTTAGCCAAGATAGTATTGACAAAATTCATTCCCGCACCCACTTGCACAACTATTCTGGCGACAGAAGGATGGATAGCACTCTTACAATGAGGGAAAACTACGAAATAAGAGAAAATTAATAGGAAGATCCTACTCATTTGAAATGATGGGGCATTGTTAAAGCATTCATCCAAAAATGAGAACGAACATGTATTTTGATTTCCTTTCAAAAATTTTCTCACTTTATCGTCTTTGATTCTCAGAAAATCAGATAAAATCAATGTAGGCTCTATTCCGATAGGTGAACTAATTAATTCAGAGTCCAAGGGTTCCCCAATGATAATGTTGTATTCTTCCAAAGTTGAAGTAAATTCATGTGAATATGAAGGTAGATACTTTAGGGCACAAAAAATGTGCCAACGCTCAAATGAGACCGCAATGGACTCCTATCCTCAACAGAGGGAGCAGCCAACCAATCTTGGATTGGACAAAGTTGCGACCGGTTTGGTCTAGTTTGTTCTGCCACATGTTGAGCTCATCCTTGGGAGCGGAAACAAAGACTCTTTTTGGATTAGAAATAAGCCCTGTTGCAATTAGGGACTCATAATCTCTAGTTTTTACCTTTATATGATATGTTGGCTAACAATTAAGTGTCAACATCACCATGGGCGAAGAGGCCACGATGATCGCCTATGTACGACGATCACTATGACATCTGGATTTTTCACTTGACGTATTGTGAGTCCTGAATGCTTAACGGTCCATACCACGTCATTGAACTTGTCATTGGTGCACCAATTGTGTTCCTGTCATTATCGAGCCACCTCGGCCTCAATTGCAATGCCATCGTTTCACGGTGATGCCAACTCGACACCACGTCACCACCAGACTGCCGCCACAGCAACCACCAGCACCAGCTGTTGGAAAATATGGCTTCGAAATGGGTTGAACAATGAAATCGAATCGAGTAAAACAACTCGGACTTTGAGGCGTGATATCACTTTCTTTAAGGATTTATTGGCCCCACAACGTTGCTGATGGTCACCGGCAAAAATCCTTCAAGATACAACAAAGTCTCAAATTGAGAATACTAGACGGCAATTCTAGTATTTCTCTAGGATCTCTCTAGGAAACAATCTAAAAAATGGCTGCAGTTTTTTTAGAAATAAGACTCGAAAAATGACAACACTTTTCTTCCAAAAAATGACAAATATATATATATATATGAAATAGTCTTGCAACTCTTCGTGAAAAATTGCCAAAGAATGAACAAACACGTCCTTTAGAAAATTGCTCGGATAAACAAATGCGACTCTTCGGAAGAAGTCGAAAAACGAACAATTGCAACCCTTCGGGAAAAGTTGTAAAACCGAATAAGAAATTTCCAAAGGTTTGTCTTGAAATCGGATCGAGTAAAACAACTCGGACTTTGAGGCGTGATATCACTTTCTTTAAGGATTTATTTGCCCCACAACGTTGCTGATGGTCACCGGCAAAAATCCTCCAGGATACAACAAAGTCTCAAATTGAGAATACTAGACGGCAATTCTAGTATTTCTCCAGGATCTCTCTAGGAAACAATCTAAAAAATGGCTGCAGTTTTTTTAGAAAGAAGACTCAAAAAATGACAACACTTTTCTTCCGAAAAATGATAAAATATATATATGAAATAGTCTTGCAACTCTTCGTGAAAAATTGCCAAAGAATGAACAAACACGTCATTTAGAAAATTGCTCGGATAAACAAATGCGACTCTTCGGAAGAAGTCGAAAAACGAACAATTGCAACCCTTCGGGAAAAGTTGTAAAACCGAATAAGAAATTTCCAAAGGTTGTCTTGAAATCGGATTGAGTAAAACAACTCGGACTTTGAGGCGTGATATCACTTTCTTTAAGGATTTATTTGCCCCACAACGTTGTTGATGGTCACCGGCAAAAATCCTCTAGGATACAACAAAGTCTCAAATTGAGAATACTAGACGGCAATTCTAATATTTCTCCAAGATCTCTCTAGGAAACAATCTAAAAAATGGCTGCAGTTTTTTTAGAAATAAGACTCGAAAAATGACAACACTTTTCTTCCGAAAAATGACAAATATATATGAAATAGTCTCACAACTCTTCGTGAAAAATTGCCAAAGAATGAACAAACACGTCCTTTAGAAAATTGCTCGGATAAACAAATGCGACTCTTCGGAAGAAGTCGAAAAACGAACAATTGCAACCCTTCGGGAAAAGTTGTAAAACCGAATAAGAAATTTCCAAAGGTTGTCTTGAAATCGGATCGAGTAAAACAACTCGGACTTTGAGGCGTGATATCACTTTCTTTAAGGATTTATTTGCCCCACAACGTTGCTGATGGTCACCGGCAAAAATCCTCCAGGATACAACAAAGTCTCAAATTGAGAATACTAGACAGCAATTCTAGTATTTCTCCAGGATCTCTCTAGGAAACAATCTAAAAAATGGTTGCTGTTTTTTTAGAAAGAAGACTCGAAAAATGACAATACTTTTCTTCCGAAAAATGACAAATATATATATATGAAATAGTCTTGCAACTCATCGTGAAAAATTGCCAAAGAATGAATAAACACGTCCTTTAGAAAATTGCTCGGATAAACATATGCGACTCTTCGGAAGAAGTCGAAAAACGAACAATTGCAACCCTTCGGGAAAAGTTGTAAAACCGAATAAGAAATTTCCAAAGGTTGTCTTGAAATCGGATCGAGTAAAACAACTCGGACTTTGAGGAGTGATATCACTTTCTTTAAGGATTTATTTGCCCCACAACGTTGCTGATGGTCACCGGCAAAAATCCTCCAGGATACAACAAAGTCTCAAATTGAGAATACTAGACAGCAATTCTAGTATTTCTCCAGGATCTCTCTAGGAAACAATCTAAAAAATGGCTGCAGTTTTTTTAGAAATAAGACTCGAAAAATGACAAAACTTTTCTTCCGAAAAATGACAAATATATATATATATATATATCTGAAATAGTCTGAAATAGTCTTGCAACTCTTCGTGAAAAATTGCCAAAGAATGAACAAACACGTCCTTTAGAAAATTGCTCGGATAAACAAATGCGACTCTTCGGAAGAAGTCGAAAAACGAACAATTGCAACCCTTCGGGAAAAGTAAAACCGAATAAGAAATTTCCAAAGATTGTCTTGAAATCGGATCGAGTAAAACAACTCGGACTTTGAGGCGTGATATCACTTTCTTTAAGGATTTATTTGCCCCACAACGTTGCTGATGGTCACCGGCAAAAATCCTTCAGGATACAACAAAGTCTCAAATTGAGAATACTAGACAACAATTCTAGTATTTCTCTAGGATCTCTCTAGGAAACAATCTAAAAAATGGCTGCAGTTTTTTTAGAAATAAGACTCGAAAAATGACAACACTTTTCTTCCGAAAAATGACAAATATATATATGAAATAGTCTTGTAACTCTTCGTGAAAAATTGCCAAAGAATGATCAAACACGTCCTTTAGAAAATTGCTCGGATAAACAAATGCGACTCTTCGGAAGAAGTCGAAAAACGAACAATTGCAACCCTTCGGGAAAAGTTGTAAAACCGAATAAGAAATTTCCAAAGGTTGTCTTGAAATCGGATAGAGTAAAACAACTCGGACTTTGAGGCGTGATATCACTTTCTTTAAGGATTTATTTGCCCCACAACGTTGCTGATGGTCACCGGCAAAAATCCTCCAGGATACAACAAAGTCTCAAATTGAGAATACTAGACGGCAATTCTAGTATTTCTCCAGGATCTCTCTAGGAAACAATCTAAAAAATGGATGCAGTTTGTTTAGAAAGAAGACTCGAAAAATGACAACACTTTTCTTCCGAAAAATGACAAATATATATATATATATATATGAAATAGTCTTGCAACTCTTCGTGAAAAATTGCCAAAGAATGAACAAACACGTCCTTTAGAAAATTGCTCGGATAAACAAATGCGACTCTTCGGAAGAAGTCGAAAAACGAACAATTGCAACCCTTCGGGAAAAGTTGTAAAACCGAATAAGAAATTTCCAAAGGTTGTCTTGAAAAGACACAAAAGAAATTCGGAATAATAATTTTTTTTTAATAAATAAATTTCGAATTTTCATTTTTTATATTTTATTTCCGAAAATTCTTAAAAGCAAAAACAACATTTGATTAAAATTAATAACATAACAAAAATAAAAATAACAAAATAAAAAAGGGATTAGTGCTAAAATAATCGCATACCCGACGTGGTATACCCGATCATTCCTTTATTTACCCAAAGGAAATTGCACACTTTTAAGCTGGCCCACTCCTTCCCATTTTTTCTATGTGGGACAAAGAGAAAAGTACTTATTTTATTTTAACAAACAAAACTCCAACACCAGCACCACCTGAATCTCACCGCACTAGCAGCATTCACGAACCCCAGTTGGTATGAGACCGTGCAGGGAAGTCAACCGGTCAGCAACTTACACCGAATATTTCCTTGTGGCACGAACAGCACAAGCGGCAAAAGAGAGAGCCAGCCTTTCCCTCGTTCTCTCTTCACACCGCAGCACACCTAACACCCTTGCCACGTCTTCCCTTGGAGTTAACAACGGAGACAAGCTCCGTGTCACCCCCCCAACATTCTCTTCAAATGGGCGACACCTCAACAGCAGCGAAACGGTGAAGATTAAGTTGGAAGAGAGAAGAACGGAGCTGCTCGTTTCCTTCTTGCTTTCACCGCCTAAGTCTTTCTCTGTTTCTCCCATTTCTCACTTCAACTTCACCTCTGCTTGCACCGCAACCCCCTGCCGCTCACAGAAGCCAGCGATGCCAACCACTACACGTCATCCCTCCCTTCATCTCTGTTCATCTCATTCCTACCCGCACCAAGGAACAGCCACAGACCTCACTCGCCCTTTCCTATCGGCCCAGCTGCTCACGTTGCCGCCGTCAGCAGCACTGTCTTCTTGGCTTGAACAGCAACAACTCAGGAGTTTGCCGAATCGTGACCGCAGCCCTCTAGGACCCGAGGCAAGTGGATATTCTCCATTCTATCTTATGTCAATTGATTATGTTTGGCGAGGATAGTTCCCTAGAATTTTCCATGAATTCTATAAATGTTGCATATATTCCTACCTAATTGGAAGTTCCGGCAAAGTCGTCCAGCTAAAATGTTGAATTCATAGCTGTCGAGTCTGCATGTGTGTCGTAGAAGTGTGGTCGGCTGAAACCTAGCATGCACGCGGATTGGAAACACCGAAAACTTGAGCCAAAATGGGGACGTTGTCTAAGTCAGGTTTGGTTTCGGTACGACCCCTAGTTTTGCTAATAATTTTGTACTGACTTGTGTGATGTGGATCCCTTGGGGCGTCCTTCACAAAAGTCATCCGTTCTACAACATACTTTAGATTCAGATTTTTTGGAATTTGTATGACAAAAATATATTTGAAAAACCATCGGATGTATAATCTGTTTTTGTGGGCACTGAACCGACCTCCCCCCAATTTCCATTTTCCACAGGATTTTTGGTCAAGAAATTTGAGGTGTCCTTCATAAAAGTCGTAGAGTACATCTTGAACTACCACATATAAAATTTCCAGAATTTTTTGAAATCGTTTAGTTGGCAAAATGATGTCATTTTTGGTACTGTTATTGGCCAGACTACTGCTTTAGTCTGGTTTCAAAAAATTATATAGTATCGTCTAAGCCGAATTAGACTTCGATTCCTTCACAGAAAATGTTCCTTTGGGTCTTGTCTATATTATGTTAAAATTTCATAATTTTTGAAAAACCATTTACCTAGACAACGTTTGCAATTTCCAAAGGCATACAGAACGCCATTATAGGGCAAGTCTGGGGACTTGGAATGGAGTTGTTCTTGCAACTTGTCCAATATTGTGTAAAATTGAGTTATATTAGTCTAGTGGTTTATAAGCGAATGAATATTTGTTGGTTCTACCCTTGAGTTCCCTTGATAGTAATAAGGTTAATGGTATTTTAAATTGAATTATGGAATTGCTCCATTATGGTGTGAATATGTGACTTGGGAATGCTGTCGGTTTTTGGGACAACGATGCCCCGAGTTGTAATAGGGATGCCTGGAGGGATAATTGGGTTCCTTTAGATGCCTGGTTTTCTCGGATGTCCTCTCAATGCCAAATGGGTCCAAGATGCCCGAGAGATAATGGGGAACCCGGGAAAATGGTGGCAGCATGCATTCATAATGAGTATAGTCTTAGTACTTTAAAATTCCATTTGGGTTATTGATTACATGTTTGGAAAAGCTACTTCTCTTATTGATTTGTTGCGTTGCTTTTGAAAAAGGTTCTTAGGCAAGTTGATTTGAAAATGATTCCCTATGCTTTATATAGAGGCTTTCCTTGGCAATAGAGTGATTGGTTTCTGTAGTATAGACCAGTGGACTTTTTGTTTGCTGGGTTAAGACTTACTGGTTGTTGATTATCCTTTTTCAGATCAGTAGTAAACATGCCAATCCTTCCTGCCTCTACCTCCATCAGTTATGGGATATCGGTGGACCTCACCTAGGATTTTTTCGAGTTCGTGGATTTGGATTTCTCGGACGTCACTTTCATCTGATGCATAGCAACACCGTTCGTTGATATAGGAGCTTCAACGGGCCTAGTACTCATGGGTTTTTTGGCAGTCTACGAATGCGTAGGAGGATAGGAGGTAGGACCGATCCCCTATCCAGGTGTGATGGAGACGACGATGGCGGTAGTACGATCGACTAAGCAGGGGTAAGAAGGTGAAGCAGCATTTTTGGAATCCAAGCAATGACTTTTGGGCCTACCAGTATTGGAGGATAGGTGACTAGACATGTATAGGCGGTCTCAAGGTCGGGAATGTACCATAGGTGTACATTAATGTAGTTCCAAGTGACTAGTTTTTGAAATCCCTAGTATACTAACCATGTCACCTAACATAAATAGATAAAGAAATGAAATGCATTAGCTTGGTTTATATCTTCGCGTGCATTTTTTAAGTTTTTAATGTTCTGGGTTATTATTGGTCTAAAAACGATTTTACATGCTTAAAAAGTGGAAAGAAATGGATAACGATGTCAGTGTGACGTGTTGGGGAAGTCACAACCACCAACGCTGAGAACTGATAGAGAAAATTAAAAAAAGAAAAAAGGGGACGAGGAAAAAAGTCCGAAAAATTAAAAAGAGAATCACAAAAATTGTTTACATTAGTGCTTGCACTTTCTAGTCAAATTTAGTCCAAATAACTACATCGGTAAATCATCGAAATATTTACAGCTAAATTGAACAAATTAAAATGTTTATAATTGAATTGGTACCATACAATAAATTTAAGATTTTTATTTTTGGTTGTTATGATGCATGTTTCTCTTGCCTATTTCAAAATTCAGTCTTAAAATTTTTAGATATGCTTGTAAGTTAAAATGAAAATTATCAGTACAGAAAAAGGGAATAAAGGCAAAATCACGATAGCCTTATAATTGATGACCTTGTAAATTACGACTTAGCATTAAGTGAAAACTGTTTATTTGTAGAGAAAATAAAATAAAATGCTGTACGAATACTCATGATAACACATTTCAAGTGTTGCATTATTGGTGAGACTGATGAAAATTAACCTTGCCCCTACGTATCCACTCATTTAACCATCAATCAATTGGGAAAGATTTGTTTCAAGACCTTCCTTAGAAATGATAGTGCCCGTCAGATTGTCTCTCGACTGCATGCATCAAAGTACAAAAAATTATCCTAGTCTTAGATCAGTAAGTAATGTAATATCAGATTCGGTCAAGTTTATAAATACTTCAATTTTTGAGCTAATAAATAAAAAAAACGCACGAATGAACAAGAAATCTGATAGATTCAGAAAATTCAGGGCAATGGAGCATATCAGCCACTGATTGACATGGTGTCTTCTTTGAAATGTTCATAATGAAGGAAACCCCTGATTGACATGGTGTCTTCTTTGAAATGTTCATAATGAAGGAAACCCCAGAATAGATATGCATTTTGATTGACTAACTGCCAAATTTCGAATTGACTTCCATTGACGCATCAAAGTACAAAAAAGTAATGTATCATCCTAGTTGGTCAAATATATAAGTACTTCAAAAAAGGAAACAATGCACTAATGAGCAAGAATTCTGATAACTTTATTTTTTCTTCTTATTTTTTTCTTCTTCTTCTTCTTCTTCTTCTGATGAGATATGCATTTTGATTGACTAACTGCCAAATTTCGAATTGACGCATCAAAGTATAAAAAAGTAATGTATTATCCTAGTTGGTCAAATATATAAATACTTCAAAAAAGAAAACAATGCACTAATGAGAAAGAAATCTGATAACTTTATTTCTACTACTACAACTACTACTACTACTAGAAATCTGAGAGATTTTTCCTTTTCTTCTTCTTTGATTTTCTTCTTCTACTACTACTAGAAATCTGATAGATTTCTTTCCTTTTCTTCTTCTTTAGTTTTTTTCTCTTTTTTTTTTGGTATTAAGGCAACGAAGTGAGCATATGGCAATGTTTGATATTGTATCTACTTTAAGGTCTGAAAATGAATGACCAACTTTGGCATTTCCTTCTCCTTTTATGGTAATTGCCAAATTTCTATCAGATTTTCATTTCCAATGATATTCAACTTATCTGAGAGTGCATTAATCACATCGTAACACTCTTTTAACACATCCTCTTGCCTTATCCATCGAATTTAATTTTCTCCATTTTAGGTTGATACTTCCATATATTGCCCCATGATAGCATTCTGATGTGGTGCCCAAATAGTATTCCCAGATACCACCACATAAAAAAAAATTAATAATAATAAATAGCCTCCTGCATAGAGCTCTCTCCATTCCAACCTCTCTCTCTCTGTGATACTTAACAAGTGTTGCCTGATCGCCACCACCACCACCATGGCCATGGAGGTCCTAACAGCCATATTGGTCGTAGTCTTGAGTCTGCTAATTAAGGGTGCTTACGAGACCCTCTCGTGGTACTGGTGGAGGCCGAGACGCATCAAGAAAATAATGGAGAGGCAAGGAGTGAGTGGCCCAAGACCTCGCCTCCTGGTTGGCAGCATCTCGGACATGGCCTCCCTTGTCGCCAAGTCCACCTCCGACGACATGGACCCCATCAGCCATGACCTCGTTCCCCGCCTCTTGCCCCATTACGTCCTCTGGTCACAGCAATACGGTATATATGTATACCATCAGATAATCCTAACGCATACTCACAAATTCTCCTTACGATTTTCCCAGCGGGAAACCAGAGGGGTGGACCAGAGTCCCTTATGAACATGAATGCACGTTAATCAGTACTGAACCGACCATTTTTCCATGCCATCTTTCTGCGCAGGAAAACGGTTCATGTATTGGCATGGGAGTGAGCCGCGGATGTGCCTCACTGAGACCGAGCTGATCAAGGAATTCCTATCCAAATACAGCACTACATCCGGGAAGTCGTGGCTGCAACAGCAAGGGGTAAAGCATTTCATCGGGAAGGGACTCCTGATGGCAAACGGTGACGATTGGTACCACCAACACCACATCGTTGCCCCCGCCTTCCGGGGAGACAAGCTCAAGGTACTCATCAGTCATCAATGTACTGCAAAACTGATCTGATCTGCAAGCACATGCTTGGCAATGTGAAGAACTTTTATTTTGCTTTGATTCATTTGGGGACTAATAAATTAATCGTGATGTGGGTGTTTTTTATTAGAGCTGTGCGGGGTATATGGTGGAGTGCACTGACCAGATGCTCCAATCGCTAAGGAAGGCAGTGGACTCGGGCCAGACCGAGTTTGAGATCAGCGAGTACATGGCCAGGCTCACGGCGGACATCATCTCCAGGACTGAGTTCGACAGTAGCTACGAGAAGGGCAAGCAATTCTTCCACCTCCTCACCCTCCTCCAACCCCACTGCGCCCAAGCCAGCCGCCACCTGTGTCTTCCCGGTAGCCGGTATTTGGGTCGCATAAATTTCTAAAACTTAAGTTACTTTTTCGCGAACTTCTCCCACAATAATGAAACGTTGAAAACCAGGTTGCAACCATACCTAACGCCTAGTAAAGGGAATTAATTGAGAGTTAACAAGTGGCAATTATCGTTTGTTTATTAGGTTCTTTCCAAGCAAGTACAATAGGGAGATAAAGTCACTGAAGATGGAGGTGGAGAGGCTGCTGATGGAGATAATCCAGAGCCGGAGGGACTGCGTCGAGGTCGGGCAGAGCAGCTCGCACGGGAACGACCTGCTCGGGATGCTGCTTGATGAGATGCAGAAGAAGAGATCAGGGAGAGGATTCAGCTTGAATCTCCAGTTGATCATGGACGAGTGCAAGACCTTCTACTTCGCCGGGCACGACACCACAGCGCTGCAGCTGACGTGGACGGTCATGCTTCTCGCCAGCAACCCATCCTGGCAAGAAAGAGTGAGGGAGGAGGTCGCCCAGGTCTGCAATGGTGCCGATCCCTCAGTCGAACACCTCTCCAAGCTCACCCTGGTAAGCTTGAAATTCTGTTCCTCTTATTGGGTCTCCTTTTCTAATTGCTGACAATTTGCAAGGTCGTAACTGAGGACTTATTTCATATTATGTCATCACATTAATGTCGGTAAATAAACAATCACGTTTTACGTCAATGGTTAAATTGCTTAAATCGTATGAACCATCTGATTCTTTATTCAAAAATTTAGAAAAATGAGGGCAAAAGGGTCAAATTGATTTTTATTTTTATTTTTAATAAAATGAGCCGTATTATCGGTCATGCAAATATTCATGATCCTTTCTAGCTAGAAAGTGCAGCACTCATTAGAGGATAGAATTATTTGCTTTTGTGTGTGTGTATGTTTTTTTTTTCTCCTTTGTCTCATGGGGTTTGTGCTTTTGATATTGACGAGGGAAAAAAATAAAATTATGCCG
This sequence comes from Eucalyptus guilfoylei, assembly GCA_016097605.1. Classification (NCBI taxonomy): domain Eukaryota; kingdom Viridiplantae; phylum Streptophyta; class Magnoliopsida; order Myrtales; family Myrtaceae; genus Eucalyptus; species Eucalyptus guilfoylei. Next base: position 49,029,775 of record CM027865.1, on the reverse strand, counting down.
CCAATACAAGGGACTTTTTGGTGATGGACATAAAAATTGTACTTAATGTTCATAAATGGTATATGCTATGGCAAGTGGCATATTTGCTCTGAAGGAAATACACCTCACCTTCGGGAATCGTGGCAAGAGAGTCGCACGATTTCATGAACAATGTGTGGTTATAGTACGCGGCCATTTTAAGTCCCCGCCATATTCTTGTCATTTTAGCCCATTTTATCAATTAACAAGATAACATCATAATCGATAATTTCATTGCCATTCCCACCAGAATAATTAATTTCTCTTCTCTGTTGCTCTATCATTTCCTAGGTTACTAATCACTAACCTTTTCTTCTTTTTCTATCTTGCCACAGTTAAATATGGTGATTAATGAATCACTGAGGCTCTATCCACCAGCCATGGTGCTTCCCCGGACGGCGTTTGAGGACATCAAGTTAGGAGACCTCCACATCCCCAAGGGACTCTCGATTTGGATTCCGGTCCTCGCCATTCACCACAGCGAGGAGCTGTGGGGCAAGGATGCGAACGAGTTCAACCCGGAGCGGTTCGCATCGAAGGCTTTTGTGCCGGGCCGGTTCTTACCCTTCGCGATGGGCCCGCGGAACTGCGTCGGCCAGTCTTTTGCTCTCATGGAGGCCAAGATCATACTGGCCATGTTGATATCCCGGTTCAGCTTCACGATCTCGGACAGCTACCGCCACGCCCCTGTCATCGTGCTCACCATAAAACCCAAGTACGGGGTTCAAATATGCTTGAAGCCCTTAAACCCGTAGAAACATACAAGTATTGAGGTTTGAGATGAAAATTTTGGGGGCACAAATTCCTGTACACCTTCTTTCTTGTGCACTAAAGAGATACAATATGAGAATTATGGTTGGAATAATGAAGACACCAGAAAGCAAGAATTCTTCGTCTGTGGACTGATATACATTATTTGCTCATAGGGTGATTTTTAGGCAATGAACAAACTAGAGCATTGTCTCTTTTTTTTTTGGGGTCTAAGCTAGAGCATTGTCGCATCCCAAATCCTGGCAAAAGAGGGGATGACATGGCCAGGCCTTGCCGTCGCCTAGGAGGAGCTAACTTGGCCTTGCCCTCACCTAGGCGAGCCCTGCTAGATCTGGCGATAGAGAAGAGAAGAAAAGGTTAGCGATTAGTAACCTAGGAAATGATAGAGCAATGAGTCGGAATGGCAATGAACTTATCGATTATGATGTTATTTTGGTAATTGAGAAAATGGGCTAAAATGACAAGAACCTAGACGACCAACGCTCGCCCTCGCCCAAGGGTGGCTCAACGAGGTCGATCATCACTTACAATTAGGGGTGAGCGGTTCCAGGTTCCGCATAGGTACCATATGGAACTTGAAACCTACTCTACATACCCTAAAACATGGAGCATACCTTGTCATATGTTCTAGGGTCACTTCTAAGATCTAACCAAATTATACTCATATTATTATTTGAACGATTACAATTCATGAACCATAATTTATATTTAGACACACAAAAAATATGAATATTAATAAAGTAAAAAATCTTAGTCATAAAATGGAAACTTGAACTAGTGTTTCTAGATTATACACTTATCATTGAACGGCACTGTCACGCCCCAAACCTCGAGCGCGCACGCATCCCTCGGTGGTCAATAAAATTTGCGACGTCCCAGGACGCGTCGCCGATCCATTCATTTTATTGCACATGCGGAAGCAAATAAACAAATCTCCAAATAACACAAATATAGGATAGAAAAGCGGGACAACAATTTTCACAAAACGTTTTTATAAACAAACTGAGTTTTTATACAATACTAGTTTATAAACAAAAGCCTATTCCAAAAAGAAGAGTCACTAAGCCATCTAGGCACAAGACTCCTCTACTGAGACCTCCAAGACTTCCGAGGGTTCCGGGTCTTCCACGACACCATCAGGGATGTCGGTGTCAAGGGGGCCAGCCATCTCCTCACCCTCAACCGCAAGTGTGTCGAAACCATCCAAGGGACCCCCTTGTTCTTCGTTAGGCCCATGACAAAACCACGCCTTGAATCGATGAGGTACCAACTCTAGTAGACCCTCATCGACCATGATCGTGCTCACAATGAGCTCACAGAGCCAGGGAGTCTCGAGGACAAGGAAAAATGTACTCTGCTCACTAAACCCTCTCGGCTGTCCAAAACGTATTGGAGGAACCACCATCTACGGACCTGAAAAGTTAAGCCCACGATGGGGTGAGATGATGTCTCAGCGAGTTCACGCCCTAAACCCCGATTAGGAAGAAAATACGCCCAAAGGTAGTCTAACCACACATCACACAAGACTTACCTCGCCTCAGTTTCTTCTTGCACATCAGTACAATTCATATCACATATAATTGCATTAAAAGCACTCATCAATCGGGACGTCTCAACTTATACCACAAACAATTACAGGTATTCTGATTATAAGACCAAATCATTATGACACATCTCATTCCGTGCCACACAATTTTGTCTCATAATCAGATGTGTCAATTTCAATCAATCATGCATCCCAATTGATTACGACCCAACGGCCACAGCTGACTCAACAATCAACGGTCTTTCGGCGTAGTCGGGCGTCGTCTCGCACCATTGAGTATGGCAACGTCTACATCTAGACGGCATTCCATAAAGGAGTATCGGCCCAGCCTCTACTGCAACCAGCATTTGTTGACTTGGGGCATTTCTGAAAGAGCATCGTTCGGCCCCAAAGGCTCGTGACAGGTTCTCATATCATTCATGCACACATCCAATCCCGGCCAAGATATCGTGCCTTGCACTCAAATGTCTCAATTAAAATAATGTACTTGGCTCATTTTCTTCATATAAAAAACACACGGTAAAATAATTGTATGTGGGTATACGATCAGATTGAACCAGAAAAATTGATATCCTTTCTTTTAAAATCCCACTATTTAATATAGTACTTAAAAATATTTTCGGTGTCAAAACCCGACACCCGGTATTTTCTAATTAAATCCCAAAATTTCACAATTTTGAAATAAATACTCAAAATTAACAATCATCACTCAATTGCACAATTTAACAATCAATTGCATAAAATAAGCACATCACTGCAATCAGCACGAAATTCTAGTCACCGACTATCCCGGTATAATTTTCGGAAAATATTAAATAATTAAATAAATTACAAAAATAATTAAATAAATGCAAATTAATTCAATAAATGCATACTTAGGCTGAAAACACTAATTTAACCACCTAAACGGGCCTAGAAAAATAATGCACCTATTCACATAAATCAAGCAACCTAATTAACCCTTAACTAGTATAATCTAACCACATAATTAACCTAATTAAATAACTAAATCACTAATTAAAACAAACTAACCACCTAATCCATACTTAAGCTAATCTAATTAACCCTTAAGCATCATTAATCTATTAAGTAAGGTTTAGTGAGTAAACTCATCGGTTTAGCGGGATGGTGAGTTCATGGCGACAGCAACGCGACGGCGAGCGACACTCGGGTCTACGGCGACACTAAGGGAGGTTCAGACGGGCTCGGAAAACAGCCCGCAAGTCTTAGCTTGGGCTAAGACTCGACTTCTGTTCTTAGGTCGAGAAGGGCTGGTTGAGCGGCGGCTTTGGCTAGAAACGGCCAGGCGGGACGGCGGCGGTTGCAACGTTGACAGCTGGCGATGGTGGCTTGGACGAACGGTGGAGGGGTCTCGGCTGGCTGGACGGACGCTTAGGATGGCGGCTTGGGCTCGCAGGGACGGCAAGCAGGTGTGGGACGAGCGGGACGACGTGTGGGCGACCAGCGCGCTCAGGCGGCAGCGACGACGCTCAACGGGCGGCAAGGGGTGATCGACGGTGGCTGCTGGTCTTCTATAATTTTCTTGAGCTCTCAAACTAGCACAAAAATGGAGAAAGGAGAGCAAGGAAGAGGAAGAAGGGAGTTGCAGCTGGAAAGGGGACCACGAGCCTTCAATGTCTTCACAAAATATCAAATTTCACTCAAGTTCAAGGCCCCACTTGCTCAACCATATCCACAGCCCATTTTCTGCACCAAAGCTTCTCCAACAAGCCATGGAAACAGCTAAAATGTTGCACCCCACATGGACCTACGAATTTTTGAACACTCCCCCTCCAATTCTGACTCAATTTCTCTCCAATTGGACTTAATTCAAAGGCCAAAATGTCAAGGAGGATGCCTACATTCAATTCCACATTTTTCCTTGCCAATTAGTCCAACTTGAACGCCAAAAATCCACCCCAAAAAGGTCCTCTAATTTTCCCGGTCCAAAATAGCCTAACTTTGAATTTTCGCCAAAAACTTGGGTTTGTAGAAAAATCTTCAGAGGATTAGTCAACGTTCCTAAAATAAATCGTGACATGACAGAACTTTCAATTTCTGAAATTAGGTTCAATTTCGCGGTTAATTTCAACTGGACGCGATTTTAGCGTGACCTGACCTACCGGGTAGCTTTTAGAAATTTTTAGTGCAATTGACCCGTGATCGATTATTTTTTAGCCACATTGTACATATTCGACTCATTGGTGACTCTCGATTGTCGTGAAAATTTCAAGGTTTCAAATACGAACACATGGTACAAAAATGACAGAAAAATCAATTTAGTGCCGTTTGACGAGAATTTTGCAATTAGGTGGAATCACTCACACTTTAATCACACGCTTCTGTCGAACCGACCTATCTTCGATCTCTGATCGATTTTGACGGTGCTGTATTGACCCTTGCAGATTAGCACGGTTGAATAGTCGATTCCTAATTAAATTCTCAAGTCTATTGCATTTAGATTCCTTAACGACTTCACCTGATAGATTAGTTATCTCGTGAGTGATCTGCTCAGAGAAAAGAACTATAGGCGCGTCGATGAAAAGCCCAACTCATTCAATCGAAAACAGAATCAAAAAATCTAGATGTCACAGGCATGAAATATTAGAGGATCATACAGAGACAAGAACAAAAAAAAACATTAAAACCTGTTCCAGATTTTAGATTACAAGTTTTGGGTTCCATGTTCCAAGTTTCTCCAACTAAAAACTCGAAACCTACCCATTGAAATAGGTTGTTTATTTTTTAAAACCCAGAATCTATCCTGCATACCTAAGAACCTATAGCTTATAGGTTACCACTGGTCCGATTCTCATGTTTCAAGTTCTACCTTGGAATTATGCTTACTCATACTATAGTCAACGAGGGCGATTCAAGCAAGTCTAGCCCTCGTCGGCCATGGTTGTGGTCGGTGGTCGGCGATGGCCACGGGCAAAAAGAAAAGGCAAAGAAGAGGGAGATGGGAAAAAAAAAAGAGAAAAAAAATTTAAATTTTTTTATATATTAAAATATATTAAAATATCATTTAAAATGTCCACGTTAGTGTCAACCATGTCATGTAGGACGGTCAGTGTTCATATCATCAATTTACGATCTAAATTAACCGAATAGACTGAATTGATATTCATAATGAAAAAATTTAGGGCTAAATTAGTCTAATTAAAATGTTTATGACTAAATTGGTACTAATGTAATAAGTCTAGGACTTTTTTTTTATACTTTTTCCCAAATCTTTATATAAATCAGAAGTGCTAATGTAAATCCGCCATCATAATACATACATCAATGGTTAAATCCGTCAATCAAATTCAAATCACATATTAATAGTCCATCCATTGACCAATCTATATCATGGTCACGATACAACGTTTGGCAACAAGACGACCAAAATTCCCTCTTAGCAAGATCTTCACTTACAAAGGTTGTGGTTTGGTCTCCTAAATCGGTAGGCATATCCACAAGCCTCTGAATAGGCTCATGACAATATTAAGCACCAAACTCACATCTTCCAATATCCACAAAGTCAATTCAAAATATTTGTTACAAGTCGATTTCATTAAACAAAAACATAAATTTTTTCACAACTCAGTTCGATCAAATGGAATACACTTCACATGACATTTATTACATTATTTCATAATCCATTTCACGAACCCACAATATTTCGAAATGCCTTTTATAAAACATTTTTGAAATCATTATAAGACTCATTTCGTAAACCAGGTTCACAAATCAATATATATAACGTTTTGCAAATACATTTCCTAAAATATTTCTCAAACTATTCACAATTATCAAAATGTAGTAAATACTAGATTAGATTTTTATGCAACAAACATAGTGTTTCATAATATATAATATATCAAATCTTTATCACTTTCAAAACATGATTTTAGAAATTTGTAGAAGAGATAACACCACTCACCTAAGAAAGTCGAAAACCAATCTGTGTTTGTTACTTAAGCCAGTGCACTCGAATTTCTATCATAAATCGAAAAACGATATCACAGTTTGAGCAAAACAATACTCCAACAAACAACTTGACTAAACCACACTTAACCGTCAACTTATTGACTCATAAGCACTAACGAAGAAACCGGTTCATGGCATATGTTCATCTTTTTACTTATGGGTAACTCACATGCAAAATTTTCAAATTTCATTCCAAACAAATTATACTTCTAAATCAACTTTTGTCAAACCCCCACTGCTCGACAACGCCCTAGACTACCATTTCCACAAAAATTGTAGATCAAAAACTCTTCAACCGGACCTTGTAGTTCAAACTCTACATTACTCAAAATTTGTGTCTTAACTTCAAAAAACTCCGATTAGACAAATAATCGAAAATTTTCTTTTTTGCCAAAATCGAATTGAATATTTACTGGGCATTGTGATTGTAGTTAATTCGGCTAGTCGGAATGTCCGGATTGGCCACACTTGACCGTTTCTCTCTCCTCTCTTCTTTCCCTCTTTCCTTTTTCACGATCACGCGTCTTCTCCTTATTTGTTCGTTTGTTCCGCTGGCTTCTACGCTCCATCTGTTGAAGCAGAAATAACTGGCTGGGCTTGGGCTTTTAAGAGACATTGCTGGGTTTTTATGGGCCCATATATTAAAGCCACAGCATAGATGCTGCGTGGGCTGTTTAGATCAGGCTTTAATGCCCGCGCAAAGGATTGATCAAAGGCGTTAAGACAAAATAGTGATGAGGCAAAGTGCTTCAGCTTTCAAAATAAAAATGGTCAGCCTGTGTTTGACAAAAGGGCAAGAGCTCAGAGTTTTTCTTTTAAAAGATTTCGTAGTGAGTACCTTCAGCATGTATGTTAAAATGTGTACAGTATATCATAGTGGCATGCTATCTTCGCAGATTTGATTTGGATTGCGTTAATCTAAATAGTAAATATCCATTTCTTGTGAGCATTAAGGATTTGACGTTAGGTAGGGCAAATCATTTGTGTGTTCTCCGTTCGTGTCTCTATATCTGTCTCTATCCTCGAATAGACAGTTTTCTAATCGTAACTCTTCATATCATGGCACAATATAATGTCCTTGGTTATAGGAATTATGTATCTGGCAAAGCTTCTCTACAGGATGGACACTTGCAAATATGACTGAGATTGAATCCGACATTTTTCTTACTCAAAATGCTATATTAAAACATCGTTTCTATAATAGGATTCTTGAAGAGCTACAGTTCTCAAATCCTTTGTTTCACCTTAATTTTATGCTTGGCGTCAATTTAGTGCTGCAGCGATAGGATGTAAACGTTCCAACTGAGTTGACAATATCTTTGGAATTGGACCAGACCCTTACATGAGTTTTAGTACTTCACGAGGTGCGAGGTTGTTAGGTCTAGATCTATTACCTAGAGAGGGGTGAATATGTGATATTATAGAAATTAGAAGAAATTAAAATTGATATTGCAAAAGTACAATGTCTGGTGACAGAATGTGTAGTCGTCAAATCTTACTAGTGTATAATTAATTCTATTACAAGTAAAATAAAGAGACTTAAGGGATAGAAAATTGTACATAAAAGATTATAATGGTTTGGTTTTGACAAACTTACGTCAATTCTCCCACGCTAACAGTCTATTGGCTAGATTCCACTATACGAACCAATTAGAGGTTACAAGATCTAAGTAATGATTACTCAAGCTCGTGTGAACAACTCGTCACACACTCTCAACCTCTAAGTGATTATACGATATTGTTCACAGAGAATAATGTATTTGATTAGAAACTCTTTAGACTTTGGAATTATAAGCTTCAATTCTCTCGTGCTCTTTTATTCCTTTCAGCTTCGAGACCTCCTTTTATTTTTATCTTTGCCCAAGCTGATCGTTAGACATATCTTCAGGAGAATTATCTAGCCAATCTACCTGTTGACCTGGATCTTGCTTAAAAGATCTGATTACTTCAAGGTTGCCAAGATAAAGCTTCCAATAGATTCTACCGCCCATATAACAATTTGAGTTTCCATAAGTTAAGTACTTCAATTTGGAAAGAATGCTTCTCCTCAAGTCTAATGTTCCTAGAAATCCAAATCTTTGAGACATTTTTTGGAGAACTTTTCTTTGGAACTTTTTATATATAAGGCAAGGAATTCAATCACCGTCACTAGCGTTGCATGAGTATATTGTCTCCCTTTCTAACCGTTTGAAAAGACATATATGAAAGGAAATAATTAAGTCACAACTTTGGTTCTAATTGATAACATCCGATCACATTCTATCAGACTTTCCACCTGAAAAATACTTACTATCAGAATCAAAGTCTTTACTCTAGATAAGTTTGTTAATCTTCAAAATTACTTAGGGAATGTTTTCTCGACAAAACCTTCCTTTTTAATGATGACAAAAACTTTCCGAGCAGAACTTTTAGAGATTGAAAGTATTTGAAATTGAATAGCTCTATATGTAGTCAGATTTTAAATAATGAGTAGTCAGGCCAAAAGAATATTCAGATAGGAAGAATTTAAGCAAGATTCCTATAGATAATGCTCTGAATTAAAAAAATAAATAAATAAATAAGGGATAAGGAATCTTTAACCAATCTCATCAAGTTTTCGTACTCAGAGTCTTCCAAAAAATAATCCTACAAAAAGAACTTGTCAGTACAATAATGTATAAAATTATGTATAAAACCTGCAAGTTCTACTAGGTCTTCTTCTCCCCCATTTTGTCAGCAACCAAAAAGAATATTAGGCAAAGCATAATATTATAATCATCCATAGTACGCAAGTCAATCCCAAAATGCAAATATTACAAACCACACTAAAATCCAAGTAAAAATCAATCGATACTTAGATAAAATAACACATACAAAGAAAGTTATTTAGAAGAAAATGGTTGATTTGGGTCTGGAATTGGAGAGGGTGGTTTAGCTTAAGAGGCAGTTGGACTAGGACATAATACTACATGTCCACAGTATGCTCAATTCTTTTCAGCCTTTTGTCCACTTCTTTATGGAATTCTTGCATCTGATGTCCACAAAGAAACTTGAGATTCCTCAGATCTTGAGCCATAGGAACATTTTTCTCCTTGATGTAAGCAATGACTTGAGGAATATCCTGTCTTCAGTGTTATCATCACAAGCATAGTAGCAGGATTTACCTCAACTTTAAGCTCCCTTAGCATTCTAGCATCCTCTCTTCTTTCTTCTCAAGACCAAGCTCCCCCTGCATTCTATCATCCTCTCTTCTATTCTTCTATGGGTTTTGGTCAACATTAGGATCAGCTGCAACATCAAGTTGAATTTACTCACCAATGGGAAAGGTTGTGCTATTAGCTTCAACAGAAATGTTCGGATCATCGACAGCAGTTGCATCAACCTTAACAGGGACTTTAGTAGAATCTACTAGTATATTTTCAGTCAATGGTTCTTCAAGATCTACTGGTGCATCTAACTATTCTTGCACTTCCTAACTTTCTTGCTCCCCCTCAACAATTGCAGCTTCCTGTGAAAGAACAATTTATGGATCTTCAGTGCTTTCCATAGTAAGGTCAACATTAACATTAATTTCTTTGTCTCCTTGAGTCAGAGGAGCATCGGTAGGTGTTCCTTTAGTGGATTTTTTTGTCTCCTTTTCAGTAGGTTGTTCCTTGACCTGTTCAGTAGGTTCAGCACTAGTAGCCTCTTGTTGCTTGGACTGGTTAGCAAGTGTTCCCATTCCTTTGTCTTTCTCAATTTCTTCCCTTCCTTCATCGTCATCCTTCTCATCATGTTGATACTCATCAATCAAATTATCTAGATTGTCATCAGATTTCTCACCCTCCCTTAAGTTCAACTCCTCAGTGAATTCTTCAGTAAGCCTTTCTAAAAATGCTTGAGGACCTCCTGTCTGAGCAGTAATCTTCCTTCTTTTCCTGGGTGGTGAAGGAAATTCTGGAATGTTGTCATCGACATTAGTTTTCACTGGTCTTCCTTTCCTATCCTTCCATCCCTCATCAGTAAATTTGAAACTCATCTTTCTCATCATTTTCTCTCCCACACTCATTAGGGGCATCTTCAATGTACTCAGCCTTTCCGGAATACCAATGATGAGATGATTGAAAATCTTTGTAATTAAAGAACCATAAGGTAATTGATCTTTGTTCTTCAGCATAGTTCCATACATGTGAAGGATAACCAGATGCGCGAGAGAAAATGGATGGTCATTTAGAATAGCCCATATCAGCTTGGCTTCAAACCGAGAAACATTAGCCTTTGAAGAGCCTTTAGGTCTTAGACAATTGATAATAATTTTGTGAAGAACGATTTGCTTCAAAGGAAACAAATGATGAGAGACGTGAGATTTTGTATTCTTGGAGAAATCAGAAATTCCAGAGATAGACCTATAGGCAAAGTCTAGATCAATATCAAAAGGCTTAAAGTCTGAATACTTTATTCCCAAAATTTTTGCTAAGTCCCAAGCTTGAAGAAGATAAGCTTTATCACAAACAGTAAACTCAATTGTATCAGCATAATAGAATGAAAGACTAGAGTAAAAATATGCAGTAAGGGCTGGATAGGTTGGAAGTTCCTTGACACAAAGATCAATCATTAGAAGTTTATCGAAAAAGTCCTTGATTTTGATGTCAGATGATTCAAAGAATTCGAAATCCATAGTCCTTTGATTGATAATTCCTTTACGCATAAGAGAGTTTAAAGACTCCAGATGTTCTTTGGACCTGATCAGTTTTTCAGTGCAATTTCCCTCAACCACAAAATTGGCCATTTTTCTCTTGAAGTTCGCATATAACTTCTCATCATTATCACCCCTCCGTCCATCATCATTATCAAACCTTTTCTTAGAAACAGGGGTTTCTACTACTTTCTCTTTCCCTCTCCTAGTGCCAATGTTTACACCACTCGAATCACCTATGTTTATCGGGAAAATGCTTCTAATAAGGTTTGCAAACATGAGTTCCAGTGCTTCCTCATTTTCGAAGCCGTGATTAGCCAACAGACTAGCAATCACATCTTCATCTTTTCCTAGATTTTTTAGAGATGCAATGATAGATTTCAACTTTAAGAAATGAGGGGAGGTTGCTTCACTAACCATACCTTCAACGCTTTCGGATGAGTCGGAAATCTGGAAGTGATCAGTGCTTCCTCTTGCCCTAGATTGCATTCTGGCAATGCGATTCGATCTTCGTGATGCTGAAGATTTGGGTTTTGATTTTTTAGCAGATTTTAGGGCCATTGAGGGGAATGAGAAAGAAAGTTTTGATCATTTTTGAAGAGAAAGGAGGTTTTTGCAGAAAAGTCGTCTCAGGATGAAGATATTTTGCAGCTAGGGTTTCTTGAGGTACACTGAAGGTGTTTTTGAACAAAGAATGAAGAAGGAAAAACTAAAAGAAGTCATTTTTAAAGAAAATGAACAGTCGCGAGTCTTTAAAATAATAGCAGTTTCCAAAAATTTGAAAGTTTATTCGAATATTAAAGAATAACTGAAAAGCAATTTCCAAAATAAATTTACACACATTTTCCGATAGATAATTTGCACAATAATTCCTAAAATAAAATATTTAAATGGAGTAAAAATAAATCATACCTTATATACTTCCAAAATAAATTTACTCGCCAAAAATTTGAACTTGCAATTACTAATCTTCCATGTGATGTTCTTCCTTATGTAGAAACCTACCTTAGACACGTTGAACAAGTGGATTATTAATCCACAAGTCATTACAAATTGTTGACATCCAAATTTTGGCGACCTGATCATTTATTTATTACATAGAAAATTATAGATTAATTTTTAGCCCCTAAACAATAAAAAAAAGTTAGAAATTAGATTGCGTAGTATATAATTTTAAGAGCATTTTTTTAAATTGGACCAGTGACAAATGAGTTTGAATTGATGGCTCTGAACTTTAATTTGACCAATTGAACTAAGCCCATGGAGAGAGCGAATTGGCCCAAGCCCGTTATTTTTGAAGATCGAAAATTGACTTATGAAGAATGATAATTTGATATTTTTGGAAAGGATTCATATTATTCTACCAATATTTGGTAAATCTTTTATATATTCATGCGATATATAAATTGGATGATATATTTTGCAGTAAATTGGAAGGTTTTTGATGAAATATTGAAAAAATAAAAGAGAATATTACACGTCGAGAGACGTATATTTGGGGTAATATATTATCAAAGTGCGTGAACAGAAAAGAGCTGAAATATCTAATATGCGAATTTATTCCCTTTCCTTGAAGAGCGTAGCCCCTCCCTGGGCTATGTAAGGAGGCCACACTTATTGATAAACGCAGCCATTGAGAGAGCAAAGAAATTGGAGAGAGAAACGTGGCAGTGAGGGTGATCCAACATTCCCTTGCGGTCAAATTCAAGACGCCCATTTGGAAGATTTTCATGTCCCTCGCACGACACGGGTGAAGAACGAACGCTCCCTATGCGCTCGCAACTTTCGCCTTCTCATTGTCTATCACTGCACTTTGTGCTCAAGCTGCCACTGCGTCAAGTCTCAACGACGCAGCTCCAACGACACCGAGGCTCGCTGCCTTCATACCATTCATCATCGCGAGTCCCACGGTTTGGCCGACAAATGCCGGAGTTGCCGTCTCACATCACGAGACTCCCTACTCCCCCCCACCGCGAACCACCATTTGCAAGCCACCCGCGACGACGTCCAAGCGAGCCTTCGCCGGACACGCACCAGGCCAAAGTGCTGGGTTTTCTGTTTTGCAAGTTGTTTAGAATATTTGAGTCAGGACGTGCGAGTTTCGTGAACGGCCACTGTGAGCCATCGCTGGTCATCCTCACTGTGATTCTCGTGATCCGTTGTTCGTCTGAATTTAGGAACAATATCCAGGCGATATCGCGAATTAGGTAAGAATTTTGATTAATTTATCTTATGCCCAATTCATAAAATTGCGATCATGTTTAAATATTCAGTGGATATTAGCATGTCCAAAAGAAATCTTTTTGAATTCTCATGAATTAGGAAATTTTTTTAATATCACAATGTGCATACAATTGATAATCTAGTTTCATACTCGAGATACGATTCGCAATTGCATGGAAAATTGCCAATCCAGTCTCACGCCCAATATGTGATTCATGATTCCATGAAAAGTTATCAAATTTGATCTCATGCTTGAAATATGATTTGTCAATTTATTTCCAAAATTAAACGAAAATGGATAATAACTTACCAAATTTGTTGTCCTGCTTGATATGGATGTGATTTCTTGCTCTTGATGCCTTTGCTTGATTTGATTTTGCTTCCATAAAAGAAAACCCAAAAAAATATATCTGAATTGGATTTGATTTTTACTAGAATATTGCTTGTTTTAGAATAACTTGCATGTTTAGATTAGGTAATTTATTTATACCGAAATTTTGAGATAAAAAATACCAAAAATATTACCTTAGGATGTTAGATTTCCTTTTTCATAATCTAAATTGCATGTTTAATTATAGGGCAATTTTAATTTTGAATTTTAAACGAAAACATTAAAAAAAATTATGCGTGTGCCACTTAAAATTAAGTCATCACTTATATGTCACTTAGTTATTGCAAGTTTAGGATCATTTAAATGTATGACATATTAGGATAATCACATTTAATATTTTCCTGTCATTAGATTAGGTTATTTAATAAATGCCGCGTGACATATAGTTCACATGTTAAGTTGCATGTTGCATGTCATTTTAGTTAGACATTTTCATGCGCCATTGCATTGCATTGCATTGCAAGTAGATTAGGTTTCATTTAAACAAGTAAAAATCTCAACAAAAAAAAAAAATTTGTGATTACTTGTTAATAAGAAATCATCTTTAGAATTGCTAATGTGATTTTTAAGCTAACATTACATATGCTTACGTTGCTTCAAGGTAAGTATCTCCTCCCTATGTTTGTAATTTATTTGTGATTTTGTTTTATCGAGTGTTCAATAATGATTGCACACCCACATGATCACATCACATGTTATGGAGTAAATTAAAATCAATCCGAACTGCCTACTGAACATTTTTTTTGAAATAAAATAGAAAATATACTGAAAAGACATTAGAGAAATCTAACAAAATCAAGTCCCCATTCCCACAGTCTCTAGTTCGTAGGAGTAAAGTAATCCTCAAGTTACTTTACTTAGGTTTTTAATTGACCCTCAATAAATAAATTAGTGACGACTCCTAATTAAAAATCATCTGCATGTTAAAAACTTGAATTTTAAGTCGTAAATTGGTATGGAATTGGGAGAGACCAGGCTAAGTTTAGGCTTAGTAATTCATGAGCCAACCCCTTAGGTGGTCCAACCCCCTTCGGAGAGGTCGCGACACAAATAAAGTCACATGCTTTCTTTTCAAGAGGTTTTGTAAAATTATTAGCCAGCTGATTTCTAGGATCAATAAATTGTATGTTTACTTCACCATTGTTGACATAATCACATATGAAATAGTGTTTGATCCCAGTAAATTTGGCTTTGGAATGTAAGATTGGGTTTTTCGTCAAATTGATGACACTTATATGGTCAAACTTGATTGTTGTATTCGAGTTTATGACTCCATAGTCCTTTAATTGTTATTTCATCCAAAGGATTTAAGTGTAACAACTTCCCAATGCTACATACTCAGCTTCAGTTATTAATAAAGTCAAGCCACTATTGTTTGCTTTTTAAAGAACCTCAACACAAACATGTTGTCTAACATCTGACAAGTTCTAGAAGTGCTTTTCCTGCCTATCTTACATCCTGCAAAATCTGCGTCAAAATATCTAAATAATACAAACTCTGACCTTTTAGGATACCCAAGTCCAAGAAAGGGGTAATAGTAATGTACTTAATAATCCTTTTTACAGTAGAGTAGCCTTTGGCAACCACTCTTATTTTATCTCTCGTAACTTTTCATTGTTCATCTAGTTTGTTCCTATACACCCATTTGGTTCCTATTATGAGATGACCCTTTGATCTAGGAACTAATTTTCATACTTCATTTATCCTAAATTGATGAAGTTTCTCCCACATTGCTTGGATCCAGTTTTCATTTGACAATGCCTCCTCAGTATTTCTTGGTTTAACTTCTAATATGAGTGCCGATGTATTGACGGCATCCTTTAGCGTCGATCCCATTCTAATCTTGTCATCAATGTCTCAAATAATGAGATCCTTTGGGTGACTTGACGAATACTTCCAATTTCCATTGAATATGTCATTAGATGTTGGGTGTTTTTCACTATTAGACTTTTCAAATTATTGATTTGTCCCGCTGAGTGTGATGTCTTTCTTTCTACTAGTTCCTGAACTTCTTCAGATTGTTGCTCTCCTTCTTGTTGAATATGATTAGAATCTTCAAATGTTTGAAGACTTTCATCAAACTTCATGTTGATAAACTCTTTCAGTATGCAAGATCTTTTATTGTAAACTCCAAATGCCTTGCTTGTGGTTTAGTATCCCAGAAAGATCCCTTCATCTAATCTTTCATATTCAAGATAAATCATTTATAACCAAATACTCGAAAATACGAAATATTTGGTTTCCTACATTTGAAAAGTTCATTGAAGGTTTTCTCAAGTGAAGGTTAGAGAAAAACATGATTGATTATGTAACCTCTGATTGGTTCATATAGTCCAGCTAATAGGCTATTAGCGTGAGGGAGTAGACATAGGCTTATTAAAGTCAAACCATTATAATCTTTTGTGTAATTTTCTATCTCTTACTCTCTTTATTTTACCTGCGATAATATGCAGTGGCTAGATCCTACCAGTACGCAATTAATTTTATCACAAGTAAAATAAAGAGAACAAGAGATATAAAATTGTACACAAAAGATTCTAATAGCTCGGCTTTGACAAGCTTATGTCTATTCTCCCACGCTAAAAGCCTATTGGCTGAATTCCACTATACGAACTAATAAGAGGTTACAAGATATGAGTAATGATTACTCAAACTCGTGTGAACAACTCCTCATACACTCTCAACCTCCGATACTAATTGTTAGGTCTAGATCTATTACCTAGAGGGGGTGAATAGGTGATATTGTAGAAATTAGAACAATTTAAAACTAATATTGCAAAACTACAACGTCTGGTGACAGAATGTGCAGTAATCAGATTTTACCAGTGCACAATTAATTATATCACTAGTATAATAAATAGAGTAAATGATAGAAAATTACATACAAAAAATTATAGTGGTTCCGCTTTAACAAGTCTATGTCCACTCTCCTATGCCAATAGCCTCTTGGTTGGATTCCACTATACAAACCAATCGGAGGTTACAAAATCTGAGTAATGATTACTCAAGCACGTGTGAATAACTCCTCACACACTCTCAACTTCTAAGTGATTATATAATATTGCTCACAGAGACAAATGTATTTGATTGGAAATACTCTTCATACTTTGAAATTGTAAGCTTCGATTCTCTCTTGCTCTCTTATTCCTTTCAACTTCAAGACCTCCTTTTATACTCCTTCCTATCCGAGCTAACCATTGCACATATCTCCAGGAGCATTATCTAGCCAATCTACCTGTTAGCCTAGATCTTGCTTAGAAGATTTGATTGCTTCAAGGTTGTTGAGAATGAAGCTTCCTATAGTTTCTACTATTCATATAGCAATTTAGGTTTCCATAAGTCGAGTACTTCAATTTGGAAAGAATGTTTCGATTCAAGTCTAACGTTCCAGAAAATCCAAATCTTCGAGACATATTTTGAGAAAACTTTCCTTTTGAACTTCTTATACATAAGGCAAGGAATCAAATTAGCACCAATACCCGTTGCTCGAATATATTGTCTCATTTCCTAGCTGTTTGACAAAACATATATGGAATGAAATAATTAAGCCACAACTTTGGTTCTGATTGATAACATCTTATTACATCCATTAGACTTTCCACCTAAAAAATACTTATCATTAGAATCAAAGTATTTACTCCGGATAAGTTTTGTCAATCTTCAAAATTTGTTAGGGAATGTTTTCTCAACAGAGGTGTCATGAATGAGGTGACGCCTAAGAGAGAGCATCCATTTGAGAGCATCTGTAATTTAAAATCTTATTTGAAAGTGGCCTCCTTAGCCTTAAATTCACAATTCTACATGATGGAAGTAAAGAGAAGTTGAATAAGGGAAAAATGCGACTTCTTGTAATCCTTCTTTGACTTGGGTTATCATTGGCGTTCAAGTTTCCTTCAAATTATCCTTCCACTCCAAAAAGTGTTTTATTAATCTACCTCCTTGCCTTCCAAAGGAGCTGAGATAAGCCTTTGGACTTAGAAAGTTGCTACAGTCGTTTCTGCTTTCTGTTTATTTCCTGCAATATTAGGAGTTATCTAATTGATGACTGTCTATCTATATTTTTATGATATCCTACGAAGAAAAAATGGTTAAAAGCTACTTTTTATCTTTAAACTCTAATAAGATACAATTGTCTTAGTTTATGAACAACACCAATATGATTAATTTCACATAACCATATTGAATCTTGAGGGTAGTTGTATTCTCCTCCTACCCATTGCTGCCATTTTAGAGTCAATTCATATACTTGCAGCATTTTTATTTAATGGTGTTGTCGTCACCAGTTTTCTCATGAAATTACAGGATTAGAGATGAGATTGTTTGCTGCATTAAGATGACAAAATTAATCAAAGGCTATGCAATATTAGGGTATCAAATACTTGCAACCTGTTTTGATATTCTTGGCTATTTTCGTGTATCAATGTCCACATTTGGTAGTTTGGTCATGTTTGTCATGTTAAGATATTTATTCATGCTTATCCATTTATGGCCCTTTTGTGGAATTTTCAGCAGATGAGTGCATACTTTGCGCCTGCTTTCTCCAGTCATCTCTTAGGAAAATGCCTCCGGCGAAAGAATCCATTTCTTGAGGTGTCAAGGTTGGGTTTGGTGGTTATAGGAACATTTGCAGTCGTCTGGTGGCCATACCTTTACTCATCAGAAAGGTGAGTAATTATTTTTGTTATATTCTTCAAGGAAGAACAGAGAATAAATCTAATGCATTATCCCTCACATGCCATGAATGAAAGTAGTCCTCCTCTATCTTAATGCTTAGCTAGAGCATGTTACGAGTTGCATTTTACCTTATATAAAATATCAAATGGTAGGGTTTGACTTCTTAGATCATCAGAATTATTACTTTGTTTTTAAAGATTATCCAGTGACAAGTGGACAGGTACTTCGGTTAATGAAGTGAATATTCATTCTGGATATCTGTAGGAAGCAACGTGTTACATTAATGAATTGTACTGTGGTTTAGTTGGTCATGTTCCTAGACTAGGCAAGGTAGAATAGTGGGCCAGACATAAGCTCAAGCTTTGAAACTGCGGAAATTCTATGATTGTCATAGGGTTTAATCAATACAGTCAACTGCATGCTGCTTTAAATGCGTGAGTATCCAATGCGGTACGTCTAGCTACCCCAAACACTTCTTTGGACGACAGTAATCAATATCCATAAGAACTGTAGACCTAGCTTGTGAACCGAAGGTGCTTGGGATCATATTAATGGTAATACTCTAAAGCCCCCCTTGCCTGTAAAGGGTGGAAGCTTTAGAATAGTAGGTATATGTAGTTTTCTAAGGGAAGACCTCTGTCATAATACTCTTATTCATGATCATTTGATTTTACATAAATTGGCTTTATTGTGACCGTACCTTCTATTTTGGTGCTTTCTGTAGTTTCTCTCGTCTTGCTTTGTTTGAGAGGTGGATATGTGAGGATTATGTAGCTAACTATGGTGCGCCACATCAGTTCTTATCTAGGACAAAAGGTTGTTTTTTACTCCTAAGCTCAAGCTTTTGAGCTTCATTATGACTGTATTAACTTGCCTACCTTCTATGATCCATCCAATATCTTCCCCAAGCAGTCAAGGTTTCCTCTGTGGTTTACTGAACAATTCGTGTCCTTTTACTTCTTTTCATTTCACGGTGAGTTGCAGTCTGTCCCTTTCACTTATTACTTATCATTGCAATGTGATGTGCGTCTAAATCTTTGCACCCCTGCTTATCGTGTTGTACATTTAGTGCATGAGAAGTCTATTCTACTGCCACTTCTGCTGGCCAGTTTGCTTGCTCTGGATGATCCTTCTCTTTATAAGTGGTTGACCCATTATGGATTGCTCTCTATGTTTCCTCTTCTACGTTGTGACGGAATTCTACTTCCTTATATGACCCTCAATACTCTCTACTTTCTTCTCTACCATGTGCCCAGGGACAAGCGAGATTCAGAGGTCACCGGTTCTTCTGCGGCCTACCCAATTTTGAGTGCCTTCTCTGTTTATTGCTATTTTGGTCTTCATTTAGTTTACATAACCACGCATTCCCCTGAGAAGTACCCTTTCCTCTTTGCAGCTTTGATCATGATATTTTTCTTTTTCCGCTTTGCTCTGCTTGGAATTTACACCAATAAAAAGCAATGGACATTGTCCAAGCATTCGATGCTGTCGAATCAGGAAAAGAAGCTTATTTGATATCGTTGTCATGGAACTTAGGTTCATGATTCTTCTTTATTTTTTCGGTTTTCGGAAAGGTGGTAAGAATTGGCGTGTTTACATTGACCTTTTGGCTGCCAATAACTAAGAGGGATGTCCAATGTGATTTTCAGTCCGCTCTTTTCACGTGAATTGTTATCTGTATGATCAGAAATTTTTTGCAATACAAGCAACCTCGCTGTGTTTCTTTTTCCACTAGTAGTCCGGCTTTAGTCACTGTCGTGGCATATAATGTCCCTGATATATGAAACCTGTCAACAAGTCCTGTATTGCTAATTTTTTTCGGGGGCCTGGTCATTTGGTTTCCATTTCCTATTTATGTATTTTAAGCTTGCTCTTCTTGTCTTGTGGACGTAATTTTCAGTTTACAAAGAATTGGTGGATTAGAGCTTCTTTATCCCTCGCTTTGAATAGGATAAAAACAAAAATGAATTAATTTCGTATTAGTCAAGGAACTACCTAGCTAGTTGAAATTTAATTTTACGAAGGTTATGGGAAAAGCGAGTGATAATGTGTGTTCTTCACGCAATGTACACGTAATACTTCCATTTCTTAATTCTCCTTTTACGCTTAGCCTTGAATATATAAAGAAAAATTTGAGTCGGTTTGCTTTGATTTTTCTTGGACATTTTGGTATTAGGCCAATGAGATCGACCGGTTCCCTGCATAGGCCCATTCCGGGACCTGGGAAAAGCCCCTAAATCTCTGGTGGTTTCGTTGTTGTTTTGCTTAGCCATTTAGATAATCAGAGCTACTGACACCCAGTAAAAAATTAAAGAGACTGAATTGGTAAATGCAAAATAGGTTCAAATTCAAAACTCAATGAGTGAGATGCCAGAATTACCAGTAGGGATGGTCAGGTAAATCAGAACTGTTGCTAGAGTGATATTGGCAAATGTCTTGTTTGAGATCCAATATATCAGAACGGTGTGCAGAAAGCACATCTCTTTGGTGTGTTCCACACTTATCAGCGGCATATAGAGCTTGCGCTTCAAATTATTTGGTTATATATAGCCCTCGATCGTGAAAGTTTGACATGAGTATCTTGGAGAAGAAATGGGAAGATTTGAATGTTTATGAGATTCAATTACTTCTTGGACTGTGGGGTTTGAAAATGCAACCCATAACCCTTCTAATAAGCCGTGAATCGGCTGCACTTGATGTCACAGCTTCTCATATGGCTCATGGCTGCTCTGTGTAGCTCTTTAATTCAGAACAGAATTTCCCTAGTCAACTGCTTCACAGGCCGATCCATTCGTGCATTCAAAAGAATGGGAACGAAGTGAAAGGGTTGAGAAGAGTACACAGGAGGAGTCAGCAGATGCTCAATATCATCGTTTGATCATGGAATCCCACGAAATAGTCTGCATTTGCATCCATCCGAGGATGTCTAGTGGTAAACCAAGTCCCATATATTTCACGATCTTGGCAAAGTCTAGGCCATTTAATTGTAGCCTCGATGAGGTGTAATTCACCGATACAGGCTAGCTATGTCTTGTTTGCCCTCACTGTTGAGTGAATGTTTCACAAGTCCAACAGCAGATAGCTTCACGATTAAGGGTGAAGGCATAGGGAAAAATATGCACAGTAAATATTAAATAATAGCAGATAAAAGTTTCCACAGGTAAATGTCATGATAGGGTCGCATCACCTTTGTACAATATCTCAGTAAATTATAGCGGACAAAATATTTAATTATAGCATCTCGACGTACACATTCAGCCAATTGGTGGGATGCCTTGGCTCTCCTTGTTTGACAGTTCCCTCTGCAAATGGTGCCGATTTTAAAATTCTCCCGTTACAAGACTTGAGGACTAGTAGCTCACACGCATGTTTATTTGATTCGATGCCGAAATCTAAAGCCTTATCATGATATTAGATTACAATCTGCTCAGTTTTGGATCTCTAGTCAATGGACTACAGCATCAGACATGTCCCTAAAACGACGTTCCATGTCTAAAGCACAATCTACTTGTTTACTGCTCATATCAGCAGCGGTGATAGCAGAACAACCGGCATCATGAAACAGTAAGGTCCTGAGTTCAGAAGAGTTTAATCGTATTATACGTAACTAACTTCAAGAAACTGACGATTCTCTCATGCAACCCTTGTAAAGAATGGCGACTGCACGCGAAGGTCTTCATTAAACTATGGAGCCACCACCACTAATTTCATCCTTGGGACATTGCATGAAATGTCTTTCCGTTGAAATTCATGCACCTTTTGGCACAGCATTGCACGCAGAGCAATGTTAAAGTCTGGTCTCCCCAAGTTGCGAATTGAAGGGCGATCTCTTCTTATTTGCCTTAGAATCCACGCACACCGAATTGACTCCTTTAATTAATCATAGAAATTATAAATAAAAAAGGGCATTTTGTTTTCTCTCTAATTAATTAAGTAATCCCCTTCTGAGTTGTCTTAAAGGGTCAAACAAATGAGCGACTGCGGAGGTGGAAGGAAGGCATCTGAGTTTGCCTATTGAAAAAAATTTGACCTCAAGACTCCCCTTTGCAAAAAAAAAATATATATGAGTGGTCGCTCGAGAGAATGAATGGCCAAATGTGCATATACAATGTACAAATTGAACGTACACAGACTTTTGCAATCTAAGTGCGAAGGCCCAACTAAAAAAGGTGGGGATTAAGCTTAGTTGTGCACTCACATGTTCATCAACCAATCCATCATTTGTTTATACCTGTCCAGATCACTGATTGTCCGCCAAGAGTAGTGCGGGAGAGCTTGTCTCATTCATCATGATCAAATGCGTATTATTTATAGGCCATGTCATGCGTCTCTCTTCACAGAAAGTGTGATTTTGAGTGTGAAGATATGAGATATACTCAATGTCACTCTCTGACACTGTAAGCTTTCAAAGTAACCATCAGCTTGTACTTTGCTAATGTCAACTGAAAATGATAGATTGGGAAATCTAATGAAGAGGCCGCAAAAAATAGCGTAATGGATAAGGCTTGTGCGAAAAAGATCTATTTTGAGGCTCAAATTACATCGAACAAGTTTCTAAATCCAACATACGATAGTGCTCGAAACAAGCTTTCGAAAGATTTCTTATGGCACTATTCAGGATATCAAATTGCTTGGACTATAAAAGATCGAGGAGGTTTTAGTTCTCGGCACGTGTCTGCCTATTCAATTTCTGTCAATCCACGATAGTTCAAAAGCACTTGTAAGATTGCCCACATGAAATAGTCCACTAAAACGAAAGATAAGATTAAGCTTGGAGGTCCAGCGCGTTGGATTTGCATGCTTCAAACTTTCGCGATGTTAACTTCTAGTGTCCCTTCAGTTTTGAAGAGTATTAAAGGTAAAATTAGAAAACATGTTTCCCAACAGTTTGAATTGTAGAATAAGTGCATGCTCATCTTAGGGTTTTAGTACACTTTGTACGCACTCCTCCAAAGGCTGATTATACTTGGAATTCAACGTCTAGCGAACTCATCCACCTTCTTTGACCGTGGAGTAGTCCTTTGGTCTAGAACCATGCACGTTTGCTGCATCATCTCGCTGAACTCGATTCTGTACTTTGTCATTTTGCATGACATTTTATCTTGGTATTTTCAAAAGATGGTGCTCATTTCGAAGAAGAGGACACTTGGGCAAGAAGATAGGCATACGTGCGCACGCAAAAAACAAGATTTCATCTTCAACAAGAATGTGCACCCCGAGATCGATTTTAATGGAATTCTGTATACCAACATAGTGACTTGGCCCCATGACAAGCTCCCTTAGAGATTGAGAATCCATTAAACGGTCAATGAACTTAACCCTATGACCATCCTTGGGAATTGAGAAGAGAAGTACGACCATATATTTTGCGTCGTTCTCAAATTTCTTCCCCATTTTCTGGGATTAATACACTCGGCAGCAACTAAACATATAATAACTCCATGTGAACCTTATTATAGGGTGATTCGCTCGGCAAGATAGAGAGTACGAGAGAATAACATAAGATTTTCTTGTGTTTTTATAGGTCGACAAGTACTGATGAAGATATAAGGAAGATGCGTGCAAGAATGCCAAACACGCTTGAGTTATACATACGTCTTTCGGCGCACGCAATCGGACGATTGATCAGAGTGCATAGCGCATGGTGAACCAGGGCTGAGAATTGAGATGTGAGCGTTAGCAAGCAAAAAATTCGAACCCCGTGACTTCAATTTCCCATCTAACTCAATGAGTTTTTGACCTCGTATAAGCATGAATCGACAATTATGTATGCATAATTATGTCTGTGTTGAATTGCGGTTCCACTGCCGCAAGACTAGTTGTCATTTAATGATCGTTTGGTAATGGCTGATTATCGTCGTGCATGATTGTTTAGTATTAATACATGGCGTATGGTTTTCGAGACGTATTTAATTGGCTATCTTGTGGAGATCCACAAGAACACAAGAAAGATTTGATAGGATTATTCTTATCTTAATAAAATAGCGATAGAATCTTCACATCTCAATTAAGTCGCATAAAGCAATAGTTTCATGGTTTCTTTTCATATATAATGTGAATCTTTACTAGATGTGATTTAACTAAAAGTTCTCTAACATATTGATTGTCAATTATCCACAAGCTAAAAAATTTCATATGTATCGTTTTTAAGAAAAAACAAATTGTCACCTATCGAAGTTATTATCGCTTTACTTTTAGTTTCTAAAGAGCACGATGAATTTATGGTTCACGAGTGATTCTCTTGCCTAACTCAAAATTCAGTCTAAAAAACTAGTTAATTTTGTTAGTTAAGAAAAAAACAATACAAATGTAAAAAAGAGGACGTAGTGGCAAAATTGCAATAGCCGTTTAACTAATGACATTGTAGATCAGGATTTAGCACAAAATTAAAACATTATATATAGAGAAAATCAAATAAAATGCTTTATGAATGCTTTTAATAAACTAAATTGTAATGTAACACATTTTTTAAGTGTTCAATTTTCAGTATGATTAATGAGTTTAATCCCACGTATCGACTCATTTAACCATCAATCAATGGCAGTGCCTGATAGATACTCTCTCTCTCTCTCTCTCTCATCAATCAATGGCAGTGCCTGATAGATACTCTCTCTCTCTCTCTCTCTCTCTCTCTCTCAACTTCATACATCAAAGTACAAAAAAAACCAAGTCTTAGATTATTAAGTAATGTGATATCATATTCGGTCAAATCTATAAGTACTTCAATTGTTTGAACTAATCAGGAAACGATGCACGAATGAGCAATTTATCTAGCAGCTCTTTCTTTCTTCTTCTTTATTGTTTCTTTTAATATATTTTGTGAGATAAATTCAAGGCAATGAAGTGAGCATATCAGGCAATGATGGACATTGTGTCGACTTTGAGATGCTCATAATGAAGGTCTGCCCCTAAACAGATGAGCATTTCGATTGACCAACTTGGCATTTGCTTCTCCTTATAAGGTCATTAAATTAATACTTGATTGCCAAATTTCGTTGAGACTTTGGTTTATGCATCAAAGTACAAAAAAAATATCCAAAGTCTTAGACTATTAAGTAATGTGATGTTAGATTCTTTCAAATCTATAAGTACTTCAATCGTTTGAGCTAATAAGGAAACAATGCGCAAATCAACAAGAAATCTGACAGCTTTTTTTCTTTCTTCTTTTTATTTTTATTTTTTTGGTATTTTGGGAGATAAATTCAAGGCAATAAAAAAAAAAAAAACATATAAGGTAATGATGGACAGTGTGTGTACTTTGAGATGCTCATAATGCAGGTTTGCCCCAGAAGAGATGTGCATTTTGATTGACCAAGTTGGGATTTGCTTCTCCTTATATGGTCATTTAAGTGATAATTGATAGCCAAATTTTGATGAGAATTTGATTCATGCATCAAAGTACTAAAAAAAAAAATCCAAGT
This sequence comes from Eucalyptus guilfoylei, assembly GCA_016097605.1. Lineage (NCBI taxonomy): Eukaryota > Viridiplantae > Streptophyta > Magnoliopsida > Myrtales > Myrtaceae > Eucalyptus > Eucalyptus guilfoylei. Next base: position 49,004,105 of record CM027865.1, on the reverse strand, counting down.
CTTAGATTGTTAAGTAATGTGACATCAGATTCTATCAAATCTATAAGTACTTGAATTGTTTGAGCTTATAAGGCAACAATGCATAAATTAAACAAGAAATCTGACGGCTTTCTTTCCTCCTCCTCCTCCTTCTTGCTGTTTTTTTTTTTTTTTTTGGTATTTTGTGAGATAAATTCAAGGAAATGAAGTGAGCATATCAAGCAATGATGGACACAGTGTCTACTTTGAGTTGCTCATAATGAAGGTCTATCCCCCGACGATGTGCATTTCGATTGACCAATTTGGCATTTGCTTGTCCTTATGTGGTCATTTAAATAATAATTGATTGCCACATTTCAATGAGACTCTGATTAATGCATCAAAGTACAAAAAAAAATCCAAATCTTAGATTATTAAGTAATGTGATATCAGATTCTGTCAAATCTATAAGTACTTCAATTGTTTGAGTTAATAAAGAAACGATGCACAAATCAACAAGAAATCTGACAGCTTGCTTTCTTTCTTCGTCATCTTCTTTTGGTATTTTTTGCGAGATAAATTTAATGCTGAAGTGAGTATATCAAGCAATGATGGACATTGTGTCTACTTTGAGATGCTCATAATGAAGATTTGCCCTAGAAGAGATGTGCATTTCGATTGATCAACTTGGCATTTGCTTCTCCTTATACGGTCATTAATATTTGATTGCCAAATTTCTATGAGACTTTCATTTATGCATCAAAGTAATATTTATATATATATATATATATATATATATATATATATATATATATATATATATATATATATATTTATATTTATATATATATAGATATAGATTATTAATTAACGCGATATCTAAAATCTATTGCAATCTAAAACCTATTTGCGAAATTTCAATGAGACTTTGATTACGGGGAAATTATTGAAAAAGTCCTAAACCTATTGCAATTATGTCAATTTAATCATAAGGTGTTTTTTGGCCAATTCACTCCTAAACATTTTGCATTTGTACAAATACAATCCATCTAGCCAATATAAAACATTCAAAAAATATTAAAATATCATTAAAAAAATGCCACATCAACGCCGGTAGTGCCACGTTAGCGGTAGCCTGCCAAAATTGACCAAATGGACTGAACTAGCATAAATACAAAAGGTTTAAAACTAAATTGATACAATTATAATGGGTTTATACTTTTTTTTATAATTCTCCTCCTTGATTTCCCATGACAAGTAGTGGTGTCCTTATTCCGAGAGCTGTATTAATCATTTGCTAACAAGCTTGTGGACAAATTCTCTTATTCATTACATTAGTTTTTTTCTCCATTTTAGGTATTTAGCTGATATTTCAAGATATTGCCTTTTGATAACTCGTCACATTGCCACATTAAAAATGTATTTAACAAATGTCCTCGTGATTCTTTAAGTATTGCCATATGTAGAAGTGGGAGTTTGGCATTTTCAAGAAAATTGATCATTCGACAATCACTACTATAAATACCCTCCTGCATAGAGCTATCTCTATCTCTCCATCGCAATCCCCCCCCCCCTCTCTCTCTCCCCGATATTAACAAGTGTTGCCGGATCACCACCGCCATGGCCATGGTGGTCCTAACAGCCATTTTGGTCGTACTCTTGAGTCTGCTATTGAAGAGTGCTTACGAGACCATCTCATTTTACTGGTGGACGCCGAGACGCATCAAGAAAATAATGGAGAGGCAAGGCGTGCGTGGCCCGAGACCTCGCCTTCTAGTCGGCAACATCGTGGACATGGTCTCCCTCGTTGCCAAGTCCACCTCCGACGACATGGACTCCATCCGCCACGACATCGTCCCCCGCCTCTTGCCCCATTACGTCCTCTGGTCACAGCAATACGGTATATATGTATACCCATCAGATAATCCTAACACACACACGCTCCTTAAAAACGATTTCCCAACGTGGAACCAGAGGGGTGGACCAGAGTCCCCTTCGAACGTGAATTTATTGGTACCGAACTGATGATTTCGATGCCATTTTTCGGCACAGGAAAACGGTTCATTTACTGGAACGGGACGGAGCCGCGGATGTGCCTGACCGAGACCGATCTGATCAAGGAACTCCTGTGCAAATACAGCACTGTAACTGGGAAGTCGTGGATGCAACAGCAAGGGTCGAAGCATTTCATCGGGAAGGGACTCCTGATGGCGAACGGTGACGACTGGTACCACCAACGCCACATCGTTGCCCCTGCCTTCCTGGGAGACAAACTCAAGGTACTCATCAATATACTGCGAAACCGATCCGATCCGCAAGCACATGCTTGGCAATGTGAAGAACTTTCATTTTGCTTTGACCCAATTGGGGGCTAATAAATTAATCGTGATTTGGGTGTTTTTTATTAGAGTTGTGCGGGGTACATGGTGGAGTGCACTAACCAGAGTCTCCAATCGCTGAGGAAGGCAGTGGACTCGGGCCAGACCGAGTTTGAGATCAGCGAGTACATGACCAGGCTCACGGCGGACATCATCTCCAGGACTGAGTTTGACAGTAGCTACGAGAAGGGCAAGCAAATCTTCCACCTCCTCACCAACCTCCAACGCCTCTGTGCCCAAGCCAGCTGCCACCTGTGGTTTCCCGGGAGCCGGTACGTCCCATGTGACAGTGGTCAAATAAGTTTATAGAACTTACATTACTTTTTCTCGAACTTCTCATGTAATAATGAAACGTCGAAAACCGGATTCCAGCCATACCTAACGCCTCGTAAGGGGAAGTAAATGTTATGACCAGAAAAAAAATGGGGGGAAGTAAATGAGAGTTAATTGATGGCAATTATTATTATTTTTTTCATAGGTTCTTTCCAAGTAAGTACAATAGGGAGATAAAGTCGCTGAAGATGGAGGTGGAGAGGCTGCTGATGGAGATAATCCAGAGCCGGAGGGACTGCGTCGAGGTCGGGCGGAGCAGCTCGCACGGGAACGACATGCTCGGCATGCTGCTCAACGAGATGCAGAAGAAGAGATCAGGGAATGGATTAAGCTTGAATCTCCAGTTGATCATGGACGAGTGCAAGACCTTCTTCTTCGCCGGGCACGAAACCACCTCGCTGCTGCTGACGTGGACGGTCATGCTTCTGGCCAGCAACCCATCCTGGCAAGAGAGAGTGAGGGAGGAGGTCGCTCAGGTCTGCAATGGTGCCGATCCCTCAGTCGAACATCTCTCCAAGCTCACCCTGGTAAGCTTGAAATTCTGTCTCATTTATTGGGTCTCCTTTACTAATTACAAACAATTCATACGACTCATTTCATGTTATGTCATCACATTAACGTCGGTAGATAATAATCACGATTTATGTCGATGGTAAAATTGCTTAAATCATGTGAACCATCGTTATGATTTGATTCTTTATACAAAATTTACAAAAATGAGAGCAAAAATGGTCAAATTCATTTTTTTTTTTTTTATAAACCAAATCGTATTATCAAGTCATGTAAATACCCATGATCCTTTCTAGCAAGAAAGTTTAGCACTCATTAGAGGATATAATTTTTTTTATTATTATTATTTTGGGTCTCATGGGGTTTGTGCTTTTGAAATTGATGAGGCGAAAAATAAAATTTTGCCGCCAATTCGAGCCACTTTTTGGTGATGGACATAAAAGTTGTACTTAATGTTTATAAATGGTGCATGCTATGGCAAGTGGCATATTTGCTCTGATCACCTTTGGGAATCGCGGCAACAGAGTCGCACGATTTCTTGAACAATGTGTGGTTTAATAGTGCATGGCCATCTTAAGTCCCTGCCATATTCTAGTCATTTTTAGCCATGTTATCAATCAACAAGATGATATCATAATCGATCAGTTCATTGCCATTCCCACCCGAATAATTAATTTCTCTTCTCTATGCCTCCATCATTTCTTAGGTTACTAATCACTAACCTTTCCTTCTTCTTTTTCTATTTTGGCCGCAGTTGAATATGGTGATTAATGAATCAATGAGGCTATATCCACCAGCCACGGTGCTTCCCCGGACGGCGTTTGAGGATATCAAGTTGGGCGACCTCCACATCCCCAAGGGACTCTCGATTTGGATTCCGGTCCTCGCCATTCACCACAGCGAGGAGCTGTGGGGCAAGGACGCAAACGAGTTCAACCCGGAGCGGTTCGCATCAAAGTCTTTCGCGCCAGGCCGGTTCATACCCTTCGCAATGGGCCCGCGGAACTGCATCGGCCAGTCCTTTGCTCTCATGGAGGCCAAGATCATACTGGCCATGTTGATATCCCGGTTCAGCTTCACGATCTCGGAGAACTACCGCCACGCTCCCGTCATCGTGCTCACTGTAAAACCCAAGTACGGGGTTCAAATATGCTTGAAGCCCCTAAACCCATAGAAACATACAACTTTTGAGGTTTAGGATGAAAGTTTTGATACACCTTCTTTCTCGTGCAAAAAACGAGACAAAACGGTTGTAGAGATGAAGAGACTAGAAAGCAAGAATTCTCCGTATTTCATTATCGTTGTCATCATGGGTTAATGACTTAAAATGAGCAAAACAGATATATCTCTTCAGTTCATGTCCTTCAATTTTTTGCAGCGGTTTTTTGGTCTTTAAAAGATATGTTCGTTCATGTCTTTTCAAATAGGTCTTTTCGTTCCTGTCTTTTAAAACTCTATAAATTGAAATAAATTATTCTTTAAAAAAACGAACGAGAATATTCAATAATTTTTCTAAGTGCACCAGCTCGAGGAAAAGTTTGATTGAGTCTTGTTTGTATAGTGCTAATAGAAACAGGGTCGAGGTGCTATATCTTGAGAAATATAGTTCATAAATCTGCACAACACCGTTGGCAAGAACCAATCGCTTTAAGGAAATTCAATAATCCATACCTCACCACCTATCTAATTATGTTACAATTTTACAAATCAATATTTGGTTTGTAATTCAGTCATATTTACTTGTTATGAAAATTCATTCAATACATTTATTCATTGACTTGGTCATTATTAAATTTGTTATCATTTTATTAGTATTATTATTTCGATTTTAATTTTACTGGTTACAACAAATAGTATTGTATTATGTATCCTACAATCTTAAGTCGATCCTTATCGTTTTTGGGTTAGTCTGAAAATCAAGATAGCTTATAACAATCAAATATCCAATAGTGTCCCGAATATTTCTAGAGACGTCCTTATGGTCAATTCAACCATTGTCGTTAGAGAGTTTTAGACCACGGGCCGTAGTTTTGTGGGAGTAAATGCTGTAGGCCTTTGGGCCTGGACCACCTATGGTGGTATGGGTACAAATCACATGATTGATATACATTGAACTGGTTATGAGAGCAATACGAGCCAAATAGCATATGGTGTTGTTTCTAGAGGGATGATTCAATAGACTTTGCCTACTTTGATTGTACTAAATCTAGTTACGTTGAATGAGAAACTGGAGAGATTCACCAGTGTGGGCTTTAAGTCTTTGTATCTGACCACGCCAATATGGTCAAGTACTTATTAGAAGTGTGCTTGCTAATTAGTCCAGATGAGCGAGATGTCACTACGCTCAAAGAGTTGGAGGCTTGGAAGTACAAAGACTTCTTATTCAAAAATTATATCCTTAATGAAGTTCCCTATAACAATGTTTATGTCAAACAATTATGGGAGTCCTTTGAAAAGAAATACAAAATAGAGGACGTAGGGACAAGAAATTCGTGGTTGCCAAATTCCCATACTTCAAGAAGGTGCATTCTAAATCTGTCATGAGTCAGGTTCAGGAATGTAAAGAATTTTGAACGATGTCTTTGCTAAGAAAATGTCACTTAGTAAATCATTCCAAGTGGAAGCCATTATTGAGAAGTTGCCTTTGGGCTGGTCAAACTTTAAAGTTATTTGAAGCACGAATCAAAATAGATGAGCCTTGAATATCTCATTATACACCTTAGAATTGAATAGAACAATAGAAGGAATGCAAACCCTCCTATAGAGCCAAAGGCCAATACTATTAAGTTTTCCAAATCCAAGCAAGATAGGAAGAAGAAGAAGTATTTTCAATAAAAATGCAAGCAAAAGAAACAATCCCAAAAATTTTAATGGACATGTTTTGTTTGCAATGAGCATTGCCATCGACTTGAGGATTGCAAGGAGTGCCCGAAAAAAGGTAAGGGCAATGGTGTAGCATTGAATCTGACAAAGATGATGAAAGGTTGACTACTATGGTGGTGTCTAAGGTATCATTGGTGTCGAACACTAATGAATGGTGGTTGGATACAAATGCCACAAATCACATCTGTATGGACAAACGCCTATTCTCCTCTTACGAGAAGGCTGAGAAAAGGGACAAGATCTATATGGTTAACTTTGCATCGGCAAAGATTGCTAGGAGAGAAAAGGTGATCCTAAAGTTCACCTCTGGTTAGGTTATCACCTTACTAAATGTGTTGCATGTACCAAAGATCCGGAAGAATCTAATTTCTAGCTCTAAACCTATCAAGAGAGGTTTCAAAATTATATTTGAGTTTGACAAGTTTGTACATTCCAAAGAGGAGATGTATGTAGAGAAAGAGTACTTGTCTAATGACATGTTCAAAGCTAATGTGGCTTTCATTGATGTAAACTCAAAAATTTTGTACATAGAGACTATTAATAAAGAGAAGTTTTCAGTTACATTGTTTTGTCTTATTATTTATGGCTTAGTTTAGAGCATGTTACTATGGTACAATGAAGAGGATAGCAAATTTGGGACTAATTACAAGGATGCCTATAACAAGTAGGAGACTTGTGATGAGACTAAGTTTGCCAAAAAATCACCCAAGTAAAAAACAAAACTCTAGAGGAGATAGCTAATGACATGCTTTTAGTTCGAGTTTAACTCAGAATTTGTCGAGGGAGGCAATTCTAACTATAAACTATATTCTTAATAAAGTACCCCACAGGAAAACGGGTAAGACTCCATGTGAATTATGAAATGGAAAGTTACCATCCTATATATTTTTGAAAGTGTGAGGGTGCCCATCCAATCCTCCAAATCCAAATCTGAAAATGTGGAAATTCATGCTAATACTATACTAGAATCAAGGGATGTTGAATTCCTTGAGGATATAAATCCTGCGAAAGGAAATTAGGATGAACCTTCTCAAAAGAGATTTCAAGAATCAGAATCTAAGTTTATTGCTTTGGATAAAGCTACAAAAGAAGCAGAGTGGCATCGACGCTTTTTGGAGGATGTTCTGTTGTGACCAAAATATGTGCAATATGTAGTCACTGTGACAATCAAGTAAGGGTTATAAGGACACAAATTATGCTATAAAATGGTAAGTTTGGACACATTTGTTATAGATCTAATACCATAAGGCAGTTGCTCCCGAATGATATAATCTCTTAAGACTTTGTGAAATCGAAGGAAAAAATTACAAATCCATTAACAAAAAGTTTGTCAAAAGAGCAGGTAAATTGCTCATCTAAAGGAGTGGGGGTTCCAATGTTGAAACTTAACCTAGTCATTGGAGATCCCATGGACTAGGTTTAATAGGACAACGCAAATTTTGGAAACTCTAATGTGAGCACCATTTCCCATTCTTTTAATGGAGCAATGCTTCCTATAGTGTTTAAAGGGTACGCTATGCATAATCATTCCTATAACTTGGAATACAACATTCTAGTAAGGTAATGATACCTTTGATAGGAGTGCACCTAAATGCATAGAGTCAGCCAACTCTATGAAAATCTTTAAAGGTTAGACTTTTTTAAAGCATGCATGAATCCCGAGAAGTTCAAAACCGAAAGAATGAACATAACCAAGAACCAATCTTAAATCGGAAAGACTAAATGTTAGGTCTTTTGTTTGGATTTACACAAACAACTAGCAATTCAAGAATTAGTCCATCGATTACTTATTGAAGTCCTATAGATTTCACTAAAGAAGGTCCAAAGCAAAAACTTCCCAGCTTGATGTACTCTCATAGGCACACTTAGACTTCTTCAAATAAAAATAAAAATAAAGTTTTTTTGATGGGGGATTGTTGTTATTATGAGTTAATGGCTGCACAAAATAGACATGTCGCTTCAGTTTATGCCCTTTCAATTTTCTATAGCAAATTCTGTCTTTAAAAGACATGGCTCTTCAGCTCATGCCCTTTCAATTTTCTACAACAGTTTCTTTGTCTTTAAAAGATATGTCCATTCATGTCATTTCAATTGTATCTCTTCAATTCATATCCCTTTAAAACTTTGAAATCAACTATTCTTAAAAAAAAAATGATGAAGAATATACAACACATTCTCTAAGTGTTCCAGTTCAAAGAAAGGTTCGATTGAGTCTTGTTTGCATAGTGCTAATACAAACAGGTTCGATGTGTTATATCTTGAGAGGCATAGTTTGTAAATCTGCAAAGCACCATTGGCAAGAACTAATCGCCTTAAGGAGATTCGGTAATTTGTACATCACCTTTTATCTAATTCAATTACAATTTTATAGCAATTTGCAAGTCTATATTTGGTTTGTAATTAATCATCTTTACTTGTTAGGAAAATTCATTCAATATATTTGTTCATTGATTTGGTCATTATTAAATTTGTTATTGCTTTCTCGTGTTATTATTTCAGTTTAAATTTTACTGGTTACAACAAAATATTGTATTACATATCCTACAATCATTTGCTCATAGGGCCATTATTTGGGCAATAAACAAACTAGAGCAAGGCATAGATCCAATGTGGGTTGTTTTAATCAGCCCTTATTGCCCAAACAAAGGATTGATCAAAGGCATTAAGATAAAGGGTGTGGTTGGTTCAACTTTCCCAATGAGCTTTTGACCTCAAGAGCCCTTGGAGAAATGTTGGGGTGTTGTACAAGCCTTCCCAAGCGGCTTTTGGCCAAATGTCGATCGTGGGAAGGCTAAAAGCTCAATACTAATGGAGACCAACATTGAGCTTTCAACGTTCCTCAAATGCTAAAACTCCAGTTAAATATTTTTTTCATTCCAAAACTACCCTCATAAATTCTTTAGTTTTCTAGTTTTGTCCTTCCTTGCTATTGTACATCTTCATTGTGTGAGGGCCAAGAAGGCCAGATTTGATTAGCGAGAGGTTGGCAAGGGTCACCGACCCAAGCGACCGCCACCTAAGGTCGCACGACCTCGAGCAACCGCCACCTTGGCATCACGACCCTCGCCAGGTGTTTCCCTCAGTCAACGATAGCCAGCGCTAGATCTAGCTCACTAGTGGCCCAAGCCCTTCACCGAATCCAACAAAGAATTTGAATTTTTTAATAAAAAAATATAAGAAATGCAGTCAAAACCCATTGCAAAAATTTTTGGGCTAAACAATACTTGAACCCAAAGTTGCTCTATAAAAAAATTTTATCAAACACAATTTGCATTTTCCTAACAGATTTTGGCTTTCAGTATTTTCATTACACTCAAAGTCCATTTCTAAAGTGCAACCAAATCCACCCAAAGTAGTGATGAAGCAAAGTGCTTTAGCCTTTGAATTGAAAATGGCCAACTTGTGTTTGACAAAAAGCCAAGAGGTCAGAAATTTTCTTTCGCAATCATCCCAGCATTTTGATTGACCAACTTGGCATTGGGATCTCCTTTAATGGTCATTAAATTAATAATAGATTGACAAATTTCGATAAAAATATCCAAGTCTTAGATTATTAAGTAATGTAATGTCAAATTCGTTCAAATCTATAAGTTCTTCAATTGTTTGAGCTAAAAAGGAAACAATATAAGAATGAACAAGAAATCTAACGGCTTTCTTTCTTTTTCTTCTTCTTCTTTTTCTTTTGGGGGGAGTAATTTTGTGAGATCAATTCAAGGCAATGACGTGAGCATATCATGCAATGATGGACATTTTGTCTACTTTGAGATGCCAATAATGAAGGGAATGCAAGAAGAGATGTGCATTTTGATTCTAGGAAGGGATATGTTCACTATAAGTTCTAAAACTTATTATGAAAATACAATCAAATTCTAAAACTTATAAAAAGTGCATTCAAATCCTAAAACTTGTTAAACTAATACAATCGAATCTTTCTATGCTGACATGGCTTTTTTAACATGGCGATAACGCAACTTAAATTCTAACTTATTTAACCAAAATATGAATTAAATAAAATTAAAAAAGTACTTCAAAAAAAACAAAAAAAAAAGGAAAAAAAATTAAGCAAAAGGCAAGGGTGGCTTGCCGCCGCCGCCCCCTTTGCCGGAAAAGGTCAATGGGGGCTCGACATGGGCCAACGAGGGTCACCGGGGCCTTAGCTAGGGCCGGCGACCCTCCACCCAAATTTGGGCAAGGGTCGCCAGCCCTCAATGAGGATTGATGGCCCTTGGCATGATCTAATGACCCCCCACCGAGGGCCATCATAGTTGGGTGAGGGCCGGCAACCCTCACTAGTCTAGATCTAGGTGGAGGGTTGTCGGGCCCTTGCTTGCGGTAGGCAAGACCTCGGCGACCCCTGCTGGCCTTTTTAGATGATAGGGGCAATGGTGATGAGGGCCTTTGCCCTTGCCTTTTTTCATTTTTTCTTTTTTAAATATTTTTTATTTTATTTAATTAAGCTTATGGTTAAAAATTAGAGTTAAATCCAAAACAACGTCGTTTTAGCCTAGTGTTCTATGTTTCAGTCATGTCATCGCCACATAGGAGAGAGAAAATATTAGAAAGAAAACCACGTCAGCATTTTCCGTTAGTTTAAATAGACGGAATTAATGGAATGATTTGATTGTATAAATTTGACAAGTTTTAGAATTTGATTGTACTTTTTATAAATTTTAAGACTTAATTGTACTTTTGTGATAAGTTTTAAGACTTCCAGTATACATATACTTTCTAGAAATGAATGGTCAACATTGGCATTTGCTTCTCCTTTTATGGTCATTTAATTAATAGTAGATTTCCCAATGACAAAAAATAGTCAACTTATCCCAACAGTTGCATTAATCATTTCATAACAGCTTGTGGACATGTTCTCTTGTCTTACACATTGAATTTAATTGTCTTTATTTTAGGTATCCAGTTAATATTTCAAAATAATGCCCATGATGACTTGACATCTTTTGGGCACTCGCATTGCCACATCAAAAATTAGTGGCAGAAGAACAGCCCAAGTGCCAAAACTTGGCATGAAGGGACACTTAAGTACCAAAACTTCGGAAAGGTACACTTAACTGCCAGTTTCGGAGTAAAGTGGAACACTTAAGTGCCACTCCGGCCAAAATCCAACCAAATTGCTAACGTGGCAATTTTCCGGCGAATTGGGTGCAAAACGGCGTCGTTTTGCTAGCTGACATGACGAGAAAATGCAAAAACAACGTCGTTTTGTGTCTAATGTGTAAATAATTAATATAAAAATTAATTACATTAAATTTAAACTTAATTTTATTTAAATTATTCTAAAAATTAAAAAACCTAAAATTAAAAAAAAAAAGGGGGGGGGGGGGGCCGAAGGGAGCGGCTGAAGGCCGAGTCTTCGCCGTCGCCACCTCCCCACCGCCGTCGGGAAGGGCCGGCGACGGAGGGGGGAGGGTTGGTCAAGGTCACTGGCCCCTGGCCGATGCTCCCCCCACCGTCACTGGCCCTTCCCGATGACGGCAGGGAGGCAGCGAGGGCTCGCGAGCCCTCGCCCAGATCTGCAGCGAGGGTCACGGCCCTCGCCGCCAGTCGGCTGGGGGCCAGCGACCCCGACCGACCCTCCCCCCTCCGTCACAAACCCTTCCTGGCTGCGGCAAGGGCTCAGCCCTCGCAACCCCCCTTCGGCTCCCCCCCCCTCCCCCACTTTTTTTCTAATTTTAGGTTTTTTATTCTTTAGGTTTTTTAATTTTTAGAATATTTTAAATAAAATTAAGTTTAAATTTAATTTAATTAATTTTTATATTAATTATTTACACATTAGACACAAAACGACATCATTTTTGCATTTTCTCGCCACGTCAGCGAGCAAAACGACGCCGTTTTGCACCCATCTCGCCAGAAAATTGCCACGTCAGCAATTTGGTCGGAGTGGCACTTAAATGTTCCACTTTACTTCGAAACTGGCACTTAAGTATACATTTCCGAAGTTTTGGCACTTAATTGTCCATCCATGCCAAATTTTGGCACTCCAAGTGTCCCAAACTCAAAAATTAGCTATTGTTAACAAATCTCCTTGTAATTCTTTCAACATTGCCATATGTAGAAATGAGTGTTTGGTATTTTCTTTTGAGAAAACCTCTTAATATATTTTAAAGTTGACAAAATTATCCATGATTTATAACGATCTTGATAAATGCAAGAGATTTTTGTGTTTCAAGTAATATCCACGTTAAAAGGACCTTTGAAATGATCGATGAGATTCTAAATAACTAGACAAAACTATGGGGAATTCATAGACTTGGAAATATCGAGTTCTTAAGCCTAAAAGATCTACATTACTGTCATTCTTAAAGTGCCTTGATAAGAACAGTTAAATATAACTGAGAAGCCAGTTCAATTAGAGCTAGATATTAACAATGTATTGAGTGGATATCGGCAAAGTGCCATGACAACAGAATATAAGAAGGCTGGTGAAAGTTTGATATCACCAGACAACAGGAGAGTTGTATTTAACCTGTGACCGTGGATATAACGGAACACTTATATTGTTGAAGTTAACAATACAACCTAGAATGGAGAGTTGGATAGATTGTGTGGTGATAATAAAACTTCTGTGAAATATCAAATAATCGCAACTCAAGATAATGATAGATGTGAGATAGCGTGTGTGATGCTAATAACTAATCAATGTGGGATACAAGTATCACATAGCAATGTATAGTGGTTCAACTTTATACTCAAGCCAACATCCACTCTCAATCTAATAGCCTAAATGACAACTAGATTCCATTAGTAGTCAGCAAAGCAAGTTATGACTAACTAGTGGTGAGGACCATAACGGTTAGATTGGAGATTAATCATCTTAAAGATTGTCCAACAGAAAGTTTGGATGCTAAGGAGTATAAAAGAAGACAAAGGCACCAGAGAGAGATAGATCAAGCATTCAAAAATCCAAAATTTCCAAAGAGCTTGACCTTCTTTCAATTGTCTTATGTGATCATCATATTGTAACCTTTTGAGAAGTGCTGGCATTATAATAGTTTGTGCTTAAGTATGAGATAACGAAATCTATCTCCTTGAATAAAGGCAATATCAGTTTTGAGAAAAAAAAAACACGTGAATATAAGTATCACTTACTTCTATATCTTCTCAAAAATCGACTAGTAGAATACAATCACTAAACTGTTAGTTTAGGAAAGTGGACGTAAACTTACACCAAGCCAAACCACTATAAGCTCTTAGTCCATTGTTCTTTATCTCTCTGCTCATATTCACCTATTACTTGATAGAAGCACATTGCACTACTTCATATAATCAAAACACCGCTTATATCAACCCTCTGTGATTTCCACTCACACTTATATCTACCTTGGCACCTTCAATTTCATGATATTTTGTCAAGTTCATTGAAAACGCATATTCACCCCAAAGGTGTTACTATTAGCCTACATCATTTTCAAGATTCGAAAATAAAATGAAATAATTTTATGATGTTTTAAGAAAATTAATAATTCGAAAATCCCCTTTATGCAATTTCAAAACTTGGGGAGAAAAAGTTCTCATTGTATTATTTACCTAAAAAGGTTAATTAGCATAACCTCTCGTGTTTAGACAAAATTTACTCACTTTTGACTGGACAGGACAGAAGAAGAGCATTCTGGCCCCGGTCATGGTCTTAAACTGACTCGGGTTAAACTGGGTCCCTCCCGGCTCAAAAGGGTATCCCCCATTGACCCACCCGTCCACACTCCCCTCAAGGTTGGGGGGTCAGCCTGGATCGAAGCGGGCTTCCCCCCTTAAACACGGGGGCGCGCAGCGCGGGAAATGAAGGGTCTGGGAGGCAACTCCTAGGTGTCCATTGACCCCACATTCCATCACATAAAATAAAATAAATAAAAACTCAAATAAAGCAGAATGTCTTTTCGCATACCCATGCTTTATTCATTATAAATACCCTCCAGCAAAGAGCTCTCTCTCCATCGCAACCTCCACCTCTCTCTCTCTCTCTCTCTCTCTCTCTCTCTCTCTCTCTCTCTGAGATACTAACAAGTGTTGCCTTATCGCCCCGGGCACCACCATGGCCATGGGGATCCTAACAGTCATCTTAGTCGTACTCTTGAGTCTGCTAATTAAGGGTGCTTACGAGACCATCTTATGTTACTGGTGGACGCCGAGACGCATCAAGAAAATAATGGAGAGGCAAGGCGTGCGTGGCCCGAGGCCTCGCCTTCTGATCGGCAACATCCTGGACATGGCCTCCCTCGTTGCCAAGGCCACCTCCGACGACATGGACTCCATCCGCCACGACGTCGTCCCCCGCCTCTTGCCCCATTACGTCCTCTGGTCCCAGCAATATGGTATGTATATATCAAATATCCGTACCACACACTCACACATGCTCCTTAATAGTGATTTTCCCAGCGAGGAACCAGAGGGGTGGACCAGAGTCCCTGATGATTTCTCGATGCCATTTTTCGGCGCAGGAAAACGGTTCATATATTGGAACGGGACGGAGCCGCGGATGTGCCTGAGCGAGACCGAGCTGATCAAGGAGCTCCTGTCCAAATACAGCACTCTATCTGGGAAGTCGTGGCTGCAACAGCAAGGCTCGAAGCATTTCATCGGGAAGGGACTCCTGATGGCAAACGGTGACGATTGGTACCACCAACGGCACATCGTCGCCCCCGCCTTCATGGGAGACAAACTCAAGGTACTCATCAATATACTGCGAAACCAATCTGATTCGCAAGCACATGCTTATTGCTAGTTCGTGGTTCAGCAATGCGAAGAAGTTCCATTTTGCTTTGATCCAATTGGGGACTAATAAATTAATCGTGATTTAAATGTTTTTAATTAGAGCTATGCGGGATATATGGTGGAGTGCACTAACCAGATGCTCCAATCGCTGAAGAAGGCAGTGGACTCGGGCCAGACCGAGTTTGAGATCAGCGAGTACATGGCCAGGCTCACAGCCGACATCATCTCCAGGACTGAGTTCGACAGTAGCTACGAGAAGGGCAAGCAAATCTTCCACCTCCTCACCCTCCTCCAAAACCTCTGCGCCCAAGCAAGCCGCCACCTATGCCTTCCTGGTAGCCGGTACGTCCCATTTGGCAGTGGTCACATAAATTTCTATAACTTCCATTACTTTTTCGCGAACTTTTCCAACCATACCTAACGCATCGATAAAGGAAGCAATTGAGAGTTAACTAATGGCAATTATTGTTTATTTATTAGGTTCTTTCCAAGTAAGTACAATAGGGAGATAAAGTCACTGAAGATGGAGGTGGAAAGGCTGCTGATGGAGATAATCCAGAGCCGGAGGGACTGCGTTGAGGTCGGGCGGAGCAGCTCATACGGGAACGACCTGCTTGGGATGCTGCTCAACGAGATGCAGAAGAAGAGATCAGGGAATGGATTCAGCTTGAATCTCCAGTTGATCATGGACGAATGCAAGACCTTCTTCTTCGCCGGGCACGACACCACGGCGCTGCTGCTGACGTGGACGGTCATGCTTCTGGCCAGCAACCCATCCTGGCAAGAGAGAGTGAGGGAGGAGGTCGCTCAGGTCTGCAATGGTGCCGATCCCTCAGTCGAGCACCTCTCCAAGCTCACCCTGGTAAGCTTGAAATTCTATCCCTCTTATTGTTTCTCCTTTTCTAACTGCGGACAATTTTGCAAGCTCGTAACTGAGGACTCATTTCATGTCATGTTATCACATTAGTGTCGGTAAATAATTAATCAGCTTGAATTGTATGTTTGATTCTTCATAAAGAAATCAAAAAGAAAAACGTGGGGTAAAGAGGTCAAATTCAAAAAAAGAAATTATAAATTGAGTTGTGTTATCGTCGTGTAGATATTAGTAGCCTCTCTTGTTAGAAAGTACGGCACTAATTATTAGAGTATAGAATATTTTGTGTGATTTTTATCCTCTTTTTAAAAAAAAATTTGAGCTCATGGGTTGTGCTTTCGATTGATGAGTGAAAAAAATAAAGTTTTGCCGCCAATGCAAGTGACTTCTTGGTGCTGGACATAAAAGATGTACGTAACGTGTACAAATGGTGCATGTTATGGCAAGTGGCATAATGCTCCAAAGGAAATACAACTTACCTTCGGGAATCGTTGCAACAGAGTCGCACGATTTCATGACCAATGTGTGGTTAATACTACCCGGCCATTTAAAGTCCCTGCCATATTCTTGTCATTTTATCCCAATTTTTATCAATTACCAAGATGACATCATAATTGATAAGTTTATCGCCATTCCCACCCGAATAATTTAATTTCTCTTCTCCTACTGCTCTATCATTTCCTAGGTTACCAATCACTTACCTTTCCTTCTTTTTTCTACTTTGCCATAGTTAAATATGGTGATTAATGAATCGCTAAGGCTCTATCCGCCGGCGTCGGTGCTTCCCCGGATGGCATTTGAGGACATCAAGTTAGGCGACCTCCACATCCCCAAGGGACTTTCGATTTGGATTCCGGTCCTTGCCATTCACCACAGCGAGGAGCTGTGGGGCAAGGATGCGAACGAGTTCAACCCAGAGCGGTTCGCGTCGAAGGCTTTCGTGCCAGGCAGGTTCGTGCCCTTCGCAATGGGCCCGCGGAACTGCGTCGGCCAGTCCTTCGCTCTCATGGAGGCCAAGATCATACTGGCCATGTTGATATCCCGGTTCAGCTTCACAATCTCGGAGAGCTATCGCCACGCCCCCGTCATCGTGCTCACCATAAAACCCAAGTACGGGGTTCAGATATGCTTGAAGCCCTTAAAACCGTAGAAACATGCAAGATTTGAGGTTTGAGATGAAAATTTTGGTGGCACAATTTACTATACACCTTCTTTCTTGTGAAATAAAGAGATACGAGATGAGAAGTATGGTTGTAAAGATGACGAGACAGGAAAGCAAGAGTTCTTTGTTTTTTGGAAGATGAATGGACTGATATACATTATTTGTTAATAGGCTTTGCTATCATAATAGTATTTAGGATAATGTGAGAATAACAGTTTGTTGTTAATCACAAATTCTTGAAAGAGTGGTCCCACAACAATTTATAATTATCTATTAATTGGTTTTATGTAATTTAGAATAAATTGTTATTAATTGTTTCTCTTTATTGATAGTAATCCTCATTTAAGACAATAAACAAACTAGAGCAAAAGCAGAGATGCTGCGTCGGCCGTTTAGGTCAGCCTTTAAGACCGTGCAAAGGATTGATCAAAGGCATTAGGACAAAGTAGTGATGGGGCAAAGTGCTTCAGCTCTCGAATCGGAAAATGGCCAGCTTGTTGTGTTTGACAAAAAGGCAAGAGGTCTGAATTTTTTTTCTCTTGCAGTCATCCCCATCATCCGCTTACACCATTGTTATGATACTGCTCCTCCCACTACACTCGTTTTCCCCTCATTTTTTGATCTGTCGGTCTCATTTTTCACTTTATCTTTTCTCTCGGTCAATCACCACCGAGGCAGTGGTCACAATGAAATTTGGAACTAGTAGTGGGATTTTTGGAGGCAAAGGATAATGTTCTTGGAATAGATTTTAGAGATACTAAAATTAGTGACGGGCTCACGAGACGGCCGAGCTGTCAGCTGTCGAGCCCTGCCATTTATCTTTTGTGAATATATACTATGATTAATGAGGTTAATATAAAGTTTCCATATTTGATCCACCTCGAGTTAAGATACATGGAATGTTAAACCATAGATTTCATGTTCGATTTTTCGGATTTATTTTTTTGGGTTTCTCTTCTCTAAACATCATGAGTTCCAATAACTCTTCTGTCTATGAATCCACGCATTCCAAGAAGAGGAGAGATTAGAGGCTTGTCTGAATCCACTTCTTATTTTAGATTATACTCAAGATTAATACCATGAAAAACTTAAAGCTAATACAACTATGACAAATTTACCCTAAACAAATTTTTTGACCACCAAAAACCCCCAAGTGGTATACTTGTGGCAAATTTCCCCTAAACTAATCTTTTGATCGCTAAAAACCTCTAACAGGTACATTTGTAACAAATATATCATCTAACAATTTTCATTAAATTAGATTAATATCACAGAAATCATAAGATCAGTACACTTGAAACAAACATAGGTAAAACTTCAAACTGGCTTGTCATTCAATAAAATTTAATGGAAACTAATGAAGAATAAATTTATCATAAATGTACTAGTTTGAAGTTTTTTGTGGTCAAAGAATTAGCTTGGAAGAAATTTATCACAAGCATACTAATTTAAGTTTTTGTTTTATATTAACCCCAAGATCTTTATGGTTTTTGCACTTTTAACTTTTTTATAATTCGAAACGCCCAAAATTTTTAACAACATAGAAATTTTGAGAAGGTAAATCAACATAAAATATTTTCATAATTTTCCGAAATTCAGATAATATTCAAATGCCAACAGCAAGTCAAGAATATTATACCTAAACCTACTTTTAAATTTGCGATTAATGGCAAACAATCCGGCCCTCGGGATTTTCCATATTGCCAAAAGGCCGTTTTGGCCATTATATCTTTTTATGGTAGTGGGAAAATTAGAACCCATTAGTATAATGTACATTGCGGGCGTGAACTTATATTAGTCATTATCCTATGACCAATGAAAATGATTGGACACGAACCTTTTTCTCCTCGCACGGGTGCAATTTTTAGTGCCTCTAGAAGTGGTCTCTCTCTCAAAAAAAATTAATATAATATAAAAAAAACTATAGAGAGAAAACCAAAAAAAAAAGAGGTGGATGCTAGTCCTTTGAGAGAGGAGGTCCTATACTAGACGTTGAAAAGCCTAAAGGAGAGTCAAAATGGGACAAGACGGCCAAACCCGATCAGTTTCGAGCATCATTACTTTAACAATAAGAGGTGATAAATTAGTGCATAAGATAATATCATTTGTTTGTTTATGCGCCACCATGAACTCCTCTGACCCTCCACCCACCTTATCTTCCTCCACCTCTTTACCTCCCCTCCCCAACCCATTATTTTATTTCTTCCTCTCGAGTGATATTGCATTACGTACTAATCGAGTGCTCATCCTTTTTCGCATTATTGTAATACCCCCCATGCGCCCCAAGGCCCTCAAAAATTGAGAAATGAATTCTCATTTTCTCTTTTTTTCCTCGAGTGCCTACACAACTTTACATTCTTTTAGCTAGGGATAATAACCCCGTGCGGGTTGTATTAAAAATTAGGATTGTCAGTTGTCGATATGGGTTGATGTGGACTGTGGGATTCACAGAGGGTTTACACGAGTGGAGACTTTAAGCTTCTTTGTTAGGCCACAATAGATACCTCAAAATGTTCTTCATTTGACCAAAAGCTCTCTCAACTTAGTGGTGGCACGTTTAATATACATAGCACCATTCAGTCCTTCGCTCGACAAGTGCCAATTTCTCAATGAAGGGTCGATATAGAGTTTGGCATCACCAAAGACCAGCCAAGTAATTCCTGGCATGGGAAGGAGTGGTAGGCCAGAAAATAATCATGGCGAGTACAACATGTGTACCTAGATGTGGTCCATGACCACAGATAGTTGGTAATTCACTAATTCAATAGAATTATGTAACCACATTTTTTAGGAACTACAAAAACTAGCATGAAAAACAAAAGAAATTAAAAAAACAAAAAGATCCGCATTTTTTTGGCCCCCCAAAAAAAAAGACGGGTCTTTTGGCACTCATACATTCTCAAGCGTGCATGTTCTTGTGGAGCCTATGTGCTTCGCTCTTCAGATGGCGTATATTTTATACTTAGCTTTACTCAGACTAGGATATTCCCATAGATTACTACGCCCATGATTACCCATCATTGCATTATTATTAATACTTATGCATCTTTGACGATTATCAGAAAAAGTCGATTTGCTCGATTATACCACCTCCCACAAACTCGTATTAAAGTATATAGTAGCTCTATAATCGTACGAAAGGGTAAGAACTCTTTTTTTGCCCATGTAATGTAGTTCTCTAACGAATTCTATTGAGCTCAAATACGCCAATCTTTTACTTTTTTCTCACTAAAAAAAGGATGTGCACCATTGAGAAATTACGGATCATTTGTAAATAGATATCCTATTTAAGACTATAGGGTTTTACCAGCACATCATTTCTGACTATGCGATATCTCGTCACCCTTGCCTCAACATGATGCAAGTGAGGGGCTACGAGACCCACAATTCTTGATCTCTACTAAGTCGAGTCAAAACATTCCAAAAAATCAGATGAGATAAACAACACACATAAAGCATTTAGAGCACACAAGTTATAATGAAGTTAATTAGACATTCAGTTGGGTACCATTCGATCAACTTTACATGAGTAAGCAAGTTCAATTATCGTAATTTATTTATATAAGCTTAACACCCATCTTGAATTGGGATGTAAATTCTAACCATATTGCGGATTAAAAATTCTTAGTAGCTGATTTCATATCGAGTAGAATGGACATGTGCTCTACCAATCAGATAGTGACCAAGTGCTAGTCCTCTCTCTCTCTCTCTCCCATTTGCGAACAATCAATCATTAAGCCAGTGGAATATTACGCTTGAAAGGACAGTTGCGCTATAGTCAACGATTGATCACGCCCCTCTGTCTCTCCCTCGATTAGGGTTTCAATTATCATATATTTTTACAAGTTTCAATCATATCATACTCACGGAACTAAATATTAACTTTCATAATGTATGTTTGTATCCATTTTTTTTTACATAAACTCATTTCTCATATAGATACTCGAAAATTTCTCATTCTATCGTATCCCATATTTCTAGCCAATTAATCTCTGACAATTTCACATTAAATGAAGACTTATCACTTAAAAGAAGTGAAGACTTCTGATTGCTCTAGTGGGAGGCATTTTGACTCCACGACATGATTTATCAATTGGCCAGGCCTTTGACCCAATTCCTAATTCTGCACGATCGACATGAAAAGCAGAAAGATCTTGATTTCCGCCCAAGATTGAATATGCTTTGCTTCTAGCTAAGTTCACGTTTGACTAAGGGGGAGGAGAAGATCCTTCGAGATCTTGACGAACCAATCTTATGTACCAACAAGATTTAGTGCTCAAACGATCTGCATTATCTTAATCTAGGCTTATTGTAGGTTAATCAGAGGAGGGACACACCAGCATGACGTATTAGTCGGGTCAAAGTCTTTCTTTTTGCTCGTCTACTCCATATCTTGCGAAAGATTCCCAAGAAAAGGAGCCACGCGATTCGATCGGAAGATTTCTTCCCTTGCGTGGTTTTCTTGAAATTGCAAAGGTCAAAGTCCACGTACATTTCACGTAATTAAGCATGGATTTATCATCTACACTTATACTTAGTTAATTCCACATGTGACGATGTCCACATTTTGTAATTTACCGATCAATAGAGTGTATGAAAGAAGATATAACCCGTTAAGTTTATCGCAATTTTACTTTTGAACATCTTCTCCAACCATGCTCTCATAAAAGGGTTTCAAGGAAAACGACCCCTTTAGCATTCAGGCTTCAAATGAACTTTATAGCAATTTCTCTTTGTTTGCTTTAAGAAAGACAATGTGTGTGGGGAAAACTTTGGTAAAGGATCAACTTAGGCAAAAAGTACTAGATTTTCTTATATTAATTAGTTCGGATCAATCCGTGTTTTGACTTGTTGAATTCTACCGAACCTTAATTTGCGATATCTACCGCAAGAGGCGGGGTGGCTTTCATTATCCATGTGCCTTGGGCTTAGGATCAGGTCAATTCAACCTGGCGTGCACTTTACTCTCGAGATAAAGCCTTGCCAAACTTTCGTAGAAAATTCAATCGGGTACCTTCAAAAAAGTTGTGCAATTGAACCCCTAAATTATATTATTTTTCGTTCGAGTCAGTCATTCGGTTTAAATTACATAGACGGAAATACTGACGTAAATGTTCAATGTCCATCCCCTTCTCTATTTTGGTTCTTTTTCCTGTATTTGTTTTTCAGATTTTTAATATTTCTAAACTTCTTAAAACAATTTCTTATATTTTGATTGCTAGGTAAGATGCGTGTAAGGTGACACGTCAGCATTTAACAGTCACGTCAGCATCTTCGTTTATATTTTTAACTGAAGGATCAACTCAAAAAAAAAGTATTTATATAGGGACCTAGTTGCCAAAAAAAAAAATTAAGGAACCTAATTGTAAAAATTTCGTGAGATTTACAGAGATTAAATAATCGATAATTATGTGAGAAAAGAGAGGTTACACAAGATCTAATTAATCATGGTTGCTTTAATAATTAATAAATGGGCTTAGATGGTTATTAAGACTACAAAAAATAATTATTGCTAAAAAAATAATTATTGCTCGTCTAAAAATTACAAATAAAATTATTGAAGAGAAAATGAGAAAAACACACCAAAAGTCTTTGATCTTATACACGTCGGTGTCTTAAATTATTCGCCCTAATCTTTTTCCATGAAAAGTGCTTCCAAATATTATTTTCCAAATTCATGCTTGTTGTAGGCCTTCTATGTAAATCATGATAAAAAGGATTTAATAATTAAAAAGTAGTTTAGTAGCTTACGACTTGATTATATTAATTTGGAAATTTCACAGTGAGCTGCATTCTGTTTATGAAAATTTAGAACTTTGAGTGGCTTTTCTTTTTAATAAACAAACTAATTAATAATTATTTCCCCAACTATTGAATTTTTCCATTCTTTTGAGAATACCCAATATTTTTTTAGATAAAGATAAGCTGTCGATTGAATCCATCACGGCACACATGATTAGATGATATGATATGATGGCAAATTTTAACTCTCTTTTACTTTATGGAGATATATGTGACAAAATAAAAATAACCCAAAAAGACTGCGACTTTGGTGTAAAGTGTACCTTATGAGATAAGCACGCGCAAGTATATCATATCAATCATGAGCTTTTCCCTCAAAAAGATTATCGTTCATCTTGATTAGAAAAAGCACTTGAAGAAGCGTCGATCGAAGTTGATGTCCGCAATTATAGTAATCTCCTTACCTAGGTGAACGTCCATTGCCACTGGGGGTAGGCGGCTGAGTGCATGCTGACCTCTCTCCCCCCATTTCAGATAGATTCTATTTGACTTAGCGACGAAACTATTGTCCATTGCTTTCAAATCCATTCTGGAAATCGACCTGTATAGATAGGCATTTGCCGTGCCGTATTGAATGGTTCAAGAAAAAATCCGATAGATCGACTCAAATCCGATCCAAACAGACCATAACAAGACCATGACGGTACTCGACATCCTGTTGAACCGGGCGGTGCTGATTTTTAGAATAAGTTGACATTGCGGACGTTGAGTTTTGGCGTTTGCACGTAAGTGGCCTAGTACCCAGCATGATTATATCCACGTACAGACCAATGCACCAAACGTTCACAAGAATTACTAAGTAAGTAGGGTTTGTATGATGTGCGTCGACCCACCTTTCCACTGCCTCGTGCACTTTTATCAGCATCCTGTAGCAATCTCACCACTTGATGAAATTTGAGTTTGTTTTGGAGTATCAAACATGTGACATGAACATGTCGTTTCTAATGAAACATGGATGACCATCTATGGCTCCTTGTATGCCTGGCCCTTATTGCTCCATTATATAGTTGATGTTCCAGAGAAACCAACAACAAATGCCCTATTACGGAGAGCAAGTGATCAAATATTAAAATAGACCAAAACGAGAACATAACTCAAATGTCAAATTTACGTGGCTCATTATATGCATCAGAAAAGTAGAAAAATTTTTTATTATAGATTAAGCGATATAATGGAAATTACAATCACATTCAAATAGTACAAACTCTCGGTGTTTTCCAACTCCTAATTATACCTAATATTTCACACAGTATTTAACATTTTTCCAATTTCTTACGAAATAATCTCTTAATCTCATAAAAGAAAATTGCACAACATTGTAACACAAGATTTTCACAGTTTTAAACACTTAGGATGTAATTCATGAGTGCAAACTCCTCTTGGGTCCTCTTCACCCACAAAAAAAAATACAAAAACAAAAAGCTCACTTTTTATATAGAAGATAGGTGGATTAAGGGGTGAGCAAAAGGAATTGCCTGAACCGGCCAATTCCAAGCTATTTTCACGAGATCTGTTCCTAGTTGCCAAAAATTAGAATCAATGAATATCGGTCCGATTTCAGGTGTCTAGACCACCTAGACTAGACCGATATATATTTTTCATTCTTATATTTAACAAAAATAAAAACCTTAATTACTAATTTGCCCTAATTCACTTCACTAATTAGAGTACACTAATTCACTTCACTCTCTCCTCGATCACGAAGTACACTCATGTAGGGACATCAAGTTCAAAACCCTAATTACCATTTGCCCCAACTAGCTTCGTCACTCAAGTCTCACGCGTCTCCCTTGCAGCACACTCTTTACTTGGACATTGGCAAAAAAGCAAAGGTCTCTCCTCCATCTCCTTCATTGTTGATTGTCTTGAGCTCGTTTCTCCACTGACGTACATCTCACAGATTTTCTCATACATTGTTTTGTTCAATCGTTTTAAAAAAAAAAAAAAAATTTGTTTGCGTGTTGTTGTCGTTGTTTGTGTTACAGATCTTCTCTACAAGGACTACCAAAGTGACCACAAGTTGACCATCACTGCCTCCTCCATCACAGGAGTTGTGAGTTGCCCTGTGTTTTTTGGAGTCCTTTGCATGTTTATTCACTTCTTTGAGCTGCGATTTAAAAGTGTTCATAGCTGTGTATCCCATGTTGCTTTTGATTTCGGTCTTAAATCTCGATATGTAGCTGTGGAAGGCTTGGTAAATCAAAGTGTTACAGAATTGATGAAGGATTGTTTCTTCTTAGACTTTGATATATTGTTTCTACTGAGGCTCTCTTTCGCGTATATACATCTCCCACCACTTTTTTAGACCAAAACATTTCTTATTATCTAGACACAGCGGTTCTTGGACTCACCCAAGGTTCCTGGGTGGGTCCAGGACTGGGTGGGGGGTTCCCAGTTCAAGAATGGGAACCAGCCCACTCGAAAACCAATCACCCCTAATTAGATCCAAAATAAGAAATCTACTCGAATGGGAAAGCAATTATGACTAAAAAATCTATTCAAATCAGGAAACTTTCTTGTTCGAGTTCAAACTCGAGATATATTTTCAACATGTCTAAGAATCTAAAATTTGTACTTGCTCAAACACGTCTTAGAAACACTCCATTTAATAAGGTGCTGATACTCATAATTGTCCAGGATCGATGTGACATCGATTATTGTAGATGGACAAGGTCTGAGTGACTACTGTCAAACCAAGAACCAAGGTCGTCTCTCACAAAAACAGGTTTCATCATTCTGGAACTTAGAGCTCACTCTCATAATGCCCAAAACCCTACAACTCCCTGTATTGTTATATGGTATTCCTCGAGGTGTGAATCGGTTCCAGTTACAAATATTTTGTACGTTGAATCAACATGAAGACTATATATCATAACAATGTAATGATAAGACCCTCACTAATATAGGGGATTATAAGGTTGCATTTGGCAACATTTTGCCAAAGCCCTTTGAGGTCTAAAAGCTTTTGGCAAATTTTTTGAAGAGTTTTGAGGAGATGCATTAGCATTTCCAAAGGCCTTTAGGCCAAGGCAGTTCCAAAGGAGTTTTACGTTTTAAGCATTTAAAGAAGTGTTAAGTTTTGAGCATTTTCAAAATGCCGATACAATTTTTTTCTTCCAACTTTACTCTCGCTAAACTTTCATAGTTCTCATAATGCCCTCACCTCATGCAACGTCACTGCCAAAGGACAGAAACCACCAATGAGGCTAAATTTGGCTCACCAATAAAGGTAAGTCTTTCTATAAAAAAAACAATAAAAATCATTTACAAGTGTAATTTTTTTCCGGACGGTATTAAATTAAGGTTATTTCTCAATGTATTTTAAATTAAATTTTACCAAACATTATCTTAATTTTTTTTTTTAAATTGTCCAAAAGTTTTTCTGTTTTTCCAAAGAATTTCTCTAAAAGTCTCCAAACGTAACCTATATGTCAGTTTGCCTTGTACCAAATGAGAGGTCCAAGGAAGGTGGTGGACAATGGGAAAACCCCATCGATCTTATGGACACAAGGGCGACTCCAGAAATGAGAACATCACCCAAGTACGCAACTAGGGAAATTTCATGTTTGTCAACGGGATATCGAAATGATCTCCCTGTTGTTGTTGTGATGTGACAAGATATGCGTGTGTCTCTCTCTCTTGAGATGACAGTGGCAATAATGATCACAGGGCCACAGAGTTCCATTTATGGGCAGTGAGAGAGTGTGTTTTCTCTTCCCCACGCGATCGAGGACATGGAATGAGAGATTGAGATGATGAGGACAAAGCCCAAAAAGAAAATTCTACACAGGAAAGACCACCACATAAAGCCCTAAAGGCCAAGTTGCCAAGTGGGTGAAGCACTTCTCTTGTGTGGAGGATGAAGAGATAACCATGTTACTTCCCTCTTTTTCCCCTTTGTTTCCTTTTCGGCAAGGTTAGGAGCTTCTTAAGCAAATCTAATATTGTACACTTTGTTCAAAATGGTATGACTCGCATTGTCTTGAATTGTATTCCTCGCAACCTAAAGATGAATTCTCAAGCCTCTAGGACCTCGGGAGATGTGCAAGTCCTCCCGTTTTTGCAATATGGGATATGTCTATCATTGAGAAGTATTTTACGAACTTGATTTCCTTATTTTCTCCTATCTTGCATCACTTGAAAAGTTACATTTTTGTTCAACTTATTAAAGGGTTCACACTATTGCCCTAATTTGTCAACAGTATTAGCACACCTCGAACATCTGTACTCTTTTTCAGTGGTTCTTACTTTAACAATGATATCGCGGAAGAAAATGCGATAATGCGCTTCTTATCACATTCATAATTTCATTTCATTTTCACTCATGTATATACAGTTTGGACATTCTGAAATTTAAAATCCACGAATCCACTGGAATCGGAGCGGACCCCACATGATTTCTATACAGTGATTGATTAACTTAGTCTAGAGAAAATAATTTGCCACACGAAGGCTTATCCACACCGAGGGCACTTCGAAGTGGTGAAGAGTATGGGATCGAAGTCAACGTATGACTTGACGTAACCTATGTATTGATATTGTACTTTCTCTGTTCCAAGTGGTGAATCACTACAGACGAGGGCCAAAGTCAACGACTCAAAAAAAATGAAAATATGGGCTAAAAAGTGCTATTTCCTCCCTTACGTCCACACAGAGGAAAGCTAAGCAAGATTGGACGCGACCTGTCGGCACTCGTTTGGGCACAATTTTGGCATCGGCCACTGCAACACTGTTCGAGTGATTTTACTCGCGCAATGTGCGGATCATGCTGGAAAAAATCATACAACCCTCATGAACGATTTCGTTTCGTGGAGGTCGTACTCCGAGTTTTAGCCGGGACTGGACTAAGAGGGGTGATTGATACGATTGTCGAGCAATGGCCGAAATTGGATTTCGAGTTGACTTATTGAAAAATTCTCCCTCGTGGAGAGTTATTGCTCATCTTATCGGGTATAGGTGGAGAATTCTGTCCCTGAATCCAAGTCTAATTCTCTTTTCGCTTAATGTCTTATATGAGTCACTTCCTGAAGAAGGGTAAAACGTCTGAACACCAATCTCGTACGTTGAATCGTGTGTGAAGACCAGATGATTCTACCATAATTAAACTTAGCCCGGAACACCTGGAGAACATGGGTGATCCTGTCAAGCATTACAAGTTAATGGCCAATCTTTTATTTTGATCCAGAGTCCGATTCTAGTTGCACGACCCCAGAACAAAGCTTAAGTATTCTGGTTATTTAGCATAAAAATGGAAAGGGTTCAATTCTCGTCCAGGCCCATAAAGTTTGCTCCCCTATTCACAAAGGCCCTTCAAGGCTGGAGCGACATCATTTACTCATGCTTGCGAGGAAGATGAGATGAACAAATCAAAACCCAACAACAGTTGCTCATTCCAACTGAGTTTTGCCACAAATTGGAAAAATCTCTGTGAAACCTATAATATTACACGTAACTCACCGACTTGCCATTCAATTCACTAGCCTCCATTTCCTAAAATAATGAGAAATTTACATAATCCGACAATACAAGAACCCAACTATTTGGGAACAGTCTTCACCAAAAAAAAAAACTATTTGGGAACAGCCCGTTCAAATTTAGCAGCAGAAACACGTGAACAATCTGCCATGGCCCGACACAAGATTATCCGCTCTATCTAAGCTGCTTATCCCATTCAATGAACAGTGACCTCTATTTATAACTGTCAGATTGCCGAAATGATGCTGACCATTGTGAGAACTAGTAAATTAATATACAAAAATGTCCGAACTGATGTCAGTACCGGAAGGGGCCTTCTTGAGCCCTTATGTTCTGGTAGCCATAGGCACCTTGTGGTGCACCAATGAAAGGTGATGCCTCTTGCTGGGTATATGGGCTATGGGGAGGATAGATGCTTGGTTGATCGCTGATACTCCGGTAAGAGCCACGATGAGCAGCTGTGCTCTGATAGGCACCTTGCTGACTAGTCATGCTCTGCCCACCAGACCTCGTAAAGGAATGAAAGTGAGGATTAGATCCACGACTCTCCAGAGCAGAATGTGGACCACCAGATTGCATATCCCGAAGTTTCACACTACCTCCAAGGACCTGAATATCAAAGTCAAGATATTAAACTGTCAATTCCCATCAAAAGATTTGAATAGATAACGCAAACTTTAAGGAAGATAATTCATGAAAAAAATAAAACCAGAGAATAGTCATTATATCTTTATTCCTTAAACTCAAGTATAAATATAGAAAACACACAAGAATTTACACTATTTGCTTAATCTTGCAAAATATTTCTAAGGCCCTACTAGGACTTGATCTACTCATAGTTGACTTTAAGTGGTCCATGAGTAGCTTGCAGCTCACTTTTCAGTTAATTCCAAGAAAGTAAAATCAGCCCCTCATTGCAAAGGGTAAGGATTGTTTCTTCGGGTCTAGAGATGTTTGTGCTAGAAGACATTCAAGACATAGTAATGTCATCTGGAAGGATGAGATCATGTCTTTATTTGACTTGTTGAAATTTGAACATATGGCCCTATACTGACTCAATAGGCCTCAAAAGCCAAACTGGGAATAGCAAAGACTACCACACCTGGGGTTAGTTCCTGGGTGGAATTCAAGTTTCCAGTTTCAGAACTCAGTAACATACTTGAAAGGATGTTTCTCCTCTATATTTTCTGCTAAATTCAGTCACGTTTCTCTTTCTATTTGAACTTTATGGCCAAATTGGAGACCATGTTGCCAACCTCTTTCACATTAGAATAACAGCCACACCACTTGTTAATCCTATCATCCTTTGATGACAAACTTTTTTTTATCCCGAAACCAAGAATGACAATGCTATATTCTTCTACAAGGGCATGAAAATACTAAATGCAACTTCTAGAATTAGATAAAACTATTTCTAACATGCAGTCTAATGGAAATAGAAAACTCATTTAAACAGGAAAGAGAATTTACACTTCCATTTGAGAGTTAGGGCTGCATCGGTCTGGTTTAGCAATGAATAGTTCAATTATTACCGGATTACAATATAGCCACCAAAGTGACATTTTATAGGTTAGGTTCATGATTCAGTAATACACTAATATTCAAGACCACACTATAAGTTCTATCCATATATCTGAATCGGTGATTTGGATTCTTCTACTACACTGCATCCCTTCTACCCACATATCCTTCAAAGATCTGAGGATCAAGAGCCTCTCTCCTAAAACCCATATTTACCAAAAAATCTCAATTTTCTTTGCAAATAACTCTTCCCACGATAAGTTTTATATTAGATTCTTACAACCTTTTTTCTGGTGACAGTGTGGCAAGGTCCATATTTGGTTCTGGAAAATTAAGCTCTGATTAAGGACGATTCAGAAGAGACTATGGCCCTATTTGGTGATTGGCCAAATAGTAACTATTTATGTTCTTTTACTCTCCGAAACACCAAATAGTAACTATTCATTAGAAGTCTGAAAACTTGCCAGGAAAGTGTAATTGAGTCCTAAAACTGGAAAAAAAAAAAAAAGTGCACTTAGATTCTAAAACTTGTCAAATTGGTTCGATTGAGTCCTTCCATTAATTTCGTCGGATTTGACCAATGGAAAATGCTACGTGGCTCTTTTTGATATTATCTCTCCCCTACATGGCGATGAGATGGCTAAATTACAAAGTATAAAACTAAAACGATGTCATTTTGGTCTACATCCGATTTTTTATACTAAATTTTTAAATTAGTTTATTAAAAAATAAAAAAAAGTCAGGTGAGTAGGGCTACAAGCCCTCGCCGCCGTCGCCCCACCATAGCCAAGACGGGCCGGCAGGCATCGCTGGGGCTCGTCCAAGGGCTGGCGACCCTCGCCGATAGCAAGCAAGGACCTGGCAAGGGTGATGACCCTCCCCCAACCCTTGTCCAGATCGGGTGAGGGTCCAACCTCCCCCAACCCTTGCCTAGATCGAGCAAGGGTTGTCGGCCGGCTCTAGGTCGAGCCCTAGTGACCTCCACTAACTAACCCCCACCCTCACTAATCCCTCCCGGCAATGATGGGCGGCGACGGCAAGGGCTTGCAGCCCTACCCACCTAACTTCTCCTTTCTTTTTCTTTTTCTTTTTTCAATTTAGCTTATTTTTAAATTTAATTTAAATAATATTATTTTAAGAACTCATATTTATACCAAAGCGACTTCATTTTGGTCATATATCTTATTATATAGCCACATAGGAGAGATACTATTAAAAGATTTTCCGTTAATCAAATGGGATGAAATTAATGGAAAAACTCGATTAAACCAATTTGACAAGTTGTATGACTCAATTACGGTTTCGTGACAAGTTTTAGGACTTCTAGTGAACATACATCAAAAAAAAAAACCATAAATTCATTTGGTAAGGCTTGTCTCTGGAAATAGATTTAAAACAAAATCAATAAGTAAAAAAAAATTGTTTCTTTATTTCCAGGAACAACTCCATAATCAAGTCTTTTCTTTTCTTCTTTTTCTTTTCTTCTTTTTCTTTTCTTCTTATTCTTCTTATTCTTCCTCATGTTGGTCGCTAGCCTCGGCCATAGCCGGCAAATAGCCAAGCGAGGGCTAGTGACCTCGCCAGCATCGCCACCCCCAACTTGGCCAAGCCTCACCATGGCTAGGCCGACCTCACGATGGCCCGACGAGGTTGAGCCTAGCTGAGGGCTAGCAACGCTCCGACGAGGTCGCCGGCCAAAGCCAAGGCCAACGACCGGTGAAAGGAAGAAGAAGCAGAAGAAGAAGAATAAGAAAAAAAAAAAAAAAAGAGAGAGAAAGATGTAATAAATTATTTAAAAATTAAAAAAACTATAAATCACCAAAAAAAAAAAAAAAAAATGATAGTCGTACCAAACGCATTTTTATTTCAAAATTAGAAATTTTAAACAGTTACTAAACCCCATCAAATGGTTAGAAACTCGTACAGGAAACGGAATCAGAAAAAACCATTTCTGAGCAGAATTTTTCTTGCGAACAGAATGGTTACCACACGCATCCTATGCGTCTTCGATAAAGGATTTCAAGCCAATTAGTATCCCAAGGAAGATTGCCAACTGAGACCAAGCAAGACCCATAACTTGAGTAGACCAATTTGGCATCCTCTACACAAAGGGAGACATAATGCCTCCATTGGTAACCATAACATGGACAGTGAATCCATGCTAAAACAGGGGCATACACAAAATTGCCAAGGGAATGAGTGCGATCACGCCTCAAAAGGACAACTAATGAATAATTGCAAGTGCGTCAACTCTTCCCCAACTATTCCTTTTCGTGCTCATTATAACACTAAGTGGACAGCTTTTTATTTTGTTCATGCACGTAACTTTGTCCTTGCAGCATCGATTTACCCATGCCTTGCACAAAACACAAGATGTAAAAAACCTACCTCACCAAAATTTGCAATCTTGCTGCCTCCAACACCA
This sequence comes from Eucalyptus guilfoylei, assembly GCA_016097605.1. Classification (NCBI taxonomy): domain Eukaryota; kingdom Viridiplantae; phylum Streptophyta; class Magnoliopsida; order Myrtales; family Myrtaceae; genus Eucalyptus; species Eucalyptus guilfoylei. The sequence continues at coordinate 48,972,057 of CM027865.1, read as the reverse complement.
GGACCAACCGCATTCCTAGAAATTCTAGTCTCCAAATCGCTGCTGACAGTGTGGTATCTAGGGCTCAAAAGGAAAAAAAAAATTAATCAAGGTACTTGCACGTAGCTTTTAGGTATTATAACAATGAAGGAGAACCATAGGTATTACCTAATAGCAGCAGCTCGTGGTCCCAGATAATCAAGCGGTTCATAGTCAGGTTGACCACTCTTCAATAAGAATAGAACAGGAAGAATATTAATATTATCTTTTTTGCAAAAACATATCTCCTCCAATACATCACAACTAGGTATCTAGTTAGTATCATGCATGACTTTTTCATCCCACAAACTCCAGAGAAGCCTAGACAATCTATTTCCATTTTGTTCCTTAAATAAGATTAAGAGATCAGTATCATGACACAGCTAAATGGAATTATGGCACAGTTAGTTGTGCAAAATATTTTATATAGATACTGAGATGACAAATCGACTTCTTCCCAGTGATCTGACAGTTGTAAAATATTGGATATCACTGGCACTGCTTGAAACTTTTATGCTAATTTTCATTGCGTATAAGGAGCTTTTAGAGCAAAATGTACATTGCCAGCAAGAATTCACATTAATAATAAGACGCTTTTCCCTAAACTTTTAATGCCAATTTACATTGCCAATAGGAGATGGGAGACTTTAGGCAAAATACACATTGCAGCAACAAACTGACACAAAGAATAGAATATGGGCTATAGCTCACCATCTATCCCCAAGTAGAAGAAGAAATTCATACAGAAAAATAGGCAGAAACATGATGTTACCTTGAAATGGTCATATTCATAAGAGCTGCCAACACCCACAGGTCCAGAGAGTGGGAGCCTTCTAGCATGAAGGCTTCCTCCAGAAGCAAATCCTCGAGGAGGTCCTATGGAATCAGCTTTACCTCCAGCATTTTCATCCCGAAGTGTCCTCGCTCTAAGTCTCGAAGAGATCTCTGCCAAAGCATCTTTAGCAACACCAAAACTTCCTGATACCTAAAGTATCAAAAGCATGAATCAGGTCAAATTCCCATGCGAGATTTAATTACTACACCCTTTATCTTAACAAATATAGAATAAGGACAATGTCTATCACAGAATTAAGTAAACATAATCACCTGCACAAGTTCTTCATCTTCAGATGCACACCTGGGCTTATCATCCTTCGAAAAAACACGAATATCTGCCAGAGTTCGCCTTCTCATTTCGTTGATAACATGGCCTCCTTGTCCAAGGATACACCCAACCTTACTTGAAGGAACAAGAAGTCTAGTCGTAATTGTACCCTTTTCAGAAAATTCACTCACTTTATCCTGAAGCTGAAGGATTGCCTCGATGGTCTGTGATCTGGGATCCGCAAGAACCTGAAACAACTCCACTACAATTATTCAGAAGCACGTTGCTAGCTAAAAAATCTGCACTACACCAATATAAGAAAAAAAGCTGCTGTATGACTAAACTATTTGAAGAGATGTAACATGAGAGCTGCTATTGCTGGAGGAGTGCAGTGCATACCTCAACAGCAGAGACACGAATGACTCGCTCATCTGACTCTGTTGATGCTTCTTCAACATGAATACTTGCTCCAGTTTCCTTTTGTAACTGTTTCACATTATACCCTCCTTTACCAATTACTCCTCCAATTTTTGCAACAGAGCATAAAATCTTCATTGAAAACTCAGCAGAAGCTTCCATCACACGTCCAGGGGAAACACCATCAAAACTACCTGGTGTAAAGCGCGGAGGTTGGTCACCCGCCCAAGGCATTGATGGCGGCATATCATAGGGGTCCGAGGCATGGTGGGACCACATTGGGTTAATGGGTGGAAGCATATTTGGCATGGGAGCATTTGGAGGGAAACCTTGGCCCCTAGGAGGCATAGGCATATTTAATGGTGGTTCACCCTTTCGAGGATTTCGGTGCAGTAGAGTGGAGATTTCATGAAGAGCTCTCTTCACCACATCAGGTTTACCAGATATCTGCATTACACCTTCTGGGATTACAATTTAAAGGAAGTCGCAATAAATACTACGGTTGATTTAATAAGAACTTGCAAGCAATTAAGCACAGAAAAAGTATATTGTGATATGTACCATTTGGTCATATGGAAAAATATAATTTGAATTAACACCAATTCAGTAGCGTATTCTTAACTTGATTATCTTGTTCACTTTTCTAAAGGGACCCTCCCAGAAATCAGCCCTCACCTGTTCCTCTAATTTCACATAATTTGGCCATAACTAAGTGCGATTTATATTGCTGATCGATTTTCAGGTTATGTATGCTGTTTTATTTTAACATAGCTCAGGTTCAAACCTTGCATTATTGGTTAAAAAGTTGATGAATGATACTGCTTGCGCAATGGATATATATATATAGACAAGTGAAGATAATTGATATAAGTAAAAGGTAAATTAATGCCGTGGAAAGCATCTTTATACATGGTCCGCCAGGCCACTAACAGCGGCATACACAGTCATGGCTTTTCAATATACTAACTACAGCAACAAGAAAAACCTTCATTTTTTGTGAATGAGCAATGTTTATCTTCAACCACTCTCATATTCCTTGAGTGCAAAAGACAACATCAATATAGCCTAGACGATGGATTCAAGTTCCACTTCAAGCTGCATGATGGGCAAAATGAACAGCTCGTGACAGCTGCCAGGTGTCGTGGATGCCTTTTCTCAAGCGTCCATAAGTCATCTGTCTAACTTCAGTTCAGTTATCTCCATTTGATTTCATACCATTGAGGCTTCAACAATGTCCATCCTCCATAATTCCATCCCAAAAAGACCAAAAGACAACAAACTATGTGTCTTTGTTTAAATTCAAGAAAGTTCGCCCAACACAAAAAAAAACCTAATCCAAGCTCTATGATATATTTACAATTTTCCATATTGCCTAGAACCTCGAGTCCCAATAATTGCTCTGTTAAATTTTCTCATCTAAGGCAATTATCCTTTAATACACTATTTGGAAAGCAAACATGATAACCTCAACCACCGCAAGCACACTGAGAAGGGCACAAAATGGACATAAGAAATTTTACCTGCACCAATTCATCGGTGCTCATAGCACAAGTAGGGAGATGCTCAGGAGGAAGAACACGAATTGCTGCACCGGTCTCGCTTCGCAATCTTTGAATTACATCACCCCGTTTGCCTAGCACACAGCCAACCACATTGTTTGGCACTAGAAGTCGTGCTGTAACTGAAGTCGTGTCATTCTCATCATCAAAAGTCATTCCACCAAAAAGATCTTCCTCAACGATTCTGTCATGCACCTTCAGTAGCGCATCCTGGGCAGCACAATGTATTTCCATGTCTCCCTCGGCCAAATTTCCATCATTTCGCCCCTTTGAAATTTTAGCAGACAAACTATAGAGAGTTATTACTCGCTCATCTGAACCTGGAACTGAATCAGAGACAGTAATCTTTGCTTGGGTCTCATCTCTGAGGGCTTTGATTATGCCACCACCTTTGCCTATAACACCACCAATTTTTCTTGACGGACAGAGTATGCGGTAGACAGTGTCAGCAGCATCATCACTCCCAAACGATTGCTCATGGCCAGAATTATTAAATCTCCCTTTCTTGCCGCCGACCCCTTTTCTCTTAAATTGGGGACTGGAATGTTTCCTGAAGAAATTTTTCCTATTTTCATCCATCTTGCAACCAAAGACGAAACTTCAATATGCTTATGCACAGCAACAAGAGACAACCTGAAAAAAGGCAGATTACAGGTAGGGCCCAGCTTGCAAATTAATCAACTTCAAGCATCACTTAAGTTTAGTACCTCCGCAAAGAGGTGATTCTGAGGTAATTCAACCAACAAACAAACAGCATAAGAAACCATTGCCAGCTAAAAAAAGTATGCCGAACGGTTCTTCAAATATCGAACGAGAGAACATCCATTCCTCGATAACCCTCATCGAGCACGTCAGACACCTCTAAAAACTAAAAATTTCAGACATAGCAGCCCCGGAAAAACACTCTAAACTCCTAAAGCACCGAGCTTGCGCATCACGACAGAGCAAAGCGAGAGAGAAAACGATTCCCATTTCAAGACACGAGCCGGGCAACGAGTCGGGCTCACTCAGTTCATCCATATGAAAGCTCAAAACAACGCCGGTCCCGCCATTCGGCAACACTCGACAAGCTCCGGCGCCGAACCGAAGAAGCCCGAGGCAACGGCGAATCGGCGAGCGGAAAGCTAGGGTTAGCCGAAAAGGGGAGCGGCGAGAAACGAGGGGAGCTGGGAGAGCAGGGACGGGGGGAGCTCACCTGGCCCGAAAGCGGCGGCGGAGAAACGCCCCCGGGGGAGAGCGCGGTCAGCGGCGGGATCCGGCGATCGGCGAGAGAGGGAGCTGGGGGCGAGGAATCTGCGGGGATCGACGGGCCTCGCCGGGGGCGGCGATGGCGTTCTCCATCGGCAGAGTGGTGGAGAAGAGTCTCTCTCTGTCTCTTTGTTTCAGCCCTTTGGACTTGCGAGGACTATTTCATGTTTTTTTTTTTTTTGAGATAAATACTACAGAAATCTTAAAATTTGTCACGAAAATACAATTGAATTCTAAAACTTGCAAAATATATAATTAAGTCCAAAACTAGTTAAATTGTTTCAATCGCTCTAACTCTTCAGCGAGGCTGTCATTTTTTTTTTTTTTTTTTTACTATTTTCTTTTTTAAATAAATTTTTACTTTTTTTTAATTTTTAAATCTAATTTTAAAAAAATTGAATATAAAATAATTTTAAAAAGCCACGTGAAAAATAAAAATTAATTTTAAATGTCGCGCCAAAGATTTTTAGTTAAAAAAGTCGATGGCGTTAATTTTAACCTCGATTGAAAACAATTTGATGAGTTTTGGGACTTAATCAACTTTTTTCAAGTTTTAAGACTAATTGATTTTCGTGATCAGTTTTAGTGACTTGTGTAGCAGAAGACTTATCCCTTTTTTTTAAATAAAAGCAAATTTTATTTTCCGTACCAAAAACAATCCTATTTTTTAAAAGATTTTTTTTTTGCTTTTTTAATTATTTTTCGTTTTGAGAATATAATCTGCTCCTAAAACCAAACTAAACGTCACTTTGTTGTTGGGCATTGATGTCGAAGCTTCATTTACGAAACATAAATTACGTTCCTCATGTGCAGAAATGTTGATTTTATCGACCTTCAAAGCTGGAAAAGATCATTTTTGTTTGAGATTAATTTATCTAATGCACTTTGTAGGCCTGCGAAATGTATGCATTTGAAGTGAATTGATTTTGGTTAGACAAATACGGTCAATGTGAGTTTTGATTGATTAGGTTCCATTTATTTTATAGAAAATAAATGATTTAGAAAATATTTTCTTAAGAAAAATATATTGTATTTCTTATGAAAATGAATGAAAAAAATACACTTTATAATCCATTAAAATGTTTAGACATAAATTGTCATCAATAATGAAAATATTTTCGACTAATTAATTATTTCAAAAGATATAAATGATCATTTAAAAAAAAAAAATTCAAAGTCATTCATTTTTCGCAAAATAACAAATGTAACCCAAAGGAAGCCTTTTCTTTCTTATGGGGACGATTTATGTTTGAAATCTACAAGTAAATACCTAAGTATATTGCAAAATCAACCAAACGGTAAAACATATTGTAGTGAAAAAATACAATCTAAGTCTGCAGAAAAGTATAGCAGCCGACTATGATCTCACATGGATTATACGTAAAAATGTTACTTTTTTTTTTTACGAACAATAACTTAAGTGGCAGAGCACCATAAGTAAAGATTTTGTTGAACAACATAAGTGGGGTAGGGGCATGAAAACTATTACCGTAATTACTAGGTTAACTTAAAACAAAAAACAAGTACTTTGAAAATTGAAATGACAATTTTTTAAAGAAACTAATTCCTCTGTGTCGGTAGCAATTCTCAAACGTCATTCCAATTTTAGGATAATAGATCAAATCCATATCTCCATAAATATATGATTACAAAGTAGGTATCACCCAGACGCCACATAAGCATTAGAAAAATTTTCCTTCAAGTGTTTTTATCATTTCTCAATTATTTATCTTCATTAGAGATGTCATTTTCCTACCTATACCCATTTTGATTAATTGATAGAACAATTATTTTTACTAGGGCCAGAGCAATGGAATATAAGGATGTGTTTATTTTGCGAAAAATGTATGATTTATAAAATGTTTTTTTAAAAATGATTACTTGTATTGATTACAAAATAAATGAAAAATTATTTTCATAGTTTATGAAAATATTTAGATATTAATTATTGTCAATAATAAAATATTATTTATCATTTAGTTATTTAAATAGATATAAGCAATCATTCTTAGAAAAATGTTTTCTAAATTATTTATTTTTTTGCAAAGTAAGTGGAGCTTAAAAGTTAATCACTTCTTTTAAATAGATACAAGAGTTGATAATAATTAAATTTAATTTTCTAAATTTAGGTAAGTGTATATCTTTTTTTTACAAAAATCGAGCATATTGATGTTTAAATTTCGGTTGCATTTCTTTTCTTCCCATTAGTTACCCAAGTTCTGATTTGTAATTTTTGTTTTGTTATCTTCTAATGGTAAGGATAGTGATTTTTTTTCTTTTTCATTTGATTAACCACGGATGTAAAAGCAAAAAGTTCTATCGACAAAAGGCGGCTGAAAATTGCACATTCAATTACAACTACGATGGGTTTTAGTCACTGAATTCCAACTTTTCATTTTCTTCTTTTCGATTTTGTTTCCGTTCTATGTTTATTTGCTGAGATTCGTGTGCTATATTTAGCTAAAAAGAAAGATTGACAGGTTAATTTTTGCCCGTCAAGAAGGCCACAATCACACTAACGCTGCATTATCCTTTTTGCCCTTAGAAGGTAATTAAGTGGGCTTTTATACATTTGCCATAACAATCATGAAATATATTCTCCCTCAACGGGAGTGTTACCATTATCATTTTGTAAAAATCATTCCATCAAGTTGATATATCCGAATCACAATAATTTTGACATAAAGTTCATTTAATTTTTACTTTTAATTTTTTTACTCTACTTCGTGTTTAAGAATCTTTGAAAGTGAAAAGATTTATTTTCAAACATATGATTTGCATAATATAAATATTTATATAAATGTATATTTAAATAAACTATTTTTGGTCAAAACACATACTTTTATTATTTACGATAAAACTGTGGATCCACAAACTCAGATAGACTAGTATGTGGATTTCGACAAGTTAATTAAACTGGGTATATTTATATAACTTGAGAAGATGAAAAATACACATGAATATGCTTCTGCACAAAACACAGGTTATTGGGTAAGTTAAATTTTTTTTTAGTACAAGTTATCGTAAGTTGTCCCATGGAAATTGCTGTTTTTTTGTAGTATTTTTACATTGGAAAAACATAATTTTTGTTTTCGGTTGATCTTATGAGATGTTTAAGAATCGGTTGGCTTTTCAGTTACATGGTGCAACAGCATTACTTTTAGGTGTGGTCAAAAAACAATTCCCGGTACAAAAAACTGTTCCTCCATTGTAATGGTGTGTGTTGTTTACAATTGTTCTTGTTTCATTTCCTATCTTTAGGCTTTCCTCTTCCTCTTCCGCCTCTTAAAATTTACCGTCTTTACTTCTCTTTTCATCTTTCATCCTCATACTTTTCCCAGTTACCCGAAACCCCAGAGGGAATACACCCAAAACCACAAATTGTTCATAGTTGCAATGAGGGTTCGTCATGACCGTAACGGAAGTTCCGCTAGATGGTCTCTTGAAAGCATTGAGATGGACAGTGCGGTGGAAACCAGGGAGAGCTCCGCCCCGCCGCATCCTAATGACATACCATTGCCATCAAAGCGGAACTCAAGCACAAGGCGGAAGAGGAATGTATCGTACGGCGGCATCCCTAGGATGGAAAGAACGACATCCAGTGCCTCTCGAGGCCTCATGAGCTTGAGGTTTCTGGATAGGACAATTACCGGGAAGGAAGGAGATGCCTGGAGATCAATCGAGAAGCGTTTCCATCAACACGCGACGAATGGCCAACTCTCGAGAGACAAATTTGGAGTCTGCATTGGTTGATCCTTAGAAAGTCTTGCTGCTATCTGAATCATGATTTTCCAAATAATAATAATAATAATAATTGCACAATTTGATTGAGAAGTGACATTGTTTTATTCTGCGTGGAAGGAATGGGAGATTCCAAGGAATTTGCAGGAGAGTTATTCGACGCCTTATCAAGACGGAGGAAAGTGAATGCCGAGGATGGAATATCAATAGACCAATTGAGACAATTTTGGGAAGACATGACTACTCGAGAACTCGAATCCCGACTGCAGATATTCTTTGATATGTAAAGCAACTCTCGTCCATCTCCTATTTTCGTTCGCAACCTAAAGCGTACATTGCGTTGCTGGTAATACATGTGATGAAGTTTCGCAACGAATGCTGCAGGTGTGACAAGAATGGTGATGGGAGGCTAACTGAGGATGAGGTAAAAGAGGTGAGGCAAAAGGAGACTTACTAATCACTCGTTTAGCGTGTCCTTTGGACTCTTTTATGATGGACTGGAAATTTTTCAAAGGTGATAGTGTTGAGCGCCGCCTCGAATAGGCTGTCGAATCTCCAGCAGCAAGCGGCATCTCATGCATCTTTGATCATGGAAAGACTCGATCCCGACCATCAAGGTTACATCGAGGTACCGAGTCAGATAGTCCATCATGTCCTGTTCGAGTACGTGTTCCTCCCATGTTGTTGTTCATCGCTTCTTTGTTTTCAGATGTGGCAATTGAAGACTCTACTGAGAGAAATGGTGAACCCTGATCAAAGGAACAAGTTGTCAGTGAAATCTCAAAACCTGACCAGAACCATGCTTCCCAAAGGATACAGAAACCCAATGAGTCGGCTCGTGCACAAGAACATCGAAAGGATCTATGACAATTGGAGGCGAATATGGGTCGTCGGGCTGTGGCTGGTCGCAAACATGATCCTCTTCCTTTGGAAGTTTAACAAAACGAGGCACAGCCCCGCCTTTAACATCACGGGCTATTGTCTTTGCTACGCCAAGGGCTCTGCCGAGACACTCAATCTCAACATGGCTCTCGTCCTCCTTCCCGTCTGCAGAAGAACTCTCACGAAGCTACGGTCGACCTTCCTTGGTACCTTTATACCATTCGACGACAACATAAACTTCCACAAGATAATCGCGCTGGCCATAGCTATAGGATCTGTCGTTCACATTGCAATGCATTTTATGTGCAACTTCCCCAGGATAACTTCATGCCCAAAATCACAATTCATGCAAGTGTTTGGCCCGAGCTTCCATAATAGGCAACCTCATTACATCGACTTGGTCAATAACATGTCCAGCATCACCGGGGTTCTCATGTTCATGATGATGGCCTTTTCTTTCACACTGGCGACTCATTGGTTCAGGAGAAACATCATCAAGCTACCGTGGGGGCTCCATCATTTAGCAGGATTTAATGCCTTCTGGTACGCACATCATTTGCTAGTCGTTGCCTATGTCTTCTTCATACTTCACGGCTACTTCCTCGTGATCAGTCGACCTTGGTACACGAAAACGGTAAGTACACAATGGTCTAATTCCTTGTTCTGTTCACCATTAATTCATAAGGCCTGACTTCTCCGGTAGTACCATCATTCCTCTGAAAACATGGCAAGAATCATTATACGGTTGGACTTTATGCAGGCATGGATGTATGTGATGGTCCCAATCCTACTCTATTCAAGCGAGAGAGCATTCAGATATGCTTCTGAACTCCAACATCGAGTTGATATCATTAAGGTATCGCTCACTTTACCGAACTGCCGTATTCCACATTCCTTTTTGGTTTACACGAATCTTAGTGCTACGATAAATTCATGCTCAGCTCAAAAAACTTTGCAGGCCATTGTTTATTCTGGAAACGTCCTTGCATTGTACATGAGCAAGCCTCCAAGTTTCAAGTACAACAGCGGAATGTACCTTTTCGTCAAATGCCCTGATATATCAAAGTTCGAATGGTGTATAGAACAGACTGAAACCTATTTACTCGTCATACCACTATGGCTTTTATTGCTGAAACTCATCGGTGTTTTTGCTCGGGACAGGCATCCTTTCTCCATTACTTCCGCACCGGGAGATGTCTTCTTGAGTGTTCACGTGCGAGCCTTGGGCGATTGGACTACAGAGCTCAGGAATAGATTCGCTGAGGTATATTCTATTGATTTTCTCATTCGTTTTTTGATTGCACAACCCATGGACTCTAGTCGAAAGATATAAAAAAATCACCGCATTTTTCCATGTCGAGCATCAAACTCAATGTTCATCTTCTTCATTGAGAAATTGTTAGGTTTGTGAGCCACCAAGTAAAAAACCAGGGAAGGGAGGTCTAACAAAGATGGCCACGAGAACATCCCACAACTTGGAAGAGTTACAAGAGAAGTGAGTGAAAATTATGGCTAAATTCTGTCACACCTTCCATGCAAATGTTTTCGCTCTAACAGATATTCATTGTTGTCCAAGGTTTCCAAAGATTTTCATCAATGGGCCATACGGTGCTCCGGCTCAGGACTACAAGAAGTACGATATCCTCCTACTCATCGGTCTCGGCATCGGAGCGACTCCTTTCATCAGCATCGTAAAAGATATCCTGAATCACGTCAAGTTGAATAAGCTCCAAGCAGTAAGTAGAAAAGGGAAAAAGACACTCACACAAGCAAATTCAAATTCAGTTAGCACGACCATTTGCCAAAACTTATTGATGCATGCAGGATTCGGATCAAGATCAATCATCAGAGGCAAGAAAAGGTCCTAAAAGAGCATACTTCTACTGGGTTACGAGGGAACAAAACTCTTTTGAGTGGTTCAAGGGCGTCATGGATGATATTGCAGAAAGCGACGATCATGTCAGTTCGCCATTTCCAAATCTACCAAGTGTGATGAATCCTCCATTTAATTATAGTTTTTCGGCTAAATCTCGCCTTGGGTATTGGTGATTGTTGTAGAATGTAATAGAGATGCACAACTACCTGACCTCTCTATATGAGGAAGGAGATGCAAGATCAGCACTCATTGCCATGGTCCAAAAGTTGCAGCACGCGAAGAATGGGGTCGACATCTTCTCGGAAAGTCGGGTAACTCTTGATCAGTCACCCAAAAGAAAAACAAAGAAAAATTCGCAGCACAATGCACCTGTTTAGGCTGTCCTTTAACGTTGCTCGTTCGACAGATAAAAACTCACTTTGCGAGGCCTAATTGGAGAAAGGTGTTCTCTGAAATTGCAATGCGGCACAAGTCGTCTCGAATAGGTACATCACGTCTGATGAACGTGTCAACATAATGACACTTGATTTGGTTGTTCTAGCCAGTTTGGAACATGAACCTGTGATTTTCTAACTGTTGGAACTTGAACATTCTATGAATTCGGGTCTGATATGTCGGTAATAATTCCCCTGCAGGTGTTTTCTATTGTGGGAGTTCGGTGCTCACCAAAACACTGAGGAAGCTTTGTCAAGAACTCAGCCTTGAGTCGTCAACTCGCTTCCAATTCCACCAGGAAAACTTTTAGACTATCTAAAGGCTGTTGCATACGTAGAACTTTGTCAGCTAGAACAGAAAATTAGAAATTCGATATACCTTTTTCTTCCTTAATTAGATAATACAAATGGAGAGAGGAAAAACTAGATGCACCAGAAATCGACAGAAACATACTTCTGTCGTTCTTATGTCGTTGTCTTACACATACGTTCGATTTTCAGCTATAATGAGATCGCGAATTCTTCCTATTACCTACCGATATTTGAGCTTTGAGGAAGATCACGGGCCCTTTTTCTTTTCAAGGCCATCTGTCTCGAAATCGCTATCGACACAATTTTCTTTTTATTTTTGCGGCCATTGAGCTAAACTTAATGGTTACGCATACAGACACCTCTTCCCTATTAAACGGGGAATTGCTAATTTTCCCGAAACGACAGGAGGGAGAACAATCATGAACCATTTGACGTAAACTGAAAAGCTGGTTTTTTGGGAATATGTATCGAGGTCTAACATGAAAAAATCACTAAAATTTTGTAGGATGCACCTGAAATTGATGAAATCCATGATTACGATTAATTCGGTATCCAAGAGGCGGTCCGATAATTGACGTGGAGATCCGAGTCCATCCAAGAACTCTACAGCTTGAGCACTTGACTTGTACTGGGTTTGGCATTTGTCCTTGCAGCTTGATGTAACGAGGACGGCTCTTTTCAGCTGGCCATCACCTGCGTGGCCATACTCAGTCACATGTTTCGTACCACCTCAGTTTTCCGTCATTCCAAGAAGACCTCTCTCCGTCTCTCTCTCTCTCTCTCTTCATGAAAAATAATGCTTCGTTCTCCTCCCAGGATCTGATCTGATCGCGTTCTCTCCCTACCCTTTCCTAATAACCCCACGTTTGACTTCTCTGACCCCATTAATGGCATCAAATGATCAGTCCGTCTTCGTAGCCAAGAAGACAGGTTACCTGAAATCTGGTTTCTCGTACCTCGCCATGAATATCTCTGATTCGATGAGCTTCGCACCTTATTTAACTCCAACCGAACTGTGCTCGATCAATCATGTAAGTTCCGCGCATGCATGAGTCACAGGATTGGACTTCTTTCTGGGTTTTATCGACGAACTTGGAAAGCCACGGATAAACCGATACGGACTTCACCATACGATCGTCCGAAAGGGAAACAGACTAGTACAACTTCCGAGCCTAATGTCGAGGTCGGGAGAACGGGTTTGAGATGGCGAAAACTCAAGTAGAACCTCGCATGCATACATACACATCACCTCGTACGCACAAGCATATGAAGCCGACCGACGACAAGCATGCGATGACGCGCATCCATCGGCTTCGCGGTTCACGGTACATCGAACCTAGAAAGGCGATGCAGACGCAACGTTGGGCCAATTCTGTACCCAACCAGAAAAACCAAAAAGGAGATGCCGTTCTCACATGGCTTGGAACGTAGCGCGCGAGGCATGGAATCGAAGTGTCAGGTCAGATCGCGTGGGCATTCCATGTGCCCTCCCTTGCCTCCGCGAGGCCAAATACTCAGGACAATTGCAGCCTTCATGTGACATACATACATGGATTTGGAATATGATTCATGATTCTAGTGCTACAGAAGGACGAACAAAGGGAAGCGCTTCGAGAACAATATTTCTTTTGGATGAAAGGTATATTTCACTCTGTACGTTTCGCAAAGAAAACATTGAATATGCTAAATTCCTAAGGCTGAAAATTAGCCAGAAACCATGAAGGAAAATGGGTTCTGCAACTCTTCTACCGAATCCAAACCCAAAGGTGAAAAGAGAAAAAAGAAATATATGAAAAACTCTTCTACCGAATTCTCAGAGCCGTCGGCCTAAAAAGAAGGGAAGAAAAAGGAAAACTTAGGAGTCGAGTCAAAGCCCCAGCTCCATACTGCACGCTTCGTCTCTCTGCTCGAACCTCCTCTTCTTGACCGGGATCACGTGGTCCTCACGTGACGCCGGCTTGAACCCTAGCGTCAGCTCGAGCCCCACTTCGCTCTCCCGCTCGGCCGCCCCCGCCGCGGCCGCCGACTCCGGCTCCGGCTCGGGCTTGAGCGGCTGAGGGGGTTCGGCCACTGTCGTCGCCGTGGTCTCCGCCGACACCATGCTGTTGCTCTCCGTCTCCTTGCTGTCGCCGCCGCCGAACCCGACCCCCGCGTTCGCGGCCCCCAGCACCGACTGGTGGCTCAGCGACGAGTCGTGGCTCGGCGACCGGTTCGACTCTTCGTCACGGAACTCGACCGCCGGGGGCGGCGGCGCCGGGTGCTGTTGAGCCTTCGTCCGGGCTCCGGGCCGCTTGAACCGACCGGACCGGATCGGCCTGGCCCGGTTGGCCTCGCCCGCCGCCGCCATCATCGCCGCCACGGCGGCGGGGTTCTCCTGCCTCGGAATATGCCGGATGTCGTAGGCCTTCAGGGGCGGCGGGGCGGCCTCGGAGGCGGCCGAGGCGATCGGCGTGATCGGCACGCCGCTGAGGACGGCTTCCATGGCGGCGTGGCAGAGCTGCCAGCTCCCGTCCCAGAGCAGCCCGACCGACCCGTAAATCGGGTTCAGGATCCGGCCGCAGGCCTCGTATAGCAAGGATCGGAAAATCGCTGAAAAACCCAAAAACCAACGCGAGTCAGAGTCAAGATTTTTCACCCTTTCGCATGCTTCGAAAGCCAAAAAAAGAATCTTTACTTAGATTTTCAGTTCGAAACTTACCAAAACAAGAAAAGAAAAAAAAAAAAAAAGCAACAAGAACAAGAAGGGGAAGAGAGAAGGTACCGGGGCGGAGGTGTTCGGGGCCGGCGTTGATGAGGTTCATGAGGCCGGCGCGGCCGTAGAACTTGGCGAGGAAGACGGTGGCGTGGGCTTGGGAGTCGGGCGACTTGATCCACTGCAGGCAAGGCCGGATGCTGCAGTCGTCGCCGCAGCCCTTCCGCAGCACTCTGCATCCGTTGCAACTCATCCTCATCCTCCTCCTCCTCCTCCTCCTCCTTCCACTATCTTCCTCGTCACACAGAGAGTACAGAACACGATAAGCCTCGAAGAGAGAAGGAGATGCCAAGTGGGAGTTTCAGGGTTTCTGCTAAGGTCTGGGAGCTGTGAGGGTATTTAGAGAGTAATTATGCATACATACATTTATCTATAAACATATATATACATATATATATATATATATATTAATGGGGAAGGGCTATCGGCTTTTTTTTTTTTTTTTCCTTTTTATGGTTTCAGATGAGTAGTAAGGCGTGACGAGGAGCGGATGAGTGCGGTTTTGGTTTTCTTCGAGGAGGAGGCGCTGCGGATTTTGCTGTTTTTTTTTTTTCCCCCGTTCAAGGAAACTTGGGGAAGGCCACGTCATCCCAGATCGCGACCCGATACCACTCGACGACTCCGGCGCGTGCGACTCACGCTCACCCCATCAGGACCCACGGAGTCCACTCCCCATCGGCCGTGCCGGCTCCGACGGTTCGAGAGCCGTCGAAGCTTATCTAGAATCCGGACTTTGGTGAGGAGATCTGATCCTGCTCATGCTTAGATTGGATCCGTGCGATTAAGGATAGCTCCTGAAATCCCAGTTCGCTTCGAAAAATTCGATCTTAATTTCTAATCAGGATTTTGTTTATCCTATATCTCTTTTTAACTTATCTGTAACGTAAATTTTAAACTTAACAGGCTTTAAAACAATTGAAGCTTATTCTAAATCCGGACTTTAGTGACGAGATCAAATTTCTTATGTGTATTTTGTTTCTTTTCCCCTTCAAAAAAACTTGGGGAAGGCAATGACATCAAAAGCATTACAACTCCGAAACATGTTACTCGCGCTCTCACCGTTGGGACCCGTGGAGTCCACTTCACATCAGGCGTACCGACTCCAATGGGTTTAAGAATAGTTGGAGCTTATCTCGAATCTGGACTTTGGTGAGAATATCGGATCTTACTCATGCTCGAATCAAATTCGCATAATTAAAGATGTTTCTCAAAAACCTAATCCACTTTGGGAAATTCGATCTCGATTCCTAATTAAGATTTGGTTTATCCTACATCTCTCTTCAATTTGTCCATAACTTAGATTCTAAACTCTTCCCATGTGACATGGATTTGGCGATATTTTCATCCCCAATAGCAGAGGACCTAACCTTTTTCACATAATTGATGTCGAATCCGTGTCTCACATCGTCTTAGATACTTGGTATAGTTCGTCTCTCATATTTATGTGTGTGGTAGTAAAACACTCTACGATTCGCCGTTCATGTAATTATCAATAAGGACAATAGTACGAACAATTTCTGAATTTTAATTATGTAATTTATGAATTATGTGGAATGTTTTAAAATCTATTAGTCACATTAAACAAATCAAAAACTCGGAGACAACATGGTAGATTGAACGAAAGTCTGGGGTGCATTTGGTCTCTTGCTAATGGAATGTACTTCGTGAAGAAGAATCTTAAATCTATACTCCGTGAAGTAAACGTGTAGAGAGGGACGAGGTCAAAGTCGTAATTCCCCATGCAGCACGGCAGGTGGCCCGAGCGTGTGGGGGAGAACAGGTCTGGCCATGCAAAAGTGGGCCCAGAAATCAGAGCCGAGGGAGAGCGCGTGGCGGGCACGTGCATCAGGTGTCAGACGGCGGTCGAATCGCCACATACATCGAAACAAAGAAAAGGACGTCCTCCCCGCCCCGCCCATGCGGTCCCCACCTCCAGCTGTCGGTTCCGCCACTATAATCCCAAATAATAAAAAATAATAATAGCAAAGAAACTCGAGAGCTCCTGGTTTTCGGGAAGTCTTCGCAGCTGATTTTTTTTTTTTTTTTTTTTTTTTTTTTTTTTTTTCGAAAAGAAGAAAGCAGCTTTAGGGAAAAACCGGCTTCCGGTTTCCGGTTTTGAGCTGGGACTGTGGGCGCAGTGGAGTGGCCAACAGTTTTGGAGTCCAAACTCATATTCTCTCTCGCTTTCTATCTGTCTTGTGTGGCTCGTTCTCATTGACTTTGGAGTCGGCGTTTGATGCTTATCCCCATCCCATAAGCAATTGACTAAACCTCTCTCGATCTCTAAAGTCAAGATTTACTCGGTGATAATCTTCTGTGGGATTGCGGATTAACTTCCGGGCCTTCTTTTGCTGGATACCATATCGCCCACTTTCTCATTCTGACAAACGTCTCGAAACATTCATTCATAGGAGTCATGCTTTTTATGTACCGTTTGTTCTTTTAGGATTTGTTTTTTGAGATTCTCGGTTGCTTTCCACCTTTATTTCCTCGATACGCTTTTTACCTTTGCATTCAATATCATTGGAGGTAACTAATGAAGATGATCAATTTCAATATATGTCGATTCTCAAATGGGAATCGGAAAATCAAATTGGCGGTTCTATAGAACTAGGAATCGATTCTATGTACCCTAAAATTAGGAACTAGATTGGAGCAGCCAATCCCAGTTCAATTCTTGGCTTGTCCTGAGAATTGGCAATGTTATTATTTTCTTTTTATGATTTATGCTATAAAAAAATAAACGAACAAACTTATAAGGAACCTAGAACATATTGCTCGATCAATACTTTGTCTTCAAACTTTCACCATGAATTTTTCTATGAAAAATAATATATATGTGTGTGTGAGTCGGTTTCATCAGTTCAATCAATATGATTCATTTTCAGAAACAGGAAAAATCAATTTCTATGCAAATCACTCAGACTCGATCAATTTGATCCGGTTTTCAAGTTGGACAAGAAATGATGCACGCCCCTTAATAACTAAAGCGAACGCGGAGAACATCACTTCCAAGTTCCGACTCCCCCACAAAATGGCAATGCAATGAGAACGAGGATCCACCATCCACAATTAGAATAAACGCCCACTTACAATACCCCCATCAAACGCAACTTGCTTGCGTTTCCCACGCCCCAATGTTTAAAACGCAATGGATTGGCCGCCTCCCCAAATCCCCTTACAGGACCGAATTCCCCCACACAAACGGAATATGTCATCATGCACGATCGGGACGGAAGATTTGCCGAATTTTCAGGACGATAATGTGCGTGTGCATTTCCCCACGATGCAATTCGAAAGAAAAGGGGGGTTGGCCACATGGATCATGTGTTACTCATTGCCATTTCCCCTTTTGATCTCCATCCGGATTCCGCACCATATATTTTTGCCAAAAGCTGGTGGCGAGGTTGACCCGCATGCACACCCATTGTTTTGGAAAAAAAGCATGTGCACGCCCCCTGAGCCCACCACCAATCCCATACACATCTCCATCTTGACTCTAGAGACCTCTCTCTCTCTCTCTCTCTCTCTCTCTCTCCTTCCCCTCAATTATTCCCTACTTTTGAAATTGGTGCGTCCGCTTAATAGGTTACTTAGTTTAGTACCTAAACTAGCTAATTATATTGATACTTAGCTCGGTTCATTCCCCCTGGTTCACCCAATTTGTCAAATTGATTAAGGTCATCATTACTCCCCAAAAGAAGACTCCAATTTGGCCACTTCTAGGGCCTGTGAGAACTTAGTCCTTCGTGCCCACCGATTATTTATTAGATAATCTTACCGCCATCTCGGAAGCTTTGCAATTCAAATTGCACCCCACCACGTCACGTCGACATTATGTTAATGCTATGATTCAAATGGAGGGTACAAATTTAGGCCTATAGGACATTAGCTCAATGCCAATTCTTGATATTTATTAGACAAACTCGCCGGTCCCCACCCTTTCAGGAATCTTATGATATCTCCTATATTGATATTGATTATATATGTATATGATATTGTTAATTTTTAGCTACTATATAATCTTGAGAATACTCATTTTCCTTCTTTTAAGATTAAAATTACAACTTGCCTTTAAAATTGAAAAGGGTATAATCTTAATCTTTAAAGTAAAGATAGAAGATTACACATTGCTTTTAATCTTGAGAATACTTACACTTTTTTCGAGCATATGGATTTCTTTATTATGTGCTAATTTTTTTAGATGACGTTTCTATTCAATCTTACTGACTAAGTTAAAACTCGGGGTCATCCCTCCCTATCAATTATTAAAAGGGAAAAGATCACCAAAAACCTCAAATTTTGTCCAAAGTGATAAATTTACCCCAAATCTTTTTTTGTGACATGGAAAACTTCAAACTTTGCCAACTGTGACACATTTACCCCAAACTTTTTTTCCTGACATAAAAAACTTTGAATTTCTATCTGTGTGATACATTTACCCTAAATTATAGGACATTTTGGTATTTTTACTTTTTAAATTTTTTTTCTTTTTTTCTTCTTCTTCTCTCTTCCCTCCGCCGACCATAGCGAAGGGAAGCTAGCGTTAGGCGAGGGCTACCCTAGCTGGCGTCAGGCGAGGGTCACCCTCGCTTGGGCTGGCTAGGGCAGCCCTCGCTGGCATAGGGCGAGGGCTGTCCTCGCTGGCATCAGGCGAGGGCTGTCCTCGCTCGACACAAGCAAGGGCCTCCCTCACTCAACCCAGCCGAGGGCCGCCCTCGCCCAACATCGACTTCCCTCCACCATGGTCGGCGGAGGGAAGAGAGAAGAAGAAGAAGAAAAAAAATAGAAAAAAAAAAAAAAGATAAAAATGCCCTTAGTGGGTAAATGTGTCACAGTTTGTAAAGTTTGAAGTTTTTCATATCACAAAAAAAAGGGATAAGTACACTAATGGTGCCATAAGTTGTGTACGGCGCTCACTTTAGTGCCAAAAGTTTCCATCGGATCACTTAAGTGCCAAAAAATTTGAAAAACGCTCACTTTGGTGCCAACGCCGATCTGATCGGTCGGAAATCCGAGGTGGCCTTTTTTTTATTAATTTCTTGTACTGATGTGGCTCACCGGAGAGTCCAGTCAGCGTGTAAACCGCCAAACGATGTCATTTGGCGTCTTAAACCCCAAGTCGAAACCCTAAATCCCCAAATCGAGAGAGAGAGAGAGAGGCCATGGCGGCGTTGTCTTCTTCCCCGAAGAACAACACCAGCAGAGAGAGAGAGAAGCCATGACAGCATCTTCTTTCCCGAAGAACAACACTAGCAGAGAGAGAGAGAAGCCATGACAGCATCGTCTTCTTCCCCGAAGAACAACACCAGCAAAGAGAGAGAGAAGCCATGGCGGTGTCCTCTTCTTCCCCGAAGAACAACACCAGCAGAGAGAGAGAAGCCATGGCGGCGACGTCTTCTTCCCCGAAGAACAACACTAGCACCAGCCACTCTCTGAACAGAGCCCAATCCACCATCTCCATCTGCGCCCTCCTTGTTTCCCTCGCACTCCTCGTCTTCTCTCTCTCTCTGCACGTTCAACCCCCCTTCTTCCTCCTCCTCCTCCTCCGCCCTCGCCTCCTATTTTCCCATCACTTCTTGGCCGAGCGATGGTGGCCGAGCACGGTGGCCGAGCGACGGTGGCCGAGCAAGCTAGGTCGGCGAGGATGAACAAAAAAAAAACCCTAATTTCAATCACAAATGAGCTATACGGCGTCGTTTTTCCTAAGCCATCCACATAGGACAGCAAAACGACGTCGTTTTCTTAAGTAGGACAGAAAACGACGTCGTTTAAAGGGTTTATCGAATTTTTTTTTTAAATATAAAGTCACGTAATCATTTTGGCCGGAATTTCTCACCGATGGCACCAAAATGATCGTTTTTTCTCCGATTTGGCACTTAAGTGATCCGGCGGAAACTTTTGATATTAAAGTAAGCGCCGTACACAACTTATGACACCATTAGTGTACTTATCCTAAAAAAAAAAATTGAGGTAAATTCGTCACTTTGAGCAAAGTTTTGGGTTTTTTGTAATCTTTTCCCTTATTATCGAATTGTAAGATTTTAAACAAATGTTGTTGAACATAAAATAATAAATTAAACCTTATGAACTTCTTTCTTCATCAGTTTTTCAAAATTGATATTTTGAAGAGGAAGAGAGGCTGGTACTGTATCTCGAATGGCTGATTTGAGATTATCCATCCATAATTTTGGGTTTAAACAAATATCCAATTTATTTCGAATTTGACTTGGATAACCGTCGATATAAACTTATCTACCCAAACGATTGTCCATTAGCAAACTGCTCTTATCATATTCTTTACTAAAGTGTTCCCATTTTTTAATTAAGTAGATTTTAAACAAATTATCTCAAAGTATTTCTATCTTTATCTCTATCTTTATCTATGTATTGGTCTAATATCTTTTAACATGCTTTCTTTCAATCGACTCCTATATTTTGAAACTCAATCTAAACTCTAATACGTGACAAATCTTTTGGCCAACATGTCATTGGACTGATGCCTATTGATCGAATATGAGCCACGTGGCTGACTTCATTAAAGAGTTTTACAACTTGAACTTTTAGAAATATATATTTTATCCAGAAAAAAAATGTATGTATGTATGTATGTATGTATATATATACACATTGTGGGTCAAGTAGTAATTTCGCGGAATTGTAAAAATTAATGTTTTTGTTATTATAAAAAATCAAAAAGAAAACTCGCCTTCGGAAGGACGGTGAGAACAGGAAGTAAGTGGCGTCCATGCAGAAGAGGAGGCCGACTCGGCCGCGGGACCACGTGACGGGGGGGCGGGCGGCACGTGCCGAGAATGTGGGAAACCGTCCACCGGGAGACGTGACACCCCACGTCCGCTCCTGGTTTGTGGGAAGCAGCCCCAAACCGCCGTCGGCGATACCGGTTGCCGGTTTCCGGTTTTTTCCTTCTTTTCTATGGCGGTGGGGCACGTTGTTTTCTGGTTGGTTGGAGAGCAAAAAAGAAAAAAAAAAAAAAAGGTGATTAGCATTGAGATTTGGATTAAGAAGCCCGCCGAGTTTGATTAGTTTAGTGATTATGTCGTACGTAGATTCGATTTTTGCATGACCATTTGGCTCGTGCCTTTTTATTTTTGTAAATAATTTCAAGATTTTCAATCCCGTACATTGATATTGGGTCTAGTCTTTCTTTTTTTCATTAATAAGTTTTATTATATATTTTCTACAACAATGTGCGCACATGATTTTCATCGACAGCATCTTCATTGATTTCATAGATATGCGATTTTCTCTTTCGATAATACATGGCTTAGGAAAATACTAAGGTTAATCGATTCCCACCTTGGAACCTGAAATTCGATTTGTCTTTATAGGATCGATTCCCAATTTGTGAAACTAGACCGATTCCAAGGTCAGTCTTGCAACCAATGATTTTTTTTCTTTTATTCTTTGCAAGTGGGAGTTTCCTAACATTAAAAGAAATATTTTCGATTTATTCATTAAATAAATGTTTTCGTGATCAAGGGTACGATCAACTAGATTTTGTAGGTACTCTATTTCATGGTGTCATATCAATTTGTTAAATAACAATAGAACGTGTGTATATATATATGTGGATAGGCGAAATAATGAACGAGTGGGTAGGGTTTGTTTCATTACTCCATTTCATTAAAAATTGAAACATAATTTACTAATTAGGGTTTGCTTTTGAATAAATAAAAGAAATTAAGTAATATGGACCAACCCATTGATTGGGTCCAGTCCCTTATGTGAACCAACAACCACCCAAAACCAGTCAATTCAGACTCATTCACACTAGCAATGGTTTAAATTATCAAATTAGTCCTAAATATATTATGCAAATATTAATTAAGTCATAAAATTTTCAATTTTATCAAATTAATCATAAACTTTTGTGCAATATTCAAATGAAGTCATTCCAGTCAATTTTTGTCCAAAAATCATTGACGTAATCATTTAGTCATCACCAACTGTCTTGCGCGGCACCCCACCACATTAATAATTTTTAGCAAAAAATGATTAAAATGAGTGCACTAGAATTTCGCGCAAGAATACTAACTTGATAAAATTGAGAAGTTTATAACTATATTAATATCCATGTAATATATTTAATACTGATTGGATGCCCTAAAAATGGTTGTACTTCACCGATTTTTTATAGTGATCTTTAGCCAATAATACGGATATAGCAACTTTTACGTGACTCTTAAAACAAAATAGTTAGCGCAACTCTTAATGCAAATTCCAAGTTTTTATTTGATGGATTCCTTCGATTTTTGGTTTATGCGAAAGAGACCATGTGTTTCGACACGTGCACGCATGAACGACGTGTTTAGCACCAACCCATAGTTTCGAGGAGCGACCATATGCACCACTACTCCATTCTAGCGTCATCATAAAGATTTCACACATGTTATTGATGTTCAGTTTGAATTGTAATTACTAACTTCGTTCTTAAGTATCCGAACCCTTTTCGTCGCTTTATAAACATGACGGAGTGCTTTCATCTATGGTACAATAAACACAAAAAAGTGGTGGATGGAAAGGGCGATGTGTAGGTTCTCATTGTCAAATCTTCATGTTCTTATTATTGATGGATCGCATAGATCTCTTAACGTCATGATTCTATAGTGAATTGTTTACAGATCCATTCGCAAATTTGTTTGAATCATCAAGAAATTTAGAGCTCAAAATTAGAGGTCTTTTAAGTGTTTCACAGGTCTTTAGACTTCATATAGCTAGGATATTACGTTTGTACCATTGGATTAGATATTGACCCGTTAAAGGCGGATATCTGCATGATATATTATGTGTGTATGGAAATAGTAGCAAAATAAATTTAAAAATCCTGTTCATATTTTGCACCTACTCTATTTTTATGTTCTTTGTTTCAAAACAACTATCTTAGTATTAAAAAAACTCTATAAGGAGAGTGAATATGCAAAGTGAAATTAGGATGAAAGGTCCGAGTTACATATGTGTGTATATATATAGGCAAGAACATCAAATGTCACTTCAAATTGTTTTTCTTAATTTTACAGAACAACCACTTGCAAGTATTTTAATTTTAATGGAAAATTCAAACGATAAAAAAGTTTCCTTTTTACCGACATTAAACTTGCGCCGTACACTGGATTCACTATCTTATTCTTTTTGGGGAATCTAGGGCTGACCCACTAATCGTCAAGTTGTGGGATTCTCTACATATATAATTATTACATTTATTAGGCAAATGACCCACTAATCTTATAATTTTGGAATTTTGCCCCCACACATGAATATTTTAATTTGACCAAGTCTATACCTTTTTGTTATACAAAGTTGCCTTCGGTGCAGCCGCCACATTTTCCTCTCTTTTTCATTTCATTAAACTTTTTTTTTTTTTAATCTTGCCTTGGCTATTTTAAGGAATGATATTACGCTGCTCTCTCTAATTTGTTGAACTTTGCTTCTTTAACGAAATTTATAAATTTTATAATAAGAAAAAAGGCATATAAACGACAGTCGAGACGTGTTTCACTGTTCATCATGGCTTTTGCCACTTTAGGGCCATGTAAATGGTAAGGTGGCGCCGCTTCCCGCCCCACCTCCAATTTGCTCCTTTTAATTTATTTTATTTTATTTTCCAACGATAATCTTGTTTTGTGTTTTTTGAATCTCCCAAAGTTTTATCGCGTTGTCCTTGGAAAGGTTTAAGACAAACTAATCTCGATTACTTATCAACTTGTTCTTTTTATGAACGTTGATTCCGGTGATTAGACTAACTAAGTGCATCATTCGACTCTTCACTTGAAAAAGTGATGTGAAGAGGTGATAAGTAAGATTATGCAACCATATCGGTTATAACCGGTATATAGACCGGACCACCTTAAAAATCCATCCGGTTTCAAGTTTCAAATTTTTTCTCTGTTCTCTTCAAAAATCCTACCTCAATCAAATATATCACGACTCTCTCTCTCTCTTTGAGCCTCACAACCCTCACTCATTCTCAATTCGCCTTCACTTAGACTATCCTTCAATAATTAAGTATGTTATTTGTTTTGTTTTCATACAGTTAGAATTTAAAGCAATATTTTTATGGATGAATGACAAATTAAGTTATATAATTTATATTTTATGTTACGTTTTTTGAACTTTTTATCATTTATAATTGTATAGGGCTACGTGTTCATCTTATGGATTGTTGCTTTAGGCGAGTAAGAGATTTCTATTGTTCATCTTGACATTGAACCGCTTTGTAGATCATATAATTTTAATGTAAAAAATAAAACCAAAAAAGGGAACAAATGAAAATTAGATTTTTAGGTAGACCTTAGAACCGGACCAAAAAAAGGGGGTAGATTCTTAGGGCAAACAAGGTACATTTCAGGTTTAACATGGCAAGTTCTAAATTTCAGATTTAGAATCTATCCACCCTTCAACGAATCACCTCTTTCCTTTTTTTTCTTTTTTGTTCAGAAGTGTTTCTTTCCTTTAAATAAGGGAAATTAGTCATTTTTAGTCTTGGATTCCTTCCCATGTTCTAAAGTTGTATTGCCAAATTGCGGAATGCAAATTGATGAAATTGCGAAACTAGAGGCCGGTTTTATGTATTTTTCCATCTATTCATTTGTCTTTAGTCTCAGCTACTTTGGACCCATTCATTCGAAATTTTCAAATGGACCCTCTTAGAGCCCTTTTAGCGACTTCATCTTCCTATATGAATTTGAAGTCTTCATCAGAAACAAAGGGTTGCTTGGAGCCTTGGGTGAGCCTCTTCACCTTACACATTGAAGAACGTGATCCTTTTTATTCTTTTGAACTGCAGATCTTGTGAGCTGAAATTCAGATGGGCCGGCCACCGGATACGAATAAGATAGTTTTGGGTCCAATTTCAGTACCATTTCTACGTTAGACGACACCAACTTGTGAGAATTGTATGCCAGTACTTCTGCGAGTCAGAAAAGAGCCCGTTAATTTCCTCTCGACATGACGACACAATCATACAACCAAGACACAGTCTACTCGAACCATGACATGAAATGTGAAGCAGTTGCTAACAACTTGTGAAGATGCTCAGCAAAAAGAACATTATCAGGTTGTCTACCACTGCACAAAAGAATGTAAGGTATTACGTTGCTCCTTAATAGCTTTCGAATCGTTGAGATAAACCGTTCAGCACTCATTTTCTCAAAAGAATCACCGTATCAGAATAATCTTTCCTTTTGAAATCCAATGCCGACGACCATTTCGATTTTTTTTTTTTTGTATTAAATCTATTAAGATATGTCTCGAGTTTAAGTCTCGATGTTAAAGTTTTGAATATTCCGAATTGGATATCTGCGGACGTTCGAAATTGAGCAAAGAAGATCCGAAGATCAACTTCCCAAAATTCGAATGTACGTTGGAGAGTTTGGCCGCTAAAATAAAAAAGTCCAACTTTTACTTGGATTTTGATTTTGTTTAAAACATACAGAGATATGTTTTGGATAAAATTGTTTAAAATAGAAAACAGAATCCTATGAGAAGTTGGCAAAAAAATAAAGTCTCACTTATATATATATATAGACTTGTGGCCATGGATAGAAGAAAGTTGATCACGAAGAATTGGTCTTGAAGCGCCGTCTTGTCGTTGAGTGTTTGGGAGGGATTTTCTTTATCTTTCTTGTCCGTGAATTACATAAGAAAGATTAGGCTTTCAAGCCAATTAAATTAAGATTTGCGTGTAATTTCTTCGTGAGATTGAGAGATTATTTCTTGAGAAATTTCGGGGCTATACACTGCGTGCGTTGTTAGATGTAATTGGGGTTTGGGAAACACCAAGAGGGTGTTTGAGTGACTTGAGTGTGTAATCTTCTTGATTGTTGCTCTCTCCGTGACTGAATCACGTAAATTAGGTGTCCAATTTATTTTCTTCTTCTGTTTATATTATTATTCGATGCTCGCCTTTCGCAATAGAATCAACCATCACATATGCCCTTTTAGAGTAACGAAGGCGATGACGGTATACAAAGATTGCTAAACCGAAACCCCTTTAAAGCAGTGATGACAACCTACTGATGCAGTTACCTCCACCAAGGTACAAGACTACTAAAAGCAAGTTCACTCGCGGAGGGAATGGTGAGACAAGCGCTGAATTGGTAAGTTCTTCCCTGCGCTGCTTTGATGATGGGGAGAAATGCACAGCGGATAAGATATGGAAGGCATACTTTTCCAAAGCACGTGTATCGACGAAAATAGATCTACTTCAGAAGAAGCGTGAAGAGTGGTACTATCAGAATCAATCAGACCTTTTAACTTCAAAATCGTCTGAAGCCGATCTAACACCTCAAGCGCCATAATGAAGTTTTACCACGTCTCACAAAAGAGGAGGAAGTTATGCCGCAAAATAAGCCAAGATCAATCAGAAAATATCCACAAATTTACATCTGACCCAAAATCATGGACTGTACAGCACATCTAATGGATGATTTCTGAATCTCAGAAATCTTGTCTCTTAGGAATCCTCCCTATATTACATAAGAACTCTCTCACTAATTCCGTACCTGCTGCAAGAACAGATACTCGATGGCTCTTTTCTTGTTCAATCAACCTACTTACACAGATTACTGAAAATGCGAATTGCCGACTAGAACAGATGGTATTTACAACCCTAAAAGGTACTCGAATTCTCTGCTTCCAAAATATTTCGAAACTCTCGCTTGTCTGCTTGACTATGTGAAGTATGCCCTGCATTAAGCTCCTTTCTATGTACAGTTTCTTCAGTGGAGTTATGCAACAGCAGGAATGCTAGAATTTTTGCTATCCCTGTTAAGACAATCAAAACCTTCTACTCTAACAGCTGCAGGTTTGAGCCCAAACTTCATCCTCGCACACCCTTTGCGTGCAGAAGTTGATGGAGATGGTAAACCTGATGGCGACATAGCTGGCAATGCCATAATTGGAGTAATCTTTTCATCCCTAAAGCGGGCATCCTGTACTAAAGGATTCTCAGCCCTTCTCGGAGGAGATCCTGCGAAAAATGGGGGTGGTGTTGAAGCAATTGGCAGTGGAGATTGCGGCTCCAACTCATAATCCTCCTGCAATAAATAAAATTTTCTTTAATGTGACGGGCTAATGAAAAAAAATGATTCTGAGGACTAAATATTAATGCATAGATGGACACGAACATTAGATTTAACTTAAAAAGATGTTTTCGGCCAGATCAATGATTAAAAATTCCTTAATGTTTCAATTCAGCAGCTGATTTCAAGTTATTCTTAGTCCTCTTTGTTGCCAAAGAACGCTCGACGAGATCCACTTAACAAAACAATAGGGACTAGGACACTACGTATGAAGCAAAATAGCCGATCGAACTGATTCATACTTCCAAAGAACCAAAACATTTAATTACTGAATTCAGACGTTGACTATTAGGCGACAAAAGTCTGAGCCAGAATTCCAGCCAGTTCAGACAGGATCAGATGTGGACTGATGAGACAGATCCAACTACCTTCTTAAGGATGAGGTCCAGAAGCTCTGCCGCGGCTTTCGACTTGGAAATCTCAGATCGATGGCTGTTCATCAGAAACCACAGTGTTATTTCCAAAGCTCAAACGCTAAAATCAAATTATCCAAAACACAAGACGAAGAATTACCTTAACTGCGACCTCAAGGGGTTGTTGGACAAAACCCCGACCCGGCGAGGCTTCGGACAAACAACCGATTCCCTCCGGTCAGAGACGGAGACGAATCCCCTCATCTCCTCAAAGGCGGCAACAAAGGCGTTCTGCTCAACACTCCGGAAATGATCCATCTCCTTAAACCGCTGTAGTCCGCAGTAGAACGCCTAAACACATCCAAAAACACCAAAATCAACACACGCAGCTGAAAACCTAGACAAGATCTGGCCGAAGAGGCCAGTCTAACCGAAACGATTTGCTCAAAATCGCCGGTCAATCCTTCTAAACCTCGAAAAACAAGATAAGTACAAAATTCCTCTCTCGGTACCGCTAGATCGGAGCAAACACCTGGAGAAAAACAGGTCTCTCCCCCAGCGCTCCACACCAGGCGGACCGGAGCGGCAAAAATAGAAGCACGCGCGGCTCAAATCGAGCTGGAAACCGACGTCTCCACAGTCCAAACCGCACACACACCGTACGCACACCGACGTCGACACGCAAGCTCTCTCCTCGCGGAAGCAGCTCAAGCGACGCCGTCCGAGCTCCGAATTCCAAGCATCAGAGGCGGAAGCGACGGATCCGGCGCGGAATCGCGAGCCGCCGGAGCTCAGCCGGCGACGACGCACGCCGGAAGCGCGAGGACCGTCGCAGGCGGCGAGATCCAGATCGAGATCTAGAGAGAGACAGAGACAGAAACAGAGCTAGAGAGAGAAAGCGAGAGGGGAATTACCTCTAGGGATCCGCCGAGGGAAGGTGAGGAGGGAGACGCGCCACGGGGAGAGAGAGGGAGGCTGCTTCACAGCTCGCCCACTGCTTTTAACGCGAATTTATCAAAGGCAGAGATTAGGTGAGAGGCCGGGAGGTGGTAACGCGCCGGGCACGGCGTCGTTTTTGGATTTTACTGCAGCCGTCGCTGGGCCCCACCCTGGAAAAAAAATCCAGTTTTTTTTTTCTTTTTTAATTATTAATTTCTTTTCTTCCTTTTGGGCATGAGTGAGAGAGCGAAAGCTACTTCGCCCCCTCCTTTGATTTTTCAATGCCCCCTTCGGGTTCGACGAAGGTGGCTCGGATTTTTTTTGGGATGTTGCCATTATCTTCCTCGAAGGAAATTTTCTAATCCACCGATTATTTAATTCCCACTTCGGTCCACACACCTTTTTCTCGTCTAATTACGCAAATAAATCGCCTAATTAAGAAAACGTGATTTTTGCCCGTATTTCCGGCCGTGGACTCACTTCCCTCCAGGACTTTTCTCTCTCTCTCTCTCGTATTTCTTCATTTAAAAACCGATATTCCGTGTATAAAATATGACATGGTGTTAGCCATTCGATTCTCCGAGTCTAGGGTTTATGGTTCACTTAGCAACGCTTTTACTCTCGGGTTTTTGCCTTTGCACAGAGCAAAATTGTGCATACTTCCAGCTTGAATAGAATTAGGTTCTTTATTTATTTGATTGCGTTAATTTCAAAATTTGTGTAAACCCATATAAATTCGAAGTATGTTGCAAGGAAAGTAGAATGGAAAAAAGTGAAAAAAAATGAGGATAAAAAATAACGAAAATGCTAACACGTCTTAAGTCGGAGTCGTGGTGGTGGGGTCATATACTAGTCTCTCCTGAGGTATAGAGACCCAGTCCTTCGGTGCCATCCAAGCACAGGGGGCCCATGATGGAGTTATCGATTACAAAAAAAAAATAACGAAAATAAAGCTTGTTGTGTATACATATGGAAATAAAGACGTGCGATTTTTCTATTTTCAATAACCTTTATGTTTTGGGTCTTTGCCCTCGTCAAAAATGAAATTTTAAAAATCACACCATGAGAGAAAAAGGGAGAAGGAGATAATTTAAAATCTAAAAATAGCACTTGGGATTATATATCGTAGAAAATTTGTGTGAAAATGAAATTACTACAATATAAATTTTAAGTACATAACAAGGAAAGTAGAGCGGAAAAGGTAAAAGAAATTGGGGTGTTTTTTTTTTCTCCACTCTTCCAACATGGAAAAGAGAGGTGCGGAGTTTGAATCACAACTTTCTCAAGGGGTTGGGGTGAGGACGATTTAGTTTCAAGTGTGGGTTTCAACTCCTACGCCCTGCATGGAGACATGGCAAAAGTCTGAAAATAAGAGTTAAAGTAGAAGTAGAGTAGGACCGAAAAAAAAAGAAAAAAAAATTGGGATTAAAAGTAAGGAAAATAGCACTACTCGTGCACATAATATGGAAATAAAGATATGCGATTTTCCCTTTTTTGACAACCTTTACTTTTTGGTTCTTTACCTACGTAGTGCTACTCTATCTTGAAAAGGAAATGATAAAAATCGCACCATGAAACCGTACCTTTAAAAGGAAATGATAAAAATCGTACCGTGAGGGAAAAGAAAAGAAAGTGAGATGATTTAAAATCTAAAATTACCACTTTGGATTATATACCATAGAAAATTTGTATGAAACCGAAATTGCCGCAATGAAATTATATATAATAGATATAATTTAGTCAATCTACATGATGTTTTGGAGCACGCTTTCAAAGATTCTAGAGGCTTAGAATGGTGAAAAGGATCTTTGAAGAGTTGCACGCTCTAAAATAGTAAAATCCCTAATAAAACAAAAATCACAAGGGGCGAAAAGTATCTTACTGATTATTTTATTTTATTATATACAGTAAATAAAACGGCAAATTGAGATAAGATATATATTTAAATTGGGGAAAAGGAGGGTCGGCGTATTAACGTCCCAAGTTGAACAGGAGGTCGGCAATCGGAGCCTTTGACTTGGACCAAACACGTCACGTCAAGTGCGACGGACGGAGCCACTTAAGCACGTTCGCACAGACCGGGTCCGCGCCTCACTCGCTTTCGAAGCTGGCTTCCAACACATCCCCCCAAGTTTCAACTTTGACATTTCCTCGAAATTGACAATTGGACATCTAACCATGAAATAAAAAAATAGTAAATTTGGATCTGGTGTCATGATCATATCTTGTTCGCTCGTGATATTTTAACAGCGTAATTTGCGATTACGGAAGGAGCAAGTATCCGCGACGATTTCAGACGGGGCACGTTATTTCGAAGGATAGAAATGGAAACGAAAATTTGTTTGATAACGATTACTTGAGAATTGATAATTGCTGGATATTAATACTCTCTTACCATTCATTAAAATAGTAACACTAGATATATTTGACGACACATTGAGCATCTGTTTGATCATTTCTAACATTAGATATATTTTTGTTTAAATAAAAAATTGGAGTGGACTTGCTTCATAAAAAAGAAAAAAATAACAACAACATCAAAAGTCGTATCATGGGACGAAGAGTATCATGCGAGCATCTCAACAACATGCTTGCTATCATTATGATTTTTCCGAAAAATTTTATTACCTTCCTCACCTACTAAACAGTCTTATGATAAAATCTCATCGTTCTAACTCAATAAATACTTCTTCTTTATTTACCCAGTCAGGGCTCTCTCTCTCTCTCTCTCTCTTTCTCTCTCTCTCAACTTGGTTGAATCTTTTGAGTCAATATTAGTTATGATTATTCAACAGACTTAATCTCATTAAATGTCGAATTTTTTAAAAACATGCGTCATCGACAAAATTTTATGTTGATATGTTCTTATTCATTTTGCGTGGAAAACCAAATCTTCATCATAGTAAGTCATTTAACAAATAACATGAAGTGATTAGAACAACTATTGCGGAGATAGTAACGCTAGGTATGTTTGATAACACGTCACGTACTGATAGCAACACTAAGCATGTTTGATAACACGTCATGCACTGAGAAAATAAACTCTTCGGCATCAAATGTTGTAACATGTGTTCGATAATCTCTAATTACAAATAACTTCATAAATTGTTTAATCAAAAGTCAGAGTTGACTTTTTTCGTAAAATCAAAAATACGACATCAAAAAGTCTGGTGATAATACGTGCGAAATTCAAAATAGATTTAGTTTCTCAATGAATATGGAACGACGACAACATGCTTGTTATAAACATTTTATTACCTTCCTCACTTACTGCATCAAGTGACTTGATTATTTACAATAAAGAGGATCGACTTACTTACACAATATGTTACATGATAAAATGTTCAACAAAAACTAGAATATCATGATAACACGTGCTAATTACCCAATGGATTTAGTTTCTCAACAAACATGGAATAGCGAGTGTTATTGGAGGATTTGGATGATAGACTTCCTATGACATTTTATTATCTTCATTATTTACCGCATCAAATGACTTGATTATTCACAACAAAGACGATCGACTTATTTACGTAATCTATTACATGATAAAATGTTTAAATTGGAACTAAAATCTCATCGGTTATATAGTGAAAACCTTCCAACGATTTTCATTAATCAACATTTAATATAGAGACTTAACGAAATCATTATTTTTCTTTTGAAAAGGCACAACGAAGATATTCGTATTTTCTGGTTGGAGTACGATTTAATTTTGATGAGTTAAAAGGTGGGTCCACGCCGGATGCGTATAATATATGGTCAATGGCAGGCGACGAGCGGGAAACGGGTCGCACCAGATCACGTCGATCTGTCCGGACGGGGCAACATCCGTAATTGACGCTGACGCTCCACCCCCACCACCTCCCGCAAAGGCAACGTGCAAGGAAACCCAATATCGGGTGGGCCCCACCCGACCGATCTGGGCGGTGATCGCGACACGTGTCCACACGATCTGGGGCTCCACTTCCGGGCAGCACATGGGAGGACCAATGGGAATGCGGGAAGAGGCAGGACATGTGCGCCTCGTGTTTTGGGATGGCCAAGGAAGAAAGGAAGGCGGCCTCTCGTTGGATTCTTGCAAAGCCCAGATGCCCTATGGCGATTGGTCGCCTCACGATTAAAGAAAAAAAATATCTCCAATATGATAATGCTGGTTACGTCCGTTTGTTACGTTCGATAAAATAAATTTTATTATTTAAAAAAATTATTTATAAGAACGCGCCAAATGTCGTGAATTGAATGAGGTAGATTTAATTATGTTGGGAACAAAAATAGCACATTTATAATGCTAATTATGCTGATAACGATTTGTTAGATTGATGAACTGACTAGTGTGGTCGTTTTTCTCATTACTAATTGATTGGAAGGCTCGTTACATGATCCATCTCTTCACTTGATATATGAATGTGGCATATCGATCTCGGCATACTAACTTTACTCAACATCTGATGTGATTGAAACTATTATCTTGCACACGAATGGGTTTTTGTTCATGATTGTTCATGTTTACATCTTGATTCTTATCAAAGTTTTTTTTGTCAAAAAAAATTGTATTCATTACTTCAAAAAATACATATGAAATATGTAGTTTTTATGACAAAGTAAATTGAAATAGAGCAAGGATATTGAAAAGTAAAGCCAACTTTAGAAAATAAGGACAATCAATTGAGAAATGACAAAATTAAGCACACACTCATTCCACAAGAACGGATTTATAATCGATGACTGATTACTGAATATCGTGTTTCTGTCGGTGATTAATACATGTTGAAAATTCCATCTCTAATAACTATAACATTGCCAGTTGGCGATGCTCACCAAGTTTTAACTTCCTCTCCACCATCATCTTACAGAGCAACCAAAATAGCTCGAACAATTACAAATCTAACATATGAATGAGCAAATCTTCACAATTGAATGAGACATCAAAGCTCTTACAATTATCATTGAAGCTGAAAGCAAAGAATCCATACATGAATAGAGTGGAGGGGTATCGAATCCCCAAAATTATATTTATTAAATTTCCATATCTAGATTTGGAGATTATAACACACGGATCTTGAAACGAAAGAGTTCAAAACTCTCAAATCAAGAACTAAATTGGGAGAAGAGACCTCTCGAGTCTAGATTGGGAGAAAAGAAAAAGCAAGAAAAGAACAATAAAATGCAAACAAAAACAACAAAAGAGGAAGGGGAGGACTAACTCGAATCCTCTCGAAGAAGACGATGAAGAGAGAGAGAGGACTTTTTGGTTAATTCTCACCAAGGTTGACGTACAGAAATTCGGTAAAAAATCAATATTCGATGGTTTTAGCATGACAAGTCTTTTTTAGACACTGACAGGAGCCTATCATAGATTTTCGTTGATACAATTTGGCATTAAGCCAAAATGATAAACAAAATAAATACGGACAAGACAAGATTTGTTTGGCGAATCAAATATAAGATCCAAGCTAAGTCATTCCCAAAATTCACATGGCCGTCCATTTGATCACGAGTTGATTTTAGTAACTGAACAAATCGTCACCAATGACGCAACAGACGGAGCTAGTAAAAGCCATTTTCTCCCTTAAATGCTTGATGTCTAATGCAATTCTACGAAAGATTGCACTATGATTCGTAGAGATTCCTTATAAAAAATTTATAAATCTCGATTTATGAAGTTGCCTAACATGAACCACTGGGGGTTCACCCCAGTGACCACCCTTCCAACTTGGAAGGATGAGGTGGGGGTTCAAATCCCCACTTTTTCACGGGGATTGGGGTGGGGACGATTTCATTTCAGGGATGGGTTTCGATTCCCACGCCCTGCAAGGAAGCAAGATAAAAATCTGAGAGTGAGTGTTAGAGTAGGATTAAAATAAGACCGATAAAAAAGAAAGAAAGTTGCCTAATATGTATTTGTTAGGCCCTGGAGGTTTGATTGTAACTTTAAGCAATATTCGGATATTTATGACGTCAAAATTGACTGGGGCTTTAGATTGCATCGCTGTCATTTGTTGTTGTGGGGGAATCTGATCCGTGGACAGACTAATGATCTGATCTTGTGGACGTAAATGATTTCACGTGGAAGACATTGTTTGGTTGGCAAAAGAATACGATGCTTTCATTTTCCTTTGAAGGACGAGACGGGGCTCCTTTCTATTATTTCTGTTTTTCACTATTTTCATTTCTAAGAAGAATTTCATTTTTCTTTATTAAAGATGCTTCTGGAAAGTATTTTATTGAATTATCACATATCGCTAAATTTTAAGGTTTATACATTTCTTTTATACATGTGGTATCTATCCACTTATTAGTTTTTAAGCATTTGGATTTGATATTCTACCATAATTCCTACATTTCTAGCCCTTTTTCTTAGATCAAAGTTCATCATACACGTGAAGTGAAGTGTAATTAAGTATTCATATAATAATTTAAGTGTAGTAGTGGAATCAATGTCACAAATTTTTTTCGTGTTATGTGCAATCACCGTTTTGATAGAAATGAAAATTAAGAATGTTCATAAAGTGTTTTGAATGTATTCATTAGTGTTATGTCCACTATGGCATATTTACCCAAACTCTTTCATGTCCCTTTAAACATCTTTTCTTCTCCAGTCTGATAGGATCTTCTGAAAAAATGCAGTTCAACTAGATAGAAATGTAATCATCCTAGCATTCTTGAATGTCTCTATGCCGTGAACTAAATATCTTGGTAGTTTGCAACTAAGAGGCAGTTCCTACTCTGGGATAACATATCTGTTGCATGCTAACCTGGTTTTCCCTGATTCTTAAGTATAGATCCCCTTATTGGTCATAGAGCAATAAAAGAAGAAGAAGCCAAACTTGTACTAATGTGACATATTTATTTCAAACTTGTATCATTGCAACACATTTACCTTGAGTTTTTTCTTATACGCGAGTACAAATTTAGGATTTTTGGTGTAACTATCTTGCACAGATATAAGTTTTGGATTTCCTATATCACAAAAAAATCTTTAACTAAATGTGTCACATAAATACAAGTCTAAGGTTTTTTCTATCACAATATAGTATGATATAAAAGTGTCATAGTGAGCATAGTTTAAGATTCTTTGGGGCTTTGTTTCTATTCCTTAAGAAAACCTAGGTTTTTCCTTGTGTACATTGAAAGCATTTTTTAGAGCATATGAAGTGATGGATTCACTTATATTAGCACAAGTTGCTTGAATGGAGAGCATCCAAAATTCTAATGGATAGGTCAATTCTGGCTTAAAAAGCAAAATAAAAGAGTGACCAACATGGTGTTGGCCACAAGAATTTACTCGTTTCGTCATAGTCTGGGTTCAAGTTGAGAGAAAAATTCTAAATTCCATTGTACTAGTGAGGGTAGCATAGATCGTTAGAGAGATGGACTAGTTGAGGTCCTCAATATTTAGGGTGCATTTATTTAGGGGAAAACTTCATAAAAAAGAAAATTACTTTTAGGGAAATCATTTTTAGGAAAATGGTTGGCTTTTCTTTGTTTGGTGATTTCATTTAGAAAATGATTTCAATATCATGACTTTATCTCAAACAAAAAAATAATTTTTTAAATATATTTGTTTTTTTATTTTGTTTTTTTCTTTCTTTCTCCTTTTTCCTCCTCCGCCAATCACCAAGCCTCGACGACAAATGTGATAGGCCATTGGCACCATTGCTAAGGCTTGATCAAGGCCAACCTAGCTGGCCTTGAGCAAAGTTAAACCTTCAGGATTTGGCGAGACTCCCAACGAGATTGACTGAGGCCAACTAGCTCAAGCCTCGCTCGAGGTTTGGTGACCGGCGGAGGAGGAAGAAAAGAAAAAAAAAATAAAAAAGTAAAAAAGATTTAAAATTTAAAATTGGATTTTTATATAAAGAAAAAAAAAAATTAAATATTCAAAAATTAAGAGGAACGATTCTAGAAAGTGTTTTCACTTTCTTAGATTTATGAATTCACTTTTGTAATTTATGCATGTAAATTTTCTTTAGTTGAAAAGTGTTCCTAATTTTTTTTTTGGTCAAAAAGTGTTTCTAGTTGACTAATTAGCAAACCAAATGGGTAAAGTACTCTACCGTTGAGTTAGCAACCCGAAAAAAATTAGGATAAACTTTTGAAAAATAATTTAGGGAACACACTTTCTCTCAAATAGAACCTATCCTTGATTTGAGATATTGATAAGGTGAATACCCAGTATATTCAATGCTAGGCTTATAATGAGTATAAGGACCTCCAAAAATTCTCTTTTCTCCCTATGAACTTTAAGGTGTATGAAGTTTCATATTTGGTTCTTTAAGCAGGGCCGATAGAGACTCCATTTAACTTAGGTTAATCTCGGCAAAAAGGAGACCTACGTCAAGATAACCCTTCTTTGAAACACTTTGGTAGTGCTCCTGAGTCGAAACCAAAATAATGAATCAGAGCACATGGAGCCATCTCCTTATTGGCAAGAAAAAAGATGGCAGACTAACTGATATTTCGATCAGTTAATGAAAGAGCCCAATGCAAAAAAAAAAGGCATGTTGGGTCTTTGAACTAGTTCGAATCATTTTGATAATAATGAGTTTGACCTGTTTTATCGAGAAGGTCTACGGTTCGAGTCCATATAGCCCTAATATAACTAATATTATAGTTTATTCTAACTAATATAATAGTTTCGTTAACTAGTGTATTAAAATTATAATAAATGCTGGGCAAATCATAAGAAAGAAATAAAAAAGAAATATTAAAACGAAGTTGAATTCCCTCCCTCCTCCTCCTCTATTTGGCTAAACGAAGTCACTTTAGACAACATCGGTCCATGGACACAGGTAGTAAACCTGACTTGTGCATCAGCAAGTATCCCATACAACATAACATAAACTGACTTGTGCATCTGCATCCCGTAATTCCACAAAAAAAAAAAAAAAAAAAATCTCGTCTTTCTCCTCCTTCCACCTCTAACGATGGGCAATGGAACAGCCATTGGCGATCACCACAACTTCAGCGACTACTCCCCGGGTGATCCCAGCGTCACTGACCCGATAGCAGTACTTCAGACGACGGCATTGGCGGCGGCAGTGGCGGGGCAGGGCAGGGCAGGGTGGGATAGCGGAGAGATTTCACAGAGTGGCTGGACAACCGGGGCAAACTAAACAAAGTGAATTATTGCCCTCCCACTCAATCCAAATCAACAGTAGACCGCACTCTACATCTTCCTTTCCAATGCCTTGCTTGCAACCACCACTCTATGATATGGACCGCAAAGCGAGGGGAAGGGCACCACCACCCACCACTCTTCTTCTCTCCTCTCGTTTGGAAGTTTTGAACGTGCCGAAATGGGAAACGGACGTGTCCAACTTCGAGACCCATCGCTGGGAACAAAACCAATCCCGCTCAAGACCAGAGAAAATAAAGGGGAACTTTCCAGCACGGTAATGCCATGGACGCTCAATTCGGGAATATAATCTCTTCATTTTTAATGGACCCAAGACGTAAAAGAGAACGCAGACCCACGCAGACCCAAGATTCCGCAGACACCCCATCGCCCACCATCTGGAAGCCGCGAAGATTTCTTAGTCTTTCTGGCTCCTTCTTCCCACTTTCTCCCTCTCTTTCGTCATCTCTGACTCTGACCCAACAAAATTCTTATTCAAATTTCCACATGGCCTTGATGCCCGTGATGTAAAAACTTGCAGGGGCCGCCACCCTCAAAAGGGTACACCCTGTTCTTTCCGCGCTGGCCGTTGATCGCCTCTTCTCTCGCTTCCGTGGCGAAAAAGGTGAAGCATTTTGAGGGGGAGGAGTAGAGGTGAGGGAGAGAGGGAGTGGGCAGAGCGGCGATGGGGAAGCCGGTGAGGTTCGAGGAGGTGGGGCCGGAGGTGCGGGAGATTCTGGACGCCGACATGGACGAGGCGCCGGCGAGGAGGCGAGCCCGCGACGCCTTTAAGGATGTCCAGCTCCGGATCGATCACATTCTCTTCAAGGTAAGCGCTGCCTCTGTTGTTGTCGGCGTTGTGTTTTGTGATGTCGGGATTCAGATTATGTCCGTGCCATGTTGCTTTCTCGCATTTATTGGGCGATCGCAGAGTTAGGTGCTCCGGCATTGGTTGATGTTTCGGATGTTTTTTTTCTCGATGTCGGATGTTTTCATACGTGGTAATCGAATTTCCCATCACAAATTACTGGTTCTTCTTGGTGAAGGTAAGGAAAAATGGTACGGTCATATGGAGAATTTACGAATCCAATGATGCTAGGCATGGAATCCTGAGAAAGATTCTTTCTTTTCTATCTGTTTTGTTAGTTGCTTCCAAGAATTCAAGGTCATCCGTATTGGCCTCATGTTTGCGTCATTTCTGTACTTTGTTGCATTGACCAAACATAAACTTAGCAAAGCATGCTACCCACATTAATTTGTCTCACGGTCCCCTGCCTTTGACTGAACTTAAGAGCACTTTGCCGTTTACCTTAGTTGGCGTTGGGTGAGACTGCTGTGAACTTGCTGTTCCCTGGGACTCTTGTTTGGTTGGGTGAGACTGCTGTGAACTTGCTGTTCCCTGGGACTCTTGTTTGGTTGGGTGAGACTGCTGTGAACTTGCTGTTCCCTGGAACTCTTGTTTGGGATTACTATTATCATTATGTTGCCATGTTTTGTTCACTCTTTTATTTGTCACGCAATTTTCCACTACTGCCGACATTGTAATTACAGAGTCGAGTTATTGATTCGGGGACAGCTGATTTATTTGTGTTTTCTCTTGTCGCAGACACCAGACGAAGGGTTGAAAATAGAGGAGGTAATAATAAACCTTATGGCCTGTATTGGGTACTCCAGGTACCTATTGGGAGGCCTTCATCTACTTGAGGATACTCATTGCAAAACTTAAGCACTCACTGGTTCTCAGGGCCATCTTTCTTTGGTGTGGCTCCCATTATTCATTGGAGCAACCTATTGCATATACCCATCCAAGCCTATTGATTAATGTGTATCTTGTTATGCAAATGAAGAAGTGGTTTATCAGTTTGGTCCCACACTGAAATGCGACATCAATCTTCTTATGGTGCTATTGCTAGTTGAACTTAATTTGCAGAGACTCTATTTAAAGACACTAAAGACACCTTAATGTATGTGCAACTACACACAGAATGCCATCAAGAAATATAGGACTGAGTAAAAGGGCAGACTTCTTCTTTTTACTTTTTGGCCATTTTAATTATTAGCAGAAGTGGCTCAGTTAAGGAGTTGTCTGATGGGGGCTCTTCATGTTGCTTTTTATCCCCAAAGAAAGTTGTCTTTTGGACATATCTCAGCACAAGGAAGTTAATCAGTTCATGTCCTTTGATTCAGAAATATGAGGTGAATTCCAGAGGAGTGGAGATCTTCACAAAAAGTTGGCTTCCAGGCACATCTCAGCTCAAAGCAGTTGTTTGCTATTGCCATGGTTATGGAGACACCTGCACTTTTTTCTTTGAAGGCATGTATTTCCTGTACAGTGGAAGCAATCAACTTTGTCTGATGACTCCTCTGATACATGCAAATAAAATAGTCAATACACTTTTTTGCAGGAATTGCGAGGAAATTGGCATCAGAAGGATATGGTGTATTTGCCATGGATTACCCTGGATTTGGCCTTTCAGAAGGTCTTCACTGCTACATTCCAAGCTTTGACAGGATAGTTGATGATGTAATTGAACATTTCTCCAAAGTCAAAGGTAAGATAACAAGCCTCATTAAGTAGTTGCAACATTTAGGTGCTTTGTCTAGAAGATAGATGATGAAAGCATAGTGCCGGCCAGATTTTTTCAGGGTGAAACAGACGTGTGAATATCACTTTTAAATATGAAAAAATTCTCAAAGTAGTCTTGACATGGTGTTCCAAGACATCCTGGAGGTTGATTGGTCTGGACGGAACGCTATGCTGATTTAGGAAGTCGTGGAATAAAAAAGATCATTTTCTTTGTGGTAGCCAGTAGGTGAGTTTGGGTCATGTTGTGAAGGAACTTTGACCACTAGATGGTACCGCCAGAATTTCAGAGCTCATGAGGAAGCAAGTAGGTGAGTTTGGGTCATGTTGTGAAGGAACTTTGACTACTAGATGGTACCGTGAGAATTTCTGAGCTCATGCGGAATAAAAAAATTGCTTGGGCCTCTAAGTGGAGTGAAACTCTTGGTTCTTGATGAAAAGTTTCGGCTGAAGATAGCCTTATCTGGATCGTCAACTCCATGAATTCCAAGCACCCTATTGCCCTTCGGTGTACATGAGAGAGCTGGTGAAAGACAACATATCTGCATATGACTGGGTTGTCCCCTATACGCTGTAGCCGTGGACTGACAAACGGCATGATCGTAATATATGATCTGGATGATCTTATTTATCATTCAGTGAAGCATCATACCAGGTTACCCATGGTTCTTTTTGAATTGTTCTTTCTCAATTATAATCACGGCCATCATGTCCCTGAGGTTTTCTAGGAAATATTTTGGTGGAGAAATCACTTGTCAAATGACTTCGATGTTGCCTCTTGCTGTGTTGCAATTGATGAGAGGAAATTATTTAGCTATTTTATCACAGAAAAAAATTGCTGGGCAGAATTGCATTCAAAATGCTTCTTCACTTCAATGAGCCGAAGCTGGTGTTCCTTAAGCTCTGTGACACTTTTCCCTTGTAATTTGGAGACAAAAATGCTGTCCGACTCATTTGTAGTTGCATTTCATCCTGTTGAAATGCTCCCTTCCCCATCAAAATAAGCCGTAAAATGCTCTTGAAGAAACTTTAATTGATTTAGGTTTTTAGACTAATGAATAATAAAGATGCACAGCACCTGATTTTAGTTTTTTGAAGTTTGAGATTTTTCTGTCCATGGATCGTGAGATGTATTCATTAGCCATAAAGGAGGTTCATTGTGCATTCCTAGGATATTTTTACCTAAAAGGAATCCTGAACATTTTCTATATTTCTTGTCACACTGGTGGTGATGGTTTCGTAAAGGAAACATCCCTTCGCGAGGTATGGAATACATGCATGGGTTTCTTATCATCATTGTGCTTCTAAAAGTACATCACTGAAATGCATATTTATGGCAACCTAATCTCACTATGCATGATCAAATTCCTTGCAGCAAACCCAGATTACCGTACTCTTCCAAGCTTCCTCTTTGGGCAGTCTATGGGTGGGGCTGTTGTCCTGAAGGTGCACTTAAAACAGCCTAATGCCTGGGATGGGGCTGTTCTTGTTGCACCTATGTGCAAAGTATGTCTCTCAAGTCAGTCTTATGTCAATGTTGTTTTTTGGCTCTGGCATTTAATGGGTAGTTAATGAAAGTCAGTTGTCTAGATTGCAGATGATATTGTCCCTCCATGGCTAGTCACTCAGATCCTAATTGGTGTAGCCATGTTTCTACCAAAGCAGAAGTTAGTTCCAGAGAAGGATTTGGCTGAAGCAGCTTTTAGGGAACCAAAGAAGAGAGAACAGGTTTGTTTCTATGCAAGCATTTCTTGGATACAAGAATTGTTCTCTGAAGATACAGATTCCTAGTTAATAGCGATGCTTAAAACATTTATGCTGTGATGATGTTTCTATTCGGTCCTTCAAATGCCTTGAGCACCACCAGCCCTCCTCTTTGTGACATTTTTATCTTGCATATTTGTTTCTGCATCAAAACGTAATGCAGTTTAACAAGTAGCTATGCAATATGATTATTTCTCCTATTGCAGACCGCCTATAATGTTATTGCCTACAGACACAAACCACGCCTAAGGACTGCTTTAGAGATGCTAAGGACTACCCAAGACATAGAGCGCCGGTTGCAAGAGGTATCTCCATGCCATGAATCCTAATTGATTCAGTCATTTAAATCAGATGCATCATGTATCTGTGAAACTTAGGGCTTCCCAAGAAGCATGTATTGGGTCATTTTCTCGACCTCTGTTGGACGGAATACACCTTTATATGTCTAGTTCCTAGTTATATTCTCCAGGATCTCTGAAACTATAAGTTACACACTTGAGGATACTCTGAATATGTGACACTTCTGTGAAGACATCTTATTAAATACTTGGCGATGTTTGGATGGTACTTTTACTGATCTCGATCTTGTAAAACTTGAGGAAATATCTACTTGAAGAAAAATCTTTTCAATATATATTACATGAAAGTTTGAAGGTTTTTTTTCTGACTGAATCTAACAGGAAGAAATTGAGATGACAATTAGTTTTTCTGGAGTGAAGTCATCACTGTTAACAGTCAATCTCTGTGCTTGTTTTAGTATCTGACATGCATCTTGATCCTTTCATGTGTATTGAAATAGAATAAATCGTATAACTTGAGTTCGCATTCAAGTTTTTCTTGATCTTCATACTTAAGCAACAACTTGATACATATACAGTGATAGATGCTATGGCAATGACATGAACACGCTTTTCTGATGACTCCAGTATAGCGGGATTTTCAGCTGCTTGTGGCTTTTCTGTTCTAATGACTATCGTCCATTGAACTAGTGTATAAAAACTTGTTTTGCATGATGGCAGTGGTGTTTAAGTTGTATCCTGTGAGTACTGATTTTTTCTTGGTTTCATGAACAAGTGCTGTTTTCATGAACAAGTGCGGTCCTGCTTTTATTTTGGCTCTGAATATAATCATTTATAGGCCTACCAGGTTAAGTTAAGCAATCTGCCTCAGTGTTGGGTTGATTGACCAGAATTTACCGATTTTGACTTGGATTAGCATGCTGGAACCTGCCAGGTCTCGCTTCCGCTGCTGATTCTGCATGGAGAGGCCGATCGAGTAACTGATCCGTCGGTGAGCAAGGCCCTGTACGAGAAGGCTAGCAGTAAGGACAAAAAGCTCATCATGTATCCTGATGCTTATCATGCTCTTCTCGAGGGCGAACCTGATGAAACGATTCTTCGCGTTCTCGATGATATCATCTCCTGGCTCAACGAGCACAGCTTGAAAAGTACCCCATGACGACAGACTTGTATGCCATGTAACAATAAATCCACATTGATTCATTGAGGTATCTAATAATAGTGTCCTGGAGTAAAACTTTGGGTGTCGATCCATCCAACTTCCACCTTTAGTCCGGGGTTTTGACGACTGTGCACTTGCTAGTTGTACAGTTGATCGTATTGACTGATGAATAAAAGTGTGTAACTTTGCTAATTGTTTTGGATCAAGCAACGTAGTCCCCAGGAGGATGCACGGCCTTGCATAAGTTGAACGGAAGTATGTACTATGTATGCAGTAGAACCTTTTTCCCAACGAAAGATCAGAAGTTTTTGTCAAAGGCTTTGTGGTTCAAATTATCCGAAGACACTAGTTGTAAGCGTAACTCTAAATGTAAGCAACACCAGCCTTTCATGAAGTGAAGAAACTCGGAACGTAGCCCTACGCTGCCGAGCCTCTTGCACTCGTTCCACGGCGACGGGAGATCTCGGCCGTCCAACAGCTCAGTTGAATCCATCCATCGAGTCGTGACAAGATTTTGGCCCTTCAATATAGGATCGCAATTAGCCTAAGAGAAAACCGGGAAAGCGGTCGCTCCCGATGCGCGTGAGCCAAGTTCATGGCCCCATGAGAGCAACGAGAGAAAATGAATAATCTTTTCTGGGCAAAGTGAGATTGGAATCCTCCGAAAGGAACACCCGACACTTGGGAATCGTAGAAAACCCGTTTAGATGCACGGAAGCCTACGTATCGACACATGGGCGGTCGGAGAGGAGCCAATAAGCAAAGTCAAACAAGAAAGGAAGAAAGAAAACAACCCAAAGAAAGACCGAGAGGTCTATCCTATCTGTGCAGCCTATGGCAATATGGGTGATCACGAACCCCGATCCAATTCCTAATTCCATCCCAAGTCATCAATCTGATCTAGTTTTCGTTTCGATCCAATGGAAATGATAATTTATTTTTTCCCATTACTTGTTTTCTCATTATTTGGAATCGAACTGAAAAAGTGTTTACTCCGATTGGTCCGGTCCAGTTCCCTCTCAAAATCAAGAACCGGATCGACACTTTTGAGAATCAGACGAAACTGGCCAGCC
Source organism: Eucalyptus guilfoylei (assembly GCA_016097605.1). Classification (NCBI taxonomy): domain Eukaryota; kingdom Viridiplantae; phylum Streptophyta; class Magnoliopsida; order Myrtales; family Myrtaceae; genus Eucalyptus; species Eucalyptus guilfoylei. The sequence continues at coordinate 48,927,315 of CM027865.1, read as the reverse complement.
TAGTCCGATTCAGACGGTTTCGTTTGAGCTGTCCGTTTTGCACATTCCTAAACGGCAATGTTATTAATGGGGCTCGATGCCCATGGGAGTGCATGTGGACAGCTCTGCTTCCTGTTTCGGAGGTGCTTCCGCTCAGGGGGCTAATAAATGATTTTCATACAGTAGGAGGAAAGCGAACTTCTCCTGTTTCCCGCTATTTCTCTCTGTCTCTGTCTCTCCCTCGTCCTTTGAGCTGCGGGTTTTTCGCTTTGCTGTCCACGCATTAGGTAGTAACCCACCTCACTCTCTCTGACTTTCGGAGGCTCGAGCTGTCATTCATTATATAAACCATGCGAATGAAGAAGGCATCATCGGGTTTGGACATCTCCTCCTTGCTGCAAAAATGGGCTTCTCTTCTTGCTTGTGCTATGCCCACTTCACTCCACTCCAGGTATCAATCTGATCTTCTTTCTTTTCTTTATTTTTTTCCTGTTCTCATTTCTTGAAATGCCCTTTTTCTCTCTTGTGATTCCCAATTTGAGCTCCCTTTTTTGTTTTGTTTGGGTTCTTTCTCATGTTCCAGAGTTTGAATGTTCCGGGCGTTCTTGAAAGGCCCTTTGCTCGCACTGTTCGATATTTGATTGTTGATTGCTTATATGCGGGTGTCCCGTGGTGAAAGGCTAAAATGAATTGAAAGAAAGGAGGTGCTTGAATCTGAGTCTGCTTCATTAAGGGCAATTTTAGTGGAAATGGAGGACGTGTTTCATGTTGATTCGGTTCATTTAGCAAGTGATAAATATAAGGAAAAATTCTAAATAAAGACCCGAAGTGTCACCGTTTTCTCCAATAAGGAATTCAGGTGTGGCTATATCGGTCTCAAAAGGGGGAATGAAGTGATTATAACCGTTTCAAATAAGAGCCTAACCTTGCCGGCCGATTAGGAATATTTTTGTCCATATATAATTTAAATTTAAATTAGATTAAAAATTAAAAAAGCCTTTTTTTTTCAAAAGCAAAAATAGAGGCGGGAGGACCCTCTTGCCTGTGGCCACCACCTCATTGTTGGTGGGGCTGGCAAGGTCGTTGATGCCTGAGCGAGGGCCGACAACCCTCACCAACCAGAGGTGAGGCCTAGTAGGCCCTCATTAAAGACAGAAGAGGGCGGCAACCCTCTCTCAAATCTGGGTGAGGCTCTCGTGCAGGCCTAGCGGCCATCACCCGATGCCCCTAAACCTTGCCGTCTAGGTCGAGGGGCAAGGGTAGCCTCCCTCTCTAGTTTCTAGTGAGCGCCTATTGGCCCTCACCTCTTGTCGGCAATGGTCATTGGCCCTCGCACAAGCAACCTTGTTGGCCATCACTATCGCCCCACCAGAGATGGGGTGGCGGCCACAGACCGGAGGGAGCCCTCCCTCTTTTTTTTTTTTTTTTTTTTGAGTTTGGAAAGAAAAACAAAATAAAAAAAAGAAAGAGAAGGAAAAATTTTAAAAAATGAAATTGCCCTTGACCAAATAGTGAGTTCAAGCACTTATTTGAAACTAATATGGCTACTTTAGGCACTTATTTGAAATAAGGTCAACTTCAAGCTTTTATTTAAGAAAATGAGAGTACTTCAAGTCTTCATTTGATATAATATCCACTTCTAACCTTTATTTGAGAAAATGAGGGCACTTGAGCCAGCACTTTTATTTACTGTTGAACATATCAACTGTCTTGAAAATTCGCCATATGCATCCTCAACTCACTTGCAAGCTACCTCTCTTCTTTTTTTAATGTCCTGTGTGCTTATCTGTACCTCTCGGTTACTCTGTTACTCCCTGTGGGTGATTTCTTGTGCTTGATTTGGGAAGGTTGCAAATGTTGCTACTGTCATGGGATTCGAGCAGGCTGCTTGAATGTCGTGTTCCCAAAAGCTACTCCTCTGCTTTCAATGGGGACCTACGTTGGGAGGATCGCAATAACGCTCAGCGTGATTGATTACCTGATTAGTTGCTCCTGTTAATTGCATATAGTTCTTTATACTGTTAAACGGCTAATATCCATATGGAATTAAAGAGTTACTGCAGCCGTATCTGGTGTACCGCACAAGGATGGGCAATGACCTGTCAACTGTATCAGATTGGAATATGATGCCCTCCTACTGGCAATGGCTCAATTTCATATCACAATTTCTGGTGCATGCTTATTGATGTCGTGTTACTGAAGTACATGACATGTTAAGTTGATAATAGCCTTTAAAAACACGGTATAGATGGTTTTGTGTAACTTATCGTGATATGAAACACATAATTGGTGTCGATTCTTCCCCATTTCTAGGTTCATTGAAAGGGGACGTTAGGATGCAGGGCACAATTCAGATGAACTGGAAAGTTTATAAGCATCAACACTAAGATTACCTATCATCATTCTCCTGAATAAGTTGGAAAATTGCATTGTATTCACTTCATGTTTCTCATAATAGATATGTCCAATAATAGAAGTATGAGTTTAAGGGCAGGACCATAGACAAAACGATAATTACTTGCATCTGTTTTAAAACCTGAAATAATGATTTAAATCCCTCAGTTCCACGAGTAACTTCATTCACAATATAGACGGATCTTGTCAGGTTACAATTTCAACTTCATTTGGACAGATTGGCAGTTCAAGATTGATAAAAATGGCTTCAGATCAAAATTCTATAGGAGCACATCAAAGATCCTCGTTTCCTCTGAAAGGTTGTAACACTGAGCTTTTAGGCCGACAGATGCCAAGGGCGGGAGACAACATACGCAGGGAGAGGAGTTTTGCCCGAGGATCAAGAATTATTATAGTACCACATTCAGCAAGGTTCATCCGAAACCCGAAAGCCCTTGGAGTACATGCTTCTTGTAAGTTTCGCAAAACTTGACGCTTTCTTGTTGTAGAACTAATACTATAGTCTTGTCGAATGGATAATATTGATTTTACTTCCTGGTGATGAGTCAGTACAACCTTTCACTTGTTGTGGCTCCACACGACACATTTTGCGACAAAAAAGTGATTATTTCATCTGTCAATCTTTAATTTGTCAAGGAAAGTTAAGTTCCTGGTTCCTGAGAAATTAGAGCAGGATTGGATGGTTCAATGAGCGAGTGTGGTGAACTGATGGAGTAGATCTTTTGGTGCTCCTAGAGCAGTCAATCACAACCATCGATCTTGGAAAAAGATAATAGTAAAACCCACAAAAAAAATAAAAACAGACGGTCGAGATAACATCTGAGTAAGAAAAAAAAGATTCATTCTGGGAGTACCTAGAACTTTTCACACTACCTTCAGTGCCATATCTCAGACTATTAACCCATTGCAGGGTTGACAACATCTGAAATTGCTAGCAGTGCTTTCACTTGGGGAACTGCGGCTGTTCTCCCTTTCTACACTCTCATGGTCGTGGCTCCTAAGGCCGAACTGGTATATTCCCTCCTCCCTCTCTTCTTTTTTTTTGTCTGTTTGAAATGCATTTGCATGGTCCTTCAAATACTTAATACTATTAGGGCTAGATTTATTACCTAGAGTGGGGTGAATATGTGACAATACAAAATTAAACAAAATTGAGATAATATTGTGATAAGACAACATCTTGTTTGCAATGCTCAGATTTTACCAATGTACAACAATCTATCACAAAATATAAATAAGAGTTTAAGGAGTAGAAAAATTACACATAACAAGTTTATAGTGGTTCAACTTTGATAAGCCTACGTCTATTCTTCCGTACTGATAGCCTATCGATTGGATTCCACTATGATTAATCAATAAGAGGTTACAAGGATTGAGTGTTCACTACTCAAACTCATGTGAAAGATTATTTAATCTCACAAAACTCTAAGAAATTACAATGAACAATTCATGAAAGATGAAAGTATTAAGTATAAGACTTTGTTGAACTTATCGAATTTAGAACCTCAGTACTCTCTTTTTCATCCTTCAACTGTACAACTTCCTTTAATACTCCTCAATGCCCAAGCATTGTTGGACCCAAGCTTTGAAGATCATTCATTTAATCAACCTGTTGGACTTGAATGTTGAAGAAGATCTGCTCGCTTCTAGATTATTGGGAATAAAGTTCCTTGAAAGATTTGCTACCCGTACAACAAATAAGGTTTCCATAATTTGAGTTCTTCCTTCGGAAAACATTCTGTCTTCAATTGATTCTTTCGTTGATAGATTGAGATGTTCCAAATAAGTAGGATTGTATTCAATATTTTCCTTTCGGAAGGGAAGGAATTCATGCCAATCTTCTAGTCGCTAGCACAATAATTTGTAGTTGGATCAATACCTTATTCCGTTGAGATTGAACATTAAGGATAAGATCTTCACTACGTCCTTGAGTCTAATAAGTAACGTGTCCGATGATACATATAAGAGTTTAAAACTTATCATTGGAATCAAAAGATAATTAAGAAAATTTTTGTCAATCTTCAAAATCAATTAGGGAATTTTCTTCCACAAACATCTGATATCGATTCGTTATTTTAAGGATCCTGCAAATTCTATGGTTTTGTTTGGCAAGTTGCTCTGATGACTTAATGGATCAACGAAAGCCAATAAATTAAGATACGTCTTTTTTGTTTACGTATTTCTTTTGGATTCATGAATTTTCTAAACTTTTATGTTCACGTATCTATTGAATTTATGAATTTCCTAGATTTATGTATATTTTAGTTCATGTATTTATATAGTTCACGAATTTCTTGAATTCACGTAACTCTGGATTCACGAATCTCTTGAATTCACGTATCTCTGGATTCATGAATCTCTTGAATTCATGTATCTCTTGATTCATGAATTTCGTGGATACATTCTGTACATGAACTAAAAAGCTCTATAAATAGATATGAGCATAGAGCTTTACGGTTTTTGGTTTTGGTTTTTCCAACTAGTCTCCAAAAAGGCTTTGATATACTTTTCTACACTTTTCTACTCTTCTGATTTTTCTAAGTGTGCTGATTCAATTGAACGGTTCGACTGAGCCCTATTTGCATAATGCTCTCATTGGATTGGGTTGGGTTGGGTTGGGTTGGGACGGTGGTGAGGGGCAGTCTCATTTTCACTTACTACATGCAGTCTTACTGATTGAATGTTGGTTGAAATTAAAATTGCGTGATGGATTCACTTCATTTGGTCATGTAGATTGTTTGCTATTGTCTGCTGCGTCATAATAAACACCTACAGTGAATTTTTACTTTAGACAATTCTTGCCTGCTTTAGATGTTGTGCGAACCAATGGGTCCAAATCTTCTGTTTTCTCCATGTAATTAATCTTAATGTTTGATGTTTTCAACTGGCCCAATGATATTAATTTTGCGATGCTTGGGTTATTATGGTTGAGCAAAATGCAGACGAAGAAATCCATGAAGACTGGTGTACCGTTTATAGTGCTCGGGCTTTTCTATGCATACTTATTATACCTCCACTGGACACCTGACACGCTAAGGACAGTGTTTTCAAGCAAATATTACATGCCAGAGGTGTGTGTTCGATTAGAAGAAGCTTGTTCTATTAATTTGTGCTCTTTGCACAATTGATTCCAATCCGTCTATCGTTCTTCTCGGACTACTATCGTACTATTTTATGAGTCTTCCGATCTCGATGTAGTTTGTGAATTGTGCAGCTTCCTGGGATTGCAAAGTTGTTCACAAATGAAGTGGCTTTAGCTTCTGCCTGGATTCACTTGTTAGCTGTAGATCTCTTCGCTGCAAGGTTCTCTCTCTCTCTCTCTCTCTCTCTCTCTCGTGCGCGTGCCCGCACAATATTGACAGTTGCAATTTACCAAATGCAGGCAGGTCTTCCACGATGGATTGGAAAACCAAATCGAGACTCGGCATTCAGTCTCTCTTTGCATGCTGTGCTGTCCCATTGGAATCGCCACACATGTCATCACGAAAGCACTAACCAGGAGTGATAAAGCTAGTACGAATAGGTGTTTAAAATAAAATCTTGACAAACAAATGGAGCATAGAATAAGTCAAGATCAAAGTTTGAACTAAGATCAGAATTTGATATGTGATGAAATGGACTTCTCAAATACTTGTAAGTGTGTACTAGATTTATGTAAAATGAGTTAAGGAAACAGAAAATTGCACATGAAATTTTATAATGGTTCTACCCAGAGTAAGCCTATATTCACTCTCTCATGTTGACAACTTACTGGTTAAATTCCATTAAAGGGTCAACAAGAGATTACAAATATGAGTGTAAACACTCGGTGGTAGATCGCGCTAACTCATAAGTCACTCTTTTTAATATTTCTCTCTTGATTATAACTTGTAAAGCTCACAATCTCCACTTGATTCTAGTTGTCTATATAAATAGAATCTTGACTTTCATAAGTATATCTTTCTCATTTGGAACTTGGATCTAGGATTGATTTCATTAATTTGTGATTGACTCAATCAATATATATTTATGGAAAGCGAAACCCTTAATCAGATCATATTCTAAATCTATCTCGTTCCGGTAATATGTCAAATTTGTGATAAATCTAGTTCTAGACTTACTTTGTTTTAGCCTCGTCACGTTCTGGACTCATCAGAGTGGGAGGACATTCACAAGAATGATATATGAATATTTTGCAATAGAATAGACTCTTAGGTTGCTCAGCATTATAGATGCTTGTCTCAACACTTGTTCTAACATAAACATTAGAATTAGAAAATTATGTCAATTTTAAAATCTGGATCGAGTTTTCTCAACAAGGAAAACTCGCGATTGATCGAGAAATTCTTTTGCCCACGAACTAGTGGAAACAATTGAGATACAGAGCGTTAACAGAATAACTTCATTTGGTGCATCATTGAAATTTCATCCACATTCTCCTTGCCAACTCTATAATTCTTCTTGTTTCCTTCATCGATATATAATGCATCATTGCCTACTCATTTCTGGATGTAGATCATTGAGGTAAGTGCGGGTGAAGTTCAGGACATCTTCCTTTCACTGTACCCTTAACTTCCTCCAGACTGCCGCCTCCTTGACTACGGCAATGAGGTCGAGCATGTCTGGCGAGGTTGAGGTGCCGATAATTATGAAGAAGTCCGCAGGTTTAGTGGAGACTGTTGCCTCTCCCACTCTGTAGCAGAACCTTTTACAATGAAAGATTAAAAGGTTTTCTGAATGGCCTCGTGGTTGCATAATCCTAAATCCCCCAGCTTTAGCCGTCACTCTAGATGCACGCAACATTAGCCCGTCCCGACAACAAGAATTTCATAACAGAGCCCGGCCTCTTGCACTCGATCCACGGCGACGGAAGATCTCAGCCGTCCAACAGCTCATTTGAATCCATCCATGAAGGGTCCCGTCGTCCCGACAAGAGTTTGGCCTTTCACTGTAGGATCGCAATTAGCCTAAGAGAAAACCATGAAAGTGGTCGCCCAGTTCATGGCCCCAGTAGAGCACCGAGAGAAAAAAAAAGAAAAAAAAAACTATTATCTTCTTTTGGCAATTCAGATTGTAATCTTCCGAAAAAAAGACCCGATACGTGGGGAGAAAATATTGTGGGAATCTTACGAATCCCATTTAGATGCACGTAATCTGAGGTGTCGACACATGGGTGGTCGGAGAGAAAGAAGCCAATGACCGAGTCAGGCAAGAAAGGAAGAGAGAGAAGAACCGAAAGAAAGACTGGGAGAGGTGTATCCTATTCCTATCCGACCGGCCAACGGCAATTGCTCCCACGCTCAGTGCACGTGGACTTTTCCTGTTTCGGTGCTTCCGCTGGGTGCGCTCCGAATGACCTTCTTCATACAGGGAAAGCGCCCTTTTCATGCCTCCCACTATTTCTCTTGTGTCTCTCTCCTCCGTCCTTTGACCTGCGGGTTTTTCGCTTTGCTGGGCACGCATTGGGAAGTAACCCACCTCGCTCACTCTCTCTCTTCCTGGGGCTCGAGCTGTTATTCATTATAAAAAACTAGAAGCGAATGAAGAAGGCATTATCGTGTCTGGACATCTCCTTCCTGCTGCAAAAATGGGCTTCTCTTCTTGCTTGTGCTATGCCCACTTCACTCCGCTCCAGGTATCAATCTGATCTTCTCTCTTTTCGGTTCTCATTTCTTGAAATGCCCTTTTTCTTTCTTGTGATTCCCAATTTGAGCTCCTTTTTTTGTTTATTTTGTTTTGTGTGTGTGTGTGTGTTGTTTGGCTTCTTTCCGGCGTTCTTGAAAGGCCCTTTGCTCGAACTGTTCTATGTTTGATTGTTGATTGCGGATTTGCGGGTGTGCCGTGGTGAAACGCTGAAATGAAATGAAAGAAAGAAAGGAAGTGCTTGAATTTGAGTCTGCTTCATTGAGGGTAATTTTAGTAAAAATGAAGTGCGTGTTTCTTCTTGTTGCTTCGATTCGTTCGGCAGATGATAGAAATAATGGAGTCAACTCAGAACTTACATTCTCTGTTGAGCATATCACTTGTCCTGAAAATTGGCCATGTACATCTTCAACTTACCTGCAAGCTACCTCTCTTCTTTTTGTAATGTCCCGTCTGCTAACTTGTAACTCTCTGTTACTCTGTACCTCTGAGTGATTTCTTGTGCTTGATTTGAGAAGGTTTCAAGTGTTGGTACTGCCATGGGATTCAAGCAGGCCGCTTGAATGTCCTGTTCCCAAAAGCTACTCCTTTGCTTTCAAAGCGGACCTCTGTTGGGAGGATCACAATCCCAAACGCGCAGCATGATTGATTACCCGATTAGTAGCTCCTTTTAATTGCATATCGTTCTTTCCTCTCTTATACCCGCTAATATCCCTCTGGAATTAAAGAGTTACTGCCGCCATATCTGGTGTATTGCACGAGGATGGGCTATGACCTGTCAACTGCATCACATTGGAATATAATGCCTTTCTACCCGCAATGGCTCAATTTTATATCAAAGTTGGTGCATGCTTATTGACATTGTGTTACTAAAGTATATGACTAGTTAAGTCGATAATAGCTTTCAACCAAAAAAAAGAAAGTTGATAATAGCCTTAAAAAACATGGTATAACTGGTTTTGTGTAACTTGTCGTGATATGAAACACGTACAATTGGTGTTGATTCTTCCCCATTTCTAGGTTAACTGAAAGGGGATTTTGGGATGCAGGGCACAATTCGGATGAACTGGAAAGTTTAGAAACATCGACACTAAGATAACCTATCATCATTCTCCTAGATAAGTTGGAATATTTGCATCATATTCAGTTCATGTTTCTCATAATAGATATATCCCATAATGGAAGTATGAGTTTACAAGAGGACCATAAACAAAACGATAATTACTTGCATCTTTTGAAACCCGAAATAATGATTTATATACCTCAATTCCATGAGTAACTTTGTTCACAAGTTAGACAGATCTTGTCTGGGTCTGAGAGCTGTTCTTATAATTTCAATTTCATTTGGACAGATTGGCAGTTCAAGATTGATAAAAAACACTTCAGATCAAAATTCTATTGGAGCACATCAAAGATCCTCGTTTCCTCTGAAAGGTTGTCACGCTGAGCTTTTAGGCCTACATATTCCGAGGGCGGGAGACAACATACCCAGGGAGTGGAGTTTTGCCAGAGGATCAAGAATTGTTACAATACCACACTCAGCAAGGCTCATCCGAAACCAGAAAGCCCTTGGAGCACATGCTTCTTGTAAGTTTTGCAAAACTTGACGCTTTCTCGTTCTAGCGCTGATAGTATAGTCAATATAACCTTTTGCTTGTCGTGGCTCTACATGACACACAATCTGTGACAAAAAAGTGCATCTGTCAATCTTTAGTTTGTCAAGGAAAGTTAGGTACCTGAGAAATTAGAACAGGATTGGATGGTTCAATGAGCAAATATGGTGAATTGATGGAGTAGATCTTTTGGTACTTCTAGAGCAGTCAATCACAACCATCAATCTTAGAAGAAGATACCAGTAGGACCCACAAAAAAATAAAAACAGATGGTCGACATTACATCTGACTAAGAAAAAAAGATTCATTCTGGGAGTACCTAGAATTTTTCACACTACCTTTAGCGCCATATCTCAGACTATTAACCTGTCACAGGGCTGCCAACATCTCAAATCGCTAGCAGTGCTTTCACTTTGGGAACTGTGGCTGTTCTCCCTTTCTACACTCTCATGGTCGTGGCTCCTAAGGCCGAAGTGGTATTACCCCTCCTCCCTCTCTTCTTTTTTTATCCATTTGAAATGCATTTGTATGTCCTTCAAATACTTAATATCTGATGTCAGTTCAATGTTATGAAGTTCCTGCAAATTCTATGGTTCTCTCTAGCAAGTTCATCTGATGACATCTATTTTAGAAATGCTCTCACTTTTTTTTTTTTGGTTGGGGGTTGGCCTTTATCCAACATGCAATCTTACTGCTAGCATGTTAGTTGGTTGAACTTAAAATTGCATGACCGATTCACTTCATTTGGTTATGCAGATTGTTTGCTATTGTCTGCTGCGTCAACATAAAAACCCGTGGTGAATTTTAATTTTGGACAGTTCTTGCTTGCTCTACATGATGTGCGAACCAGTGGATCATAATCTTCTGTTTTCTCCATTTAATTAAGCTTGACTTTTGATGTTTTCAACTGGCCCAATGATATTAATTTGCGATACTTGGGTTATTATGTTTGAACAAAATGCAGACTAAGAAATCCATGAAGACGGGTGTACCATTTATAGTGCTTGGGCTTTTCTATGCATACTTATTATACCTCTCCTGGACACCAGACACGCTGAAGGCAATGTTTTCAAGCAAATATTACCTGCCAGAGGTGTGTGTTCAATTAGAAGAAGCTGGTTCTATTATTTGTGCTCTTTGCACATTTGATTCCAATCCGTCTATTGTTCTTCTCAGACAACTATCTGAGTCTTCTGATCTCGATGTTGTTTGTTAATTGTGCAGCTTCCTGCGATTGCAAAGTTGTTCACAAATGAAATGACTGTAGCTTCTGGATGGATTCACTTGCTGGCAGTAGATCTCTTCGCTGCAAGGTTTCTCTCTCTCTCTCTCTCTCTCTCTCTCTCTCTCTCTCTCTCTCTCTCTCTCTCATACGTCACGCATGCACAATATTGACAGTTGCAACATACTAAATGCAGGCAGGTCTTTTATGATGGATTGGAAAACCAAATCGAGACACGGCATTCAGTCTCTCTTTGCTTGCTGTTCTGTCCCATTGGAATTGCCACTCATTTTGTCACGAAAGCACTGTCCAGGAGAACCTGTGACTGATCAAGAAATTCATCTATCCACGAACTGGTGGAAACAATTGAGATACAGAGCTTTAATGGAATAACTCATTTGGTGCATCATTGAGATTCCATCCACATTCTCTTTGCCAACTCTATCATTCTTCTTGTTTCCTTCATAGATATATTTTACGTCATTGCCTACCCATTTCTGGATGTAGAGCACTGAGGTGAGTGTGGATGAAGTCCAGGACTTCTTCCTCTCATTGTACCCTGAATTTGCTTCAGACCTCCTTGACCAGGGCAATGAGGTTGAGCATGTCTAGTGAGGTTGAGGTGCCGACAATGATGAAGAAGTTCGCAGGTTTTGTGGAAACTGTTGCCCCTCCCACTCTAACCTTCCGAGCCTGCCTCTTCAACTGAAGTTGCGGTTGCGACTCCTGAATTTAGGGGGTTAGAGAAAGACCTGAGCTGGCTCTTCTTTTGCCTATCGGCTGCAAGCTCTTCTCATGTGTGTGAAACGCGGATTCGCTCGCTGCAGAAACTAGAAACTACGGTTACTGCGATATCAATTGGAATGAATGAAAGGCTCACAATTAGTTAACTGGACTGACTTCGGAAAGACAACACACAGCTTTTCTCTATAAGCAGGTTTTGCCTATGATTCCAGCCCTAAGGAGGCGAGCAATGGCTTACTTAGTAAAGGGAAAACAAACAAAAAAACGAAGAATCCCAGTTCAACATTTCCACGTACTCTCGCTGCTTCTTCCTAGCAGAGTCCGGCGAGTGCTGCAGCTGAGAATGCTAATGTAACGATTGCTGCCAAGTCTTTCATATCGTGAAAGGGCCGTGACCGACCGATAGCCAAAGTTAGGGTCACTTCTGCGACTGTCTTAAACTTTCCGTCATTCATTGGCAGCAATTACAAAGCTATCAAGAACATTGTTGGCTGTCTCCTCGACGCATAAGAAAGATGATGAATCGTCAAATGAAAGCGCTTTAACATACGACGACGAGGGGAGTGGATTATGTTTTGGTTCTCCATCGACATGATTTTGGTTCGGTTCATAAATTCAGGAAACCAATTTGAAATCGAATAATACTGTGTATTCATGCTTTTGAAAGGACTAGAAAATGGTACATTCACATCGAGTGCGAGAATCATCTGTCCATATGCTCCGCTTGCTGTCCTCAAAATATCTCTAGAGAACTTAAGGCCAATAATATTGTCCAAAAAATCTTAAACCCATTATATGATTGTCAATTTGATCATAAACTTTTCACTTTGATCAATATAGTTCTAAATATGTTAATGGTTTTTCAATGTAATTGTCCATCAATTTAGGCTGAAAATCGCTGGTATGATAGTTTAGTCAGTGTTGGCCATTCTGCATGTTACAGTCGGTGGGAGGTGAGAAAGAAATGAATCAAAATGAGGTCCTTTGCAATTTATTAAAAAAAAAAATTAAAATTTTTTTTTCCTTTCTCTTCTTACTTTTCTTTTATTTTCAACCCCACTCTTCATCTCCTTCGCCGGCCATAGGCAAGAAACTCGTCCCTCACCAGTGGACGTGAAATGCACCTGAAAGAAGAGTTCGCACACATGATTTCACAGATCCGGTAGTCATGTTGTGTGCACTTTCTCTGAGTTGAAATCTCTGATAAACTATTTCACATGCGTTTTATCCGATCGATCAAGCTTCACCAATGGGGAGCTTCAGCTTCTTCCTCCGCTCCCTAACCTCACTTCCTTACTCCCACAAGCTCTCCATGGGAGTGAAGAAGATGAATAGAAAAAAAACAAGAAAAAAGAAAAAGAAAAAGAATAGGGAGAAAATGGGAAAATTTAGATGAAATTATATAAATCATTCATGTCCATGCTACCACGTAGGATACCTAACGTTGACTGGTCATCACGTTAGCGATTTACAATCAAAATTAGCCGGATGGATTATATTGAAAAATTGTTAAAGGTTTAAGACTACATTGACCCAATTGAAAAGTTTAACAATTAAATTGGAGGTGTACAATAAGTTTAGGATTCTTAGGACAATTTTCAAAAAAAAGAAGAAGAGTATATAGATAAAATGTTTTGGCATCTTCGCAGCTAAAAATGCATGGACATAGTATATATGCTTAGCGGTGAAACTTTTTTTGGAGATAATCAATCACGTAAGTCATATAAGTCATATAAGATGACATTAGTATTCTTTTAATGTTGCAATCAGATGATATTGTAAACTAGAATTCACGTAATAGTCTAAATTTGCTCAAATATTCATGGAGGTAGGTAACCAAGTAGGATTTTCAAACTAAACAGTCCAATTGGATTACACTAAGCAGGTTAATTTTGCATATTAATGGCTAAAGACAAAAAAATAAATACTTATAAAAACTTGATTAGGGTAAACTTAAACTCTCCAGTGGCCAGTGGCCATCCTTCCAACTTGGAAGGGGAAGTTGGGGGTTCAAATGCCCACCTTCTCAGGAGGGAGTATGGTGGGGACGATTTCAGGAGTGGGTTTGGACTCCCACACCCTACAATGAGGCAGGGCAAAAGTCTGAGAGTGAGTGTTAGAGTAAGATTAGAGTAGGACTGACAAAAAAAAAACTTAAACTCTCCTCATTAATTATACTTAACAATTGTCAAAGATTAAAAAAAAAGATGTATATTACAATTCTTAATCTAAGTATTAATTACTTCATTCGTGGGAAGTTGCAGAAACTTGACACAATAAGAAGGCAGGTCCTCTCCACTGAAGTAGATCTAAAGGAAAATCATTAATATCAAAATAAGTTCGATTATTATATGAACGGATGGCTATAAAATGACATGAAAAAAATAAAATTTAATCGATAGCCATTTGTCAAATTTATTTGTGTAGCCATTACATATGTGTCCCGTATTTTTTTTCGAAAGAAAGAGTATTTTATGCATATATCATAAAGTCATAATTGCGTAATTAATCAATCGCATTGTTTACATGATATCATCTTGATAAATTAATGTGTTTGAAAGATGACGGGTTAAATAATTTTCAAATATAATAAACGGTATATTTTACATGAAAATTACTTGGGCAGGAGGGATCATTATTTGAATAATTCGTGATATTTATGGGGAGCTTCAGCTTTACCCCATAAAAACAAGAGGAGAGAGAAACCAAATAAATATTATGGGAAACGAATCTCCACCGTCCATCACCAGGGCTAGGGTTACACTGTCTTCTCTTGCTTTATAAACCTTCTTTCTCCATTTCGACCGCCCTCTCTCCTCCGTCAGGCACCTCGAGCAGGCTTCCTTCGAGCTTCTTGGCCTTCGACGTGCCGACTCTCGGTACACCTTCTTGAACGTGAGTACATCTGAATCAACTTCTTATCTTCCTACCAACTTTCTGTTAATTACGAATTCCTCTGTCGTCGTCAGAATGTCGATTCTTGCAATACATTCTTGCTCCTGTGATGTGTTTGTATTGCTCGAGCTGAGCAGTTTTCGTTGGATTGACTTTAAGGGAAAGTGGTCATTGATGTGTTTGGGGCGCACCCTTTTGTTTTCTTGGGTTTGTTGTGGATTGGATTTGAACTTTCCTCGGTGAACCAGCCTCGTTCTTTAAATTTGAGTCTTTCTGGTGCTTCATGTATGCCGAGTTTCTTGACGGGTTCTCAATTGTCATTTGGGGTGAATGGTGACTTAGAGTCTAGGGGTAGTTGAGAGGACTTGTGAGGGCTCGACAGAGCAAGCCTTTGGAGAATGGACGTATTGTGCTGCAAAAAAAATTCGATTTTTGGGAGGTTTTATTTTCATCTGCAATTGTAGACAGTTTTTCACAGTTTTTGCTGTTGGTTATGCCCTTAATAGCTTGTATTTCAATTTGATGTCCAGTTTAAAGTGATTAAGTTACTTAGCGTGTGCCTAAATAAATTCGACAAAATGGTACCTTTTTTCTCATGTGCCGGTTGACAATGTCCCTTGATTTGCAATTTCTGAAGGCATCGGTTAGTCGTAGGTGACACTCATTATATTGTTGTTGATATTTAACTGCTTTGGATGGAAATAGATCTGTCAAGATGTACACCTCCAGGAGGAAGATCCATAAGGACAAGGATGTTGAACCCTCCGAATTCGAGGAGATGGTCGCTCAGGTCAGTGCCGTGCAGATGTGTGTAGCTTTCTCTTGTGTTCTGGTGTTGCATTATATGATTTCGAAGTTCAATTTGATGTTGTTGCAGACATTCTTCGACTTGGAGAACACCAACCAGGAGCTGAAAAGTGAACTGAAAGATCTTTTCATTAATTCTGCAGTGTATGACTATCACTACATGGTTTTCAGAAACAATGCTTTTAAATCTGTTCCTTTAATAGGCTTGTCAATGATCTGACTCGATTTCATTATATTGTCTCTAGTGAAATGGACATTGCTGGGAACCGCAAGGCTGTTGTCATCTTCGTCCCCTTTAGACTGAGGAAAGCTTTCCGCAAGGTTCACCTGCGTCTTGTTAGGGAGCTGGAGAAGAAATTCAGTGGCAAGGTTTGTGTTCTTTGAAATGAATCACTGTACTCTGGCAGTGCGTGGAGTGAAATTTTGTTTGATTTAGGGTAAGAAATAAGGTAGTAGCAGTGCTTCCAGTTGATAACACAGCAATCATGTGTCAAAGTCTTCTATATCTAGATAATGAGACATTTATATGTGCTATAAATGATGCTGTCTCTCAGTATTTGGTTCTGGTAAGGTGAGGATACTTCTGATTGTTATGATATTGGGGAATTTTCAATTTTTAGTATCTTGCCGTACATTCCTTTCATTTTATTCGGGAGTCAATGTGGAAGACATCAATTTTGTGGTTTGCATTACAATTCCTTTTGTTTTATGAATAATCATGTTAATATCGGGAATTCTAGTATTCGGTTCTAAAGTGAATTAAATGTGCATGAGATGTCAAAGAGTAGTGAGTTGTGATGATTGCTTGAAGTTCATGCAATTTTAGGGCATGAAATTGGCTGCATGCATTGAATTCGTTGTTATTTTTGTAGGATGTAGTCCTTATTGCCTCCCGCAGAATAGTGCGGCCACCAAAGAAAGGCTCTGCTGCTCAGAGACCCCGTACCCGCACCTTAACAGCTGTTCACGATGCTATGCTGGAGGATGTGGTGTTTCCAGCCGAGATTGTTGGAAAACGTGTCAGATACCGCCTTGATGGATCTAAGATAATGAAGGTCGTTTCACATGTCTCTTGAGTGAAATGCAATCACCAGAAAATTCTTGTTATAGTTTTATTAGAGACTTGGATCTGCTCTAACTTACAGCTGTTGTATGGTTTGTACAGATTTTCTTGGATCCCAAGGAGCGCAACAACACCGAGAACAAGTTGGAGACCTTTGGAGGAGTTTACAGGAAACTTACAGGAAAAGATGTAGTGTTCGAATATCCGATTACAGAGGCTTGAGGAGCTTATCTTTGTGGAACCGATGTTTTTTTTTGGAGAGTTTAGTTTGCATTGAATAGAATGTCATTTGAAATTTTGACTGCTTAATATTTGATTCTGTGTCCTACATTGGAGAAATGAAGCTTGGGTTTGGTACTTCTCATAAAATTTCTTTCTCCTCCTAAGTTGCTTTTAAATACTTAAGTTCTCTTACTAATCTAGTCTCCTAAAGAATGATGATATCATAATGTCGATGAATGTATTCGAGTAATAGCTTGACGAGGTGACTTCTCGAATTATCTTTTGTTGTCTTGTGTCAAATGTGTTCCTTTCAACTTTGTGTCCCCATTTTAAGCGGAGCCGAATAACAGAGGAACGTAATTCTTAAGGAAAGGGGATAGTTCAAGTAGTCCAGCGGATGCAAAATGTCCCATCCCCAATTTCTCATACAGAATGTATTGCGCAATCTTTGAATCGCCCAAAAATTACCAGTGTTGATATCTGAATAGCATCTTATATCATGTAGAACGGTTTGATTTGCCACTAGTTTGTTTTACTCCAAACTAAACTAGTCGAATGAATCAATCTGACACAATCAAACCATGTTTGTTGCGACTATGAGTTATGCCTACCAGTTCACATTTCTCTGAACTAAATTACTTGAATGGATCGATCGATTGATTTAATTCATGAGACTTTTAAACTGATTGGAATCAAGATGTGAAACAACCAAAAAGTGATTGAACCTACCAATAATTCCATCAGATCGAAGTGTTGATATTTGAGTAACGCCTTATATTACGACCAAATTTGTAAAACGATTTGATTCGCCACCAGTTCGTGTTACTCCAAATTAAACTACTCAAATGGATCAATCTGACATAATCAGACCATGTTTGTGACAACTATGAGCTATGCCCACTAGTTCACGTTTCTTTAAACTAAACTACTTGAATGGATCGATCGGCTGATCTAATTCATGTGACTTTTAAAGTGATTGGAATCAAGACGTGAAACAACCAAAAAGTGATTGAACCTGCCAATGATTCCATTAGATCGTAGTGTTGATGTCTGAGCGGCACCTTATGTTGCGATTGGATTTGTAGAACGATTTGACATGCCATCAGTTCATATTACTCCAAACTAAACTACTTGAATGGATCAATTTGACATAATCAAACTGTGTTTATTGCAACTATGAGCTATGCCTACCAATTCATGTTTCTCCAAACGAAACTACTTTAATGGATCGATTGACTCATCTAATTCATGAGACTTTTAAAGTGATTGGAATCAATATGAACAAAAGTACAACGCAAGTGCCAAAACTTAATGCAATGGGACAAAGTGCCAAAAGTTACAAAGTGATTGGAATCAACATATAACTATTACTTATTTTGAAAAATGGGATATTTAAGTACCAACTTCAACGAAGGATGTCAAAAATCTTACGTGACATTTTTTTAATAATATAACTTGCCTACATAGCTCTTCGGAGAGCTAAGTTAGTAAAAAAGAACCAAAACGATGTCATTTTGCCTCTCATTTGAATTTTAATATAAATATTAATTAAATCAAATTTAAAACTTTCAAAAAAGAAGAAGAAGAAGAAGAAGAAGTTGCAAAAGAGGTTGGGTGAGGGCTATGCAAGCCCTCGTCGTCGTCTCCCCACTGTCGCCAAGAAAGGCCGACAACAGTAGGGGGAGGGTTAGCTGTGATTGTCGAGCCCCTGGCTAGGGGCCCTAGCAGGCGGTGGCCCTTGGCCCGGCTAGGTGAGGGCCGGCGACCCTCGTCTAATCTAAAGGAAGGCCGCAACTCTCGCCCTAGATTTGAGCGAGGGCCTAGTCGACCAGGGTCGCCAACACCCTTCCCAACGATAGTGGGGGGGA
This sequence comes from Eucalyptus guilfoylei, assembly GCA_016097605.1. Lineage (NCBI taxonomy): Eukaryota > Viridiplantae > Streptophyta > Magnoliopsida > Myrtales > Myrtaceae > Eucalyptus > Eucalyptus guilfoylei. The sequence goes on along the minus strand of CM027865.1, from coordinate 48,908,865 downwards.
GGGTTGGCTAAGGTTGCTACCCCTATGGCGACGGTGGGGAGGCGGTGACAAGGGCTTGCATAGCCCTCATCGATGTTATGCAATCTTCTTCTTCTTCTTCTTTTTAAAATTTTAAAAAAATTAGTTTTAAATTTAATTTAATTAATATTTATATTAAAATTCAAATCTGAGACAAAAAGATGTCATTTTGGCTCTTCTAGCCACGTTAGCGTGCAAAATAATATTGTTTTGCACTTGTCTCACCCGAAAAATGCCACGTCAATATTTTAAAAGATTTTCTCGTCATTAGTAGTTAAATCTTGGCACTTAATATTCTCTCATGCCAAATTTTGGCACTCCAAGTGTCTACGCCTCAATCAATATGTGAAACAACCAAAAATTGATTTCATGTTACTTCAAACTAAACTACTCAAATGGATCAATCTGACATAATCAAACCATGTTTGTTGCGACTATAAGCTACACCTACTAGTTCACATTTATTTAAACTAAACTACTTGAATAGATTGATCGACTGATCTAATTCACGAGACCTTTAATGTGATTGGAATCAAGATGTGAAACAACCAAAAAGTGATGAACTTGCGAATGATTCCATCAGATCGAAGTGTTGATGTCTGAGTAGTGTCTTATATGCGATCGAATTTGTAGAACAATTTGATTCACCACCGGTTCGTGTTACTCCAAACTAAACTACTCAAATGGATCAATTTGAAATAATCAAACTGTGTTTGTTGCAACAATGAGCTAAGCCTACCAGTTCACATTTCTCCAAACGAAATTAGTTGAATGAATTGATCAACTGATCTAATTCATAAGACTTTTAAAGTGATTGGAATCAAGATGTGAAACAACCAAAAAGTGATTGAATTTGTCAATGATTCCATCATATCGGAATACTAATGTCTGAGTAGCACCTTATATTGTGAACGGATTTGTAGAACGATTTGATTTGCCACCAGTTCGCGTTATTCTAAACTAAAGTACTCAAATGGATCAATTTGACATAATCAAACCGAGTTTGTTAAGACTATGAGCTACCCCTATCAGTTCATGGTTCTCCAAAGTAAACTACTTGAGTGGATCAATTAACTGATATAATTCATGAGACTTTTAAAGTGATTGAAATCAAGATATGAAACAACCAAAAAGTCATTGAACTTGCCAATGATTTCATCAGATCGGATGTAACCATCCTCCTCCAAACACAACGTACAAGACAGAAACAGGTGTTTTAACTAATCCAAATACATCATCGGTCACAATTCAACAGCACTTCAGAAAAATGTGGAACTCCCTTCATTCCTCTTCAATTTATTCTTAAAAGGATCAAATATCTCATCCCCGCAAAAATGTGAAATAGATCGATCCTTGTAAATATTGCGGCTGGATTCAAACTTCAAAACAGAGGACACTTCCATAACTAGAGGGAACTATGGAAGGTATGGAATAGTAATTACTGGATTTTGCTCAAGAATTTTAACCTCAGGAGGTTGCAGCAAGAGCTTATCTTTGCCTGAGATCAGAGTCTACAACTACTTTATGAAGAATTATGTTATAATTCCCCATAAGACTCGCTTGATCTCATGTTTCATGCATGTACATGCAAGAAACTAATAAAAACGAATGATTTACATACACAATGGAGACTGACAATAGAGGGCATAACAAAATCTTTTGTCCTACGCTGGATTTAAATCTGAGACTCCTTGCCGTTTTCCAACTCACGAGACTTGAGAAACCTGTCATTAACTCCTGCTCTATACACATGCAACTCCGTCACAGATGTCACATGAATTTCCACGTTCGCAGGTACAAATAAAACATAGCCTTCAGCAACTACATCTTGCTTCACGGACCCCACATTTATAGTTCCCTCACCGTCGGTCACAAGAAAAATGGAAGGACCCAGAACTGCAGAAAAGACGGCTGATGAGCCCTTGGGTAGTACACAGCGGTCAACCTCAAATTCATCAAACGGGGGAATGTATCTCGTTATGTACGCTTTCAGAGGTACTCCTTTTAGGATGTCTGGAAAGCCCTGCGAAAGAGTTTTCATTACCATGTTAACCTTGGTCAAGTAGAAGATGCATCATCCTTTGACCAGAAAGGCATCTCATGGGTAGAATTGAAACATTCTTCACTGAAGAGAGCTCCAACCAAAAAAAAAAAAAAGCATTCCACAGTAAGAGATACTAACAATAAATCCAGTAAAAAGCCTATTACAGAATCTACAAACATCCCTAAGAATAAATTGTCTATGCATTACTAATTGTAGATATAAGAAAAACATTTGATCCCTTTATTCTGATTCAAGGGCAGAGCAAAGTTCTTCTTGCAAATCTGTTTGAAATTAGGAATGAAGAAAATAATAACGATGATGCATCATCTTTTAACACCTACGGATTAAGGACAGTAAGCAAGAGCATCTCATTGGCAAAAAGGATAGAAAGAACTTGACACCTGCTTGTAAGTGAGCATGGAACAAAGAGTCTGGATATCCTTGGTCTTAGGAGTGAGGCCAGCTCGCACAACATTGTCAGATGTTGCCATGCACTCAATACACTCACCAGATACGTATGCATGGGGTTCATTTGCCCCCAGATACAATGCCTCGCCGGGATTAAGCCTCACATAGTTGAGAAAGAATGCTGAAATTACCCCCACATCAGCTGGATATTGCTTTTCTAGCCGCAGCACCAGCTGTTCCTTATCTGTCAATGGTCTCACCTGATGTAAAGAAAAGAAAATCAATAACAGTCAGCAATTATTACCTACAGGAGCTATCAAAACAAGGAGAAGAGGAGAGTGAAAATGGAAAAAAGAGCAGTTGCAGCATTCAGTTGAGGCCGGATATCTTGCCGTGAATTTGTGATAGTACTTTAAAACAAAAAATATATATATCCAAACTATTATTGGTCACAGATCTTTAGTAGAAAAGGGTGTCAGAATGTTGCAATGCTCCAGTGCCAAACTATTATGGTGGCAATTACTTTCTGACACTCAACTGTGAATAGATATACCCAACTACACATACATGTGCAAGGAACAGTTCATGGTGAAGTGAAGATTTATAATCATAAGACAATGTGCACTAGACCATGCAACTCTCCTACTCAAGATGTGCACACCTCCAACTTCTGGCATGAAGCCAGCTTCCGAATAAGTCATTATCAGGGTCATGTTATTTTTGAGAACTAGAAAAGGAAGTACAATACATTCAATTCTTAGAAAGCCTCCAATAGCCAAAAGGTGAGACTCACAGTTTTGGAATTTTTGACTGAAACACACAGAATATATTTTTAAAAAAAAGGACATTTAGCCACTTCACTGACAAAAAAGGAATTTAGCGCTCCCACTCTTTACCAGGTTTCCAAGCTATCTAATCGATCTAACTACTGTTTCACAACGAACTGATTACTTCATCAGAAAAGCTGAAGAATTGTAATTGAAGAACAGAGTATATCGAACTTCTGGCATTACCTGACCCTCCAACTCCAGACGACTTTTTATCTGGGAAACTGCAAAAGCAACTATATCTGCACTAGCTGACATGAGTTTGGTAAAAATCGATTGCAGAAGACACTTGGCTTTCTCCACTTCTTGTTCACCCAGTTCGATGAATTTTTCCACATCTGTACTGCCAACTAATTCCGCAATCTCTGGAACATCACACAGCACTTGTTTAAGTTCCTGCACAGAACATAGCAGGTTCCTCCAGGTGAATAAGAGAGGAACTCCATCCGACCAATGCTCAACAGGTTGTAGCTCACTGAAAATCAAAATCTCCCCTATAAAATACCATGACAGATATCAAAGCGGATTTATTGCTCCAACAAGAGAAACATGTAAATCCAGTACACATTACTAGGTCAATCAATTGTCCTTTTTCATTTACCTGTTCCGCTGGTCCAAAGGCATGCTAAGAATATGAACTAAACTTTCACTTTTCTACTATAAGTTCTGAGAAGTTTCACCCAAACTTTATTAAATCTACCAGGTTCTGCATTGTCAAATTATCTTTTTATACAGATATGTCCTTTTTTTATTTTTCTTGCATAACGAAGGAGTAGGAAGGGAGCAAAGGGCATTAGACGAGATGTCCAACAGAGGTTTTTCAAGAAAAAAAACACCAAAAGGGAAAAATCACTACAAAAGCATAATTCATATTCTTTTGTCCAAGACTAATAACCCAACTATCCATTTTCCCCCAAACGATACTGCACCATTCAAACAAAACTCAAATTCAGTGCTAGGCCATGTTTTAATTTGGCCTCTCTCAGACTTCCACGGACATCGACTAGTTCAGCTATCCAAGAAGATGGAAAGTTTCAGGAGGAGGATATACAATGATGGTACTCGGCCGTATACTCAAAAAAACTCTCATCAACAAAGTAATTGCAACAAACACCTAACCTACATTCTCCAGGCAACCCAAGGCAAAATATCATACGGTGCGAATGATCCTGAAAAGACGCAAACCCCGACGTGGCGGTACCTCAACCACATGAATTGTCTCAATGATCGGAGAAAAACAAAATCCAAAAGCTCTAGTATAACGCTACCTCCATGCTAATGAATCCACAGATGGCCTCGAACTTGGTTAAGGCCAAAGCCATCTCGGGCTTGTGATTAGCATCCTTGTAAACATTCGGCTGCGCCTCGTGCAAAGCTGTCGCCAATTCCTTATCTGGGTGAGCCTGTATCGACAATGGCTTTGCGATCGAAAGCACCTAACGCCGGCCCAGAAACACCATATATCAAAGGAGGTTAATAATAATTAAAAAAACTCAACTTTCTTCGCTTTGATGGACAAGTGCAATTGAAAATCCAATCGCATTTCACGAAAAGATGACCAGACCAGAAGACCAACATAAACTGCAGTTCAATCTCAGGATCTCCAACCACGATGAATCTCAAATTCTGCCAAAAAAAAGAGGACGATAAAAATAAAAAGAAGAAGAAAAAAGACCCACCACCACACGTGTCTGAAAGCACGAATTTTTATGAGAAGCACAGAACCAACCAATGCCCAATCGCCGACACTCCCACAAGAAAGTGGAAAAAAGACCCAAAATTGAATCTTCCCAACCCTGACCAGGCAATGCCCGGGTGACCAAAAAATCCTACCTTGAACAAGAAGGGGAGATCACAGCCCCACTCGGCCACCACCTTATCACCAAGAACATCCGGGTTGCTCGAAATCCAGGCCTTCAGAGTTTCGTCCGGGGAGACTTTGTGGCCCCCATTGCCGCACCCGGCTGGCAACAGGAAGGAAGGCCCGGACTCGTGGGTCCCCATCCAGAACTCGGCGTACGGCCTGTCGGGGTCGCCCTCGGCGTCGGCGTCGGCGCCGGAATTGAGGGCGAACAGCTTGGCGACCTGCGATTCCGCCCCGCGGCGGCCCCAATCGTAGTTCTGGACGGAGCACCGGAGCCTCCTCAGTTTCGGGGACGACTGCGTCTCCATTCGTCACGGCAGAAAAGATGGCGGGGCAGAGCGAGAGAGAGAAAGAGAGAGAGAGTTAGGGAGAATGCGGAGGAGGAGGCGAGGGGGAGGGGGAGGGGGAAGACGGGTATATAAGAGAGTGCGCCATGAGGGGTGGGGAATGGGGAATGGGGAATGCGGCCTTTTCGTTTCTCCTTTTGGAACGTTCAAAAGAGGGAGGGGACAGGGCAAAGAGAGGGAAATTGCGTGCGTTCCGCGACAGAGCAGGAAGGATCACGCAGCGCGCGCGAGAGAGAGAGAGAGAGAGAAAGGGTGACGTGATGGATGGGACGGGGCTTGAGGATCAAGTTTGGGAAAATGCTTATGCGAAAAGCGACGGGACGCGTCCGCATCGATCGGCGGTGCCCCCTTTGAATCAGATTCACGCTATTCCTCCTCTTCGCATCCCCCTCTTTTTTCCTCTCTCTCTCTCTCTCTCTTCCTCCTTTGTGTTTTGGCCCCAACCCAAGGGATCAGATCTCTCTCTCTCTCTCTCTCTCTCTCTCTCTCTCTCTCCTCTTCCTCCTTCGTGTTTTGGCCCCAACCCAGGGGATCAGATAGATCTTTCGGCCAATTTTTTAATGTTGACCAGAGAATAGACTGACGGTATATTTCTCCATCTTAACTTAAATAATATCGACACGCGACACACGATACGACATAACACGTTGACATGTTATTTCTGAAATAAGAGAAAATTTCCGACATATTAGGTAACGTTATATATTATATGTATGTATGAGATTAATTTAAATTCACAAATAAATAAATAATAATAATAAAAAGCCCCGAATGAATTTATACTAAAAATATTAATCAATAATTTGTTAATATCATTTATTATTTCAATTTGACAAATTCAACTACATTTCGTCCTACTGATCCATAAAACTTGAATGAAAAAAATAAGCACTCCACATTTCACTATTAAATTTAACATTAAGCAATATGTTGAAAAAAAATCCACATTTCACTATTAAATATAACAAAAAATCTTTTCCCTTTATTATTATTTTTATTATTTTTTAACATATTTACTTTTTAACTCCTCATTTATTGATCCATTACGCGTCAAAATTGCATGTCGGGAGAGTTGACAACGTGTCGATTTTCCAACACTGTTGACAAAGATATCGAACGCGTGTAAGAGTGTGTCCAACACAATATAAAAGCTTTATGCTTTCCTCACTTATTTTAGAATTGGAGTTCCTTTTCTTTTTACCCAAAATATTTGAAAATTTTATACCATCTGAATATTGACACATCGATTTATGTATGGTGTTTTTCGTAATTTTTTGGAAATTTATATGATATCCTAAATTTTGATGGGGATGCGAAAGTCAGCTTTTTTGCTTTTTTAAAAAGTAAAAACAAGCCAGCCGTTGATTCGAATGGGTACAGCCTTTATGCTCTGAGAATTACCCACGAAAGATTCTGTACGATTTATTTATTTTTATTATGAGTGATTAATCAGAAAACGAGTTCGAGGAATTAGGAATTAGGAATTAGGAATTGATTTTCATTCCTTGTCCAACGTTAGTTATTATAAAATTCTTTAACTTCAACGTGGCACGGAGCAGTGAAAGAGTACATCGTCTTCTTTTTTCCATTGTTTAAAATCATATCTTTAGGAAGAAAGCTCTAAATGAACATTTTTCCACTTTTTTAATAACTCGAGAGGAATGTTTATTTGAAATTCAAAAGACTTAAACGAAAACGAGATAGGCATTCTAAATTTTTTTCTCAGAGTGCATGGATGTGATTGAGTATTGCAGTCGAAGACCAGCTTTTTTTACCTAATTGACTTTCTTATTAGAAAATGGATAGTTAATTTCTGTATTCTACCTTTTTCTCTCTTTTCTTTTTTGTCAATTTTGCATTTTTCATCTGTGCTTTACCATTAGAAAAATTGAATTGTAGGTAGCTTAATTTAATTATAAGAGGTGAAGTCCATGGAGAACCTAAAATTCTAAATCGCCAAATGAGTACCTTTATCCATTTTTTCCTATTTTGTTTGGGCAAAAATGGTTATGGGAAAATTGCTTGATAATTTGCATACAATTTCAATCTCCCATATACATTAAGACTAGATTTTGTTGGATATTTCAATAATATTTTGAAATATTATAATAATAAATTTCATAAAAGTTATGATTTGCATTGAAGACCGTCGTTATTTTTAACGGTCGCATAACAGTTTCTTAATGGTCATTTAATGGTTTTTCAATCACTTTGTAACGTTTAATTATTTCACAAATAATTCCTCCATTATTTTACAATGGCTCTTTTAACAGCTCTATTTTGTCTGAATATAAAAATAAAATCTCATAAGACAATTTTAACATATATGCTGAACAAAAGAAAGAATGCCCTTCTCTTTAAAAAATATTTCCTTTCCTTTTCCTTGATGAATTATATGCAATGTTATATTTGTCCTTTCCAATATTCAGTGCAAAATATAGAAAAATGTCTCTTGTATCTTGGGAGGGTAGTCGTCAGAAGCCTATCACACCAAGTTTCACATTCCGAGAGGCGGAATTATCTTTAAGAACAAAGTTTGCACTTGCATGCCTCAAACAAATTTATTTATTTTCATTAGCTTTTTCCAACAGATTTTATCATGCTTTTGAAATTATAGATATTGTTATTAACCAGAAAAAAATAAAAAACCAAATGCTTTAAGATTGAGTTTATTACCCACGTCAAATCGTTTTTACGTATATATTGGGGGGTGTTTAAAGAATGGGCATATCCAGGAAATTTATATCATAAAAATAAACTTCCAAACTCTAAATGGCATATGATGACCGGTAAAAATAATATCAAAAAGCAATTGCCAACTTCAGAATGGAGCTTGACCAACTTTCACCATCAAAATTCAAAAATCCCTTTCGAATGCATTAATTGTGCGTAAGAAGACTGCTTTTATTTGACTAGAGTGTAGGTGAGTCAAAACCAGTTTTGATTACATTTAGCTTGGCCATCGATTCTCTCCAACCTTTCCTTTCCCAAGTACATGGTAATCCACCCAAAAGGCAGTCATACAGTTGATGAGTTATAGTCAAAACTCAGTGTCACAATCTTCGACGCATGTCTCGATAGACGACATGCTTTCTTTAAATTCTTTCAAATCGAAACAATTCGCAATGTGTAGGACATGTAAATTCATTTATGATATTTCCTTAATCCTTTGAAATTGGATGAAACTTTTAAATTTCACAGGCCTTTTATTCTTTATATTTAATCCCATACATAAAAAAAGGGTGATCCGTGACTTTTGCCGACAAGGGATTATTCCCATTTTCAAATTGCCCTTTATTCCGAAAATGAAAAAAGGCAAAATAAAGAATCTAAAATCTTTTAATGTGTGGCGACGGTCTAATCAAAGGAAGAGAATTTGAGCATTTGAGCGACGGAGTGTGGTTGCACCACGTAGTAGCTTTCCCGCCGTATTTAAAGAGACGAGGACAAATTCTGTTTTTTTGGGGTTTTGGATAAGAACTATGTGCTGTATTTTCAGAGCAACATCATCAATTTCGTGACCCAAAAAAAAAAAAAAATCGAATAGATTAACGTCATACCATTTGGCATTGTATGGAAAAAATCGATGCACGCTTCGATTTTCTCGGTCGACCGTTCACCGCTTGACTAAATCCAAACACGAAGTTGTTTGCACTTTATGCAGAATTGCCTTGAAATTCTAAAAGATGCCTTGCAGTCTTTCGCCTCAAACAAAATTATATCTAACATCAATCAATTAGTGTCTCCGAAAATATAACTACTCGTGAAAAAATCAAAAATAGTTTCTATACCATCACGGGAATTAGGGATACATTTGAGTTGACTTGGGCCAATATAATGACAACCTCCAACTTGACTGGAGTTTTCTTGAGTATTGAACAGTTCAATTTGAACATGAGCATGAATACTAAAGTTTGACTGAACTCGATTATGCAATCAATTGAAAATGAGTTTGAGCTTGAGCTTGGATGAGTAAGCTCAAACTAGATTCTTAAATATCAAGGTATGTAACGCAATTTTGAGATTTTGATGTCTATTATCATCGTTAATTTTGATAAAAACTAGTAGAAGCTAAATCACACTCGCGAATCTTAAAATGAGATGCTAGAGGGCCTAGCCTTGACTCGACAAACTAAATTAGGTTTGTGAGTCTGAAACTTGCAATTCCTTTGATCAACGAGAGCAATCCGCACGCCGTTTCGAACTAATTATGTATTTACGGAAAAAAGAAAAGAAAAGAAAAGAAATCACGAGAGCAATCCGCACGCCGTTTCGGACTAATCAAACCGAACAAAAATTCAGTTGATACGCCAGCCGCACGTGAGGCACGTGACGTGGCGTAGGTTCTGCGGGTCCCACTCCCTCCTTTTTCTCGGCATCGCGATTCACGCCGTGAGGCGTCGGTGGAGATCGTCGGTTATAAGTAATCGATGCCCATGATTTTTTCTTTTTTTATTATTTTTTAACCGACTGGCCCCGGCATTTTGGGGGAGGCATTTTTGTCATTTTTGTATCCTAGTGATATTCTCTCTTAAAAAATAGTAAAACGGTAATTACAGAATGGGATATATCATATAGGACACGAAAAAAAGAAAGAACGTATCATATCTTTTATTTTATTTTTTATATATGTATACTTTTTACGGTACACGAGGGAGAAGGAACCTTTGATGAGAGAGGGGGTTACTTAATGGCGGGGGGAATTGGTGCACGTGCATTTGCTTAGGGCCGTAAGCTTTGATGTGCACTTTTCTCTCGATTTGGTGTCCTCGGATCATGATTTTGACTTTTTCTGAAGCACTTATCTGTAATAAAGAAACGTCGTTTACATGTGACGTCAACTTTATTGTCAATTAGCACAGCTCCGGCTGCGGGAGTCACGCACTGAGCACATATTATAAGGGGTTTTGCAATTAAAAAAAGACCGGATTTCATATGGGTTTAAGGGGCCGTTAAGTCATTGAAATAAAAAGCAAATATAATTAAACCTTAAAACTTTCAAAATATATAATCAAGTTCTAAAACTTATTAAATTAGTACAATCAAATTCTTCATTAATTTCATCCAACTTAGCAAACAAAAAATATGTTTTAAGACTTAATAGTATAAACTTAATAATTTTTTATTATTTGATTGCTTTTTTATTTTATTTTAAAACTCAATTATATTTTCGTAACAAGTTTTAGGGTACCTATAATGCTTATCCCTTTTTTTGTGCAAAACTTTCATCCTGAATCTTCAAACTTTGTATTTGATTCTTTTTTCACCTAGGATTTTAATAAGACTTCTAAGTATATCGATTGTTTGTGTCTAGCATTGTACTATCCAGATTAAACATTTTACAAACTCTAACCACAATCCTTTACACGGTTTAAATGTAAGGGTGCAAATGGACTGGTTAGACTAGGTACGGATGGGATTTTTGGCCAAGCTAAAACCCAAATTCTATTTTTTTCTATAATGTTTTATTAATTATTCAATATTGAACTATTGCAAAATTAACATAAAGTTACTTAAAAGTGATTGCACATATCATTTATTCAATATTATGTTATAATTTTCTTTTGTTAAGACTACGATGTAGCTCGACCTTGATTATATGAATTTCATGATGATATGAATTTCATTAATGCGAGTTATATAATATTTTGCTTAATGCTTTTGAGACTAATAAGTAATAATATGTAATTGCTCCTTATAACATATAACCATGAATTAAATGTGGATAAATGTATACGAGGTTATTTGTGTGGGTTTCGGTGATGAGGTGGTCCAAAAAATTCATTGTAAATCAGGAATGTTCACTAATTTTAACGTACTTATGTTTAATTAAATTTACATAGAGATATAGTGATTGATAAACTGAATAGGTTTGTTATATCTAGAGATATGATAGTAAATAAATGAGGAAATTCTGCTGTCACATGTTTAATATCGTTCTTGTATGCGTAGTAATCTAAAATTCATATTTAGTGGTTATGGTAAAATTGGATGCTCTAACGTATTTATTTGATTGATTAATTGCATTTAGTCCTGAATTTTTGCCATCAAGAGTGTCAATTTTAATTTATTCTCAATTCTATTTTGATACGTTAGATAATTTTTAGAATTAATCAATTTTTAATATTTAATTGATTTATTAATCATCAATCTTTGTGGAATGACGTCTTTTATCATCATTATATTACTTATTCAACATGTTCATTTGCATTTAGAATTTGACGAACTCCTATTATTCGCTTTCAACACATTCATTCTCTCATTCGCTTTTAGCACATAGTGTTAATGAGATGGCTCTCTCTTTTCTCTACTTGAAGCCAACGCTCTCTGATCGATTGATAAGCAATTCAGTGATTCCAATTTGTGATAGCTGGTCCAGTTCAATTATTCAATACCCTATCAATACTATATATTAACAAAAGTCTATTGGCCCACAATATAGAGAATAATTCATTAAAATAGACATCAATTATTTAGAGTATCAAAGGTGACCCACTTTGATATCTTTTGTTTAATGACACATAAGCGACACATGCCAATTGTGTGCTATTCTAACATTTAATGGCCAAATCATACTTTATTAAAGAGCATATTTTATAAATTTTCCATGACCTATAATGGGAAGTCCACTTTTCTTTTTGTTTGCAAGAGGGATCGTACGAGGTGCTCGGAGTCCTTATCAATTTCTCATTTTATATTTAAATAAAATTTCGTGGCCCATTTATCAATAGATTCATGTAGTAGTAACGGTGGTATTAATAAGGAATATTGACAATAGAAAGGTTGCCAAATGAATTTTTAAATTGTTAGAAGTAATACTCGACCTTTGGTTTTTCCATCGATCAATAAAAGAGTTTTAAGGTGAAAAAAAAGGAGGAAAAAAAGGAAGGAAGGTTCAGGAGATTAAATATAGAGCTGGCCAATTTTTTAAAAAATAAATACAATAAACCTAAAATGTGAGAACAATGAATTTTGATAATTCTTATGAAGCGAAAGAGGGGGCAAATGGAAAAAAAACCTCCCGGGGGCTGCTCTATTTGGGAATATACGAAAGAGAGAGGACCTATTGGCAAACAATTCCGCTTTTGTCTCAATTATATATTAACATAAGATATTGGTCCACAACACAGAGAATATTACATTAAAATAAACATCAATTATTTAGAGTATCAAACGTGATCCACTTTGATATCTTTTGTTCAATGACACATTGTGTCCTATTCTAACATCTATAAACCTAATCATTCTTTATTCAAGAGCATATTTAATAAATTATCCACGAGTTATAGTGGGAAGTGTCCTTTTCTTTTTGCGCGCAAGAAGGATCTATAACGGCATAAGGTGCTTAGGCTGCGTTTGGGACCGAGAGGGATCTATAACGACATAAGGTGCTTAGGTTGTGATTGGGACCAGCTTTCCAAAGTATCATTGGGTGTCAAAAGCCCATTTGAGCAAATATTGGGTCTTTGGGAACATTTTTGAAACTCACCTTGAATGAATGCTGGCCTTCCAAAGGCTAAAAGCCCAAGGTAGGTCCTAGGCTATCTTGGGCTTTCAGCATTTTTCGGAATGGCCAGTGCACTGTTCATCTTCTTCTTTGTCAAATTCTTAGATGTCGGCTGGCAAGGTTGTGATGGGTCAACAACAGGCTGAAGAGAGGCTGGCATGGTTGCGGCACCTTGGCAACCGTCATCGACCAGTCACACAACCTAGATCAGATCTGGGTGGCGTGATCTCGTCGCGACCCAGATTTGGGTCGCCGGAGGTTGCGACGACTCACGACCTTGCCACGACCTAGATTTGGGTCGTGGAGGTTGCTTGGGTCGCGGTGAGGTCTGTCACCGCAACCTCTGGTGACCCACGACCTTGCCTGGGTTGTGGTGAGGTGGGTGCCATAGCTCGCCGTGACCTCCGACGACCCACTCTGCGACCGTCGTGAAGGACCACTTGAGGTCGTGCGACCAGGTGGCCCTCACTGGTGGTCGTTAGGGGTCGCTCGACCTTAGGCGGCCCTTGCCGGTGGTGTTCGGCGGCTGCCTAAGGTCTTGTAACTTGAGACGTCACGGCGGCTGTCTACCCTTTGCCGGCCAACTATTTTTTTTTTTTTTTGGTAAAGGTAATAATTTCGCCGACCAACTATTTTTTTCCTTTCTTTTTATCATAAAATTCCTTTGTAAATGTAAATTTCTCCAAACACTATTTTGCCCAAGGATATTTCACAATACACTTTTAGATTACAATTTACCAAATGCAATTTGCATTTTGGAAAACTCTTTTGACTGAAAGTCCTTTGCATTTTCTCAATGGCTTTCTCTAAAAGTCTAACTAAACGGAACCTTAGAGTTCTCATCAATTTCTTATTTTTTTATGTAAATAAAATAGGAGGAATATTGACAATAGAAAGGTTGCCAAATAAAATTTTAAATTGTTAGAAGTGATACTCGACCTTTGATTTCTCCATCTATCAATAAAAGAGTTTAAAGGTGAAAAAAAGGAGAAGAAAAAGGAAGAAAGTTTCAGGAGATTAAATATAGAGCTGGCCAATTTTTTTTTTTTTTTTAAATACGGTAAACCTCAAAAGTTAGAACAATAAATTTTGATAATTCTCATGAAGCGAAAGAGGGGGCAAATGAAAAAAGAACCCCTCCGGGGGAGCCCTATTTGGGAATATGCGAAAGGGAGAGGACCTATTGGCAAACGATTCTACTTTCGTCTCCAAAATTAGGGCTCGATGTCCATGTCGATCAGCTCCAGAGCCTGCCCCATCGTCGGTGATGGCGGAATCCATTTGCAGAGCTCTGCGGGACGGCGCGTTGGAAGGCGAGCACGCGCCGGCTCTCGCCATCAAGGACTCGATCGACGCGCCGCTCGGTTTCGACGTCTTCGCCCACGTCCTCGCTCAGCTCTCCTCCCACATTTTGGCGGGAAAGTCCCAGTCGAGGTCATTCCGGCGTCCTGCTCCCGCTTGCGTTTCTCGGTTTTTTGGCAGACCGATTTCCACTCCCTGAGTGACGAAATCGCATTTGCGTGCGGTGGTTTTCGACTCTTGACGATTTGATTGATTTTTGCCGCGCAGAGGGCTCGTGCTGGTCGCTTTCACCCGAAGCCCGTCGTTTTACGTGGATTTGCTGAAGGAAAGAGGTCTCGAAGTTAACTCGTCTCGGAAATGGTGATGCATCATTCTTGAACTTGTAAAGTTTTATTTTTTATTTTGATTTTGATTTTTAGGTTGGTTGGATGATTGCGGAGATGGGATATAGGAAGTGAAATTTGGAATGCCAAATATCTGGGAGCAATTCGATTTTGTGGGATAGTATGAACAAACCTCATCGGCAGTTCAAGTACATCCCTTCAGTAGCTCAAACCGTATTGCTTTTCTATTATAAATTTGGCAGAGGGTGTTGTGAAGTGTAGGAAATGGTGTTTATGTTGATGAATGCGGACCCCCTGGACACTTTCTTGTAGGATTCAGATCTTGGATTGTTATTCAGATCCCCATGGTTGGAAGGATCACATTATGGGACGAGGAAAAGTCGATGATGCTACTAAGGAAGCTTCCGGTGTGTCCAGACTTTGTAAGGATGTGAAGGACATGGATAAGTTGTGTTCTTTAGCTATTGAGCTGGGGAAAGGTAACTTCATCGATAGCGTCTGAAGCTTACCTGCCGCCGTTTATTTGTCCTGTCTGGTGACATCGTCTCATGGGATGGCCATTGATCATCGCAGGCTTGCTTGGAGAAGGGAAAGGTCGTTTCTCTTTTGCATTGGACTCGGTAACAAAGTCTTTATTTTTTTCCATGTAAAATATTTACTACTCCTGCTGAGGGGGTTTCAAATAAAGGCCCTCATTCATATGAACCTGTTTTTCAAGTGTTAGGGACCTAGGACTATTTTCTGTCATGGTGGCACTTTGAAGGCGCACTGATCGCTTTTAGGTAAAGGTGAATTCAAAAAAATAATGAGAAATAAACGTGGTTGTCTTGTTGTATGAATATCATTATGGAGGACTTGTATGTTGTGAAAATGATGCTTGGAAACTTCCTATGGAGCACTGAGCAAGCAGAAAGATGGGGCAATTTGCTTTGTACGATGGGCCTACTAAAAGTTGTTTGTTTTGGTGCCTAGAAGATTCGCAGAATCTTCTTATCAAGTACAATCATAGGGCTTCTTATTTATATTTTTCCCTTTCTGAAGCATGCATTCACACGTGCCTATTGACATTATTATCCTTAGGCAAGCCTGTGAAAATGAATAGCATATTCTTGTTTAAGCTAGTAAAATTAAATGGTCATTGTTCATCACCTACATAGAGTGATTACTTTTAGTTCCTTAGATTTTCAAGTTCCATGTCGTTTCCTTGTTCAACTGAAAGCAGTTTCACTAGATTTAGCCCTTTTTAGGTAGCGGTACTACTCTACTGTACTCTTTTGTCTCAAAGGACATGTGTAACAATCTTTACTGTCATCTCTAAGTAAAGTGATTAACTAGTTTGACTTATGAGTTTCAATTGCCCTAACCTTTGATGCAATAATTAGTCATTGTTGCATAAGAGAATTGCCATATCATTTGTACTACAATTACAATAACTTATCTACTAGCAATGTTTGCGGATTACAAGAAGGATGCATAGAGTCCTTGGACAGGCCATATTCTGGGTTGAGAACACTGTATTTTGTTAGACCAAGTTCTATGTGGGAAGCTTCCAACTTACTTGGATATATAATAGTTACGAGGATTTGTTTACACTAAATATAGACTCTACATACTGGATCTTCCCACAAGCATCTAAGTCCTGACCTATATCTGAAAGAAAGAGAGAAAAGCTAATAATGGATCTGGAAGCATTATTTTCTGTAACCAGGGGAAAAAGTGCTTGATGAATGAGTGGAGATGAAAATCAAACTTTGGTCCGCAGCAGAAACATTGATGATTGTTGGAACAAACAGACTTATGTTTTTTACCAAGCAAAAATGATTGTTACGTTTAAATTTCAGTGGCATAAGCTGAGCAATATCCTACAAAAGATCTTCATTCCTAACAAAATGTACAATTTCAAGTGTCAATAGTTATATAAACATATAATCTTGCACAAATATTTTGGCGATTGTTGTATAAACTTTTCTTTTGCCAAACACTATTTTGTGTCGAGCTGGATTTGAACCAGCGTAGACATCTTGCCAACGAATCGACTGAAGAGTAATGGCAGCAAGTGATTAACAAAATATTATTAATACAAATCAAAAGTGACATATAAGATGTTTGTCATAGGAGCTGGTCAGATCATTATTCGACTTGGACAAATGCCCCGTTTATTGTGTACATAACAAGCTTATTATTTCCTCTACATGCAGAAGAATTCATATCCACCTGCAAAATGTCAGTTTAGATTAATTTTTGAAGGTGATAAGTTTAACTACCTTGCCTTCATGGCAAATTTACTTGCATTGAAATGAAACCATAGTCAGCCATATGACTTTGCGTTCGGAAAAACGTATTGCCATGGGGAGAGAATAGTTTGGCCAAAATCAGTCAGTAACGATGAGTGTTCGCTGTTCTAGTGACAAAAGGAACTTGCATGCCAGTATTGTCTTTTTTCCAGCTATGGCCATGCGGTGGAATATCATCCTTTTCTCTTATAATGCCGTATATGCTTATTTCATCAGGTGAATGAGATGTTGAGGTATGCATCTGTACACTCAGTTGCACGTGTTCTCAGCAACCTTCGGAGCCATGGTATGTTCACTCTCTGCACTGGCATATGCAGGAGTACGTTATTTTATTATTTTTTTCCAATTGAAGTTTCTACTTTTGAAGTCTAGTGACTGTAATATGGACATGGAAACAAGCTCTTTATGTAAAATTCTGTTCCTGATCCACGTCTTTGTCAGCAGAGTCGCCCAAGAGACTTTTTGACTTTGTGAAATTTTGGTTCTTTTAAGACATCAAATAACGTAATTATTTGTTTCCGGGTGTTAAGTAAACAATCTGATATCAACTCACGCTGTCCTTGGTTGTTCCTTATTGGATGCTTTTGTTTTGAAGTACCTTTTATGACTGCAGATCTGGCTTCCTGTGTCTTCTGGTTGTTGCACTCGGACCTTCTCGAAGACAAGGTTGCTGCTGTTTTTGATTACATGTCCTCTATGGTGGCCAGCTTAGAATCTGCAATTCCAGCTTCCAATGGACTGAGGATCTCCTTGGAAAATTTATCTCTGACGGAACAGAATTTTAGAAGGGCAAAGTTTTCTGTCCGTTTTAAGCGCCGGAATGGTCGCGTGCGGCTGATGGTACCTTTCTCTCTCTCTCTCTAACCGTGTCTTTCTATATGCATCATTCCTTGACTGTTGTGATTGGCACTGAAAATACTTTTTGGATTACATGAATATGTGATCTAGAGTGAAGAAGTTAGTATTGAAAGGTCTGGCATCACTTTTTCATCTGTTTCGACTGATGGTGGAACTATGGGCGGAAGCCTTTTGCCTAAGGTTAGTTGCTTTGCTTTAATGTGAGAGAACTGACTGCTTAGTTCTTGTTGATGGTCCATTCATAAAATGCTTGTTTTGGCAGGTGCAATTTAATCTACAACTGTCAGAGAAGGAGCAGATGGATAGAGCAAAGGTGGTACTTCCATTCGAACACCAAGGTATTAATACATTGATAGGGTTGCAGTCTATGTATGATGAGGATTGAAATTCTGTATCGGGTGCCAACTCATAACTCAGCTACATGATTTCTGAAAATTGAAATGCTTACCGAAAACCTCTGCTTTTCCTTTTAGGAAATGGAGAACCGATTGAGATATATGATGGTCGGAGATCTCTTTCCGACAAAAATAATGAGGCGGCTGGAACAACGCAAATGAAGGATTCTAGCAAGGGTGAGATAATTTATCTTCGGGATTCAGATGATGAGATGCCAGATTCTGATGAAGACCCTGACGATGATTTAGATATATGATATCTTACCTGCAATAGCACTTTTGATACTTTAGGAGCGACGGCCTGGTAAGCTTTCTTCTATGATTCTCCTCGACTCCCTACATGTTAGAGTAGATCAATTACTGTGTGGTTTTATGCACTTGGGTTGGACTGAATAGAGATCACTTAGCTTCAAGAAATGCAAAAAAGAAGACATCTCACTTTTTGCCCTTCATGATGATATAGCTTACCCTTCCATTTTGAGTTTTCTGCAGTACTTTTCTGTCTAGATATTGATAGAATGTGTTATGAAGCTTTTGATTAGCTAACTGAATTAGATCTGCATACCCCAAATAGCTGTGATAAGTGATAAGTACTTTGTATGAGGGCGAGTGGGTTTTCCAAATAAAAGGCTGTTTGCATTTGGTAAAGATGTGCCCTGGGGGAATTATATTTTCCCATTGAGGATCCCACTGTAGTTCCCATCTTTCCAAGCCTCATAGATCCATATTTGTCCTTTTATGTTCAGCACCTCAGTGATTTTTTTCAGCATGGAGTCGTGACAGGATTACTGTTATTGACAGTTTGTCTCCATTGCTGGTGCTGCTATCGTATCACTGATGTGGCCAGCAATTACAGCAACGGTGGAATATCTTGACTTCTCCAGATAGGAGGTCCTTTTGGCGGTATGGATTTTCCTTGGCTTCAGAATGCATCAGGGAAATCACTTGGAGTGGTAATTGAGTGCAAGTTCTTAAGAAGAGAAGATGTCACGAGAGCTTTTTTGTTCAAGTGTTGGTAACTTTCGGGTGACTGAGCTTGTATTTGTGTAGGGGAGCTTGAACTTCGTTAGATGATCATTAAAGGTCAGAAATCAAAGATTATAGGGTGTTGGCTATTAAATTCTCGATCTGTACAACTCTGTCTATGCTTCAAGGTTGTTTAGGTAGTGGAAAGTGGAGATTGCCCAAGAAACTAGCCGGCAAATGGTTTTGTATTTACAAGAATATTTAGCAAACATACTAGAATTACTCTTTGCCTCTTATCATTATGTTAGAACATCAGTTCGATACATGATCCAGCTATTTACTTGCAATCAAATCAGTATGTTTGGAGTGAGAAATTGTGCCGAACATTGTATAGCTGTCATAGCAGAATGCGATAAAGAGAAAAGCCAGACTTGAAGGCAAATTTCAAGGCAGCGGAATCAGCATCTTTGTAATGAATTGTACGGGGAATTCACCATCATGGGACTTCCCGACTTTGTTTGTTGGGAAAAGTTTGGTACCTGCAAATCTGTTTCGTGTCTATGTTAGTTAACTTGTTTTATGTTTTACATGGATAGAATGGTGGGCAACAGCTCTTGTGACGCTAGGAGTTGGAATGTTGGATTTTGTTCATTTAAGTCGGCTTGCGATGCACCACTCAGTTTTTTTTATGTTGGTCGATTTGCACGAGATCGACCATCTTCTATGCCATTTTGGAAATGGAAAGATAGAAAAAACGAATAACCCCGGTGTGGTCCAATTCATTGAGTAACACACGCTGTTCGTTGCCAATACCTGAGTGTTTGGCCGCTCAACACTTTATTCAAGAGTCAAGATGCACCCAACCCATAAGAAGTGGTGTTTGGCAATAAAAGGTGACTTGCTTAGGTTCAATTGAACCAGAGAGTTACGCTTAGGACAGTCGAAGGGCTTAAATCGAAATAGCAAGTCTATACTGTTTTGGGAAGCGGAGAGATTGACTAATGTCTTGCTACCAACATGGAAAACAAATGTGGAGAAACCGGCAAAAACTGCTTCTTTGTTATTATTTTAAGTTCTTTATTGTCCTGGTTTGGTTTAGGTTGACATGGTTTGCACTATGTGCTGAGATTACTTCCTTTTCTTCATGGTTGGGTGTGGGAAATGATGGTGATGGGATCTATTTATTTCGGCCAAAAGGTTTCTAGGCAAGTAATCTCCATATAATCACGCATTTTCTACTCTCTTCCGATCAATGAAAATTCTGGTACCACTTCTTGACCTCTCTGATTGTACTTGAGGAAAACAAACAATGGCTCTTAAATTGCAACATGCATTGCATTGACTACGCGGAACCTTGATGTGTAGGTTTCGAGAGAGCATTGAGTTCCTGTATCTATATCCAGCACTCGTTTTGGCATTTGATCAAATTGCCAAGTGTACAGCACTATCCATTTATGGATTGAACCCCTTTATTCCTCGCGGAACATGAGAGACACGAACTTTTACAAAAGGCTATAATCATGCTATGGATTCCTCCAAGCTAGTGAATGGAAACATCAGTAGGAGGCGGGTGGACTTCTGTGAGATAATGATTTTGTACTCATGAAAGGGTGGAATCACATCACGAAATTTGCATGGCCCTTCAGATAGAGAATCAGTCCATCCAAAAAGAGAATGTCAAGCTTACGAGTCAAGCACATGTTATTCTCGCTTCTAGCAGAGTCGCACACTTTGCTGATATTAAAATAAAATCACTAGATATGCGCAGAACTTATCAGGACAGGAAAATATGCGAAACACTAAATAAAACCGAGAATTAGAATAAACCGAGCATTAGAATAAAATCCATGTGGTGATTCCAGACTTGAGATTCGATTAAAATTTGTAGTTAGCCAAATGGAAGATCTCTATATATACATGTTGATTTAGGACTTTAGACTTGTGAAGGGAATTGGCGAAGTCTTCAATATTCCCTCAAAGGCTTCCGGTATACCAACATATAGGTTGGAGATGTCGGAACCTTTTTGGCAAACTTGAAGGCTTACACCATGTTTACGAAGAAATATGGAACCTCCAAGTGAATTGGCGAAGTCCTCGGTATCCCTCGGAGGCTTCCAATATTCCATCAGATATATTGGAATATTGGTTGCGTCTGAGGGATATTGAAGGCTTACTCCATGTAGTTTAAGGATCGCATCCCATTGAGTTTCGTTGATCACGTTGATGAAAGAACACAGAACAACTGAATCCTGAAATCTCAACTTTCTGGAGCTGATGAGTAGGTACGTTAGGCATCAATTCTAATGGCATTGCTACACGTGCGTTCTCCTTTTTAATAACTCCACAGAGAATTCTTCTCTCAAGGATTCATGTGAATGCCATTTGTCAGCTGATCAGCAGGTATAATTTGTTGTCTCTCTCTTTCTCTGCTCTCTCTATCTTCGTGTCAATTCTTGGACACATTCATAATATTAACACAGTGCAAGTCCTAATTTCTAATTCCGAAAGGTCTGGTTACCCTTCTTTATTCCAATGAATCATAAAGCTGAAGTCTTTGAAATCATCTAAGCAATATCAAGTGATTTGTAAATAAAGAACACCGGTGTCGCGACATTCCTCCGATGGGAAGCTAGTGGAATATTAAGTTAAAAAAATTAGCTCAGCTCCCCTAAGCCCTACCCTTCGCAACTTTCAAGTTAATTAACATGCAAAATTTAATTCATTTTGAGTTGCCATTAATCGGTTATGGGTATGTTGATTAGATATCTAAGTATAGTGTGGGAGAATATTTTACTTCTATAAATTAGAGATTCATTACGTTAGATTACTTTAATATTTTTCCTGTAACTTTTCTTTTTTATTTAAAAAAAATGTTTGACAAGTAATATGGATTGATTTTAGACTAAGCTACTAATATGTGAGTAATCATTATGCGGGTGCACAATTAATAAAAATAATGACCGATAATCAAAAGCAATAAATGATTAAATTGCTAGAGAACAAGAAATGAACATCAAGAATTAAACTAAAACTCTAAATACACTAAACTTAGCCTAACCATGATTTTCTAAATAATTATGTAATTCTAGTTAACTCTCTTTTCAGGTCTTTCTCTTCATGAAAATTAACCATATGAAATTCTAATCTAGGTTAAACATGCATGATGACATGACATGACCTAATTCTTATGATGGGCAAAAATCAACAAGAGACTATAGACGTGGAATTGGATGACCCTAATTCTAGTATGACATGCATTGATATTTTTTCAGGGTTTTTAAAATTAAAATTCGTAATTAAAAATTGATGAAAATAAATTATCTGGAGCAATATATTATCCAATATAAACTGGGAAATAAACGAGAATAAATCTTATTTTTAATGGGAAAATATCTTAACTAGATAAACCCCGTACTAGCATGCAATCTATCTAGAAAATCTATCATGATATCTATCCTAATTTCATCCAGTCTTTTTGATATTTTTCTTATACTTGCATCAAACAAGACCATAGAACCCACGACGAGTGCTGCTTGGCTTCTAGTCTGGACAAAGACAAAAGAAGTCGGATCCACCGTTTTCCCGCAAAACTCACATGAATTGCTCCAATTATTGCCTTTTTTTCTCTTTTTGCAAATCTTCAAGGAGCACCCATTATCATCTCTTCGCCCTTTTTCTCTATCACCGAGTCTCCACAATTTCCTTTTTCTTTTGGTCTTCCATTTTCTCCCACCAATGGCCAAACTTCTCCCGCTTCAAGCTGTACGCTGTCCACTTCTTTCCCACATGCTACTGGATTGGCTCGACAGCTACCGGGAAACACCACCGTGGCATCAAGTAGACTAAAGGCAATCAAGCCGTGTCCTTTACAGATGAAAACAGCCGGTGCTGGTAGCTATTGCGGGGAGGTTTGAAGGTCACTGCGCTGGACTTCACCGAGAAATTCCTGCTAAAAGAGAGCAAGTACAAAACCACAAGAATTCGTAGTGATCGTCGGTAAAACGTAGAGACTGCAGCAAGTGCAGTGCAGTAGTTCTTCAGGCTCGCTGTTGATGGCTGGAAGTGTCGAGCGATGACTGCGGCAGGAGGTCACCACCGTTCGTGGCGTTCACTTGGTGGCCGGCCGCCATTCCTGAGTGGTCGGGCCTGATACAGAAGGACTTGGTGAAACAGCAGGTGTCGCTGAGGACGTGAGGACCGCCACCAGAACTACTGGACTGTGGCCGTGCCTTTCGATTGCACGGCCCCCGCTTTTTCCAGCCCAAATAATCTCTATCTATAATAGCAAACCTAGGGTTCTTATTTACTAATCCTACTTAGCCAAATTTCTAAATTATCTTCCAAGTAATGTTATTTAATATTTCCATCATTCCATCTTGGAAATTATAATACAAATTTTGGCTATAATATGTCATCTCATGGGCTTGGCTAAATTTAGTGTTCTAATGGGCTCAGTCCAATTTATTAATTAAGTTCAGAACCATTCAACTAAGTCTATTCACCACTAGTCCAATGCAAATATATGGTTTAAATAAGATGTCCTTCAATTTAATTGATATATATATATTTAGGGATTGGGGGTGAACCCTAATTTTTCTATGCAATAAGTATCAAAGTAAGTCGCCAAAATTTAGGTTTCAACGACCGGTTATTGTATAAATGCCAATTTCCTTGTTTTTGGGGTCTTCTAACGACAATCATGAGCAAATACAGAATTGAAACCGATCCACATTCCTGTTCTTCTTCTTCATAATATCTTAGATTATAAAAAGCATCGATTCTACTCAGCTTGCAGTAGGCCAATGCTTAACGAGTACATGCTTCACGCACGTGTTTCTCCTATCAGTTCATGCGTTATATGTTAAAGAATGAAGCCTTAGAACAACATAAAGAATTGACCCAGTCGCACAAGTACATTTTAAAGGTTACGTTGAAAAGACATAAAAAATTTGAAATAAAAAATAACCGTAACTTTTTTTTGTGAATAATTGCACTGTTTCAACAAGATTTTATAGTTAATTTTTATAGAAATAAATCCGAATTTTCAATAAATAAAAATAATGATCGTCAGTTAGTGTCAAATCTCGTCCACGTGCACATTCACATCTTTTTGATGTGGGACAAGACACCTCTTCATTTGTTTTATAAACAAACTACCAACGAAAGTACCAAATGTCACAGCAAATGGTCCACCAATTAAGAGCACAAAACCTGTGTGTTTTTAGGAGGCACCACTAGCTATTTTTGGAGTTGGTCAAAAACCAATCGAAACATAGGAGTGTCGTCTTGATTTTCACGTAACCAGAGAATAGCTAGGGTAACTTTCTTAGTAGCGCCTTTTCAATACCACTAACTTGAAAGATTGTTTATTTAAGTGGTCATGCAATCTTGATTATCACTTATAAATCTAAAGGTATCAAAGCCATTAAGTGATCGTGCAAAGTCCTAGGAAGGTTTATTATGGCCCTAAACTATCGCTGACTAGTCTACAAAGGAAATTGACAAACAAGTTATTGAAGTGCAATGTGGTAATGAAACAAACAAGTAGTGAGAGTGCAAGCATTAAGCACACAAGTATTCAAAAGGCTCAAAGTAAGGTACGAGAAAGAAAACCCGATACTCGTCGGGCAAATACAATACATGGCCTCGTTTGGAAGCCTTGGGATAAGAACCCCTAAGCTTGAAATTAGAGACTAAATTCTGTAAGAGATAAGCCTATTTACTCACTATTTGGTAAACAAACAAGCAATCGATCAACCCAACCACCTCCTAATCAAACGAGGGATTAATTAAAAGCAATGATTATTAAACCAAACTCGTATTCGCAAAGCGGTAGTCTAGCATCATTAACTCCTAATTAGAATTCTAATTCCCCGCCTAAGCTAACCGCAAATAGCATGCAAACACGAATAAGGGCAATTAAATATTTCAATTTAAGCACAAAAGTCAACCGGCGACTAAGCACTTAAAGGCACGAATCAGACTAAGAAAACAAGAAGTAGCATTTTCTTAACCCATTTTCTGAATTTTTATTTTCGAAAAAAAAAAAAATATATATATATATACATATATATTAAATAATAATAATGATGATGATCACGAATTGATTGCTGAATGCTATCTCCATTTGAGGGGATAATTATCAAAAAAGTCATAAATATGTTACCAATTTAGTTCTAAATCTTTCAATTATGTCAATTGATTTCATCCGGTCAATTTTAGCAGGAAATTGTGGATGTAGACATCAGTCATCCGCTAATTCAGTTCTGTTGACACCTAAATTTTGGCAATCTGATTATTTATTTATTGCATAGAAAATTAAGGATCAATTTTATCCCTGAAAAAAATATTAATTGCATAACATATTAATCTAGGTGCATTTGTTTTAAATTAGCATTTTGTGCATTTATTTATTGGACTGGTGGTGGATGGGTCTGATTAGTGGTTTTGAGTTTAAATTAACAGGCCAGACTAAGCCCATGAAACGAGTAAAATTGGCTCGAGCCCGTTTTTTTTAAATATAACAAAAATTATCTAAATGGAGATTTGATGTGATATTACGGTGGATTTTTTTGAATTAAAAAAAAATCGCATTGTAATCTTATCTTTAATAATAAATGATGAAATCATGGGAGAACATTCATGAGATAAGAGTTTGTTGTGATCGGGAGGTTATAGGCAATCTTCGTGAGATGAAATATTCACAAAAGGATCACATTTTGTTTTACTTATAAAGGTGCGAGTACGGAGATCGGGGGTGGGTGGGTGGGGGCTTCATCTCGTTTTTTTTAGGTCGAAATTCAACAAAAACAGAAAACAAAAAAAGAAGAAGCAAAGAGCTTCGAAGAAAGCTAACTTTTCTTCTGCTAAAAGTACAATAGTGCAGCAGAGTAAAGGGCAGAGGGGATGTGCGACCAGCAACGAGGAAAAATTAAAAAAAAATGGGAAAAGCAGAAGAACACTGTTCTTCTTCTCCGGTGTGCTTGCAGCTCGTTCGCCGTTTCTGCTCCCTGCAACACCACCAGAACTCGACGCCGCCGCTGCTGTTTCCCTCTCGGCGTCGCCGCTCCGCTTGATGCCAAGCGCCGCTTGCCAGCCTGAGCCCATCATCCGACGCCCCACCTGCGACCACTTCCGCCCAACAGCGCGACCCCTGCAACCAACAGCTAGCAACCCGCGACCCAGCGCCCGAAGCCAGCAACCCGCGAGCCCGAACGCCTGCAGCGCTCGCGTCCAGCTCCGCTCGCGGATCTCCCTGTTCTCGCTGTGCTCGATGTCGTGGCACCCGAAGACAGCAGGTCCCGATCCGTACGCGACCCACCTCTGCAAATCGCCCTCCGCTGGTCTCTGCCGCGCCTTCGCCCAAGCCGGAGTGCTGCCCTTCCAACCCGACGCTCACTGCGTTGCCCCTGCATGCCCGATCATCTGAAGCCCGTGATCTGCAACTCGCGAGCACCCTCGCCAACGCTCCCTGCTACCCGCTGATCCGGCCACCGTTTGCCTCTGCCTGCGAGCTAGAACCCGAACCCGTTGCAACGCCGACTTTCCCCTTCGCCGGAGCTCGACGCCATTGCGCCTCAGCCACCGCGACTCCGCCTTTGCAGCAACCGACGCCATCGCGCCTCTGCACCCGCGAGCTCGACCCGACGCCATTGCAACTCCGAGTGCCGACGACCGCGCGTCTCTCTCCGCCTGAGCGCTAGACACCGCCGTGTTCCCGCCCGAGCGCTTCCGAGCGCTGACACCCACGCCTCTTCTTCCGCCTCGACGTCGCCCGGAGCCGAACCCCTTGCACGGCGCCTCCTGTTCGCGACCGGCAGAGACCCGTGAGTCCCCACGCCGGAGATCCGACGACTGTGACCGGTGCCCGACGATGACCAGCAACCACCACGCACAAGCCTTGCGTGGAAAGAAAAGAAGAAAAAGAAAAAGGAAAATCAATTAGGTAGTTTTTTTTTTTTCATATATTTTTTTTAAGTTTAGTTATTTAAATTGGAACATGGATGTCATGAATCATGAATCTTGTTGGCATTATCCCAGTGTTTTGCCCAAAATTATTGTAATTATTAATTTGATCCGTAAGATGTCGGATTATTTTTTAATTATATTAATTTTTTGGGCATTTTGATAGTATTTTAATTGTTAAATCATTATAATTATTAATTTGATCCGTAAGATTTCGGATTAGATTTTTAATTATTTGAATTTTTGTTGTGATATTTAGGGATAAAGTAATCATTAATTTGGCGCCTTGTGAGGCAAAATGTTATTTTTTCGATTATTTTAGTTCTTTATTTGATGGATATCTTGATTGTTTAGATATAATTACTTATTTTGGAAAAACACTAAAAACATAAAAATAAAAAATCAAATATTGCATTGGAACATGTCAGTTTAAGTAAATTAGGATTGCATTTTTAGATAATTTTTGGAATAGATTAGGATTGATTTTATGTAATGTTTGCACATTTAGATAATCTAATTTGTCTTAAAGAATAGTTTTCTAAGATAGGATATGGTTTAAGTCAAATTAATCCCTAAAATGAATTAGAAAATTATTTTTAGATATTTTAATTAGGATTTTTATTAATTCCGAATTAAAATACAAAAAAACTAGGTGCATCTTAACTAGTTTGCATAATAGGATCATTTAATTTGAGTTTGTTAGTAAAATTAGGTTCATGTAACTTAGTGATTGTTACTAGGTTCATTTAGTTAAAAATGGATCGTCATTAGAATTAGGTCATTTGATTAATTTAGATTGCATATTTAATTGTTGCATTTCTTTAATTTCGAATTGCATGGAAAATACAAAAAAAATTAGAATAAATTCATTTCATGCTTTAGGATAGATTGCATGCTTATTCATGTTATATAATTTAGGTCATATTGCCATGCCATATCATTTCATATTAAATTAGTAGCATGCATTGCATGATCCTCATTAAAATAAAGTGAAAAACCAAAATTGAGTGATTACGTGTTAAATAGAAGTCATATCTAGAATCGTCGATGTGAATTCTAATCTAACTTTGTAGATGCTTTCGTTGCTATGGGGTATTTGCTTTATTGAGTGCTAAATTGATGTTTTACGCACCCGTATGACCACCTCACATGTTAGGGAAATAAATTAAAATCAATCCAAGCTGCATTCAAAAACATTTTTGAAAATTAAAAAAAATGGTACCGAAAGGGCATTAGAGAAATCTAGTGTAACCAAGTCTTCGTACCTTTAGTTTCTAGTTCGTAAGAGTAAATAATTCTCAAATTATTTTACTTAAGTGTCTAATCGACTTACCGTAAATTAATTAGTGGCGACTCCTAGCTAATAAATACTTGAACCCGAGCTAAGTTTAAAGACTTAGTAGTCCATTAGCCTAAACTTAGGTGGTGTATCTGAAATTTGGGTCGCGACAGCTTGGCAACTCTGCTGGGGATTGTCTCTTGGTGACTCCAAATTTCAGGTGCACCACTAAGTGCATACCAATTCGCGACTTAAGGTTCAAGTATTTATAGGAGTCGTCACTAATCAGTTTATGGTAGGTCGATTAGACACCTAAGTAAAATAATAGGAGAATTATTTTACTCCTACGAACCAGAGACTAAGGGTACGGGG
This sequence comes from Eucalyptus guilfoylei, assembly GCA_016097605.1. NCBI lineage: Eukaryota > Viridiplantae > Streptophyta > Magnoliopsida > Myrtales > Myrtaceae > Eucalyptus > Eucalyptus guilfoylei. The sequence goes on along the minus strand of CM027865.1, from coordinate 48,880,075 downwards.
ATTTGATTACACTAGATTTCTCTAATACCCTTTCGGTACAATTTCTTTTTAATTTTCAAAAATATTTTTGAATGCAGCTTGGATTAATTTTAATTTATTTCCCTAACATGTGAGATGGTCATACGGGTGCGCAAACCATCAATTTAGCACTCAAGAAAGCAAATACCTCATAGCAACGAAAGCATCTACAATGTTATATTAGAATTCACATCGACGATTCTAAATATGACTTCTATTTAACACGTAATCACTCAATTTTAGTTTTTCACTTTATTTTAATGAGGATCATGCAATGTATGCTACTAATTTAATATGAAATGATATGGCATGGCAATATGACCTAAATTATATAACATGAATAAGCATGCAATCTATCGTAAAGCATGAAATGAATTTATTCTAATTTTTTTTTTGTATTTTCCATGCAATTTGAAATTAAAGAAATGCAACAATTAAATATGCAATTTAAATTAATCAAATGACCTAATTCTAATGACAATCAATTTTTAACTAAATGGACCTAGCAACAATCACTAAGTTACATGAACCTAATTTTACTAATAAACTCAAATTAAATGATCCTATTATGCAAACTAGTTAACATGCACCTAGTATTTTTGTATTTTAATTCGGAATTAATAAAAATCCTAATTAAACTATCTAAAAATAATAATTTTCTAATTCATTTTAGGGATTAATTTGACTTAAACCCCGTCCTATCTTAGAAAATTATTCTTTAAGACAAATGAGATAATATAAATGTGCAAACATTATCTAAAATCAATCCTAATCTATTCCAAAAATTATCTAAAAATGCAATCATAATTTACTTAAACTGACATGTTCTGATGCAAGATTTGATTTTTTTTTTAATGTTTTTAGTGTTTTTCCAAAATAAGTAATTATATCTAAACAATCAAGATATCCATCAAATAAATAATTAAAATAATCGAAAAAATAACCTGTTGTCTCACAAGTCAAATTAATGATTACTTTATCCCTAAATATCACGACAAAAATTCAAAATAATTAAAAATCTGATTCGAAATCTTACGAATTAAATTAATAATTATAATGATTTAATAATTAAAATACTATCAAAATACCCAAAAAATTAATATAATTAAAAAATAATCCGACATCTTACGGATCAAATTAATAATTACAATAATTTTGGGCAAAAACCTGAGATAATGCCTACACGGTTCATGATTCATGAGTATTGACATCCAATGTTTCAATTTAAATAACTAAACTTTAAAAAAAATGAAAAAATAAATAAAAACTACCTAATTGATTTTCCTTTTTCTTCTTCTTCTTTTCTGTCCACGCAAGGCTTGTGCGCGGTGGTTGGTGGTCATCGTCGGGCACCGGTCACAGTCGTCGGATCTCCGGCGTGGGGACTCACGGGTCGCTGCCGGTCGCGAACAGGAGGTGCCGTGCAAGGGGTTCGGCTCCGGGCGGCGTCGAGGCGGAAGAAGAGGCGCGGGTGTCAGCGCTCGGAAGCGCTCGGGCAGCAACACGGCGGTGTCTGGCGCTCGGGCGGAGAGAGACGCGCGGTCGTCGGCGCTCGGAGTTGCAGCGGTGACTGGTATTGCAGTGGCGTCGGGTCGAGCTCGCGGGTGCAGAGGCGCGATGGCGTCGGTTGCTGCAGAGGCGGAGCCGCGGTGGCTGAGGCGCGATGGCGTCGGGCTCCGGCGAAGGGGAAAGTCGGCGTTGCAGCGGGTTCGGGTTCTGGCTCGCGGGCGGAGGCGAACGGTGGCCGGATCAGCGGGTAGCAGGGAGCGTCGGTGGGAGTGCTCGCGAGTTGCAGATCGCGGGCTTCAGATGATCGGGCATGCAGAGGCAGCGCAGTGACCGTCGGGTTGGAAGGGCAGCAATCCGGCTTGGGTGAAGGCGCGGCAGAGACCGGCGGAGGGCGATCTGCAGAGGTGGGTCGCGTACGGATCGGGACCTGCTGTCTTCGGGTGCCGCGGCATCGAGCACGGCGAGAACAGGGAGATCGGCGAGCGGAGCTGGACGCGAGCGCTGCAGGCGTTCGGGCTCACGGGTTGCTGGCTTCGGGCGCTGGGTCGCGGGTTGCTAGCTGCTGGTTGCAGGGGTCGCGCTGTTGGGCGGAAGTGGTCGCAGGTGGGGCGTCGGATGATGGGCTTAAGCTGGCAAGCGGCGCTTGGCGTCAAGCGGAGCAGCAGCGACGCCGGGAGGGAAACGGCAGCGGCGGCGTTGGGTTCTGGTGGTGTTGCAAGGAGCAGCAACGGCGAACGGACTGCAAGCACGCCGGAGAAGAAGAACACTAACGGCGAACGGGCTGCAAGCACGCCGGAGAAGAAGAACAGTGTTCTTCTGCTTTTCCCTTTTTTTTTTTAATTTTTCCTCCTTGCTGGTCGCACGTCCCCTCTGCCCTTTACTGCCCTGTTGTACTTTTAGCAGAAGAAAAGTCAGCTTTCTTCGAAGCTCTTTGCTTTTTCTTTTTTTGTTTTTGTTGAATTTCGACCCAGAAATAATGAGATGCAGGCCCCCCCCCCCCCCGGATCTCCGTACACGCCCTTTTATAAGTAAAATAAAATGTGATCATTTTGTTATTTCATCTCACGAAGATTGTCTATAACCTCCCGATCACAACAAACTCTTATCTCATGACTATTCTTCCATTATTTCATCATCTATTCCTAAAGATAAGATTGCAATGCGATTTTTTTAAATTCAAAAAAATCAACCATAATATCACATCAAATCTCCATTTATATAATTTTTGTTATATTTTAAAAAAACGGGTTCGGGCTAATTTTGATTGTTTCATGGACTTAGTCCGGCCTGTTAATTTAAACTCAAAACCACTAATCCGACCCATCCATCACCGGTCCAATAAATAAATGCACAAAATGCTAATTTAAAATAAATGCATCTAGATTAATATGTTATGCAATTAATATTTTTTTCAAGGATAAAATTAACCCTTAATTTTCTATGCAATAAATAAATTATTAGATCGCTAAAATTTAAGTGTTAACAAGTTCTAAATATTTTAATTATGTCAATTAATTCTATCTAGCTAAATTTGGCAGGAAATCTTGGATTTAGACGTTGGCCATCCACCATCTTATAATGATGATGTGGACATTTCTAATAATATTTTGAATTTCTTAATAATAATAATATTTTTTTTTTTTTTTTTTTCCTTTTTTTTTTTTTTTTTTTTTAGGAGAGGCCAACCCTTGCTAGCCATAAGCATGGGCTCACGAGCCCTCACTATGGCTAGCTAGGGCATGGCAGCCTTGCCTGATGCATGTGCTAGTCATATCAAGGGCACCATAGCCCTTACCCCAAGCCGATAAGGGCCAAGACGCCCACCCCTGTGGCCAGCAAGGGTTGGACGACGCCTCTTTCTGACCTTCCCTCTAAAAAAATAAAATAAAAAATAATATTAAAAATGATTCATATCAGCACTAGCTATCTCACGTAAGACAGTCGGCGTCTATATTAGTGATTTTCAGCTAAAATTAGCCAAATGAATTCAATTGGTAAAATGTGAAAAATTGCTTATGGCTTAATTGGCACAATTAAAAAATTTAGGACTGAATTGACACAAGTGCAATCAATTTATAACTTTTTTGGTGATTTCCCCCATTTGAGCATTTGTGGCTTTTCTAGTAGTGAATCTTAATTATTTCTTACCATCTCTGCTGATATACAGTTTCCACTAAATAATGGACATGATTAGATATGAAAAATCCACTTAAAAAAAATCCATGAATTCCATACCTATTTTGGGCTTATAATAGCTACAAATCTAGAGTAACTAAATGTAGCTTATATGTCTTGATATATATTTCCCCGCAATATATGTTGTCCTTGTTACAAAAGGCAGGAGGGGCGAATAATGAATCAATGCTATAAAAGTCCAAATGCAGTGAAGATAGACGCCTTATACGCAGGCTACTACACGCGCCTGACAACATATCATTGTATAGAATGAAGGATCTTTACAACTGGTCTGGCCTAGCACTTATTCGAAGCTTGCTTATAGCTATATTTAACAAAAAAAGCTAGGGGAAAAGCCCCAAGAAAGCCAATCCGCGAATGCTGAGGTTCTCTCTTGACTACAGAAAAAGCAGAAAAGCATATGCACTATCTAAGTGAAGCACTTCTTGTACTAAGCATTTATCTTATCATCCTCAAGACTCGGACTTCGTCGAAGATGAACTATTTGGGTTCTGCAAGGAAGCGGTTGAGGTATTACTCTTCATCTGGGAATTCTGGTTCGATGATGATGACTCAGTGAAGAAAACTACATGCTCCTGATTATCAAGAAGAAGTTGAAGGGCTCTCGGTATCCTGGGCAGGTTCACATCCAACACCCCCTCGAGTATTTGAACAACCTGCCCCATCGATGGCCTGTGAGTTTCCTCATCTTGTACACACCAGCAAGCAACTCTGCATATCCTAGTTAACTCTTCAGTATGAGCGTTTGTCTCCAAGTTTGGGTCCAAAAGATCAAGCAGGTCACCTCCTTCAGCTATCTTACTAGCAGCCCATGTTGGGAAGAACTTGACCGTCCCATTTTCCGATAGCTCTGAGTTCCTCCTTCCCGACACAAACTCAAAAAGCATCATTCCATAGCTATAAACATCAGCTTTTGCTGTTATGGCCACTCCAGAGATCCACTCCGGCGCAAGATACCCTCTTGTGCCTCTCATGGTCGTCAATACCCTGCTGAAATCTCGGCCAACAAGCTTTGCCAGGCCAAAATCTGCCACTTTTGGACAGAATTCAGCATCTAGAAGGATGTTCTCTGGCTTGATGTCGCAATGTATGATGCAGTCTCTACACTTCTCATGGAGATAAGCCAGACCTCGAGCCGTTCCCAAAGCAATTTGGTACCTCGTTTTCCAATCCAAGGTCTTCGAGTCCTTTCTATGAAAGAGATGATGGTCTAAGGAACCATTTGGCATGAAATCGTAGGCCAACAACCTTTTGTCACCCTCAGAGCAGAACCCGCGGAGCCTAACAAGATTCACATGCTGGATGGTGCCGATTGTGCTTACTTCTGTTCGGAATTGCTTCTCTCCTTGGCTTATGCTTTCAAGCTTCTTGACCGCTATGTGACTTGAATCAGGTAATGTTCCTTTGAAAACTGAACCAAACCCGCCCCCACCCAACTTCTCTGAGAAATTCTTTGTTGCTACTTGCAAGTCCCGGTATGCAAAAGCTATCAGTGAACCCTCCACTGTCTTTGTTTTTACGGTTGCCCTTCTCCTCCATCTCCAAACGCCAAACAAGACAATGGCTAATATCGCTACTGTGGAGCTAACAGACCCTGCAACTATCGCAATTACATTGCTCTTCTTGCTCGTATCCTGAACGTCAGAAGTGGCACGCCTGAGATAGAAGCTTTTTCCATCGGTGTCACTTTGTGAGAGCTGTTGCGCATTGACGAGATCCCCAATCCAGATTGAGCAGGCATTATCCTCGAAAGCATAAGCCGTGCAAGAGCAATTGCTCAAACAAGCAGCTCGGCATTCTGTATCGCTCTCGACATCTGAAGAATGGGGATCAACAGGCAGTTTCATGTTAGAACTAAGCGAGAAACGGTCTCTCTCCGCATTTAAAGCATTTTCCGCACAATTCAAGTCTGAATTCCTCTTGCAACCGCCAGACCAATCGCTCAGACTCCAATCCCTCAGAGACGTGATGCTAAACCCAGGCAAGCAGCTGCAGAAATTGATGGTATTCTCGCTGCAAACACCGAAAGGCCCACAAAGTCCATACACCTCACATTGTTGCCGGGGCTGCGACCAGAACAAGTTCCACAACTGGGAAGAAGGCAACCAGGAATACTGCTTGATCTGCCCAGACAAATCCATCACAAGCATTGATGTGGTGTTGGCGGAGCTTTTGACTGAATAGGTGAAGTAGCTCTCGTTCTCATTGTCCACATATTTGAAATCGTAAATATAGTTCAATCTCATTTCAGGGATCAAAGAGAAAATTTTCGTCTGATTGTCCCACGACCCACTAGTCCAGTAATTCTTAGACCCATTCCTCCATATGTAGTACTGACCGTCACTGGATGGCTGGAGATGGAGAGAGAACAAACCTGTCGAAGGGTCCTCGGCGTTCTTCCATGATGTCAAGAACTGACTCGTGTTTTTGCGCTTGTCGATCCCTAATTTGGCACCGGGAAGCCACGTGTGCGTCAGGTGATCAAAGCTCTGCCACAAAGTCACGGAAGAATTCGGCGCCGCTTTGAGAGCGAAGTTGCCGTCGTCCTCAAGAACCGCCACCATGGAGCTCGATCCAGATGAAGAAGCAGTAAGATTCGTGGACCAAACGGGGACTTCGGAGTTGTTAACAATCACAAGATTGCCACCCGAGACCTTCAGTTCAGTGGAGTGCCTGTCAGTGATGGGGTTGTCTCGGTTGGCGACCCAGACGACGGTTTGCTCGCTGATTTTGTTGTACCAGATGCCTATGTAGGAGTACCTGGAGTTACCCGGCGAGAAGAAGCCAAGCTTAAAGTTGCCACCCAAGGAGGTTAAGTTTTGATTACCAGATAGAGACCGATTTGCATCGAGCTTGTCTGTGCCAAGACAGAGGTGGGTGCACAGAGATGAGCAAAGCCAGAAAATTGGGAGTATGAACGACCACGGACTACTGTTTTTGCTATCCATGGCTGTACCATATAGGGTTCGAGCGGACAGGTGTAGAAACAAGATTCACAGGGGGAAGTATATATACCCGTTTGTGCTCGGAGCGAGGGTGAGGTAAGAGATCTCAAAGAAGAACAGGTCAAGAAACGCGCAAAGTATTGTGTGGAAACTTCAACCGAGACTAGTGCATCATCATTGAGTAAGTAGGTAGAAGCATTTAAGCAGGCATCATACCAGCGAACAAGGACGAGCATATGCCAGAGTGAAGAAGACGCTAGTGGTGCAACTTGGACATATGATTGAGCAAGACTTAAAACATAGGCGGACCAAGACATTGATGAAGTAGGAGTACAGTTTTACCAGCTTCAGTCAACAAGAAAGGAAGAAAACCAAGTGTCAAAGTCATCGATACAGTGAAAAGCTAAACATACAAGATTTGATTTTCATGAAGCATGGTCCAATATTCTTATGGTCCTTACTCTTGTCTAAGCTAGTATCGGGTCAAGAAACGCGCAAAGTACCGTGTGGAAACTTCAACCAAGACTAGTGCATTATCATCGAGTAAGTAGGTAGAAGCATTTAAGCAGGCATCATACCATTGAACAAGGATGGGCATATGCCAAAGCGAAGAAGACGCTAGTGGTGCAATTTGGACATATGATCGAGCAAGACTTAAAACATAGACGGACCAAGACATTGATGAAGCAGGAGCACAGTTTTACTAGCTCAAGTTGTTGACACCTAAATTTTGGCGATCCGATCATTCATACAAAATTATGGATTAATTTTTAATTCCTAAAAATAATAATAATTGCATAGTATATAATTTTAGGTGCATTTATTATTATCGCATTTGCATTGGACCGGTGACGGATGTATTTGATTTAATGGTTCGGAGCCCATTATTTAAAAATTATAAGAATTGACATTTGATATTTTTGGTGATATGGCGGAGGATTTTTTGTATATTCATGTAATCTATTCATATATCCTCGAAAAGGGCAAATGTGACAATGAGATATTACGAGCTCATATTTGCAGGATTTGGAATTTGAGAAAATGCTATTACAAATCTTGAATCTTTGGTAATATGTGATAAAAATCGGTGAAGAATATTCATTTTTTGCAATCCAATGTGGAAAGATAGAAAGGAAATCAAACAAGGCTAGAAGAGATAAAAATGAATATTGCATTCGGGAGGTGATATTCGCGTATCTTGATATGAAAAAGGAAATGAAATTTTACAAAAATTTCAGTCCCTTGCCTATAAAGCCTTTCTTCGTTTCTTTTGGGTCAAAGAAAACAAAAAGCTATTTTCGTTTGAGGGGGAAAGTCAAGGTCAGAAAAAGGGGTGCAGAGGGCAGAAAGTACAGCAGTGAGAGACGTGTGAGAGTAAAGTGAGGGAAAGAAAAAATAAAAAAGAAAAAAAAACAAAACAGAAAAAACACTGTTCTTCTTCCTCGCGAGTTCCTCCGCCGCCGTGGCCGATCCCCTGCACCGCCGCTCCGTCAGCCCACCCGAGTCGGCCGCCGTTCCGCCAGCCGCCGGAGATCCGCCTCACCCGCGAGCTCGCGCCTCGGCCACCGGCGCCTCCGCCTGCAACCAGCTCCGCCGCTGACGCCGCAGCGACCATCAGCAGCTCGAAGTCGCGACGCCACTGCTCGCCGCCGCCCAATCCAACGCCGTCGCTGCAGCCCGCAGCAACTCGCGAGCCCCTTGCCGCGCCGGGACGCCAACTCCCCTCCGCCCGCCGGTCGCTGCGCCCCGCTTCGCCTGCAACCCACCGGCCCGCGACCCTCCTGCTGTCCGCGACCTCGTAGCGCCAGCCGCCACCGCCCGTCCGCCTCGCTCGCAGCAACCGCCAGCAGCTCGAGCTTTCCCCTTTGTTGCGCCGGTTGCCGCCCCGCTGCGCGCCTGCTGCCCCCTCGCCGGAGCTCTGAACGCCGGCATACCTTCAAGCCCGTGAACAGCATTCAGCCAAGCTAACGCCCATGCCACCCCGGTTTGGAGCCACGCCAAGCCTCCATCGTGATTCATGAGTTGCTGCCGTTCGATAAGCCAAATTTGGAAACCAAAACTCGAATTAGAAATCTTATATTCGGCTTTTTAAATATTTTGTTTCTTTATTTGAAATATTCCTTGACGCACATTATTGAAATCCCCGATATGCCATGATATTCGCAACTCAAATAGCCTTCTAAATTGAGAAATCATCCTAATTTCACAACGTACATATGATTGACAGTTCGATTTCATGTTTGAAATACGATTCGAAATCGTACGGAAAAATCGCCAATCCGATTTTATGCTCGAAATACGATTCGTGATTTTGTTTAAAATTGGCCAATCCGATCTCACGGAGATACGATTCGTCAATTTATTTTCAAAATTAAATGGATATGGATGATATCTTGCTTGATTTGTTGTCGTGCTGTTCTTGATAGCTTTATTTGATTGCTCCCGTAAAAAAAAACCCAAAAAATATAAAAATATTAGATTAAATTCATGTTAGAATATTACTTGTTTTAGGGTTAATTTACATATTTAGAATAAGAAATTTATTTACTTCGAATTTCTTAAATAAAAATACCAAAAACATTAATTTGGGGTGTTAGATTTTCGTTTCATTAATTTAAATTGTACGTTTAATTATTTGACAATTTTAATTTCGAATTTCATAAAAAAGAAAAAGAAAAAAATAGAATTAGGGCATTCTTTGTACGTCATTGCATATTATGATAGGATTGCATGTTTAATTTTATTTTCTAATTAAAAATAAATAAAAAAACATAAAAATTATTACGCACATGTCATGTAGAATTAGGTCATCCATTACACATCATTTAAATGTGTAAATGTTAGAATAGTTGCATTAATCTTTTCTTATCATTTGATTAGGTCATTTAATAAATGTCGCGTGACATATAGTTCGCATGTTAGGTTGCATGTTGCATGTCATTTTAGTTAAAATAATTTTGTACGTCATTGCATTGCATTGCATATAATTTCTAGGCTTCATTTAAATAAAAGAAAATCTTTTAAAAAATTGAGTACTTGCGTATTAATTATAAATCATATCTAGGGTTGTTGATGTGAATTTTGATCTAATATTGCAGATGCTTTCGTGGCCATGAGGTAAGTTCCATAATTTATTTATTGCTCTTTTGGGTGTTAAATTGATGGTTTGTGCACATGCATGATCACCTCACATGTTAGGAAAGTAAATTAAAATCAACTCAAGCTGCCTGCAAAACATTTTTTCAAAATAAAAGATAAAGGTACCAAAATGGCGTTAAAGAAATCTATCGTAAACAAATCCCCGAACTCACAATCTCTGTTTCACAGGAGTAAAGTAAATCTCCCGTTACTTTACTTGGGTTTCTAATCGACCCACCAAAAAAAAATTAGTGGCGACTCCTAATTGAAAAATCATTTGCATGTTAAGAACTTGAACCTAAGTCGTGAATTGGTATGGGCTTGGAAGGGCTTAGGAGAGCCCAAGCTAAGTTTAGGTTTAGTAATCCACTAGCCAAATCTTAGGTGGTTCACCCGAGGTTAGGTCGCGACACCCGTTGACAAGAAATGAAGAAAACCAAGTGTCAAAGTCATTGATACATTGAAAAGCTGGACCAACAAGATTTGATTTTCATGAAGCATGGTCCAATATTCTTATGGTCCCTACTCTTGTCTAAGCTAGTCTCGAGGTAAGTATCTTCAACAAAATGTGCTCGTGCCACGCATGCTAAGCCGACCTATTCGTCGAGGGACTCAGCTTTAGATTAACGCATTAATTTATTCCCCCAATTCATTTATATTTAACATCATGGTTGCATGCCTTTATCGGAAAAACCTTATAGATTGTGTCCTAGCCATAGATGGAGTGAAGAGACCTCTCAGGTTAGACTCAGAGCAATTGTTACTTGGTACTATGTCCATTATAGTCTTTTAGGCTATGTTTAATAATCGGGATAAAATATAAGATATGATAAAATCTATCATATCCTACATTTGGTACCTACTCAAGACGGGATAAAATCGAATATAAGGGAGATATAAACCAGATAAAATTGTCTCATAGGAGAGGTGAGATAAGGGTGGATAGGATTTCCGATATTCATAATAAAAAAATTATTTTTTTTCAATAACAAACTTCTTAAATTAGCAAAATTGAAATTATATTTCAATATAAATAATTTTTGAATTCTAATATAAGAAATTCAAAATAAAAAAGTAAAAATTTAGTTATTTTAATTTAATCTTATTTTTATTTATATATTCAAATTTAATTATACTTTATAATATAAATTCAATAAATAAATATCAATATAAATTCATATTTATTACATATTTTAGATATTTTAGGTACATTAGTATAGTTTACTATTTAATAAAATTTTATTATAGAATGATGGAAGGGGAAGAAAGAAATTTAAAAAAAAAAACATTCATTAAAAAAAGAGAAAAAATAAATAAAGATAAAGTAGTTGAAAGTGTCGCGAGAAATTTTTACTATCTCCGTTTGTAAAATTTTTTACTCTTTTTATTAATATGCCGTTTATACCAAATAATGTATATGATAAGATGTGAATATATCCGACTTTATTGATGAAATCACCAAATAGTGGATAGGATATAACAAAATCCCTGGATTTCATATCCTATCCTATCAAGTCCTATCCTGATTAGAAATTCAAGTGACCAAACATACTGTTTTATTAATTCCTATACATATGCAACTTTCTTTATAGGATTAGATTCAACGGTGGCCCTTATATTCTTGCCCGAAAATCAAAATCTTCCTCTACTTTATTCTAAAGCATCTCCCTACTATTTAGAAGTGTCCCAATTAATTTTTCTATTATACTGTTTCTCATGCCATTCAAATTTCATGAACAGGATGCTAGAATACATGTGTTGTGCTATACTCCGCTCATATAATTTTGTGGCGAAAAGTAGGTGTTATGTTAGACAATATAAACTTAAAAAAAAAAAAAAAAAAAAAAAAACTCAATTGAGAGAGCTCCATTATGGCCACCATAACTGCGAGCTCTCCAACTCTAAGCAAGCGGTGACCGTGGCCATTCAAGCTCAAGCCCGCGGATAGCCATGGCCGGGAAATCTATTTGAAACACGAACCTTGAGCCTTAGCCACTTGATCTTTGAGCTCACGGAATGGCTACATGAGCTTTGCGCTTCCAGCGGCCATGTTCGCTTGAGTTTTGAGCCATGAAGCTCACGGGAATCTAAGTAGTATTGATACCGACATATGACATGCAATACAACACGACACGCCTACAAGTCATTTATAAAAAAATAGAGAATTTCGATATGTTGAGTCACGTTATATTAATATATATCTTTATATATACATAACAAATTATCATCTTTATGATTATTTTAATTCAATTAATTTGCTTCTAATTCACAAATAAATAAATAATGTAAAAAAGTCTAGAATAAATTTATACTAAAAACATTAATTCACCATTTGTTAATATCATTCATTATTTCAATTTTACAAATTCAACTCCATTCTAATGATCCATAAAACTTGAAGAAGAAAAAATGAGCAATTCACATTTTGGACTTGCGTGTCAAAGTGTGTTGGAAAAGAAGAAAAAGAAAAAAACTTGGGGGTAAATTGCGTGTCATGGGAAATGAGAGTTAGAAGAGAAGAGAAAACTAGATTTTTCCTCTTTTTCCATTTATTATTTTATTTTTATTTTTTTATATATTTATATTTTGATATTTTGACTTATCATTTATTGAAATTTTTTAAAATTGACATCTCATGTGTCAAACTCACATGTTGAACTTCCAAATTCACATGTCAGAGAGTGTTGGGAGGGTTGATCAAGTGTCGAATTTTTTGTCATATGTTGATCGAGTGTCGGAAAGTGTTGAAGAGTGTTGGCGAGTGTGTTGTGTCCGACACGATATGAAGGCTTCTTGAAAGTACTAGTGCTTCCTAGACAGCAATAGCCACTCAATTGATAATCTATGAATGGGTACGAATAATAGTTTTTGGAGTTCCGGACACCTGGAGTGTCGAAACTTGACACGGGGGATACTTAAGTTCTAAAAGTTAAGAAAGTAACACTTATGTGCCAAAATCGGAGCAAAATGGATCAGTTAAGTGCCAACGACGATAAAATCCAGTCAAAATGCACACGTGACGTTTTTTCCGGCGAAGCAAGTGCAAACGACTTTGTTTTGCACGCTAATGTGTCTAAATAAGTGCAAAAACAATGTCATTTTACTGACGTTGCTAGATAATTAATAAAAATATTAACTAAATTAAATTTAAAACTAAACTTATTTATTTTTATAAATAAATAAATAAAAAGAAGATGAGTAGTTGCAGGCGTCTGAGGGCTCAACCCTCGCCGTTACTTCCCCGCCGTCATCGTGAAGGGCCGATAACAATGGGGGAAGCCTAATGACCCTAGCCGACCGGCGGCAAGGGCTTACGAGCCCTTGCTCAAATCTGGGGTAAGGGTCACAGCCCTCCTTTAAATTTGGCGAGGGTCGCCAGCCCTCACCTAGTCAAGCCAAGGGCCGCCACTCGCTAGGGGGTTGCCTCGGCCAACAACGGCCCTTGGCCCGGCTTGGCGAAGGTTGGCGACCCTCGTTGGATTTAGGGAGGGCCGTGACCCTTGCCCCAAATTTGGGCGAGGGCTTGCAAGCCCTCGCCGTTGGTCAGCCAAGGTCGCCAACCCCTAGCCAAGGCCCGACGACCCAAGCTGATCCTCCCCCCACAGTCACCGGCCCTTTCTGGCGATGGCGAGGAGGCGACGATGAGAGCTAAGCCCTCAACCGCTTGCAACTGCTCATCTTCTTCCTCTCTCTCTCTCTCTCTCTCTCTCTCTCACTCTTAGTTTTTAAATTTGGTTTTAAATTTAATTTAATTAATATTTATATTAAAATTCAAATCCGCACCAAAATGACGTCGTTTTAGCACTTCTTTACTTAGTCAGCTCTTCGGCAAGTCATGTAGGCGAGCAATATTAATAAAAAATTGTCACGTAGGATTTTTGACGGAGTTCGCTAAACTTGACACTCAAATGTCCCATTTTTAAAAAATAGTTGCACTTAAATGTTACTTTTTTAACTTTTGGCACTTAAGGTCCCTTTGTGTTAAGGTTTGACACTTGGGTATTCTTTTGAGATAGTTTTTCTATTGCTATGGGCATTAGATTTTGTGGGTGCCAAACGACAAAAACTGACAGTACCACTTGATCAACAGCTCTTGAGATTATTAGCCTCTGTTAATTGGTCATTCCAAATCTAGTTTGGAAGGTATGTGATATTATCGAATCACAACAATAATTCATGATTTTTGAATGCTTTGGATGTATCGAGGCCATCCAAAAAATCAATAAGCAACTAATTATTTTTTTCAGTACATTGATATATGCTATTCTTAAATGCCTTGCGTATAATATTGAAATAAAAAAAATTCACATAAGCCACCAGCATCGAAGCTTTTGTAATACATGGTTCATGAACTCTCATGCAGCAATTTTGGAACATATTCAATCTTTTGCTGGTCTAGAAATATTATAAACACATTCCCCCCATTAGTGTCTGATGGTTTTATTTGTATGTTGATGGGCCTAAGTGGGCCCGTCCGCCCATGTTGGGCCTAAAAGCCTGGCCCACAAGATAAGGGCTCATGGATGAAGGGTTGAGATATGAAGAGGTGTTACGTTGAGGGGATGTGTCTTTTAGAGAAGACGTAAGAGAGAAAAGAAAAATGTAACATACCCTTTCAACGTACGTACGTGTTTTTCCTTTTCTCCCTATCCCAAAAAGAATGTAAGTTTTCTCCCCCTTGAAGCAACAAGACGCTCCTCGGTAGAACATGATCAAAATCCTTCCTCGATTTTCAACATTGGTGTTTAATATGTAGATAATAAGGTACGCTCGATTCCATGGTGTATCTTTGATCGGTGATACATGTTATTCTTGGGCTTGTCTTCCGCATTCATTTTAGGGGCTTGATTTAGTGTCGAATCCATTTTAGGGAATCAGTTATTCCCAACATTAGTATCAGAGCCCTTGTTCATGTTTCCCGACCCCCTTTTTTATGTTATTGAATTATTTTTGTGGTCGAAATTCGAGAAAAGCCGCTGCTGGTTGATCGGGGACGGAAAAATCCCGACACCCGCATACTGTTCACCCTGTTTTTTGATTTTTTGTAAATCAAAGTTTGTTTCTGATAACGTAGGGTCAAAGGTCTTGTCGATACGAGAAAAACGAGTGGCGGATCGCCGCCGGAGGCCGCCGGACGCGCCGCCACGCGCAGCCGGAAGGAACTGGCGTTGCACGCACCGATTCGGTCTCCACCGAGCGCATGCGACGCACGCTTGCGGTAGCTGGTGCGTGCCAGCTGACGTCAGCTCGCAGTGCCCGTGCACGCGCGTGGCACGTGCCGGTCAGTTCGCCCGACCGGTCCGACCCGGCCTCACCAGTCCAACCTGACCCGTTTGACCCGTTTACGCCGACCCGACCAACCTTGACTGTTGACCGTTGACCCGTTTGATTCGTTGACCCGACCCTTTGACCCGTTGACTCGACCCGGTCATCCGTTGACTGTTGATTGTCGTTGACCATTGTTGACAGGCGTTGACGGGCGTTGACCGAAAAAAATAAAAAAAAGAGGGAGGAAAATTTTGTATCTTCCAATTTGTTCGTTGTGGATTATAAGTAATCCATTTTGTTCTGCATTTGTTGCAGGAACTATGGAAAATTATGTATTTTCCTTATTGTTCATTGTGGATTATAAGTAATCCATTTTTGTTCTGCATTTGTTGCAGGAACTATGATGCGTTATGCACGCATGCCTGCATTTCCGAGAACGTACGAAGAAAATGCAAGATTTAAAGGGCTAATGACAGAGTTAGCTAATTATCGGTGGATTGACGGTAATGTAGTATTATACGTGGTTATGGTCAATCAGATGATACAAGAAATCATTTGGAATGGTTATCCTATGCCGGATTTTGAGAATGTACCGGCTTTAATGAACACTCTTCCACCTGAATGGCAAGCAGTGTTAGATCGCCTATGGGAACAACGTGATCCCAGATTATAGGAGGCTTACAGTAGCTTTTTTAAGAAAATACTATAGGATCGAGTTAACTAAAACTTTAACCCTTGGGATGAGTGCCACATGGTGTAGAGTGAATGTGCTTTGGATGTGACATGAGAGCTCTCCAAAAGTTTTTCCATGATTGGCTAATGTGCCTTCAGATTTCTCAGAGAATTTTACTAAAAGATTAGAAGACTTTCCTTACTTATTTCTTAGATTAGTTTGAGATGTTCTAGGTGCAAATATCCCTTTCTATGTTGATGTTTTTTCCTTTGAATATATTACTTAGTGTAATGGACATATTTGATTATTGAAAGTTCAATGTTATTTATTGCTGTAAATTAGTATGTTAATTTACAATTCATTGTGGGGAGTTCAAGAAAGTTTTAGTGACTTTGCTGAACTTATTTTGCATAGAAGATTATATTAATGATAGTTTTAAGTTATGATTTTTTGGATGATGATTGGAAACATAGTGACCTTTTGATTCGAAATCTTACTTGAAATTATTCATTAATATGATGGGTTTGTGCAAAATGGATGCATAAACGATAAACATTAATAATTCGTGCATATATGTTTGATATGTTCAGATCGATGGCTTCAGCAACTAAGAACATAATTGTTGATTTGAACAAAGAAGACAAATTGAACGGCGAGAATTGTGAAATATTGAATATGAAAATTCAATATGTGCTTGAAAAGCAAGAAGCACTAAAAACTCTTGATCATGTTATGGAAGATCTTGAGGATGCTATGTGCCACCTTGAGCTAGCAGAGGACCGCCTCAAGGAATTTGAGCGGGAAACAAACATTTGATGTGTTGTTTCCAACTCAGAAGGGGCTTCGAGCTCTAACCTCAAGCGCATTGATTCGTTCAAGATGCTCCTATTGCAAAAAGGTGAAGGATTACCTAGAGATGTGTTTTGTGGCCATGTGAAATCTCTAGGATTGCGTAGAAGTTGATGTACTGAATATTGTAATTTTCCTTGAGGGGTTCACATTTAATGAATTTGTGCTTTTTTTCATCATTAACGCCTATAAATATTTGTTTGACGTTTATGCATCTTAATGCTCAGTGCATTATATTAAGTTAAGAAAGTATGTCGGACAGATAAAAGATTAGCCCACTCACATGGGTAATCGTCTTTATTTACTATGTGATAAATAGAGATAAGACGGTTTTTAAGCATATTATCTAAGTGATAATTGAGAGCTCAAGTTTAAAACATATGTCACCTTAACTGAGTGTTAAGATGAGGACATGATGCTGATTATGTCCGAAAGTAAAATAACCTACATATTTTACTTTATCTGTCTATGATGCCAAATGTGAGTTCTGATGAATTCTGTGAATGAGTAGATATGTGAACTCAAGTTAGACATTAGGTATGTTTGAACTATTATCTGTACGGTATTGAAGGTATAAACATACGCTCCATGGGAAAGGAGTTAATACCGTAATACGTATTTCATATTACGTATGCATGAGACGACCAATAATAGTGGCAAAAGTTTGATCTTAACTTCTATGCCGCGTGAGACTCTTGAGGAAAATAGTTCCTCAATTTAGTGCCCTCATGACTCTTACTTATTCTCAAGATTTCTATTTAGTGTTTGCTATCTTAGGATGTTGCCAATGGTCATGAATTGATTCGATCTAATGGGACATTTCTAGAAAAGCAAGTTGAACTGAAATTGAGAGTTTGAAGGAAAGAGTAAGATCGAATTTGGAGAATCACATTCTAGTTTTGTATTCACTGGTCGACCAATTATGACTGTCTTTGGGATAATCATAATTGTGAATACAATAAATCACTGTTTAAAAAGAGATCAAGAGAGAGATATAAATGTGATCGATCGATATAGGGTATTGCATACTAAATCTACTCAGAGTGTGGTGCCCATTATGAGCTGCTATATATTCCTAACAGATGTATGGCAACGAGCTCTCAAAGTATGCTGGTCGCAGAGCTCTCAAAGTATGTTAGTTGCACGGATTATTCACCGATATGAATGTTGCAGAGAGGTAAAGAGGATCCTATTCAGCCCACCATGTACGAATGGGAGATGATGGTTTTATTTGTATGTTGATGGGCCTAAGTGGGCCCGTTCGCCCATGTTGGGCCTAAAAGCCCGGCCTGCAAGATAAGGGCCTATGGATGAAGGGTTGAGATATGAAGAGGTGTTACGTTGAGGGGATGTGTCTTTTGGAGAAGACGTAAGACAGAAAAGAAAAAGGTAATGTACCCTTTCAACGTACGTACGTGTTTTTCCTTTTCTCCCTCTCCCAAAAAGAATGTAAGTTTTCTCCCCCTTGAAGCAACAAGACGCTCCTCGGTAGAACAGGATCAGAATCCTTCCTCAATCTTCAACATTGGTGTTTAATCTGTGGATAATAAGGTACGCTCGATTCCGTGGTATATCTTTGATCGGTGATACATATTATTCTTGGGCTTGTCTTCTGCATTCGTTTTAGGGGTTTGATTTAGTGTCGAATTCGTTTTAGGGAATCAGTTATTCCCAACAATGTCCATGCCTAAATAAGAGAAAGAATTGTTTGCCCTACTTTAAGCACTGATTAACTCAAGCAGCAGTAGTTGCTTAATTATAACAGTAGCTGCTGTCTAAGGTAAAACCAAAGTCAAACCATGTTTCCCTCCTAAGATTTAAAGTCCTTCTCAGCAATTTCTCCCTTTATACTTTCTAGATGAAAGCAAACTAGATATCATTTATCAGTAAGTCTGTTGGTGGTGCGGCTCACCCGGAAACCCTTCTAGAATCCTGCGCTAATAGGTAAATAGGTCTACATCCAGGACACAATAGCCTCACCATAGAGCCGAAATTAATGAAGCAGGCTCGATAGTTTAATGGATAATCTGTGCAACAGATGGCCAAACTAGTACAATCTCGAGGTTGGTATCCCCTTAACCTAGTCTAATTTGTTGGTTCAGCCTAGTTCAAATGACATCATTTCAATAAAGTACCTTTTCTTCTAAACCCACATCTGTTTGGCTGACAAAAGTTATCGGACATTACTCTGATTATCCGTCCTCTCATCTGCATTTCTATTTCGCCTAAATGTTTTGATAACAACGGAAATATAACTTGTACAAGAAACAAACAAGAAACAATACTTCACCTAGTAAAGAGATTTGCAACCTCCTCGCATTCGCATGGATTGTAGAACCAAATGCCATTAACTTCTTGCGACGCACTACGATACAACAAGTATGGAACCTGAACTTCATACTCAAAATCTCCACTTCATACTCAAAATCTCCAAGCAAATTCTCTACCAAATTATCTGCTTATCATAAAATAACGTGCAATGCGTTACTTGACTCTCATTTGCTAAAGAACATCATAACACAAAGGCCATCCAATTATGACCATTCATTGTATCTCAAACTAGGCAAGCTACTAGTAGCTCATTTGCATCAAAATCCGCGTATGTTAAAGAGAGAATTTTCACTTACCAAACCACATGGGACGCATCACAAGATAAAAGCTTGTGTTTGTGTGTGTGTTTTTTATTTTTTCCTTCTTGGGAAGTTTCAATATTTCATCATGTAATTATTCGCAACATTCTTGGATAAGATCATTTTTATGGGTTATTTATCATTCCCTCGTGGAATCTGTGGAATGCTTTCTTGTTTGACATTGCTTGCGTGCGTGCGGGCGCTGATTAGAAAGAACAATCACAAGTAAATCTCTCTCTCTCTCTCTTTTTTTTTTTTTTGGCGTGAAATTGATGTCTTCACGCACATGGCCCCGGTTTCTCCATTGCCCTTGCCGTACTCGCTGCAACTAGTGGCTAGTGCGTTCCCTCCCATTTAAGTGATTCACGCAACCCTTTTTTTTCTTAAACGATAGCAATCAGAATGATTTTCCTTACTTATGTTGCCAAAATAACTTAAATTTTTTCCTGGTTGATGCTACTCGATTGGGGGAAGAAGCATGCGAAAACGATGACAAGCTTATAAAAAAGCAACTGCTCAAAGTGAGAGCCGCTCGATCTAGTTGAAGCAAAGTGTGGCATTTTGTTGAATTCGTGCATTTCTCCAGCGAACGGCGAATATATTTTCTGACTGGGGTTTCCTCGCCGCACATAGGAAATGCACCTAATTTGCAATCTGATCAGGAAAACAAATACAAAAAGATTCCCATGTGTTCTCTACTCTGTTCATCATCTCGAAGGACACCCGCAAAAGACGTTTTCAATTCAGAAAGCTGCATTTTCTTTTACCTTAGACATACATAAATCGGGCATTCATGGCAAAACGACAAATATAGATATAAATATACATAATATATATATAGTCTCTACTATGTATGTGTCCTGATGCATTGTCTTCACGTTGGAGGATACTTTAAATTTAAGGAGGCAAAAACCACCCCCACCGCGTAAAAGAAAAATGGGTCTTTTGTCCCCTTTCAATGGGCTATAAAAAAAGTATGAATTGTGAAATCTTTGCCCTTTCGTGAAAGCAAAAACGGCCTTTAATCCTGCTCATCGCCCCCTCGAAATCGCCAAAAAAGAAAAGAAAAAGAAAACCGATTTATGGCGACTTGGTGCAGACAAACAGGGTTTTCCCAAAAACAGAGGGAAAATTAACTGCGGCGCCAGAACTTGCTTAAAATACCACAGTGCTCGCGTAATAACTCCAAAAAAAATGAAATAAATATAGAATAAAACTGGCCAGATAGGGGAGAAAAAAAATATAAAAATGAAGATGTGAGGAGGAAATGAATCTTGGGTTGTTGCGTTTCGGGGGGTGGAGAGGCGGAGCCACAACTCTAGAACGGCGTTGATGATCGAAGACAAGTTGCTGCGGCGGTCACTGTTAGCTCGGCCTTTTCGAGGTGGAGATTAAGGCTGCGCATGATAAAATTTATGTTTTTTTATTTCTCTATTTTTCTATTTCCCGGAACAGGTTTGAAACAGAAATTCGTTTGGTAACGCAATTTGAATTCTCTATTTACGAAACAGATTTCTATTTCAGAAATTGATTTGGAGGAGAAATCGAAGCTAGAAATTGTAGCTTCTCGGTTTACGAAATAGAAATAGAAATTATTTCTTCTTTTTTCCATCCTTCTTCGTTCAGCAGAGACGTCGACTCCTTCTCCTCACTTCTTACCCTTGCTTTCCTATTTGGGTGTTCCTTCTCCTCACTTCAACCAAAAACCCTAGCGCCGTTCGAAGTTGTCCATCCTCGCCGTCGACTCTGACGCCGTCACCGTCCTCTTGCCGGTCAGATCGTCACTCATCTCGCTGTCGCCGTCCTCAGACGGTCCAATTTGCTCCGGTCGTCCCGTCGGACCTGCCTCCTCCGTCCGTGTCCTCTTTCCGCTCTCGATTCCGCAACTCCAGTCGCCGTCGCCCATCTCCGACGTTATTCAATCCGCTCGCGTCTGCGTTTGTTCGCGGCCTTCTCTGGAACTTTCCCCCACGATTCCTCACGAGGTTTGATCGATCCTTCCCTTCTTGCCTCTCTTATCATGTTTCAGCTTGCATCTCGTAGATTCGATTTCGATTTCCCTGTTGCTTGTTGAAGAGGGAGGTGGAGGACGACGGCGAGGAGGCTGATCAACGGAGTGGCGGTGGTGTCGGCGAGGGATCCGATCGGAGGAGGAGGACGCTTCCCGAGGAACTCTCCAGGAGCGTGGTGGTCCTCGACTGCGAGTCCACGGCTGAGGGCGGCACCTGCGACATGTACCTGGTTGGGATGGCCCATGTCTCCGAGGTGAGTGGTGTGAAGTTTCGGACTCTGAATTTTGGGTCATGATTATCTATGGCTATTTATCTTTAGCATGACGACTTTGATGTCGTTCTTGAATCGGTTGGAGTGGAATGAGAAATCGGTATCTTCAAAATGAATTCTGATGATTGTTCGGGGGAGGATTGGGAGGAAATCAATATGAGACTTGGAAATTGAGTTTTCTTGCAGCTGGGCTGATGATATGTTCAGTTGATGAGAAAATGTGGCATTGAAAGAGAATTGAATTCATGGAACCCTAATTTGTCCATGCATAATTCGTTTAGTATCAGTTTCATGTTATTGTGGCAATGCAAGTTTGTGTTGTAAATGTACTGATATGGGTTTGGTTGCACGAATCATGTAGAGAAGTAGAAGCTGTCATCAGTTACCTGAAACCACAGGTGTTTTTCTATTCTTGCTAATTGATGGATGGATAATGTTTTGGCGACATTACATTGTTCATGCTTCAGAACTACCTCCAGTTACTGAGGAAGTTTGAGAAAATTTGGTGTTTCTGTTTGAGCGCGGGTGGTATTTTTGGAGTTATGCCACAATCGAGCAGCTGTGCTTACACCGCATAATCTGAAGGTGTGTGGTATTTATACGATACATTGACCGAGGAGGGAAACCAAATAAATACGCTTAGGAAAACCATTGTCAATAAAATGGCAAGGGATAATAGTATGGCGGAAATTCCATGAAATTGTATTTTCAACTTTTGTAATGTATTACTATTATTTCGACTATTATTTTGTATTTGAGGATTTCCTATGTTGTAATCTAATCAATTTTTATTCCTAGAAATGTAAATTTTATTCTGTTATTAAACGGATTTCTGTTTCAGAAATAAAAATTTTGAGTCGTTATCAAACGGGCTTCTTTGCTCAGAAACTTGTCCAGGGAATAGAAATTGAGAAATCAATTTATGGTCATAAATCAATTTCTGTTTTAGAAATTTTGTTATGTGCACCCTAAAGATATTTGGCCGACAAAGAAGAATTGATGAAATCATTTCACCGTCCGGATCAACTGTTTGAGTCATTCCATGGTCCACGGTAATAGTAAAAGTGTGATAATCAATGTGGGTACATACATGCAATCATGAGATATATGAATAATCAATAGGATCATCAAAATATCCTTAACAAATATCTCTATAAATATAATAGTGGAGAATACATAGGTTTAGACTTTATTTGATAATCAAGGGAGACATACATGCAATCTTGCGATATATAAGTAATCAACAGAATCATCAAAAAATCCTTAACAAATGAGAATTATCTTAAAGAAATTCTCAATTATTTGTAACATTATCAATCCAAAAATCAGACCCGACAACATCAATAACTTGAGCCGCACTATCGAGAAAGCATCATAAGCAAAGTTCCAATCAAAATCAAAATCAAAATCAAAATCAATTTCACTCCTCTATCTTTCTGCTTCTCTTTTGGCCTGGCTCAACTCCCAACTTGCTATTCGGTCCCTTTTAACTCATCTCTCCTCTCCATTCATTACATTGCCCCCACAATTCACAAAAGCAGAGAGAACTAACAAACGCACTCGAGAAACGACCATTTTGCCAATTATGGTTAAGCTTCCACGTTCTTCGTGCCTTACATCATTGGTCTTGCTCTCCTCGTTTGCATTCGCCGTTTCGACGAGAGAGCGAGTCCCGACTCCCCCGTTGTCAATCCTCCCTCTCCCCTCGTACTCCCAGCTCAAATGGCAGCAGAGAGAGATCACCATGTTCTTCCACTTCGGCGTCAACACCTTCACCGACTCCGAGTGGGTGACCGGGCACTACGCCGTTTCTTTGCCCTTAGACATGAAATAATATCAATGAGAGTTAAAAAGTAATATTTCTAAATTGAATGAATTAATACTCACGTAGCAGTGCGCGTACGTTGGTGCTCTCTAGATCAATGACCCGAAAAGTATCATACTTTTATTGGAGCTATTGAGCCCAATCCATCGACTAGACCATTTGATTGGGCTAGGTCGACTGGGTCAAGGCATTTAGGCCATGTTTGGTAACACTCCTGGAAACAACTGATTCTGTTCTTTTATTCTCGAAAACGAAAAAAGAACGGAAATTTGTTTGGTAAATTTTTTGTTACCGGTAACAAAATTTAATTTTTTTTATTCCTAAGAATAAATTTAGAATAGAATCAAGAAGTAAAAAAATGTTATCTATTGTTCCCGAGAAAATTTCCTAGAATCAATTCCAATTTTTTTTTTCCTCTTCTCTTTTCTTCTCTTTTCTCTTCTTCTCTTCCATTTTCTTCTTCTTCCTTTTGGCGAGTCGCCGGCCTCAGCCATGACCGGCAACCAACCAGACGAGGGCCGGCGACCTCACCAGAGCGTTGCCGGCCCCCGGCGATGCCGAGCCATTGCCTCGGCCTCGCCTGGGCCTGGCGAGGCTCCGGCGAGCTTGTCGGCAAGTTGAAGAGCTTCAGATACAAATTAGCCCTTCAGAAATGAGAAATCAGATCGAATTGCTAGACCAGATAAAGAGAGTTCTGCAATTTTTGTGAATCATACGGAGAAAGAGACTATTCCTACCGAATGAAATGCATAGGAAGCTGATGATTCTGAAAAAAGGAAGTCAATTTCCTCGATCCTGCAGGACCTGCACAAGCAGTTGATCTTTCCTCTTCCGCCCTTCAGCTGATTATATGTTGTTTATCATACGTGGACACTCCTGCAAAACCTCTCTAAGAATTATCATTCTCGTCATTTTTGCCCATCGTCGGCACATCCTTTGATGGTCGTCCTGAAGCAAAGCGCTGATCTGATGTCCCTTCATGTGTTATTGTGTGAGATAAGGCCGGATACAAGTCATGCAATATTTCTCTATCTTCTCCTTCATCTCAATTCCTTTCTAAATCAACATCGATCTCTATATGTACTTTTATAATAGTGAGTCTAATATTTTTAAGATGTATATATTGTCCTATCAAATAGATACTTTTGCATTTCAAAAGAGTTGAACCAATAAAAATTCCTACCGCGGCGGCATGGACAGCAAATTCTCCCACCATCCCTTATGTGATTTCCAACGATCTCGATGAATAGATTCACACCTGCAATATACTTAAGACAAAATCCTGCACCAACATCCTACTCCTATCCATGCCTACTTTATGTACAATCATCAACTAACTTACAAGAATTCATGTGCTAAAATTGTCATCTTCCTGAAGAGAGTAGGGGTCCCATCCCATTCAGAATCACAAACATTTTATATTGTCGCACACTTCTTTCATTTTTGAAGTTATTTTGACAGCACCTCCCTTAAGTTCTCCGGACACATGACTTGAAAATGGCATAACAGGGTTGCTGTTAAATGACAACCGTACTCCATGTCTAGTATGTACACAATGAACAAAAGAAACTACGTAACCGGAGACCTTAAACAACTAACGTACGTGCGAGTCAATGTAAGTTACTGCCATGTTCCCAAACAGTCCAACGAGGACAATTTAAAAACAGTATGCAAAATCGAATACGGTTGTGCTTATTAATAAAAAACCTGACTAACAGAAGTTTCACAAGCCACCCTTAAGTAGAATCCTAGGGTTTAAATGTATTGATTTGATAAGCATGCAAATGATTAATGATCAAATATTTTTCATATTATGCGAACATTGCCTATCTCGCTAGGCCATATTATATACTAGTCAGGAAGCAAACGCAACAAATTTATGGAACTAAAGTGTACCTCAGGTAGTCTATACTGGTGTTTAATTTTAAATACAAATAAAAATGCAAATTGAATTAAAGAAACATGGAAAATGGAGAGACTCAGATCGCAGCCACCCAAAGGAATTGCAAATATATCCATAGTCGTGGCTGTAAAATAAGAAGAAAACTTGAACAGATCCTCACCTCGGCGATCGGTGGTGGAGCTGCTTCACGGTGGAGATTGACGTAGGAGGGCGACGGTAGGTGGTAATCGAATGGGCGTGGCCGAGTGCAGTCCGAGTAAGAGAGGACAGAAGGAATGAAGGAGAGAGATGAAGAGCAAAATTTGGGCCCATCTCAATTATGTTGAAGGCCTCTGGCGACCAGATGTGGTTGCTGTCGTCCCTAGAGGAACTTTCAGCGACCAAGCTTGAGTTGGTCGCTAGACGGTTCATCGTAAATCGCAATATCCTTATCATGGCTGGCGACCAATGTGAATTTTGTCCAAACAATGACGTCTCTCACGATTAAGTGAACTTCATCCAGAGAGCCATACTTTTGATTATCGAATTTTCACTTATGACAAATTTTGTTCTCACAATCAAATTTATTTTGCTGATAATAAGTGTTTTTAGCGATCAAATTTGATTGTCACAAATGGTTCATTTTCTTGTGATGTAGTCCAAAGGGCATTTTAGAATTTTAATAGGTCATTTAGAAATCGGTTTACTGGTAAAAGTACACGTACTTACATGTCTCTCCCAAGGAAGAGACCCAAGTCCAGTAGCGTTGCTTGGCATAAAAAATAAGCAAACCATGGAAAAATTCAAGCTACTTTTTTTTGTGGGTGGTGTCACTATCGAGATAAACGCAATCAATTATATCTCCTAGAAGTTGGTTAGTGACCTCTCATTTAAAAGGAAATGGAGTTCCTGCGACTCTAACAAGCAAAGTAAATAGTACTTGGAACATACCATAACCCCAAGTGACGAAGAGCCGAGAACGAGGTTTTAGAGTTGGCTCACCCTTGCTGGATCACGATCCTTACGAGTTTATTGGTTTCTCAAGTTCCATTAAATACGACATGGATAATTGAGCGATAACTCAGGATAATTAAGCTAAAATCTCAGACATATGGTCCTGGCGGTTATCTTAAGAGGCAGTGGCTTTGACAGCAAGTAACCCAGTATTTAGGGCAGCAATTCGATATGGATTATTCACCATCACACACAGCTTAATTAGCGATAATCTGCTACATTCCAATACTCTCAACTTTGATTTCCTAGCTGAATGGTCAAAGGTACATCGCTAGGATGTTCAGTGTATCTACATACACCCTACAAATAAAGGGTCAAAAGAATCGAGTCATCAATGTAATGCAAGAATACATTCTGCAAACAAAATAAAATCGTGTTTCACATGAAACACAAAGAATTGATCTTCGAGCTCTCCCCCATATCAACAAGCACCGAATGCAACTTGACAAACCTAAAATGAAGCAGATGATAATGATTAATATACGTTGAACATGATCAGTTGTATTTCAACCTAAAAAAAAAAAAAAAAACATGATCAGTTGTATAGCTCAAAATGCTACTAGCATTTGGTGATTTAACGGCATATGATATCTTTGCATCCTCTATCTCAGCCATCGAGAAAGCTGATAGAGAAGCATCTTTATGCTTGTGAAAAAGCCATTGGCTGCTATTTTGGCTCATTTTATTTGTTACCTTAAGATAAGATGACAAGTCCAAGATACACAGCTCCAGAAAGGAAGATAAATGAGATCATTCCCCTGCACGACAGGGATAGCGATAAGGGGAAAAAAAACAGCATGATCTCACCACACAAATCGAAATTAATTGTGTCAATGTACATATGTTGAGAGTAAGCTCAAAAGTCATGCTTACCATATGAAGCCCCATGCAACGCCATTGCAAGGGCATGGGCAAACTTCTGCAAATTTCTCTGCATCACTTGAGTTG
Source organism: Eucalyptus guilfoylei (assembly GCA_016097605.1). Classification (NCBI taxonomy): domain Eukaryota; kingdom Viridiplantae; phylum Streptophyta; class Magnoliopsida; order Myrtales; family Myrtaceae; genus Eucalyptus; species Eucalyptus guilfoylei. Next base: position 48,852,897 of record CM027865.1, on the reverse strand, counting down.
ATTCTTCGAGATATCAGATCATCATAAATATCTGAATCATGAAAAAGTTCTGGATATAAGACTACTATGACATCAGTGAAAGTTATCTACTAGACAAGAAAGGAGGAACGAGCTATACCATATACAGAAAACAAGCTGTTCATCATACCTGCAGTCCATCAAATAGGAAAAAGAACCCATTACGCTTCTCACACGGCAACGATAATAGTATTTGAGAGGGACTCATGGTGTAGTATTCGATTTACCAATAAACAAAATGACGTATCGAAGACCACGGACTTTTGTCGTTTCTTGCAGAAGCCAAATTATACCCAGAAAAATGATAAATCCTGCGAGGCTCAAACAATAAGCTCTCACAATATGAGCAAGAAGGCTCCAGATACTAAAGTCTCTGGGAAATCATAAGTACTCACCAATACAAAGTGCCCGAAGTGTCCACTGCCAGATGGTAGAAAGGAAGAATTAGAACATAAATGCTGGTTAGACACTTTGAAATTTAATAAATCGATACTCTAACATCTGCATTTGTATAACAAATCTCAGTAAGACTATATTTGAGTAAGTGATTGCCTTACATTTTTGGCAACAAACAGGACAACAAATAGAGCTAGAGCAAAACAACCAGCAGCGATTCTCGCAGTGAGAAGATTTGTTGAAGCAACTATTAAAGCCATTCCCCAGAATGAGGAACCCAGATCTGGAAAAACAAAATTTGTAAATCCCACTCAGCAAACAAATATCAGAAGAATTGAGCAAATGCTTTTTTTGGTCAAAAAAGAAAATACAGAAATAAATATGTTAATACCCAGGACTTACAACAGAACAAGTGAAGAAATAGTAACGGCAATAAGCTACAAGTCGGAAACAATCACTCCCAAAATTTATTACAATACAATTAAAAGCCAAATGGTCTGAGACATTATAAAAAAGAAGCATTAACTGCCTACTCTTAGATCTCACAGACTTAGCTACGTCATTCACATGCTTTTTGGATATATTTTTCACAAGAAAGAAAAAGCTTTCAGCTAGAGTAGTGCATACATCCTGCAGGTAAAATTATGCAGTATATGCCACCACGTGTTACTGTTACCCCTCCCTCGTTGGCATGAACCTGCATTCCTTCCACCTGTATTGGACAGAAACAACATCCGATTGCAATTTAGTTAAATGGCATGAAAATGGACTAAGGTAATCTGGAAAATTGCAATTTTTTTCCCTATTTTCATAACTCTGAGCATGCTCCAACCAAACAAAAAGGAAAGAATGGAAAAACCTCTAAGCATGAAAACACTTACTAAGTACTTATTGCTCAAAACCAGGAACTGACTGAACAAACCAAATCCAAAGTCATTTTCTTAGTAAGATCCTTTACTTAGGGGCTACTGGATCAACAGTCCACCTAGTTTTAGTTTCCTTTTCATTGGCTATCCAATTCAGGATTGCAATAACCAAAATATGGCATGACAGATGGAATCTTCTTTATCCAGCTTTGCACTGTTAACAGTAAGCTACTACAATTTATATAAAGAAAAAATCTATATTGATGGCATCCGTTAGAAAAGCAGATTTTTATTTGGGTTGTAATTCTTCAGAATGATACGAGTCTTTTGTGTTGTGACCCTTGGAGAGTCAAAAGAGGTGATCGAGTCATTAGAGATGCTGCAGATTAATAGGAAAACAATTCTTTTATGCTGCAGCAAGGGCCAGAGCAAGTGCAGTCTTCTTAAATGTGTAGCTTGCCAAATTAACTTCTGCCGAGTCAACTTCTGAACTGGTCATTGATTTACCAAATCCAGAAGACCAAGTCCATTCAGAATAACAAGACTTTTAGAAATAACAAGCATCATTGGCCCAGCTACATCTCTAATGCTTCTACCTAGCATCAAATGTTCAAAATCATGAAACAGCTAGTTATGCTGTTTAACTAGGAGCACTATTTCTGAGAAGACTACTTCAGACTCAAAGTTGGCAGGCATAAAAATCATACTGTATATGAGCTGATTGTAATCTGGCATATTGCATTATCTTCATAGAGGTTAGACATCAAGACATTTCTGGAATTGTCCATAGTCCACAGAAATGTCAACGTAAGCTCTCATGAAGAAAATTAACAATGAGAGAGAATTCTTACCTGACCACATGTGAGTTTACAAGCAATTGCATGACTTGCTTCATGGAGAAATACCGTGATGAGCTTAAAAGGTGTCAACAGGAACGTTCGCCACAGCTATCTCCATTTAAATCAAGGACATCACATGAGATTAAAGTAAATAATGAAAAGAGCTGGACAATTGTATCATTATGTCTCAAATAAACGACCAATTTTACTGGCAAAACATGATGTCGATTAATCAACCAGATACCAAGACTAGCTTTGCACGTAAAATGAACCGATTGCGAAATCTTAGTTATCCTTTAACAGGAAAGAAACAGAGCTTAAACTTTTTCTTGGTATGTAACGTTACATTGGTGCACATTCACATAATTTGAGGAAGTTAATTGAAATACAAGTATCACCTAAACATTTTTGCATTATGCCCGATCAAATTTACGGGAACTTGTGCTTCATCCAGGATGATCATCCCTCTGTCTCACATCTACTCCTTGTTGACGGTGATCTTTTCCCCACTGGAATTGGGTGATCCCCAAAGAATTTGTTTATGATCATCGCAAAAGTAGTCTAACACTAACTTCCCCAGAGAGATCCACCTCTTCTTGCGGTTAATAAGTAACGCCAAACAATCTCTTTAAACAATTCATTCAATTAGTCTGCTCAGCGTGCTTCAATCACGACTGATTTCTGGTGGGGGTAAAGAATAAGGCATACTCTAGTGTAGAATTATACTCCCAGATGCTAAAGCAAAGAAACAAATAACCCAAAAATCTTCCAATCCAACTTTTTCATTTAGTCAACTCAAGATTCCACTTTCTCAGAACTCCCAAAGAGTCCCCAGCGACAAAGCCAGTCCACCCTTTCGTTTTCCCTCCGCTTCTCGATCAGCCGTTCAAGAACCAAACCCAGATAGACAATCAGCATATAAAGGGAAAAGAAAGCTGGGCGTACCGCGAAGATGACGACGGTGAAGACTCCCACGCAGACCAGGAACACGACCTGGTCATGCTGGCAACAGTTCTTGAGCTCCCAATTGGGCATTGTTCTCCGCTGCTAATGCCTTCAAACCAGAGCTCCAGCTGACTTCTCTCTCTCCGGCTCTTGGCGTTTCAAGAATTTCAATTGGAACTGCTCTGCTGGGAGACAAGCCAACTGTAGGAAGAGGAAGATGGTGATGATTTGGTACGGGTGCTGGGGTCGTCTTCCGGAACGTCGTTGAAAAGTCAACCGGCTGGCTTCTCTCTTTCCGGATCACGCGTGTCTCAATAATTTCAATTGAAATTGCTCTGCTGGGAGACAAGCCAATTGTAGGAAGAGGGAGTTGGTGATGATTTGGCATTGGTGCTGGGGTCTTCCAGAACTTCGTTGACAAGTCAACCGGCCAGTTGCGTGTACGTGTAAAGGTATAGTTTTCCCAGTGAGAAAGGAGAAGCCGGCGTCGAACCGGATTGGCCCGATTTGACCGGGGAAAGGAACTTCGTGCGCATGCTCTTTTCTTTTCAATGCTTTTTAGGGTTCCTTCAAATTTACTTTCGAAAGGATAAATAGATTCCAGCTTTCCAAGATGTAAAGATGTAAAGATGTAAAGAATTCTACTTATCCTTTCAAAAATAATTTGCACTTTGTATTTCATCTTCCAAAAACTATTTACATAGTAGATGGGTTAAGATAGCTGAGTGAATTCGTGTAGACTTTTAACTCGCTTAATCGGGTTACACATATATTATTATGTTGGGTCTGATGGCAATATTGTAAAAGACAACAAATAGATTTTTCAACTTGACCTAATAACCTAAAAAACCCATTGCATTAGATTTAGTTTCAATTCCATCCTAAATTTTTTTATAAAAAAACCTCCAACTTTTAGGTCTAGTTTCAATTTTACCTTAATTTTTTTTTTTTGGTATAGTAACAAACTGCCAAATTTAGGTCAAATCTCAATCAACTCTAAACTTTATTTGTCCAATTAAAAAACCATCCACTTTTACTTGAGTCCCATATTAACCCTCCATCCAAAAGTTCTCTTGACAATCTAGTAATGGAAAACTCACAAGCACAAACTATTCGAGTGTCTTGAGATGAGTGTCTTGCAAGCTCTCCAAGAACAAGCTCGATGGAAGACTCCTGAGTATGAGAAATTGAAGATCGAGCAGAAAATCGAAGATCTCCAAACAAGATGGAAAGAAGACTATCTTAAAAGTAAGAATAATTGAAAAATATCATTACTCTAAATTTTATCCAAATTTCATATCCATGGAGATATTGTTTGGGCTAACTTCATCTTTGAAAGATGTCTTCTTGGATTTGAAGTTTGGGGAAAAACTAGGGTAATGACATGGAAATGCCATATCACTGAGAGTGATTTTAAAGTTTGTGATTTTTTTATGAGACAAAAAAAAAATTAGGATAGAATTTGGATTAGGCCTAAAGTTTTTGATTTTTTGTGAAACCAAAAAAAATTTATGGTAGATTTGAGACCGGACCAAAAGTTTGAGGTATTTTGTGAGACGAAAAAAAGTTTTGGTTAAAATTGTAACCGGAGCTAAAGTTAAGGATTTTTTAGGGTATTAGGCCTTTTCAACTTTGTCCCTTCCAATGAAGCCCTAAAGTCACTAAATACCTATGTGCTTAGACATATGTTATCTAGCAATAATGTCATCAGATCATGTCCATAACCATCTACCAACTAGTACTCAGGTTAGAAGATGGAAAATAACTCAAAAATTCATATGCATCAAATGCATACACCATTTCCTCCATATGTTGCACCTTCCCCCTAGTTGACGTTGGTTCATCAGTATGACATATCTACTATTGGAATATAATTGAACTAGCTCCAACCTAATTGAAAGTGCGAAACTAATGAGTTGGGCTATTTGCCATTTTGGGACTCTGTAGTTAAGTGATTGCAAAAGTTTTAACATTTCAACAATCAAAATTTTACCTCTCTTTTTCGTAACATCTACGTTAGTAAACTCTATTAACCACCTTGCAAACTTAATGAAAAGATTAAAGTACGAGTCAAAACTGAACGGATGACCACTATTTGTGCATTAAGAAGAATACATAAAAGAGAGGGGAAAAAAAAAGGAGCTTGCATCATGACAGTAATTTCGATCTTTGTGCAATTACAGATGCCAGATGTAATAAGATAAATGAATATACTATAAGTTATGCGTTTGCTGATATGTGCGTCGTCTGTGACTTGTTTTTTGAATCTCAACGTGTGAGATTATATGGTTCAGATAGACAAAAATTGATGCATCTTTATTAGCTAATGTGTTTTGTCACTAGTAGAAAGGAATAATAACACAAATAATCTCTAAACTTTGACCCAATATTTAATGTGATTCATGAATTTTAAATTTGTTCAATGTGATTCCTAAACTTTCACTCAATATGCAACGCGATTCCTAAACTTTTAATTTGTTTAATGTGGTTCCTGAATTTATGTTAAAGTTAGTCCATGAATTATATAAATATGTTCGATATTATTTTGCCATTAATTCAAGTTCAATGATTAAATTGAATATGTATTAAAAGTTTAGGGGCCATATTGAATAAATTGAAAGTTCAAACATCAGGTTAAAGTTCAAAAATCATATTGAACAAATTAAAAGTTTAAGAATCACTTTATACATTTAGTTAAAGTTTAGGGATTATATGTGTCACTTTCCATAGTAGAAAAGGATCCACTCTCTATTAGTCTTGTATATCGGGTCTTGGCATTTCAACGCCATAGGTCAAAACAAGTATCAGTCTGTTAAATGATTATTCCTAGACTAGAGGTCCAGATTAAAATCAAGCTCGTTGGAGCTAGAATTCGCTCTTCGAGTCTCAAGCTCAAGAATACCGTCCTAGAGCTTCTACATAATTTGGTTGGGTTGATCTTGAGCTTCTACATAATTTGTTCGTGAAAAATATTATCTTCATATTTATATAGTTGGATTGCTTAGAAAAATGAGTTAACAGAAAATATGTCCTTATCAACAGAAAAATTATGTTTAAATTCAGAAAAATGATATATTCTTTCAAAAACCAGAAATCATTTAACAAAATACAACTAGATATCAACACTTGGACAAAAAACTTAGCGTTTGGGCGAGGGATCCCAATGCTCAGGCCTGGACTTTTGGTGATCAGGCCCGGGTTTAGAGGCTTGGCTTAGGTCCATTGGAACTAGACTCAGGACACTAGTGCCCGCACTCATTTTTATAGAGGCTTCGACCCATGTTTACGAAAGCCAAGTTGAGGACCCTTGTGCCTAGGCCAATTTACAGAGGTCGAGCCCAAGACATTGATGCTTGTGCCCAAGTCCCCAATGCTGGGGCAAGGTTCATAGAGGTTAAGGCATAGATTCATAAAGGCCAGACTTAGGACCCTAGTACTCGTGCTTGATTCCTCAACGCTCAGGCCCAAGTCTATAGAAGTCGAGCTCAGAGCCCTAGTGCCCATGCCCAACTCCGCGATGCCTGCACTTGGATCCATAGAGGATGGGCTTGAGACCTCGATACTTGTGCTTGACTCCATGGCTTTCATCCCATAGTCGATCAAGACCAAGCACATCCATAGGGGCAAGGCCTGAGATCCCCGTGCTTGTGCTTGAATTCCCGACATTCAAGTCTTTCATCTAGGCCAGGTTTGAGACCCTAGTGCTCAAGTCCAAATCCATCAAGGCAGCTCCCAACACCCCGATGCTCATGTCTAGATCCTTGAATCTTGGGCCTAGGTCCATCAAGCCTGAGTGTGACACACTCTTAAGAGTCGTAAGTCTCACCTTAATGGAATCAAGCCTGAACTTGATGATTGTTGACTCGAGCACTAAGGACTTGGGGCATAGGCACTAGGGTATTAGGCTTGGCCTTGATTGACCTATGTCTATCATCAATGGACCTAAGTTTGGGCGCCAAGGAAACAAGCATGAGCATTGGAGTCCCAAGCCTCATGTTAATAGAACTAGGCATGAGCATTAAGGAGTCGGGCACAAGCACGTGGATTGATCCCAACCTTTGTGGACCCAAGCTTGGCCTCCATGGACATGGCTTGGCCTCAATGGTGGTGCCGGGGTCTTCAGTCCTTCTTCTATGGACCTTGGATTAGTGCTCATGCTCATGCCCAAAACTAGGTCCCTAGTGCTTAGTTATCCATCACCTAGGTTGGGTTCCATTGAGGCTGGGCCTAGTTCCTAAATTGTTTGTGCTTAAGTCACTAGCGTCTAAATAATGCATATCTCTTTAGGAGAAAATAAAGTCAATTTTTTTTTCCAAACGAGAGAAAATAATTTCAATTTCTTTTTAGAATTCAACTAATTACTGAAAATATTGTCATTTTTTAAAAATAATAATTTATTGAAAAATATATTCAAAAAATAAAATTTCACAAAATAAATGGAGCCTCAATAGAAAAATCACTTTTACTCCCCTTGACTTAATTACTTAGTCGTTGAAAGGCTAGTTTAAGATGGAAGCTGAAGTTCTGAGATTGGGATGGACCAACCGCGGGGCGTAAAATCGAACGATGAGACTGATGATTTCCTCTCGTTTGACCTCGTGGTGGTTCCACGTCAGGAATCTATAATGGACAATGGAGAAAATATTGGGTGGTCCGGGACCGCCACGTCAGCGTGGTCCCGGACCACTCACGCGGCGCCACGTGTGAGGGAGGGAGACAAAGAAGAGAAAGAGGAGAGAGATCGTCAGAGAGATGGGACAGGGGCAGGTCCTGTTGGTTCCCTCCCCGCTGACGTGGCGCCGCGTGAGTGGTCCGGGACCACGCTGACGTGGCGGTCCCGGACCACCCAATATCTTCTCATGGACAATGCCCTGTTCGAAATCCAGCAATGCACGACTTGCTCCTTAAACTACTGTTTCCAGCTCTGCAATGCCTGCTTTAGCGTGCTCAAATCTCTCCACACGTTTCTATCTATCCCTCTCTCTCTCTCTCTCTCTCTCTCTCAATCGTCCTCCCTTAAATGATAGACTTCTCCCTTTCTTCATTTCTTTGAGCTCGGAACAAACCCAATCTTCAGCCTTCGCATGTAAACCTCTCTCTCTCTCTCTCTCGCTGGGTCAGATCATTTTCAAGAACCCAAGATTCCCTTCTCTCCGTCGCTGTCTCATCTCACTCTTCTCATTCTCCTCCTATTTCTTCTCGTTTGTGTCTCGTCCAACGTGAGTTTCTTGAAGTTCCCACAAAAAGAAAAATGTCGATCGAGCTCTTGTCCGAGAACCCAAGCACGAGCCCGAGAATCTCCTTCTCGCACGACCTACGCCTCTCGGAAGCCGTCGTCCCTCTAGACCAGCAACGCCATCATTTTCGCTCAGACTCGGCAGGAGTTCCCAGCCATCTGAGCAGCCCGAGCTTCGACTTCAACTTCTCCAACAATCTAAAAATCTTCGGCCACGAGCCTTCCTCCGCTGACGAGCTCTTCTCCGATGGCAAGATCGTCCCCACCACCCAAATCAAGAAACATGCTTCCCGGAACCAGCCTCTCAAACAAGAGGGTCATTCTGAGGACTCCGAGAAGCAGGGCTTGAAGAGCGAAGAGAAGCAACAGAGCGGCAATAATTCCAAGTCGTTTTGGAAGTTCAAGCGTAGCAGGAGCTTGAACTTGAGTTCTTGCGGAAGTGGGTATGGAAGGAGTTTGTGTCCTTTGCCTCTCTTGTCACGAAGCAACTCGACCGGATCACCACTAAACAGCAACAACAGCAAAGAGAGCCACCACAACCATCTTCATTTTCAAAAGCCGTCTTGTTCTCCTAACAAGCAAGGCTTTCCACTCAAGCCATTTCAAGCTTCCTCATCGTTGCCATCATCGTCGGGTTATCAGAAACCTCCGCTGAGGAAGAGCAATAATGGCTTTCATGGGAACATCAACAACAGCAATGGCAGTTTTCGGGTCAATCCTGTTTTGCATGTGCCTTCAGGGAATCTGTTCGGTTTGGGCTCCATGTTCCTCAGTGGCAAGGACAAGAGCAAGATCAGGAAGTGATTAGGTTTTGCGGTGCAATTCTTTTTGCATCATTCGTCGAACAAGTGTATCTAATATTCTTTAAGTTATATTTTTTTCGCGTCATTTAGGAGTTTCAGCCAATATGTTTGCGCTGTATGCATTGGATGGACTGGAAGCTTGGCCCCCATTTGTTGTATTTTGGACTTCTGACTATGTCACTTTCTCATCTTCGTTTTTGTTTTTCTTGGACTGAGCTGTTCGTAAATTGTAATGTGTGCTCAAAGTAGTGAGGAATGGATGAGTTCAATCTTCATGGACAGTTCTTGCGGTTTTCCTTTGGTTTATTGTGGAATTTGTGTAATCTGTTCTATGTATGAGCATTTACTCTTTATTTGTAATATATATACAATTTAGCTCGAGGTCTTTTTGGATGCTTCCCCTGTTTGGATCATATGATATAAGATTGTTTAACTGGGGTGCCTAACTACCTTAAGTTGATGGAAAACTTGACTCGGCCCGTCCTGAACAAGATTGAAAAAGTCCTTTTAACCATAGCAATTTGGAATTCAAGTCTGTAATCATGATGAAAGATGGATATTTAAATCTTTGGTTCGATCCATCCTCACGATACATGTGAACCGTGCCATTTGTGAGCAACCAATAAGATTCAAGCAGAGAGGATGAACTTGGCTCTCAAATTTGATTCGACTGTAAGATTACTACTTGGCATTACGCATCTAAAAGCACCAGCACCAACTCCTAATGGATAGATACCGACAACGTACCAGTTAAAATAGCAAGTTAACAGAGTCACCAAAACAAGCTCCCACCTCTGGCAAACATCGCACCCACATTCATATCTCTTGTGTGGACCCTAGATCCATGCCCGATTTCCCATCACTTGCCATGTTCCGATTGTGGTAAATTCTTTTCCTTTCCTTTTTTTCTTTGCCTCTTCAAGGGTCAGTTGATGGGGAGATCCGAAAAGTTTCAATGAGAAGATAGAAAAAAGGGTTGGATAATTGAGTGGAGGGACCAGTGGAGACATTATTGAAAGGCTTGAAGCCACATGCTTTATTTGGAGGACAAATTGACAGATAAGAACGGCTTTCCCTGCTTGTCCCCATGCTGTTCCTCTTTTGGTCTCCGCTCACACATGGCCTTCCATGTTCTGATTCTCTTGGCTGTGAAAGAGACTGACCTAACGTAGCTATTTTAGTGAAATTCGCGTGCCAGAAAAATTAGTGACACTTCCTCGGATTTTCCTTGGAGATGACCATTATATGATCACCCATTTCTGTACTCCATTTCAGTGGCAGGGTGGTTGGATGCACCGGGACTGTTTACCTGACAAATCGAAACAAAACATAATGCTTCGAACAACCGTTCCTGGAGGTGGCAAGGTAGTTGGATGTCCATCCTAGACATAAACTCACGTTTTTGCCTCAAAGGCATAAACTTGAATACTCTCCGACCTTGGTACTCGTCAAAGCTTTTCGTATAGTATTTTGCACGTAATTCCACAATCTCACTAATTATTGGCTAAAGATGTTCAGATGGAAAGGAAAAAAAGAAGCAACGAAGTAGTGTGCTTGAAAGCAAATAAGCTGAAGAGAAATCATACAAACGAGAAAACCAGCAATTGGATCGAAACAACTGCCCATCAATGTTAAGGAGGATTCCTTCTTAATTACTTAGGTCTAAAACCTTAAGCTAGCGCATGTCATCTAAATACACAGACAAAATTTCAAGATGGGTCAGTAGGACACGCAGACAAAATTTTGCAAGGGATTCTCGGCTGCATGACTAGCACAATAACGTGAAAGAATTCGTATTAACTGACTGCACTAATTGTAATCAGGGCACTGCAATTGTTTCTTTCTTGTTGACCAGACATATGGGAGGAATACAATATAATTCAATTACTAACATCAAACTTTGTGATACTTATACTTCTGCCCCAAATTAAATCTTCTTATATGCTGGCTAAATCCGTTGAGCGCTAATGCCCTCACAGCCCGAACTCCTTGATCCAATGCCTCATTCATCTGCATGAAAAGCCAATACCCATTAAAGGGCCCCACCAATTTTCAGCAGAATTATTCCTACTCTGTGACTAATCCTTTACAATCTATTTTTTGAGAACATGAATCTTAAGCCTGAAAAGAACAAACTACATTGGCTTTTAGACAAAACTATATGCATATGCATAGGCATACATTTTTACCAAGACAACACTGCACTTATTGCTGGTTGCGAGGTGAGTTTGAACTTGCAGGGTATTAAAACAAAGATTTACCTGTTCACGTTCCACTGAGCTGAACTTTTGCAAAAGAAAAGCTTTCACATCCATAGTTCCTGGTGGATTCCCAATACCTGCAATTATAATGGGTGGTAATTATTATACTACATAAATTAACAAGGGCACTTAAAATGATCTCAAGGAACCTACCAATTGAGAGCCGAGGAAATTCACTGTGACCATCCAAATGAGCTATCACATTCTTTATCCTGGCACAGGATAGAAACACCATGACAATATGCTTGCAAATTTGAAGAAATAACGAACGCTATAGCAGAGGGATATGCCTCTAAATCTGATTGAATATTTTCAACATGTGAAAATACAACTAAGATGAAAAGTTAAGTTCGTTTGGTTCCAACGGTGATACATATACAAGTGCTTTGATTCAAGGTCACATGAAATTGAAATACACCAGGTATCTGTTGAATTACCTCCAGTCGATATTTAGTAGCATTGCTTTTAATCCAAAGTACAAGCACCACGAGCACCATTTAGAGGATCATGCCATCCAATTAGATCAAATAAGGCCTCATTTCCAATAAAAGAATTACCTAGTTTAGTTATTAAGCATAAAAAAACAGCTACAGGCGTGGCAACTAGCCAGTTACGACACATGGAGGCATAAATTTGCTTCATTGATGTATCATTCCTTTCTTGAGCACAAAATGAACCCCCAAGGGCAAAAAACCAGCATCAACAGTGTTGTGTCAACATAGGTATCAGAAAATGTCCAAATATCCATACAAATTATTGCAATTTGGCCATGCACTCATCCACGCTGATTGCATCAAACTAATTAAGATCCAAAGGAAGCTTTTCTCTTCCTACCATCAATTTTACTTGCTCAGAAATTATGACTAATAAAGGCTATAATTTGAGTGACAGACCATGGGATCAATTAAGTTTTGATACTCAAGAGAAAAGCTGCTGTAGAAATTGCAGACAAGTGGATGATAGTAGCAAAGAAGCTATACCCACTGTGCTGACCATGTCCTCCTTTGGGTTGTAGCCTCATAACACCATTTGGTAAGCTCATCTCATCATAAACCTGCACAGATAAATAAAAATTACACACTATTAGGAGGAAAAGCTGAGGGTAAAATAAAGTGGTCCTTCCACAAATAGCAGAGGTACACGTAGTTACCAACAATATATGTCGAAGAGGAATTCGGTAATATACTGCAAGTGGTGCAACCTGAATGAAAAGGAGAGAAAACATTGAAAATAGGAACTCCCAGTCTTTTGTGACTAAAGATGAAATAAGCACTAGGTCCATATTTTAAAAGAAGAAAACGAATAAGCTGAAGATGGAAAAAAAATAAGATATATCAAGATAAAGCAACAGTGAAGAAAAAGAAGGACCTAAAGACCCAGAAATTGGAGTCACTACATCATACTTGCATATGATGCAACTCCAATCAACAACCACAGAGGAAAGTTTTGGTTAAATAGAAATAAACACATGTATTTTGCACTGATATTCTCCAGCCAGGTCACACAACTCTTTTATCAACTACCGTGAACTAGTCCTCTTTGACACAAAGCACACACTCCCAGCTCATTATTCGCTTCAAAGGAAAAAAAAAAGCATAGCTCAAACAATCAATATTTTTGTCATAATGTATATCAAAGCTGTGAAGAAGCTGGATGGCTAACCAAAATTTTCCTGAAAAGCTATCTAGTCAGCTGTCATATCCAAGAAATGATGATAGGAAATTCTTATGACTCACAAGAAGATGGTCACATTGAAACTTATCCTTATTGATAAAATGAACCATCCTTTGTTTTTAATTTTTCTTCTCTACTGTATAGAAGAGAATTTCATTCTGCATGAGAAGACATGCAACTCAAAAGCAAATATGGCTACCCATTGATCTTAGTCCATCACCATATTCAAACCCAGCATACAAAGTTCAAATGAAACTGTGAGAGTATCAATTCGATCCAGGCCAATTTTTAAGTCAGAACCCCTGAAGAAAGGCTAAAAGGATGATAATGATGTCTTAACATGGTTGAAATCATTGAACCGTTAGCAAATATATTCCCGAAATTTAAAGAGTTTCCATTTACAAAATCACCATTTGGTGTTCAGTTGCCAATTATACTTTTAAAACTGTATGAGCTCTGAATCTAGGAAGCCAAAAGGTTTAAATGCCTAGAAACCATATAAAACATATTGATCATAGGAAAAGAAAGCAGCATCTATAATGGTACAATTATGCCGGCAAATATGGCAGCTGAAAAAAGGAGCCAGATAAATATATGCTAGGTAGGATGGGAACTAACAGATTCACCGCAGAAGTTCATGTATGCTTGTGGCTTTGCCAAAACTAGTGGCACCTCTCCAATACAACCTGCACTGATTTTTGACAGACGTCCAATTGATCAATCTGAAGGATAATTTTAAAGCCCTAATCAAGCTTCCGCAGGTAAAGGTCAAAGTATCAACAAGGACAAGGAAAAACAGATTAATCAACTACCTATTCCGATCAAGGCTTTCGACTGAATTGTGTTTAATGATATGCCCTCGGCTTGCGATATGCGCTCAATCATTTCAAAACCAACCTAACAAACAGACAAAGATACAGGTAGAAATAAAGATCGATTGAAAGCAAGCGCCATCTAGCCATGTCATCAGTTACTTATATGCATATAATAATTATAAAAAAGAAGAAGAAGCTATGTCATCAATTACATTATGCCTCGTGCCATGGTACTTATTCCCTGGATTTCCCAATCCAACAATCAACCAAGGAGTGAATTCCACTTTGAATCTCTTGTCACCATCAGGCGACGCAGCAGAGACACGAACCATCGCCGGAACCGCGCGTCGCGGGCGAAGGCCAGGGCGTCGAAGACTCAGCCGGGGGCATGTGCTGGTTCTAGGGACTGAACCTGAATGCAACATGACCTGCATATACACCACCCCCGATTCACTTCATTTATCCTAATCATAACAACACTTCCGCAGCAACCCAGTAGAAGCAAACACGTTCATTCATTGGTTCCTTGATTATAATTATACACAACACGGGATTGCAGGATTTACAGGAGTAAAACCCAGTAATTTTGGTAATGTCAGAAGCTGAAAAGCAAGATAGCAAGAAGGTGAGCAGAGAGGCAGAAAAACAAGAACATTCAAAAGGAAAAATCAAGAAAATCAAGAGGGTTTCGCCCGAAAACGGATAGCGATCTAGTGGATCGAAATTTACCGTCGGATTACGGAGAAAAGGGTTTCGAGGGAAGATGCGACGAGCGGCGACGAGCGGAGGAGAGGGGAAACTGCTCGAGGCTCTTGCTCTGTCTGGCTCATTGTTTCATGCACGCTGAAGATATTTCTGGAGGCTTTTTTTTTTTCTTTTTTTCCACCTTCTTGCCAAATATTTTGGAGGTCGAATTTGATGTTATTGATGTTCGCTTTCCCGGTCTCAAAAATTAGACCTCTGTTTTATGGATTAATCCTCCCCACCAACTCTAATTAACAGAACGCCAATTCCCAAAACCTTCGCTTAGCTCCTTGAATTTTTATTTTAGGCCAAAATTTGGATCAAATGCCAAATGGTTAATTTTACTTCAAAAATGTCTCCCCCACTTCTTTGTCCTAAAATCGTGATGCAACGTGCAATGAAGTATTACAACATTTTAGAAATACTAGAAGTCGTAAAACTTATCGTTAAAGTGAAAAGTTTATCAAATTGATATAATCAATTTTTACCATTAACAACGTCTTGATATGACCTTTTTTTTAATTAGTTTCTCCCCGTACATGGCATTTTTATTATTCTCCTTTTCAAATCATACTTAACTTATTTTAACAATAATACATTTTTTCTTAAATAAATCCAAGCTAAAAGAAAAGGGAGCCTTAGCCCCTTGCCAATGAGTCGTCACTGCCCATCATTGGTAAGGCCTAGTGAAGGTTGTTGGGGGCATTGCCGATAGTTTGTGAGGGCAACGGCGAGGGTCACTTGTGAGGCCTCGCCCGGGGTCAACAAAGCTTGTCCACCTAGACAAGGCCTCACCAAATTTTGTGTCCAAATTTTGTGTTCTTTTATCTAATTAGAGAGAGAGAGAGAGATTATTATGTTACTGCTTCAGTCTTCCAATCGACATATTGGAACTCAATGATGATCGGGCCGATAATGTGAGTTCGGATATTCTATCTTAATTATCCAAAACCTAGATTTATCTTCTTTTTTTAATATGTTTTTCAATTTAATCGAAGTAAGATTTGAGAGAGCAAATAATAATAAAAAATACCACGTAGGAAGAGAAAATAATTAAAAAAAATATCGCGTAGCATTTTCTATTAGCTAAACTGACGGAGTTTACAGAAAGATTTGATGAGTTTTAGGATTTGGATTGTATTTTTCAAAAATTTAAAAATTTTAGGACTTCATCAAATTTTAAAATATCCAATGCACTTATCCTAAACTTTTTATGTGTGTTCATACAGATTTCAAAATCTACATCTCCTTAACTTTTTAAAAGCTGCCGTAAACGTAAGTCGTTTTGTCGGACATCTTATAAAAAGTCATGATACTTTTTTTAACACTTTTTTAACAGCTGCCCAGGAGAAGCTTTACCAATTAGCTTAGTCTAGAAACAAAGGCAAAAGCTGCTGGTCCCATGACGGTCCTCAACGGAGTGCGGTGATAACTAGTGGGGGGTGGGCTTGATGCTTCGCCGTCGTGCTCTCAGCTGGACTTCGCCGGGGGCAAGTAGAGGGTCAATTGACTTTTTTTATTTAACGTTTCTTCTTAACTTTTGCACGATTTCCTTCATTTTCTTACTAGGAAATGGCGCCAGATTGACAGCCCCACCAATTAGAGTGGCTATCGACCATAGATCCTACAAAATCCATTCCATACAAGTTTTGACAGCTGTAATCATTATGATGGCTCAGATTTATCTTGCCAATTGAAGCATAAATAACTGTCATTTTTATTATATATGCAGACGCGAGATGTCAATCATGTTCCTTTCAATAATACCTGTCACGATTAGAGTTGATGATTGCACGTGATCTTTTCTTGTCTTTGTAAGCAACTACTCTTCTGGGTCGGCTAAGTTGTCCTCCACTAATGTTTTTCTTTAGCTGTAGACCATGAGTAACTTGTTTTAACCTTAAAGTTTGAGCCGGCTAATCATTAACACTCTTGAATTTAAAGTTTATTCGGGGGGAAGAAGTCAATGGGCTAAAACCAGCACATTATCAATGCATTTCCTATATGTCAAGTTCCTTAGTCAACTTACTCGTTTGGGCTGCATAAGGTGGGAAAGATTCAGAGTTAATGGATCTATGGCGCATTGCAAGTTTTTCACTCATTCTCTACGACAATTTCCTCACTTGATACGGATGATATTTGAGTACAAAAGAGAACACTTTGCAAATTATACATGTTCCAATGCTCTAACTCCACATTCTGTTGGTACTAAATGGATCGACTTAAAAATTACCAAACGAAAATTACAAGTTACGTGGCAGCTGGTCCAAGACTCAAGTGCAGATCCAACCCCAAACCCTTCTTCTCGATCTGAGAGGAAGATCGACCACCATGAGCTCTCGCTTCATCATGTAAAAATGACCTCGTGGCTATTGCTGCCGTCTCGCCAACACTGCCTCCGCTCACTTGCCTCCCGGGAACGCGAGGCGACCCTCCAGCGAAATACAAGCCGACGCCGTTCGCAACTTGGAACGAAGGTGCGTGGCTGGTGTGCGGAAGGATCAGCCACGGAGGGGTCCCTGCTGGCGACAGGTTCGGGGCCAGGAGGTGGTGCGGCGGGGTGAAGGTGGTCATGAATGGGTTGTGCAGCTTTCGGCTTTCGGCAGCGGCGATTCGCATCTGAGCGCGCTTCAAGAGCTGGCGCTCCTTCTTGTGCGCGTTCTGGTGGCCGCCCAAGGCCTGCGAGTTGGCAAACTCGCGGCAGCAGTACTGGCACTCGAACTTCCGGCCGTCGGATTCCGGCGACCCGGATGATGAAGACTTGGTCGAATTCGAATGCGAATCATCTCCAAGGATATTCTCTTTTGTGTTCTCTTCCAGCGGTGGCGAGGATGATATGTCGATGCCAAAGAGCTTCAGTGGTGTGATGTTATTGCTAGTGATGTTAGTAGTAAATGGCTTGGTTTGGAGAGAGCAGTCTATTTCCGCCATTACAGAAAGAGAGAGAGAGAGAGAGGGAAAGAGTTTAGAAGAACAGGATGAGACAAAGGAGCATGAAAATGTGGAAAGCCCAGGTAGCTTAGGTGATTCGAGTGGTTGGATGTGTTGAATATATAAAGATTTGATATGTTCCACTGGTGTGTTACAGTTGCAAGAAACTGATGACTGACAAAGACAAGAAAAAAGAGAGAGAGAGAGAGAGAGAGAGAGAGAGAGAGAGAGAGGGTTGGTTATTAAGAAAGCAAGCCTTGTCATTGGGAAGATGACACAGTGCAAGAAAACTCAATGATGCGCCATCAAAGGAACACTTCAATGTATGGGGTTATCAAACAAGAAACCTAAGAGATTATGTCGGTCAGATACCCAAAAGAATAAAGAAACACGAGGGCATGTATTAGATATATTATCGTCGTAGGAGTACGATTGAAAAAATAAATTTTTAATCTACATTACCTCATATATTATTAAATAGGGAAAAAGCAATGTAGTAGGTTCGAATATACTTTTGCACCGAATGGCACTCTAACAAAGTGAAACCCATATGTTGACCTGATTACCACAAGTTTGCTGGATTAGAGTCCCATACCGGCCAGTTTGTTTCCAATTAAATATCATAGAAAAAATGTTTACCTATTGAAAATATCACAGGAACTCAACTTTTGACCCTCTTTTTTCCGAAAGGGGTGATGATCGGCGACCGCTAAACTTCCCTATTCATGAACACATCGTTGCTTGATATATCTTTAAAAGTAAACTTTATAATCATACATGGGCGAGCATGTATAGAGACGGAATAGGATATAACGTAAGAAAAGGCCTCAACCATAAAGACTAACCTTTGCTGCATCATTTTGCGAATTTCGATCTTACGTGATTAAAAATCATCTTTTCATTTTTAGCATGGACATGAATGAAGTTAATGCGAAGCTATACATCTTTCTAAACGACCTCTCATCTGCCTAAGTTCTCTTGATCATGTGGACTTCGTAGGTTAGGCGAGAGGTTTGGGTAGATACTTCCTCGACACAATATATGCAATTATTACCAAAACATGTTAGTTCAAGAAAACTAAACAAGACCAATCTTTGTCAAGTAAGGGGGGTTTACGTGATGTTTGCCGGGGGTGTTAGGAAAGAGAGGGAAAGGTCCACAATGATGGGTGCTTGATTTGTCCTTTGCATGCTTGCGTGATTGACGACGGGTTCTCAGGTTTTGTTTATAGAGGGAAAATCTCCTCGAATCTTACTAACTACCATGATTTAGGGGGGCTTCGATGTTGCCATGGCTTAGTCTCTTTTTACACGCCACTTGCTAGATGCTGTCGTCGCTGTCCGTAGAATGTATATTTTATGCATGCATCATCACATGCGAAGGTGCAATACGTTGGATCCAACCCCTTCACCGGGTCTCCATGCGTAAGATGTCGATGGTTTCTTTTCTTACAACTTGATTGATTGATGTTTGATATACAAAGTGATGCGTGTTATTGTATATCTCAGGCGGTGTGTGGCATAAATTCATACAAAAGTAGAGCGATGGAGAATCTCCATCCAAGGGACGATGCATTTCATCAGTTTTGGCCTCTGATCCTCTAACCCTTTGGGCATATATTTATTCATCATGTTGCATACGATCAATACACTCTAAAGGGATAGAGAATCTCCATATCTATATCATTTAATTAGCGATGGCATTCAAAACAAAAGTTAGCTGCTACGCAAAGTCATTAGAATTATCTTCAATCATATTATCAACTTGGGGAGTAGTGGTGTCTCATGAAATGATGACAAATTCACGGATCACACTAGGATTTCCATTCGATGTTGCTTGATGGGGACATGACTGATGGAAGAACGTATAGAGATGTGAAAGAGGGTCTCGCCTCATTGAACCAAAATGATGGCTAAGATAATCATCAAATCCAGCTAAGTTAGTAGCTGAAACCGTCCTATCTTGTCGGATTGCCTTCTATTTCTCTTCACGTGGAAACTATTTTGAACATAGGTACAGTGTAATGTGTTAAGTTGCTCCCCCCCCCCTCCTAAATAAGCATGATTTGACTACTTGCTGTTGCCTTGTAGCTTAATTTGTCCTATGGCCCTCTGAGTTTTTGGACACTACGTATGAATTTAAACGGACGTGGAGCAGCATGCATCAAGCACGGCGTCGTCATTGGATCCCAAAATCCATGTGGACTCCACCGATTTGATGGTGACTCGATTCAATGGCACCTTATATTATAGAGAAATATCTCAGTCGCATAATCGTTCTTGTAGCTCGCTCCATGTCCCTAAAGATATAATTTCGCCAAACATCTCTTTTTGCAACATTTTTTTCACCTCCCAAAATAATTCAAAGGCCATTCTTCTTCTGATGATTGATTCAACCTCTGATCAAAAAGATATACTTTAGTTCTATTTCATCTCTTCAACAAGTTTAGTAATGAGTATAACGGCCCTATTGTTTCGATGGAGAGAAGAACCTATGATTATATTTTCAGGAAATTTTCAAACCAACAATTTCAACGAAATCTTTCAATTTCTTATTTTACTATTGGGAATGGTTGGAAGTCATGATATAAACAATCGAAAAATAGATCATGCACTGCTAGTGTAAAGTAGTATGCTATAATTATTCATAAATAGAACTCTCTCGTTTATATTTTCGTGAATTCGTACGGTAATCTATATAAGGTACAGAATCTCGTGCGCATACATGTCCTAATCTAAGCAAATACTTTCTATATCTCATAATTATTATTCTTCTTTCTTCTGGGAGTGGGAGGTCTTGGTGGTTATCATAATGTAATATTAATTTAGTTACTATTCTTCTTTCAGTTTGCTTTAGTCCAACCTAAACCTTTGTCCTTAGTTTTTCCAACAGTCACTTCATGTTCTCTCCTCTGATCTCTCCTTGTTCCACACCCCATAACCATTTATCATCGCGCACCAAATTTTCTTTCATCTGGTGTTCTTCGCCCCTTCCTAATCAAAGAATTAGGTCTGACTTAGTGATGGGAAAGAAACCGCATACATGCTTTGGGAAAGGCTCTTGATAATGATGCAACGCTCAGTTGAAAAAGCTCGCGGTGATCTTTGGGTACGGAGTCTCACTCCCACCTAACTGACGAAAGGTCTCGTGAAAAAGCTTCAAGTTCTTCGCATCGAGGGAGACAAGAAATTGACTCTAACCTTCTCGAGTTGATGCCCCAAACACGGGCTCGTGTCGCTTCCAAGTTGCACGCACTTCTCTCAGCTAACCGTATATGGCGATGATATGTATCTTTGCGTGATCCCCGGTCGATGGTGATGTGACCTAATCGAAGAGACAACCAATGTTCCCAAAACACATGTAAGTGACGAAAGCTTTGTCCTCTTGTAAGAAATCAGTGCAAGAAAACACAAGATTGAGCACATGCGGGTGGTGTTACCTAATCCAATGCGTGGGGAGATACTTGTCGATGAAGTCTCTCCCTCTTTCTCTAGAAATCCTCGTCTTCCTTTCTGAGACCACTTACTTGATGCACCCTCCAATACAAAATCTTTAAATTAATAACCGATGAACATAGACATTTAAACTCTGCTTGAAATTATACAGAAATTTTATTCATTATTTGTAGATCCCAATGTATCCCTAATGCGTTACGGTTCATTTTTAGCATTATAATTGATTCCACTCGCTCCATAACTTATAAAATGACCGTTTCATGTACATCATCTATTTTCCACTCTAGCACATACATCGTTTCTATTCCTCTTGGAATTTGGCACTTATGAGTAATGATGGGATGCTATGATTCTGGTTCCACCAGGGTAGTTCATCAATCATCGGCAGCTACTGTTTCTTGGTGTAGTTTGTCCTACCAAGCTGAGGAAAAAACATCGATGGGTCATTAATCGATGATCGTTCTTTTTGCCCGTCGTTGTTTGAGGAGTAGGTGATTTTTGTCGTTTGAATGGTGGGCCGAGTCAGTCTAGAAAAAGGAAGAAAGAGATTCAATGTATACATGCATTTGTATGTATAAAATATATAGATAAAAAACAAAGACGAAAGGCTTAAAATGTGTTCCATGTCTAGAAGCCACTGAGATGTTTGGCTGAATTAGACATGTGATTTGATTTGAAACTCTCTTGAGCACCGATTCGTTCCTCCTGTAGGTTGGGCGTGTGCCGAAAGTGCAGTAACTCTGACTTTATCCCAACGTGCAATCGATGGAGCAATAGGAAACAAGCTTGCTCGTAACGAGCAGTAGATAAGGATCAGATCGAATATTCTGGCTGCAAATGTGCAGCTTTCATAATAAAGCCCGGGGATTGTGACGCTAGTCACCTACTGACCCAGAAAAATGCCTTTTTTGGGGAAGCCTAAAGCCTTGTGTAAAAATAGTGTGCAGTGAACTTTTTTGCAAGAATTCCATTGAGAGAGAAGGATTGTTATTAGTAACAAAAATTTATTGGATGAGTAACATGTGTAAATATAATTCGAATTCTTGTGCAAGTCAATCATCCACTGATGAGCACGTAAGTTAATTCTTACACTAATGTCACTATTAGTAAACTTAACAAAAATCACAGAGAGAACTATATCAATTAATTTCATATCTTAAATTATACAACCGATCCCATTGAGAGTAAGATCCCAAAGATGGTCTTTCAAGTTTCTTGATTGGCTCTTTGCCTCGAACAAATTTCTCATAAGCACCCACATCTCCTCCACTATTATATACTCAAACGTTTAAAGCCTTGCGGGACCAAACATATGTGGTAAGAAGATTTTACGAGCCTATCAAAGACGTCATGTTGGAATAATCGTATGCCGTGTACTTCCCTGCGGTGGATTTGGGCCGGTAAGCGAAAATGGCGTCGTGGGTCTTGAGGAGGGCTTTGGCCATGTCCTATATAGATAAAAAGAAATTTCCGACTATAGAAAAAGAAAATTAAATTAAATATATACATGCATTGTAGACACGTCATACATAAGATTAAAACAAAGACGACAGGCTTAAAGGGGGTTCTATGTGAATTTCGCCCACTAGAAACATTTTGATCTGGGCCAGGCCCACCCGAATGATGGCCCGACTTGTCGGGCTGGTGAGCATCTCCGATGGGAGCCAGAAGCTTTAATTGAACTAGTAGACTACGACGCTCGTTCAAAATAAAGGTTTGAAGCCTCTAATTCTTTTTTCCCGATGAAGGCACATGTCACAAAATTATAAACCCTAATTCATGAGGTTTCGCTATGATTTTTCAAAAGAGACCAATAGTCTTTTTTTCCTTTCTAATAACGAGAAAGCCCATCTTAGATAGATAAATTATGAGCTCATGAAATAATTCCACTAACTTCATAATCCAGGTGAGACGTGAACTAAAGTTAGGAAGAATGGTCCAAATATGGTGTGTGTCCAATCTATGCAAACAAGTGCGTTCCTCAACAATTAAATCGTTTAATGGAGTTAAAAAAAAATTGTCACGTTGACTTATTAATTGTAGTAGTAATCGAAAGATTTTTTTGCTCATAATTCAAAGGATTTGATTGCACAGAATAAAAATTTTCGAGTACCAAATTGAACACATGACAATACTAAAAAAGACCAAGAGCGGACTTAAATCAATTTTCAAATGCTGGCATGTGGGATTACGAATTGGATTAATTAACATAATGACGACCAAAACGAAATCCTCCATGCCTAAGTGTCTCAATCTCACGAGCCCTATTGAATCAAAAGTCTTCATTCTACACTCAAAATGGGACGACAAGTCTAATTTCTATTGAGGTGGCGGCCTGTGATGGCAATCGATTGATTGGACTCTTTTTGAAAATCCATATGCCCTGACCGGTTTTGGGCCATGTTAGATTTTGGCTTTATTTTAGCAAAAATCCAAAGATAACGATATAGACCTGAGTTCTAATATTATTTTTCACTAAAGTTGTAGTAAAGACATATTCGATTAATATGAAATCTACCTAACTCGACTCGATTAAAATTGAAGAGACCTAAATTTGGTGATGATCATGTCTATGCGCCAGCGTCTTCATATAGATAGAGAGTTTTCATTAATGGCATATGGAATGATAATTCACGGACAAGTTTCGGGGTGATAAGGACTACCACCGTCAATGTGATTATTTTTCCATTCTTGAGCAAGAGTAATTTTCCATGTTCAAATGATGTCTTCTATTAAAAGGTAATAAACATTTTAATCTTTAGAAACAAAAAGAACTCTCTACCGATTCTCTTGTAGTATCGAGGATTTGAAATTGGCTGATTTAGGAAAAAGTCAATAGTGCTTATGATTCACGGGTGAAAATCAATCCACCCAAGAATCAATTACCCTTATTTACTAGATCTAGCGCACCCATTGTTGCCGGGGTGATTACTTTGGTGATTTGCGATCATCAAACGGCCACTACACGAAATTATAGAGATCTTATCTATGAATGCCTTTGGAGTACTATTTAACTATGTAGGATAAAGAACAATTCAATTTTCAAAATATGGATCCCACGTAATATGAGAAAAGCTAGTCTTGTTAAAGACATCAAATCGTACTATTTGGTTTTTCGAGGGTAAGCTGTTATTAGCTACTTCTGGGATGCCAGTGCTTGACAAGAGTTTCGAGTAGAGGTGAGCATAATTCGAGTGGGCAATTCCATCACGGTATCAGGAATTGTCCACTAAGGACTGGCTCTAAAAAATTGGAATTGAGACTCGCCTATTGGTTCCATGGACCCATCCGGCTTGTTCTACTTTATATTTGGGTTGAATTGCGAGCCATTAATTTTTATTAAGGATTGAAAATTACAATGTGAGAATAGACAATATTCATTAGCTAAAAACTTAATTTTTATTTTAAAGTCATGGTGTGGTCTTCTAAAGGTTTCCCAACACTGGAAACATATGGAGAATTAGACTTTATGTTCAAAGTCCTAACCTCCACATAAGTTAAATCATTAATTGCTTGATCTATTTTTTTTTCCAACATCAGCTTAATTTAATTATGGGAATGGCTAAGAAAATACTTAATTATACTCTTAAAACAAGTTGTTGACTCTTTAGGACATCTCCAATAACCTTCCTCTACGTTTGTTTATTCTGTTTTGGTTGAGAAAGAAGTAGGGGATTAATCCTATTACACAGCCAAGAGACAAAATTAGTCGATAATGTTCAACAACTACAAATAATTAGATAATTAAGATGTAATTTCTTTTTTTTTTCTAAAACATATATACCAATCTGGTCAGGGTGGGTCGATGGGTAGTTCCATACTTAAGATTGAGAACTGGACCAGTACTTACCGATTCCACTGAATTGGAACAGGTAATCGAACCGACCCCCATGGGAACGCTAGTTCCGATTTGATTTCGGGTGGTTCTCAGTTCTTTTGCACATCCTTAGTTTTGAGGGCCCTTATCTATAGCTTTTCTATTTACATTCACACACACATAAATGAGGAAAATTATCAAAAAAGTCTTAAACTTATTACAATTGTGTCAATTCAATTATAATTTTTTTGGCCAATTTAGTCCTAAACTTTTTTATAATTGTGTTAATTCAGTTTATCCGCCCAAATTTGGCCAATCGGTGCGGAAATAAATAATTTTTTTTTCAAATTTTCTAATATTTTTTTTTTCCTTTCTTCCTTTTTCCTTTGGTTGATGCGATGAGGTCAGCCTTGCTGGCCAACGGCAAGGCTCGGCCTTAGCCAACCATGGCGGGGGCGAGCCTCGCTTAACCATGGTGAGGTTGGTCTCACCGTCACTGGGTGAGGCCCTTCTAGATCTAGTGAGGATCAACCTTGTGAGTGGCTAGTAGGGTGACCCTCACCATGGCGGGTCGTGTCTGAGCTTCGCTGGCCATTGCCGACCAACTAGAGGAAGAACAAAAAAAAAAAGAGAGGACAAACTAAAGAAAGAAAAAGAAAATGTAAAAGGAAAAATTAGTAAAAAAATTCAAAAAAATTATTAAAAACTTATCCACGTCATCGTATGTTGAACGCCCGGCGTTCATATTAGCGTTGATTAATCAAATTTGATCGGATGGACTGAATTCGCATAATTACATAAGATTTAGGACTGAATTAATAACAAAAATTTAGGATTGAATTGACACAATTGTAATATATTTAGGATTTTGTCGGAGATTCTCTCCACACACAAATGTCTTTGGCAAATGGTGTGAGATAGGCCCTTTAGTGACTATAGTCCATGTATGGCGTGCTATTGTTAATAATAAATGATTAATGGAACTCAGTCAAAAGACAGAAGCTGGAATTTCAACGAACAATAAGTGTCGGTTTCACTTTCAGGAATCTTTTGGTCCTGGCCGTCGATCCCCGACCTCCTCACCTAATATCTCCGCCGATCCATCAATTCTCCAACCTTCTTCCCCAAAAGCGTAGACATTCCCAGATATTTTTCCGGGCCCTCTTGAATTGTAGCCGATGCATCGTTTGGTAGTTAAAGCACGTGAAAAGCACGTTCCCATCAACTCGCTCGGGTCCATCCCTCCAGAAATGGAACACGCCCGGGGCACGGCGGGTTTGGTAAAGGTCCCTTCCGAACCATTTTTTTACCCTTTAATTTTATTCAATTAACATTTTGCATCTCATGCTTTTGACTCTTTTCGAATCCTAAATGCTTGAAACTTTCACAAAAAGTAAAATGCTGGCACAAAAGTCTTCACATCTTTTCTTATAATTCTCTTAGTTTGAAAAATATTTTATATTTTGACAGGAAAATATAAAAGATTTTTTCGCTTTTTATTTGAAATTTATATTACGAAAACCCCAAATTGATACACTTGTAACAAATTTACCTCTATTAATTTCTGTTAAATTTTTCATCAAATTATTGAGTTGGATGACATGTGACAGTTGGCGGGTGTTTTACTATTTATTTGTCATGGTATTAATCTAACTTAATGAAAATCAATGGAAGATAAATTTATTATAGATACATCAGTTTTATATAATTAATGGGAGTGTCCAGGAATTCTCAACTCGGTAATTTGAGGTCATTATCAAACTATGTGCAAATTAGTTTTAGCCAGAAATACAAGCATCGGTCAAAAGCTTAGATTTCGATCGTTTTATGGTCTTTGCAATGTACCTTTTGTCTCCTCAGATGGCTGCACCCACGCTCTCATGCACTGAAGAAAACTTAAATAAACAAAGTCCAGTTGTCAAAATGCTTCTTCGATTCAGCAAAATGCTCATTATAAAAACACATATAGCGATGTTGACCCGGGCGTAAAACGGCGGCCCGACGAGCGCACAAAAAGCCATTTCGGCCTTTGCCTATTCAAAGCAAAGAGGTATCGCAATTTCGCGTTGGCTGAAAATTCTGTTGAATGCGATTTTGAGTCCTTTTTGTTATAAGACGCACGCTCGTCCTCTCCTCTCTTCCCCCGCCGAACCCGCCCGTCGTCTCTGACTCGATCCGCCTCGGCCTCCCTCTCTCTCGCGCTCGCGCACGCCGGTCGTCCTCCGCCGCTCGCCGGCCGCCGGTCGCCGCTCCTCCGTCTCTCGCCGCCGCGGCTCGCCTCTCCCTCTCCAGGTCCTCTCTCCGCTTCCGCGATTAGATTCTCGCCCAAATCCGGCTCGGGCGTGCGCTTTCTTGTTTCGCTTCCGATCTGGCCTCGCGTCTCGGGATAGACGATTCGGTCGTTTGTTTGTTTCTGTTTTCGGGAGAGATTGATGCGATTTGGTGGTCTTCGATTTCTGGCCGGTGTCTCATTTTTTGAGAACGATTGGTCGTAATTCTCGGGCCTTGACATCTTGGGATTCGTCGGCGCATCTGTTTAGAGATTGATTCTTGCTTCCGCCGTTGTGGAAACCGAGTGTCGGAAGTTGAGACATGCGTTTCGAGCACTGACAAGTGTTTCCAGAAACAAGTTTTGTTCTTACAGGCCATCTGCGTTGAGCTGCGACTTGATTTGTAGGCTGAATGTCTATCTGGGATTACTTTTCAGTCTGCCATTAGATGGATATGTGCTTTTGTTTCTTTGCTTATGTCCTTTGTGATTTGTCTCCAGTGGTACCTACCAAGAGAAGATGTTGGGGGTTGTGAGGCAAAAAGTTGGCGCTGGCGGCTCGCCTCTCACGGTACGCTTGGTGATTCCATGAAGCGTAATTCCATGCTTATTTTCCTTGTAGTAGCACTCCGCTATTTATGTCTTTCTTGAATTCGATTTTCGCGTGTCCAGATTCTTGGGCAGACATTGCCGTTCCTCCGTGCGGCAGCGGCACCATTGAGGAGTTACTCATCTGCATTTAAAGAGGCGAGATTCTTATTTCTTTGTTAATCTCTCCAATACACTCAAAATAAGAGCTCTGCATATTGTTTGTGCTCGCGCGATCATGTAGTTCTTAAAGGTTACGACAATTGGCAATGTGTTGGACCACACAGATTTACTTATCCCATGATTTTGTGCCTTCCCTCATAACTAATAGAGCTGGGACTCTTCTATCAGTCTCACTAAAGTATCTCTGCTGATTCAGATGACAGTGCGAGACGCTCTCAATTCGGCGCTTGATGAAGAAATGTCAGCTGATCCACGGGTATTCTTGATGGGTGAAGAGGTAAGTAAAGCAATTATCTGATGGTGCTTAATTTTTGTGCCTCTTTGGCCCTTCTTTTGTGTTTCTTATGCGGCATTTCTTCTCCCTTTCAATTTAGGTTGGGGAGTATCAAGGTGCATACAAGGTCAGTTCTAGTCAAAGAGATGAATGTTTACCCTGTGGTTATGGTTAAGTGACACGTTCAGCTTTATTAATGTGTTGCTGCTTGATTCTGATTTGGATACGTACAGATATCAAAGGGTCTACTTGATAAATATGGCCCCGACAGGGTTCTTGATACCCCAATCACAGAGGTTATTCCTTTTGCATGATCTTATGTGGTTTTTTTTTCCTCTCAATTTCATGTTCTCCAAGAAATGTACTCCTTTTTTACTGCAATACTTTCTCATTCCCATCTTTTGGTGCTGTTTTCAGGCTGGTTTCACTGGAATTGGAGTTGGCGCTGCTTACCACGGTCTCAAACCTGTTATAGAGTTCATGACCTTCAACTTCTCCATGCAGGTTAAGGGCTTTCCTAAATTATGTATGATAAGCACCTATATTATGACATTATGCTATGACAAAATAGGACGCACCCTGGGATTGACCTTGGGTAAGGGCATTCCCATGCTTTGGGCTTAGGAATCAATGGTTGTGGGTACAATGTTTGTTTAGGGGAACTCGGGTGGGGAGTAGGTTGTTGTGCTTAGGGGTGAGCAGTTCTAGGGGAGGTTTTGGTTCCACTTGGAATGTGGAAGTTACCCTGTCAAAACCAGTTCCCAGTTTTCGAAACTTGGAATCTACCCTGTGTTGCCTGAACTGGCCAATTCCTTTATTCATTTATTTATTTTTTTGGTTCATCTTTCTATTCTTTTTTTTTTTTTTTGTGCTTCATTTTTAGCCAAACAAAATGAAAACTAAAGCAACAAAAAATTTTCCCGTCTTGATAGATAGAGTTACCATTTATAAGTGAAATAGTCTGTCAAACCTAAGAAGAGAAGTTGTATTATGTTGTCATTTAGAGTAAATGAAAGTAAACTAGAAACACGTGTAAAATAATAGTGATTAGTTAATTTGAGGTTTTGAAAGTGCATAATGTATTGGATTTCTGCTGCAATGAATATCCATGTACGCTGCAGGTGGATTCTAATGGTACATGTCTTCCACTTGCATCAAAGCAAGTTTTAAACTAATCCTAGTAATGGAAGAACATATTGAATAACATTGGGAATGAAATGATGTTTGGAATTTCTGAAAGTTTGATACTACTAGTATGAAAATTGTTAAAAGATCTATAGATACCACTAGTTTTAGGATGGTCTGGTTCTCCGGTTCTCGATCTAGTTCTTCGGCTCATACTTGGGAATTGGGAACTGGATCGAGGAGTTCTGGAACTGGGAACTGGACCAATCTTTAGGGTCTGTCCAGTCCGGTTTCTGGTTCTACCTGGAATCATGCTCACCCTGCCTGTGCTAGTTACCCTCCAGGTGGCAGGCTAATTATGGTCGTGCTTATGGATTATCAAAAAATGACGTGACATTGGGTAAATGGCTACTGTGAGTTGTGATGGCGTTTTATGGACAACTATGTCAATTTTTTGACTCAGGATATCGTAATCATTACAATCGGAAAATTTTAATGGAGCATTCTTATGAAATCTATCAGGCCGTTTGTTTTACACATCCTCTTTGGCAGAATGTTTCTCATCATGCTAGTATGTTTTTACTAGGGAATCTTGTAGTACTTTCAATGGGTTGGCATATTCTGCTTGTTTTTCGCTCGGTCCAAAAGAAGTAGTTAGATATCATGATCAAAATGACAGACCAAAGAAACCTAAAAATTCATGTAATGGATAATTGTCTGTATTTCTAAAGGGTTTTGTTAATCAATTATACAACATGGTTGCAAGATGGTTTGAATAGATGCTCTAAACTAGGTTAAGAAGTGAAGTGGGCCTTTTATTTTTGTCTTGACTATGAAGTATGAGGACGATGATTATATCTCTATCGTACTTGTAGGTGTCCGATTGAGATACGCGTTGTGAATGAAATCTCAAATACATGAATCATGAATCGCGAATTGACTCAAATCATCAATCGAGAATTGACTAATTTTTCTAGGCATGAACTCATATGAAGCAAGTGGAAAGTACAAAACAGCAAGTTTTCAGCAAAATTCATGATCGAAGACAAAGATGACTAATTTTTTACTACGTATCATGAGATTTTGATGGGATCATTGCCAACTATTTTAAAAACTTAAGCTGTTACATAAAAGAGGGGTTTACTATTATTTAAGTATTCTAACACTCCCTATCATGCTTAGTCTGGTATTTTTGCCTAGTACTAAGTGTGGACATATATAATTGGGGTGGCAAATGAAGACTGGAAAGATTTGAACTTAGGATCTTCTACATTGATATCATATAAGATATTGGTGGAATCATTGCCAAGTGTTCTAAAAGTTTAAGTTATTAAATGAAAATGTGGTTTATTATTATTTAAGTATTCTAACACATATAAAGCATGACATAAGATATTATAGCATATTATTGTTCTTAAGAAGTATGACATCTGCAAAAAAGAAGATTTATGTGCCATATCATATAAGTTATTCAAATTTTCAGTTATATTATGATGAAACTATAAAGAATATTGAATACGCCATTAAAGGAAAATTTGTTACTGTCCATTTGTTTTGCTTAGACAATGACCTAAAGTTTACCTAATAAGACATTTTTGTTTATATGGATTTACCAGTTTTATTGCATCAGATTGGATTCAGATATCATAAATTCTTTACATTGTCAAAAGTTTGATTTGTTTTGTAGTTATTAGAGGTTTGTTCTAATTCATTTGCTAATATAAATCCTGGCTTTATCTTCAGGCAATTGACCACATCATTAATTCAGCTGCAAAATCGAATTATATGTCTGCCGGCCAACTGTCAGTACCTATTGTTTTTAGAGGTCCAAATGGAGCTGCTGCAGGAGTTGGCGCTCAACACTCTCATGTATGACTGTTTTATCGTCTAAACCTTTTAGCACTTGGTGTCTTTACAATTGATGGATTGAGTGTCTCAACCACTGGATGAGAACTGTTTGTGATTACATATAACTGATCCTTTTTGTTTTGGCCATAATAATGACTGATTCCACTTAGTTGATTATTTCCAGTGTTATGCCTCATGGTATGCCTCTTGCCCGGGCTTGAAAGTATTGGCTCCATACTCTTCTGAAGATGCCCGTGGGCTGTTGAAAGCTGCCATTAGGGACCCTGATCCTGTAGTTTTCCTCGAGAATGAGTTATTGTGAGTAGTTTTTCCCTATTGGATTTGTATGCATTTCTCTTTCTGATTTAGGGGTAACTCTGAAGTAATATTTGGGATTCAGATATGGTGAGTCATTCCCTGTTTCAGCTGAAGTGCTAGATTCCAGCTTTTCCCTTCCCATTGGAAAAGCCAAGGTATTTCTTAATCATGTGAATTTTGCAGAACTGGTAATTTCATATGGTCAATTTTCTCATCTTTTCCGCCTTTTACTTTCAACAGATTGAGAAGGAAGGGAAGGATGTGACGATAACGGCTTTTTCAAAGATGGTGGGCTTTGCCCTCAAGGTTTGTCTTCCATCTATTATCTGCCTTATATTGCCTGAGATGCTATATATCGTCCTTGCCAATTGGAACACGTATTTACAGGAAATGTATCGACCTTTAGTTTGCTCTTTTCTTGTGAATCCCCTTTAGTGACTGATCCCCTTTCAAGTGAGTTCTACAGGAAATGCATGCCTCTAGGTTTGCTTCAGTCACTAGGCTGACATTTAATTTGTTTATACTAATCTAAATGAGATTTTTGCCTATTGTTCAGGCAGCTGAAATTCTTGCAAAGGAAGGAATTAATGCTGAGGTAAATTAATTTTCTGTAAGGCTTACAGAAAATTGATTTATGTTAAATGTTTGTAAACTGAAGTAATCCTTCTAATCCAGGTCATTAATTTGAGGTCTATTCGACCTCTTGATAGAGCCACTATCAATGCTTCAGTCCGGAAAACCAATCGGCTTGTGACCGTTGAGGAAGGGTTCCCTCAGCATGGCGTTGGCGCTGAGATCTGGTTTGTACTCTCTCTTTGCTACTTAATTTTCTAATTTCAGTATACAGAGGCACAAATAATCTCTATGCTACTTGTTTGTGCAGCACATCAGTTATTGAGGAGAGCTTCGGTTATCTCGATGCACCAGTCGAGAGAATCGCTGGTGCTGATGTTCCCATGCCTTATGCAGCCAACTTGGAGAGGATGGCTGTCCCTCAGGTCGATTAACTTCCTTCAGATTCTTCTACATAGTTAGTAGATGGAGTCACCTGAGGCAGACTGCTTGAAGAGTGCCCTTATCTCTATTTCACCACCTCTTCTTCACTGAATCTGCATACAAAACTAAGAAATCTCTTATCAGCATTACTAGAAGAATTGGAGGTGTTTCTAGCACTGCCTGGCACCTGACGTGCTTCGGTTTCTTATTGTGCATTGTGCAGGTTGAAGATATAGTTCGTGCGGCAAAGCGAGCTTGCTACAGATCCGTGCCAATGGCTGCAGCAGCTTGAATCGACGGGAGAAAAATCAATAAAGATTTTTTTTCAAGCCAAATGTTGGCCTTTGCTGAATTAGTTAGGTTTCCGGTTTAATGGATATGGATGTCCACATACAGAGGCGACATCTTCTCCTTTTGTTGGTTGGCCTTCTTGGGGGGTGGTTGCTTTTTGCCAGAAGTGTTGAAATGCTATAATTTTCTCGGAAAGTTCATCTTTTCTTATCATGAAGGAATAACTTTTGCTGTCCGAAAGTGGAAAATGGCAATGGCGTTGGAAAGAAGCTTCGTTGACATTTGTGTTTTTTGAAATAAAGTATAGCAAGACCTTGCTGTTTTTCATTTTTTTTTGGGGAAACCTATTGGTTTTTGCACTTGAAAATCGTGGTGCTTGATCTTCTTCCTCTCGTGAGCGCTCGCGGTGCTATTTTGATGCACATCTTCTGCACTTTTCATGACTCGTAATCTACCGCCTAGGTCGAAAATCCTATTCTAAAGACAAATGTGAGTTGGCCCATACTGGACATGGGCCGGAGCTGTCGATTTGCATTCTCGTGACGAATTTGGATTACGAGGTTTTTTGGGTCATTTACGGGCATTTCAAACGTTGCTGCTCTTCTCAAGCGATGTAAAGTATGAATCTGTATCGATTTTTATCAGTAGATGGTTTTGCCAGGTATATGTTAGTTAATGTGATTGCGTGCCGATCTTATACTTATTTGTTAGTCGATAGAGAGTAGGGGTGAGCATAACCGCTTGAACTAAGGAGACAAATTTCTAGAACAGAAATTAATTTCTAGTCATAAATTGATTTCTCAATTTATATTTCCCAAACGAGTTTTTAACAAAAAAACGCGTTTGATAATGACTTAAAATTTATATTTTTAGAACCGAAATTCGTTTAATAATAGAATAAAATTTCTATTTCTACGGGGCTAGCGTTCAATGTCCCACGGGCGGTGGGTGGGTGGGAGGTCGACATTCAGCATTTGAAGGCGGGCGGGTGGCATCCACATCTCATGGGAGACAGGTGGGCAGCGGGTGGTGACGAAAATGAACGATGAGAAAAGTTTTTATTTCTCACTTTTATTCCAAAAATAGAAAAATTAAAAATCTTAGCTTTTGATTTCTACTTCAAATTTATTTATGGAATAGAAATTTGTTCTAAAAATAGAAATATGAAATTGCATCATTAAACGAATTTCTATTCTAAATCTATATTCCGGATAACAAAAAAAAAAATTAGAGAAATGTAGTTTCGGGCATGCCCTAAACCAAATCGAGTAGCTTTGGGTGGTTCTAAGGGGCATTGATTCGATTTCCAGTTTCAAGGTAGAGTTTGGACTACTTGAATTGGACCGATTTAAGTTTTTTTAAATTATTATTTTTAAACAAGTGTAAACCTAAACCGTGTCACCATTGCCTTGGTGGCCGAGATGGTTCAAGCTTTCTCATTCTTACGAAATGGAGGAGTTCGAATCTTCTCTTAGTCGTTTGGGGTCTTAAGCATGACGTCGGGGTGGTGGGTCCTCCGTTAGCGTCACCTTAGGTGGTTCCTAGGTCATCAAAAAAAAAAAAAACTCCTTGTCACGTCTCACTTATAAGAGTTGGTGAAGCAAATCTTTATTTCTTATTGTTGCATTGATTCATTCAACTTGCTCCTTTTTTGTCTTTTATTATTTTATTTTCTTTCTTTTCTTGTAAAAATTCACTAATTTTACCTCTCTTGCTTACTCACATATTTCTTAAATTTGTGAATTTGCTAATTATGGAAACGAATCCACCAAATCGTTTCCTTTTTTCTAGCGTGTCCCATAATCATGGCCCCATTATCTTTTAGCATTCTTCGCAAATTTTGGATGAAATCTCAGATTTGAATTGTGATATAAATTGACAATTCAATTAATCCAAAATTTTCAATCAAGATATGTGAATTCACTCGTTCTATTGGACCGTCGGAAACCGGATTGGTTGACCTGGTCCCACCGGTTCACGGTTTTAGAAATAGGAAACTACCGGACCAGACCGGAACCGATCTGGGGAGGGGGTTTCCAAGCGAGCATGGTTTCACAGCTTGGAGTCGATCCCACCGTCAATTTGACGTCCACCTCTTTTTGTGACGTTGACGCGCACGCGTGCTTACGGTGGTGCCGGAGGCCGGGGATCGCAGCCCAGCATGCCACGTACGCTGCGACATGTCCACAACGCGATGCCGAATCTAATCCCAAAGATCCCCACGTACTCCTCATCCTCCTCTCTCTTTTTGAAATTTTTCCCCACTTACTTTTTCATACATGAATTTGTTTTTTGCTACGCCGGCATTGAATCGACCGCCATCGGTTGCATATTCGCGATGTCTTAATTCTTGTAACCATTTCGTATCGAGGAGATTAAATATGATTAATATTCTAAAAAATTCTAAATTAATTTAATAATGATAAATTTACTTCAAATTGATTTTTCACTATTAAAAACTCTAAATTAGTACACATTTTATAAAAAAATTGGTACATTGATAATAAATTTAGCTTTATTAGTTTTAGTTAAATTTTATTATCAAATTCTTAAGTTGGATGATATGTGACGAGGTTCATTTGGTGTCATCGATTTTGGATTTGACTTTTCGATTGTCATAATTATATAATTTTTATGGTTTTTTGTGGTATTAAATTTATCATAAATATATTAATTTGAGTTTTTAGTAGTATTTGAAATTTTTTTATTATAAGTGTATCAATTTATGGGTTTTTTATGGTGGTGTATTGATTTGAGGTTTTTCATAGTAAAAAAATTAGTTTTGAATAAATTTGTGACATGTGTATTGATTTGTGGCTTTTAGGGTATTAACCTAATTAAATAATAGTTATCGGGAATTTCTGAAGAGAAGAAAGGAAAATGACGACGACGAAGAAGAAGGACGGTTGAGAAGCAGGGGACGGACGCTCACCTGGAGACTCCACCAACTGGACCGACTCTCCTGTTTGTCCTCTGGCGCTCAGCACTGAGCAATTACCCATCAGTCTCTTCCTTTTCAACTCTCTCTCTCTCTCTCCTCGTTCGCGTCAGCGGATTCTTCCATGCTCCCTCCCTCCCTCTCCTACAAATCCCGACGCTCCTCCACTCGAGACGGCCGGGCGACGCCACCAACGCTGATCTCCTAGACCTCCACCGCTTCTTCTTCTCGTCGATCGGCGCCTGCAACTACTCGGAATCGGATTCCAGAGGTCAGTCCCCGTTTCCCTGCTCCGATGATCGGTCCTCTTCCGGCGTCGCGATTCGACCGCCGCATTGCTCGCCGTCTCGCTCGAATCGCGTGGAGATTCGCTGAATTCCCCGGTTTCCACGTCCTTCGCTTGTTGTCCGCGTCGATTTCAGCGGGTTTTCTGTGCGTCGCTTTGCTTAGCTCGCGCCTAGTGCTCCGCGCACTCGAGGTTATGCGTCTTCGAGTATACGTTTGAACGCGTGTTTTTATTGGCTTTTTGACTTTTCAAAGGGCTGGGGAGGAGTCTTGTCTACGTCAGCTGAAAAATGCAAGGGGCCGCGCTTGCAGTCAAAGCGAGGACGGGGTGTGGATTGGGCTTGACTGGATACCGCGGCGAGTGCGGAGGTCGGAGGGGTTCGACATCGAGCGTTCGCATGAGCGGCGGGATCGGTTGCTGCGGGCTGCGTCGCGGCTCGGCCTTCATGGAGACCGAGCTCGCGCGCGCCAGGATCGGGTTCGGGAGCTTGCTCAGGTCCTCGGCTAAGGCCAAATCGGTCAGGGCTCAAGCTTCTGGTGAGCTAACTCGTTTGCTGGATTCCCTTCCTTATCGTTCTCTCTGCCCTACGTGTTGCGTTGTGGCTGTTCGTGTGCGCGTGTTAAAGCCTGTGGCACATGTTCGAAAAGCGGTTAGTTTCGTGCTGTTTTTCTTGTCGTGAGAGAAGTGAAATATAGGTTGCTTCAACTTAAGAAGTTTATGGGTTGTGAAATGACACCTTGGAATGCTTTCTGATCTGCTATGTATTAGTTTGTTGCTTTTGGATGGGGGACAATTTTTGGCTTCTAAAGCTAGTTTTAGTGCTCGCCATATGTTGCTTTCCTTGCAAAGCCTACGATATTAGTGGTCTATGGTTTCTTTTATGATTTCCTTCTAAATCGTGGGCTCTTGAGTGAAATGCTGATACGAACAGAGATGAAATAAAACAAAACAAACATGGGACGAAAGATTGCTGTTCTGTGAGTAGATTTCTAAAACAGTTGGAATGAATCAAGTGTTTGCAGAATGCCTGCATGTATCTTGCTTATTGGACATCGATGTGTGGTTGTCATCAAAGATTTTTCAAGTAATCATGCTTGGTATACGTATTAATCTTTGCCTTGTACCACTGATTTCATTTTTTTGCTGAGGTTCAGAAGAAGATATTGAGGGTGTTGCTCCTCTTAAGCCCCAGACTACATCTTCAGGCATAGTCTTACCTTATGTTGGCGTGGCCTGTCTTGGAGCTATCTTGTTTGGCTATCATCTAGGGTATGGCTTGATTAAATATGGAGTGCCATAAGTTCGTCTTTCTGTGGTTAGTTTCGAATGTTACATTTGACCAAAGAAATTGATGGGTGATCCTCTCGGCTATTCTTTGCATTTTTGGTAGAACTCTTGGACTACCAGTCTACCATCAGTGAAATTCTTACTTTATTGCATCCGTGAAGCGTTTCATGATTCTCTTATGATGCAGGGTGGTGAATGGCGCTCTTGAGTACCTGTCTAAGGATCTTGGAATTGCTGAAAACACTGTTGCACAAGGCAAGTGCATTTCATTTTCCACCTGTGTTACGGTCTTTGATCCTTTTCGTCTCTTGTTCCCTACGGCGCCCTTACCTTGTTTTATGTACCTCATGGGCGTGAACTGCTGTGCTTCACCCCACCAAAGAAGCATTACTTAATTGTGATGAACTAAGATTTCTTGACTCACTTAGTTTGGAGGTGATTACAAACATAAAAGCAATGGTAATGAGTATTAAATCCTCGACAAACTATTGCTGCTGATCTGTTGCTATTTGTCATGTTGCTTTGTTCTTGCTTTCTGTGGGGTTGAACCTCATGTTGTAATATCATGCAGGGTGGATTGTCAGCACACTTCTTGCCGGTGCCACTGTTGGTTCATTTACTGGAGGTGCATTGGCTGATAAATTTGGCAGGACAAAGACTTTTCAGTTAGATGCAATCCCTTTGGTTGTTGGAGCCTTTCTTTGGTATGTTTCTTCATGGGTTCATGCTTTTTGTCATGCATAAGCATTCCTGAATTCAAACTGACCTGTGTCAATAATGAAGTGCCACTGCCCAGAGTGTGCAGACTATGATAATTGGTCGTTTACTTGCTGGAATTGGAATTGGCATCTCTTCTGCTATTGTGCCACTTTACATTTCTGAGGTACTTACATATCTTTAACTAAGTATGGCCACTAAAATTTTAATTCAACACTGCTCACTTTCTTCGTGATGGTCAGATCTCTCCTACCGAGATTCGTGGTGCTCTTGGATCAGTGAATCAACTTTTCATATGCATCGGGATTCTTGCCGCACTGGTTGCTGGGTTACCCTTAGCAGGGAACCCTTTATGGTACTTCTATACACAACAGATATTAGTAAAATTTTCTCCAAACTTGTCTTTCATCAGTTTTCTGCTCAATATTGTTGCTTTATGTATTAACATCAAGAGTGAAGAAGAAGTAGGTGGAATGATTGTTGTTTTTGTTTTGTGTGCAATTTCTTCTGAGGTAGTTTCTAGTTGTGAATGAGGATTATTTGCTTTAGTGACAGAGTCTGGAAGAGAGGTCTTGTAATTTGAGAGCTTAGATGCCATCTATCTCTGATTTTGAAATTTCATTGCGAAGGAATAGTGTGGAATGTTCATTTATTTCCTATTGTGCTATGACAGGTGGAGGACAATGTTTGGGATTGCGCTAATCCCTTCTGTTCTCTTGGCATTGGGAATGGGATTTTCTCCAGAAAGTCCTCGATGGCTCTTTCAGGTAATGAGTTGGCTTATTTATGAGTTATAAAAGTCCATACTGTCAGCAATTTATGTACCTGCCCTAGCTTCTAATGCAAAAGAGAAAGCATAGTTTTTTAGCAAGTTCGTTGATGAGAGCACTGAGGTATGGGTATTCTATTTGTAGCAAGGAAAAATTGTTGAAGCTGAAAAGGCTATAAAGACGCTATGTGGAAAGGACAAGGTAGCTGAGGTTATGCAAGATTTAACTGCTGCTAGTCAGGGCGGCTCTGCTGAACCAGAAGCTGGATGGTTTGACCTGTTCAGCAGCCGCT
The DNA here is from genome assembly GCA_016097605.1 of Eucalyptus guilfoylei. Classification (NCBI taxonomy): domain Eukaryota; kingdom Viridiplantae; phylum Streptophyta; class Magnoliopsida; order Myrtales; family Myrtaceae; genus Eucalyptus; species Eucalyptus guilfoylei. Next base: position 48,813,915 of record CM027865.1, on the reverse strand, counting down.
ACTGGAAAGGTAATTCTATCAGGAGTTCTGAAGAGCCCAATATATTTGTCTAGAGAAGTTTCTTTGACATATATGATGTGCATAGTATTGGTTATATATATATTTGCTTCAGTTCCAATTAAACCAGCTGCCGTTGGTGTAACAATATGGAATGATGTAGTTGGAAATCAATATGTGTTGCATCACATCTGTGTAACAGGCCCTTGTTGTCATATATGAGTAAACCAAAATAATAGTGGTCTTTTAGCCTTGTTCATACTGATTGAGCCTCATGATTGGAGTTGAATGAGAAATTACGATTTGGTTCATGCACCACTTCAACTAGTTCATTCATCTGTTATCCCACTAGGGAGCAATTTTATAGCGCCTTTTTGTGACATTGTTGCTGAAGCATGGTGGTCTACTTTTGTTTGAGTTATGCTGTCAACGTGATAAATTCTGTAGTGTCTGAACAATATAAGATGTTTTCTGCCATTTGCATTGTTTGCGTTTTAGTTTGTGTTATTTCCTTAGACTAGTAGCATGCTTCTTAGCTGCCTAGGGATGTAATGTCCAACATGTGGCATTCATAACACGAATCATCGCTTCTCCCTGCCAAAATTTCATTCCCTTATTGTTCAATCCTTTAATTTATTCTACATTCTAGTAATTTTCATACATATCTTGCTTGGTTTTATCTTCATCAGTTATTTTCTAAAATAATCTTGATATCCAATCCTTCATGAATAATTGATAAAGCTGATTTTGAGCAGCAAATGGTAAGGATAGTTGGTAGCAGATAAGCATTCTTTTGAGATTGGCATTGTTTTTGTTGTATTCCTGCTTATTCTCAGAAAATGATCACATTATCAGCCTCATCATGCTTTGGCTCTCATTTTCTTTATGCAGTCGTGAGTGTTGGTGCAGCACTCTTTCTATTTCAACAGTTGGCTGGTATTAATGCTGTTGTATATTATTCTACATCTGTTTTCCGGAGTGCTGGCGTTGCATCTGATGTTGCAGCAAGTGCTTTAGTTGGGGCAGCAAATGTTTTAGGTTAGTTTTTTTGTCTCATCTTCATGAGTCTGAGGAAACATACTATATTCTAGATAAGTTTCTAAGGGGTGCATATTTTGGTATTCAGGGACAACTGTTGCCTCCTCTTTGATGGACAAGCAAGGGAGAAAAAGTCTTCTGATGATAAGCTTCACTGGAATGGTACAGTTCCTTTACTTAAGAATCAGAAACGGATTAATTACCTTCTCCTATAGTTTGAGTATTGCCTCTAGTGGAGCATGTTGCCTAGTAATATGTGTAGGGTAAATCGTCTTTTCCAGCTACATGGTACTGTTTCTTTCCCTGATTTTAAATCCTTGATAAACTACATGCCATATTATAATCTCTTGTTTTTTCTTTCTTCATCCTGAAATTAACTTATTGTATGAGAGTCTAGTGTTTATTGATCAACTTAAAAATGATTGGTGGTAATGATTTTGGAACCAGAGAGTTTATCCTTTGATTCTTTTAACTGAAGATCAGTCAATTTCACACTCCTGGTCAATTGTGCGAAGTTCTGTTATGACCTTATCGACTCTGTTATAGCATCTCCACCTTATAATGACCCATAATGTGAACATGAGCCAGAGAGCCAGAGTTTGTTCAGATTTTGGTTCATTTAAGTTTTTTATTCCAATGTGTAATAAGATCTTTCTTCTCGCAATAACTAGTGGTGCTTCTCTGCTTGCCTCCTGATCCCATGTAACACCTTTGCTGTAGATGGCTACGGCTTTTTCTTTGATTGGCAGGCATGAATTTATCTTGCTTGGTAATTTCATCACACAGATCTCCGGTGCTAAACCCGGGTCGATATCGGGTGGCATCCATAGCCTCCATTGGTATTGGACAGATGCCTAATGGACTTGGATCCTTGGGACTTGATAGAGTGGATGTTTCCTGTTGGTGACTTTAATGTCTTATTGTTGCGACTCAGCGTATTCTCTGTCCACACCCACACAAACAACTCTTCCCCCCACCCCATTGTTATCGCTCCGGATATAATCTCCTCTTTTGGGTCTTTTTTCCATCTTTCCCTATTGGTTTTTATTTATTTATTTATTTTTGGTCGAATCTTTCCCTATTGGTTGGATGCTTATATTTTTCCCCCTTTTTTGAAGGCTACTTCCATGCTGCTTCTTTCCTTGTCCTTCACCTGGAAAGTCTTGGCACCTTATGCTGGCCCTCTTGCAGTAGTTGGAACTGTGCTGTGAGTTTTCTTATTTGATTAGCAAAGTTTGTGGGCTTCATTTTCTTGTATGAGTTGTTACATCATCAATTTTACTTTGATTCTGTTTCTTTAGGTATGTCTTGTCATTCTCTCTTGGTGCTGGACCTGTTCCTGCACTGCTTCTACCAGAGATATTTGCCTCTAGAATCAGAGCAAAAGCCGTCTCTTTATCACTTGGCATGCATTGGGTGAGTTTGACAAACTTGATCACGTCTTCATGGTCACTATCGCTGTTTTCTGGATTATCTTTCATTTAAATAACTTACTCTTGTAATGATGTACAACTGTAAACAACAAAATGGATTCACATTCTACTGAAAATAAGTTTTATGCTCTCACCTGCACAATCCTCATGAGACTAAGGGAATTTCTTATCTGCCAGATCTCCAACTTTGTGATCGGGTTGTTTTTCTTGAGTTTCGTGAACAAGTATGGAATCAGCTCAGTGTACCTGGGATTCGCGGCCATCTGTCTCCTTGCTGTCTTGTATATAGCTGGTAACGTTGTGGAAACGAAGGGAAGATCCCTGGAGGAAATTGAACGTGCTCTTAACCCGTCAACTTGATCAATGCGGACAATTTCTTCTGTAACTACGCATGCAAGGAGATCGTACCAGTATGGTTACTCTCTTCTTTTCCTGCAGATAGCATTTCCATTTTCATTTAGGGCTCGACCCAAGGACATACTGGATTTTCCTTTTCCCTTAAGATGTTCTTCTATGTTGTATCTCAAATCAGTCGTCAAGAGGCTCTGTTTTGCTCTTTTTTTGGGATTGAGTACTGACTTCTAATTCCAGGACACATTGTGGTGGGTTGAGAAGGAATAATCTGGGTAGCAGATGACAACTCTGTTCATCGTTGTATCTCTTGAGCGGAACCTCATGTATTTAGTTGAACTGTTGGATTGGCTGATTTTCAAACGACGTCAAAATAAGATGGAATCTTTCCTCAGGTGCTGTGATGGAAATAGGAGAACCGATGAAATGAATCGCAGTGTAAATCGAGATTTGTGCTTGCCTGGACCGAAAATTTAGGGAAGAAGAAAAGGGTAAAATGCTCGGAGCCTGGATAGTAATGTAAATGAGTTTGGCATGATGAAGGGCTACTGGAGTGGAGATGAACTTGGAATATTTTGACATGGTCACTAGCTTTCTTTCCTTACGAATGAGCGAGAATGACAGGGTTCTGATTCCAACAAGGAGCACGGTCTATTCACGAACCTCTTCTTCGATTGCCTTACTGCACCCTGATGCATTTATTTTTGTGGTACAAGTGCCTCTGTCATCCCTATCCGGGAGCATGCTACAACGCTGAGCTAGTCTCGGAACGTTCCAAGAGCCGGACTTGTAAAATCTCAAGGTCATACGGAATGCCGATTGGATTCTCTGTCAGGCATTGTGCTCCCGGGATCAATCCGGCTAAAGAATCTTCCTACCTTAAAAAAGATCATAGATTCGCAAGGCATTTGGAGGAAGCCAAAAAGCCAGTATCATAAAGTGCATTGAAAATTTGATATTGAGTAGGCAAAAAGTGAAAATCGCAAGCCCATGAAATAGAGGGAAGGTGTTTCATTTTATGATACTAAGGGCACGTTTGGTAACTTACCAAATATTGTTTAATTCTATTCTTTTATTCTCAAGAATAAATTTATAATATAAATTCGTTTGGTAAATTTTTTGTTCATGGGAATAAATTAGAATAGAATCAATGAGTTAACAATTTCGGAATCAAACTAATCTTTTTTTTTTCTCTTTTCTCTTCTTCTTTTCTTGTAGTTTTTTTCCCCTTCCATCTTCTTCTTCATTTACCACCACTGTTGCAGTACACCATCGTTGGTTGTTGACGACTGGCTGGGCAAAATTTGGCGAGTTCGTCGGAGGCTTGCCTAGCCACCAGAGAGGCTCAATAGGTCTTGCCTTGGCCTCCCTTGGCCATTGGCAAGCCTCGCTTGGCTGGGCGAGTCTCAATTGATGAGGCTTGTCTCGTCAGCTTTCATTTGGCTGGTTGTTGGTCATCCTAAGGCCAACAACCGCTCTAAAACTTGAAGAAGAAGACAAATAAAAGAAGAAAAAAAGGAAAAAGTAATAAATTATTAAAAAATTAAAAAGAATGATTTGGATTAAAAATTGTAAAAGCGATATCAAATATAATTTTATTCTGAGAATGAAAATTTTGGATTGTTGTTAAATATCTTAAAATATTAAAAAATTACTTTCAGGAACCGAATGAAAAAATTATTAAATAAATTAAAAATTATTTTCGAAAATAAAATTATTATCAAGTACACCAGAACGATCCCCATCCTCGGCACCGTGGGAATTGACGTCCTCCCGTCGAGCTTCCCCACTCGAAATATCTCGCGCTCGCGCTCGCACTCGCAGAGACCGAACCGAAAGGCGTCCCGCGATCGCGCTCGCAGCTCGCGAAAGCTCACCGGGAAAGAACCTCAGCCGCTCCGTAGCCATGGCGGCCTCCCTTTTCCTCTCTCCTCCCGCATTCACGAACAAGCCGCGCTTTCTCGCTTCTTCCTCCCCAAGCGCGACCAGTTCTTCTTCTTCTTCTTCTTCTTCCAGAGTAGTAATGGGGGAGCATCACCCCACGAGAAGCCCGGACTCCTCCCTCTCCATCGACCCCGGCTCGCGGCCGAGCTATCCGGTCAAGATGCCCACGGCCCCGTGGATGAGAGGCCCTCTCCTCGTCCCGCCCCGCGAGGTCTTGGACCTCTCCAGGCCTCGGAGCGGCAACAGAGGCTCCGGCGATCGGAAACCCGAGAAGTCGGATCGAGCTCTCCTCGACCGGGCCAGCGGCGTCAGAGGAAACAAGGCGGTGCGGATGATCGTGCGGAGCATCGAGAAGCTCGCGGGGAGGGGCGAGGCGGGCGGAGGTGGGAACGAATCGGGGGAGGTCGAGTTTGGGCTCTGTCTGGAGCCGTTGAAGGCGGAGGAGAAGGAGGAGGAGCCCGGTCGGGTTTTGGCGGGAAAGTGCCGTGGGTGAGGGAAGGCGAGAAGGTGGTGTTCGGGAGGGGGAAGGCGGAGAAGGCGGAGAAGGCGGCGGACGCGGCGGAACTGAGCCTCGAGAAGGAGTTGCTGGGGAGGCTGAGGAAGGAGGCCGCGAAGCTGCGGAAGTGGGTGAAGGTGAAGAAGATTGGAGTGTCTCAGGCGGTTGTGGATGAGATTAAGTGGACTTGGAGGAGGAACGAGCTCGCCATGGTGAAATTTGATGTCCCTCTGTGCCGCAACATGGACAGAGCTCAAGAAATCCTCGAGGTTCTTTCACTTTCCTGTCCTCCTTGATGAGATTTCGTTGTCTTGATATCTTGCTGTGGTCCTCCGGTTATGCGGAATCAGAAACTTTGGAACGTGACTTGTAAAATTTAAAGCTATTGTTGGTTACAATGGGGGATTGGAATATCTGAGCTTGTCCTTAATATTCCTGATTGCTTGCTTGTGCATGAGGTTGGGCAACATGATGAGTCAAGAGTACACGCGTTGCTCTTGAATCGTGATGGCTTCCTTTCTTCCTTGTGATTAGACAGTGGCTCATTGACATCAACTAACAAGGTGGTTATGGAATAAAAGATTCATGTTTTTTTTTTTTTTTTTTTTTTTTTTTGAATTTATAATTTGGTGTTCCTTTAGAAATCATACAGTCTGGGGCATTGTCTGGATTGTGTGTGCGTTTGGTTTTGTTCTCTTTGAACAGAGAAAGAGAGGAAAAAGGGACCAAGGTACTCACTCCAGCTCTTCTCGTATGTCAATCATCTCCTTACTGACATGTCTCACTTCTTTGGCTGGAATGTTGGTGGAGTAACACATGCTGAACTTTTGGTGGAGTAATTCATGAGCCATAACTGGGATGACTCTGTTCAAATGAAATAATTTGCACTGTTGAATTTCCTTATGCCTCTGTTTAATTTATGCTGGTATACAGTTTAGACTGTTACGATAGAAACCAAAAAATATTTAAAAAGTTGGAACCCCCTTCCTCATTGTTGCCATTACCTTATCTAGGTTATGTTTTACAGTTATGTATGGTGAAGGGAAGCTTCCCATGGTTGATTCCTTGATTGTCTCTTGTGAATAGATGAAGACTGGCGGCTTGGTTATTTGGAGGAAAAAAGACACTCTTGTTTTATACAGGGGAATCCACTATCCCTATAAAGTCTTTCAGGAGAAGGACCACATCCCAGCTAATGGTCAAGAAAGACTTTCCTTCGTCTGCATGCAGTCTAACCCTAAACATGTCATGTCTATAACACCGTTGAAAGATAATCAACGTATTCTGGATGAGAAGATGAAAGGAGAGGATGGACAAAGGCAGTCTACTGCCATCTCAATAGACTATAAAGCATGTTCTGAGTCAATCAATGGTTCACTGTATGAGAGGGAAACTGATAGATTGCTGGATGGCTTGGGTCCTCGCTTTGTTGACTGGTGGATGCACAAGCCATTGCCTGTAGATGCTGATTTGCTTCCGGAAGTGGTTCCTGGCTTCAGTCCCCCACTAAGACTCAGTCCCCTAAATGAACGGCCAAAGCTCACTGATGATGAGTTAACATATTTAAGGAAGCTTGCTCACCCATTACCAACTCATTTTGTCCTTGGTATGAAAATCTTCCTAGTAACTCTTCTTTTGTTTTTCCAGAAATAAATCTCAACAAGGGACGTCTTATATTGTTGTAAAGAGGATAGTTGATTCTTAGTTGGTCTTGTTTAGTTGGTGAAAGGCAGAAGATCTAATTGAATATTCTTTCCTTTTGACTTGCTCACTTCGAAATTTATATGATCACCTGAAATGTTGGTAAGCCAGCTAAGTTCCTTCAAGAGCTTCTTCAGTTATTTTAAGCTGCATCAACACTTTATGGTAAATGAACATTCAATTGATGCATGATGATAGTCATCCAGTAACATGCAATTTGCTAGATGCATTGTGCACCAGCATGAGGTGGCTGTGTTTAAGGTTTTTTGGTTGTTGTCGCTTCTTCATATTGAAGGGAGAAACAGGAAATTGCAAGGGTTAGCTGCTGCAATTATGAAATTATGGGAGAAGAGTCTTATAGCCAAGATTGCGGTGAAGTGGGGTGTACCTAACACTAACAATGAGCAAATGGCATATGAGCTCAAGGTGAGTCATAAATAACTATGCATTCTGCTAAAATAAATGATAGACATCTCCAGTCACATCTTGGAGAACATTGCAGTGTCTCACTGGGGGGATTTTGCTGCTAAGAAACAAGTTTTACATTATACTTTATCGAGGCAAGGACTTTCTTCCTCAAACACTTACAAGTTCAATAGTGAAGAGGGAATTGGAGCTGAGAGACTGCCAAGTTATTGAGGAAGATGCAAGAATAAAGGCATCTGAAAGATTAGCTGTAGCAAATGAGCCATTGGCAAAGGCTTGCTTCATGGGAACACTATCAGAATTCCTAAAAATCCAAACAGATTTTGAGGAGCAGATAAGAGGAGTGGGGGAGGTCAATGTCAGAGTGGTGGCTGAAAGAGAAAGACTAAAGAAGGAGCTACGACAGGAGCAGCACAAGCTTTTCATTGTAAGGTCCACAGCTATTGCCTTAATTCTCTTTGGCATGCTGTTTGTGATAACATGAATAGTGTCTGTGCAGCTTAAAAGTAAGATGAGCAAGTCAGCAAAACAGCTGTCAAAGTTGAATTCTGGATGGAGACCTGCCAAGGAGGACACAGACAAAGAGATGATGACAGAAGAGGAAAAAGAATGTTTGAGGAAGATAGGACTGAAAATGGACGGTAGTTTAGTGCTGGGTGAGAAAAACGATTACTTGTATTATCATCCGAGTTTCCGTTCTTCTTTTGCTCTGGGATTGCCATATTTGACCTCATATATCAGTAAAAATGAAAAATGACTCAAGTTTGACTGTTATCACATGCTAGTTCTTCTGCAAGTCTCATGGTTGGACTGATCTGTTGATTTGTCAAGCAATCATGCCACCACAGCTAGGCTTCTAATTCATTCATTTATTCATTAGAACTGAAATGGAGGCAGAATCTTTGTAAACGATCTGTTGATTAGAAGATCATTAGTTTCTTGCAGTACCAATCTTTTCAGTCCTCTTAGTCGTTTCATTCATATTGTCTTCAGGAAGGCGTGGTGTCTTTGATGGTGTTATTGAAGCAATGCATCAGCACTGGAAGCATAGAGAAGTGGTCAAGGTCATTTCTATGCAGAGGGCATATCCACAGGTCATATATACTGCAAAACTGCTTGAAGCAGAAACTGGTGGGATTTTAGTTTCAGTTGACAAGCTGAAGGATGGCCATGGTATAATCATATACCGTGGCAAAAACTACAAGCGTCCTGTAAAGTTGTCAACAGAGCATCTACTAACAAAAAGAAAAGCACTTCTGCGATCTCTTGAAATGCAGCGATTTGGCGTAAGTGAAGATCCACCTTTCTGAACCAACCATTTCATTTCTGGATTTATGTCATCATTTTCTTGGTGGCACGTGTTTAGCTGCATCTATTGAGGTTGAAGCTTCTTTTTTTCTCAGTCACTGAAGTTTTTTGCAAATCAGAAGCAACGGAAGATCTCTGACTTGCAACTGAAACTGGTAAATGTTGAAGTGTTTGTAATGATATAGTTTGCTCAATTCTTGTGCTAGCCTCATATTAAGGTTTAATAAAGCAACATTTTGACTTTCTTCTGCGTAGATGGGATTTATCTGGTTTTACTTCTTATAAGTGTAATTAATGGGATGCTTTCTGGACAAATTTGTAGGCAGACCTAAAAGATCAACTGGGACAATAAAGACAGAATATGATGAAAAGTTTGTAAATCATCATAAAGGGCTTTATTGTGATTTTCAGTACATGAAATGCACAAGGATTCCTTTGTGGCATGAAATGAATTATGAAGGTTCTCATCCATCATTTGGGATTCCTTGTACAATCTGGTTGCTTGACTTCTTTTGAGTGGAAGTGGAACTGAGGGCAGCAGATTGCACAAACTCCATGGTGCCTGATTTTGTTACTTGGGACCTCCTATGGCAGAGCTCATTATATCCAGGTGAGCATGCAGCGACAATGGTATGGCTCTAACATTTGCACTGGACTTCCCATCTTTTTATTGGACATGCCATCTAAAGCGCACTTTCAGAATAATCAAAATCCGGGGGAAATTTTTTCTTTAGCCTCCTAATTCATGGCAAATTTGGCACTTAAGACACTAAACTAGAGGGACATTTCACCATAAAGTGCCTGCAGCCCCTCTGCAAGCAATTCACTTTATGCAACTTTTCACTCTGAACTATTAACTTTATAGCCTTTGCCCCTTGAACCCATTAAGAATTTACGGAACATCTGAGAGAAATTTCAGTGTAATGAATCAAATACTTCACTTTAGGAAAGTGCCATCTTTTCAATTTCTTGGTTGAAAGATGAGAGATGTTGCGTGGCACAAAATATACCTCAGTACATTGTTTAAGTCCATGAATTATTCCTAGATGGAACTAAGAAAAAATCTAGTGCTAATGTGGGTTCTGTAAAATTATTGTTATCTAGATTCCATTTGCTTTGATAGGTCTAATGACATTTTATAATTGAATATTTTTGTTCTATTTTGAAGTGTGGATGGGGAAGCAAGTGTAAGTGACTGAATAAAACTAAGAATCCTATTTACAACTATGTCTCATTTTCCAATTTCCCGTACTTCGCTTTGCTCCATGTTAAATTGCATTTAGATCTATGCGCGGCTCTGGACTTCAGGAATATGAAGGGCATGCTTTTCAGATTAATCACCTGGGTTGGATTGTTGGGTCTACAAGTACAGTGGAGCCTCTGAGCCTAGTGCTTCACTTGCCAGTTAATAAGTCATTCACTCCCGCTGACATAAGGGCGGTTGGAAGGTTGTGATCAAATGGCATTGACCCCTTCAGGTTTATCTTTAATTTACCCTTTTAACCATTTGCAATACATATATATACTGGAGCTTGTTATATCTCCCACAATTACTAGAATCTCTTTTGTCTGTTTCTTTTCCTTCTTGGTGATTGTGGCATTGCTAAGTGAACTTGCTCTCATTGAAAAGACATCCTAATGTCAATCAATCTGTATAAACAGAGTTATTCAAATGGAATTAATAGCTTTCTCTAACTCCAACCTTTGAAATGGGCGTTAAGATAGTTGATACTATGGGTCTGTGACGCTATAGCCACTGCATGCTATGGTGTGGTGTTTTCTCTGTGTGAGGTAATGGCTTCTTTCATATTCATTTGTTGAGAAACTAGCGACAAGTAGTAGCACTTCCTTTGTGTATCAGAATCAGGTCAATCTGTTTCATGTACAATCTCTCTCTCAGATGTCATTCGAATTATCCCAAGGCATCCAGCCGGGTGATCGATACAGCTCCTGTTTACTAATGGATCTGCCGTAGAATTGGGCGAAGAGAACCTGGAGAAAAATCTGTGGTCGTTAGAAAAATGAAACAGCTAACTGCTAATTTCCTCGTTTTTCTTCCACTAATAGTTTTTGTTGTTGCGGAAGACACTTTTGGCCAGTTTATAAGTATACTTTCAGGAAATACGTGTAAACTTGGTAGTTTTGCATGCACATTGTTTCCGAATACTGTGCGTATAACTCTAGCTTTCCCTCTGTGCTGTGGCCTTTAACTCCTGTATGCGTTGCTACTTTCGAGCATTAATGATGATGATGATCCTTAAAACTGACTTGGTGCTTATGGTTAAAGATGACAGGGCTGAGATAGGTGGTACTTGCAAGAGTTCGGGGTTTCCTTCCACGATGATATTTCTAGTTTCTTCCATATAAAAAGTAAAAAGCTTCCTTCCAACATTTCAGTAACCTTGGAAATTGACGATGCTTGGACAAATCGGTTCGGATGCACCACAAAAACTACGTGGTCTTGCCAAATTTGTAACACTAGTGATGTCATCATAGTGAATGCTGACAATAACATCTGTTACACTTTGTTATCTTTGATATGGCGAGTGCCGAGTACCTCTGAATTATGTGGTCCAAGATCATTACACGTTCTTGGTCCATTTCACCTCTCGTCTTGAGAGAAATTATCTAGAGAGGTGTCAATGGGCAGACAAGATCCGGAGTTGTTTCTGTTACGGTAGAGGCCACTTTGAACAATTTGGTTGACGTAAAAATAAAAATTACGACAATTGCTCAGATTGTATCTGTCTACCAATTAAGATTCAAAGAAGCAATGTGATTGAAGTGACATATGCATGAGAATAAATGGGGTTGAAGCCATAGCTCCGGAGCTTTGGCCCTACGAAACAAAGGGATTTCTAATCTTCCTGGCGGAAATGACAGTTGACGGTCGTATTCCCAGTACGATGGGTTGCAAGCTGCTATTGGTTTCGTACCGATGCATAGTTCTCTCCTCCTTGTGGCTCTTGCCCTTGGTGGCTCTAGCTATTGGTGAACGTCCCTGACGGGGAGATTATTTCAAAATTTCTTGGCGATGCTATTGGAGAAAGACGAGGCTGGCTTCGGTGGCATAGGCAAGAGTACGAGGGTGCCTTCAAGCATCTCTATCGCCTTTGAAATTGAGGGACGATCGGATGGATTTGCATGAATGCACCATATGCTGATGATGATGATCTTTCTCGCTATATCTTCCTCCTCTTCTGTGGTGATACCATCCAATTGTAGACCTTTGTCTGGGTCAAGCGCCTATGTACCATGTTGGCGAAGTACATTTTGCTACTGTCCGACTTGTGGTCATTGGAGTTACTTCTTCCACCTGTCATCCCTAGAACCAACATCCGGTAGCTGTGCACATCTGACTTGTGGGAGAGAAATGTACACCATAGTAATTTTTTTTTTTTGAATATGTGTGCAATGGCCAGCACTCTGCACTTTCTCACGTACATGATCTGCAAATCGCTTTTAATTTCAAGCTAAAGATGCGAACACTAGCTATGTAAGGGAATTCGGTTGCTATTTTGCTATACTTGTTGCCATGTTGGTATTCTGTTTTCTACCTAAAATCACAGTTTCTCCACCTCCTGGTCCTCGCTGTTGATGAACACTGATGACGACGATGTGGTTGTTTCAAAATGTTTCGGTGATACCGGTGGAGAAGTCAAATAGGGTTTCGGCGGTATGGGCAAGAGGTCAAGGCTACCTTCCAACATCTCTATCGCCTTAGAAATCGAAGGTCGATTTGATGGATTAGTTTGAATGCACCATATACTCACGGTGATCATCTTTCTTGCTATCTCCTCCTCCTCGGGTGTGTTGATCCCCCTCAATTGCAGACCTTTGCTCGGCTCGAGGTGCCTATATACCAATTCGGGGAAGTACATATGGCTACCGTTCGATAGTTGCACATCAAAATTATCTCTCCCACCTATCATTTCAAGAACCAACATTCCGTAGCTGTAGACATCAGACTTGTGAGAGACTCCTCCAAAATTCCTAGAGATGACTTCGGGAGCAATGTACCCGAATGTTCCTCTTGTGCCTAACATTGATACGACACTCTCCCCCCCTTTGCACAGCTTGGCAAGGCCAAAATCTGAAATTTTCGGATTTAAATCCTGATCAAGTAGAATGTTTTGAGGTTTTATATCGAGATGCAAAATTCTTGTGCTGCAGCCACGGTGAAGGTACTCAAGCCCTCGAGCTACGCCTAGCGCAACTTGGTATAAGATTTTCCATTCTAGAGGACTAGTTCTACTCGCAGTACCTTGACGAGGTAGATGCTTGTCCAGAGACCCATTGGGCATGTACTCATATATCAAAGCTCTTCTGTTCTTTTCATAGCAGAAACCCAAAAGAGCGACAACATTTACATGGGCTGTTCTGCTAATACTTGTGACTTCATTGATGAATTCTTGTCCATTGCCTTTGGACTCCTTGAGGAATTTCACCGCAACAGGGCGACCATCTTTAAGCTTTCCTTTATACACCACACCGTACCCTCCTCGACCAAGATTCTCCGCAAGGGAATTTGTCATTTTTTTGACATCGGTATACTTATATCTTCGTGGAATAAGAGACCCATGATTCTTCATGAACTCGTCAACATCATAGTGATTTTCAGTCCTCTCCTCTTTGAAAAGCTTAGTCTTCCTAATGAAGCAAATCAGTACGATGATAGTCACGGAGACGCTTAGCACGGCTGGAAGAGCTGCATTTGAATTTAATGGAAACATTCAATACTCTACGTAGGCTAGCTAGAGCTCTCAGTGGAAATTAGTCAAGATGAAGTTACCTATCATTAAAATTTTGTGCCTCCCCTTGGAATTTGATCCTGCAATGCAGTAGAAGGATATTTGAATTTCTTTGCTAGTTATTGTACCGATTGCATTTGTTAAAAAAAAAAAAAATCCACGGGATTTGCTAAACTAAATAATTAGCAGAGCCTCTCAGGGCTGTGCGCTGTCGTAGGCCTTTATTGAGGCATGAACCCGACAGTTGTCTAACATAAAATAATTTTAGCCAAAGAGAAACTAGCCTGTAAAATGCTTTGAGTAAATACGCTCAACAAATATTTGGCAGATTTTATTCGGGACATACCTGGGCAACTCGATGAGTAGGACTGGTCGCGGCAATAACAGGTGAATTCGCCAGAGTTCTGAACCTGTCCACACTGCCCCCCAGACTTGAGACATTTTTGACACAAACCGTCATCATCTAGCCACTGCATCCCAAACCCTTGATTGATGGCTGCTTTCAGTGCGTCCAGGGTGGCGTTAGCCTCGAGGTCCTGAATTGCCGACTGTTTTACTGGAATGATAACACTGGTATTGCAGGTGCCAAGGTAATCCTCTATGGATGCGAGGTTTGCATTGGTGAGATCACCGGCTTTCCTCGCCAAGACATAACCAGCGGTACTACTCTGATTAGTCGTGCAAGTGAAATGACTAGGTTCCATCACTGATCCTAGAATTATAGAAGATTTCGATGGGCACCCGTAATAGATGGTCAGGTTGTCAGTGACCGTATCCGAAGTGTAAGTGAAAGGAGCCGCTTGGGAGGTATTATGCAGGGAATGGGGACAGATGTTATACCAGTAGGCTGACCTAGCGACAGTAAGAGCCCGCAAGGCGCTATTGATGTGAAGGACTCGGAAGTTTTGGTTCATGATCGTGATGATTGGTGCGCTTTCGTTACAAGTTATTTGAAACTCGGGCGACAGGCCACAGTAACGCGCCCGGTTGAGACCCCAGAACGGGTAGCTTATGCCTTGCAGGTCGCCGCATTGAATTGTGGAGCTGCAGTTTAAGTACCGCGGATCATCAGCACAGAAAGACATTGGAGCTTGGATGAGGTTCAGGAATATATTCAAGACACAGAGGCCCAATACAGGGAAGATACGGAGAGGCTGATGCATTTCTTTTTTTCCTGCAAATCTAGTGCGCATGCAGAGCAGAGCAGAGCAGAGAGAGAGAGAGAGAGAGAGAGAGAGAGAGAGAGAGAGAGAGGATCAGGACTCAGGTCCAGATGCAAGAGAATGTTAAAAATCCTGCGGACCTTGTCGTCATAAAACCAATTTGAGAGTTGACCCTGATGGACAAGGACTCCCCCAGATAGATATTATTGCAATATTCAGTTGCAGGCCAATGTCCACAGAAAATGACAAAACTGGAAAGTGGGAAAGAGAGAATGTCTACTCTTGGCTTGGGTAAGAGAGAGAGAGAATTCATATATCTGGTTAAATATGTCATCAATCTGAGTCCTTTCTTTTCCATAATGCCTTGATTGCTGGATCAAAGAGAATTCCCTGACGTCCATTGCCTATCGTCTGCTCAAAGAGCGAGTTGACCATGATACGATTCGGCCGTTTCTTTGTAGAATTATGGAAGAAATTCACTTTCGACACGAGTCACTCTCAATTCAATAATCATCAGTGTTGGCTGGGTCGGCCACTCGTGGGGCCCAGCTGACATTAGATAAAAGAAAAAAAAATTCATAAAGTCAAAAGCAAAAAAAGAAAGAAATGAGCGAGTGCTGCTTCGAGCGTGAGTGCGCACGTGAGAGTGAGGAGAGAGAGAGAGAGAGAGCCAAAAAAGAAAAAAACAGAGTGACTTCACCGAGAGACAGCACGCGGAGGAAAAGTAGACGCCTGAGATTTTGTGGCATCGGCTCCAAGGCCAACCGTTGATGAAATTAGCTGAAATTTGAATATGTTGTTTGTGAGATAGATGCCTTATGAGTCGATCGGTTTCGTTCCTTGAGAACCTCGTCTCCTCTGAAATTTCCAATCATGGCTAGAACTTTATTATTTTATTTATATTAATCCAGCTTTGTGATAATGAAAAATGATTATATTTTCGATATTGAGCTTCTAGCGTGCCTCTAGTGCATGATTAGAGTAACACTTTGTGTATTCTACTATTTTAATGATTAGTGGAAGTTTTTGAGCGGTTCATAATTTTTCCGGCGTTAGGTTTTCACATTAAATTTTTGTGTTGTCATTGGCTTTGTCTCCTTATCATTTCAGTATTATATATTGCTGGTTGTTGCCGGGATTAAGTCGATTTTGGTCGGTTTAGTTTTGAGGGAGGAATTGATCCTAAATTAGGCCTAATTCTCAGTAAATTATTGCCCGGCTCTTCCCAACAATCAGTCCTCGAACCTATGACTCCGAAGCCGCATTGGAAACGTTCTCAAAAGTGGACTAGCCAATTTCGTCGCTCAAAGCTTCAGTAGGGTTGGTCCTCCCAGCTTGGTAAGACGATATAAAGTTAATGGCTTGACATAGTCAGAAAGCCGAAATAATATATATATTTTTTAATTTTATCAAAAGGGGACCCTATGACCAAGGCATTATTTCAGTTCATTTATGGTGTGAAAAGGATGTTGAGTTCATCAGCCATGCTGCAAAACTTCATATGTTTGTGTCCAGTCTTATCAAGATCAAGGCTGAGAGAGCATGCCCAAAGCCAAACCCCTATTATCAGGAAAACGGGCTTAGCAGGTCGAATGATGTCCGAATTAGTTTTCGCGTACCTCAGCATTGCTCTTCTACGTCAGACATTTACATGTCGAAGGCCAATTGAGCGTGACACATCGGTGATGGTATGATGAGCAGACTTTTGTCTCTTAAAGTAACAAAGCATATCCATTGTCAACTTAATCATGCCCATAGGAAAGAGAAAGGAAAGAAATTTTTTAATATAATCCATCATGAAGTAGAAGCCCGTCAGACTTAAGAAATCCATGCCGTTTCAATTCTATATTTTAGGACGAGTTGGAATAGATTGAAATTCATTCACTTTAATATGAACAAATTTAACATAATGCTATTTCCAATTTAATATGATCAAACTTCAATTCTAGATTGGAATTTTTTCAAGATGAACATCTTAAGCTTTGAATATTACAATTCATTGAGTTAGAAACCAAACAGATTGACCAATTGATAACCTTCACCTCCTTCATATGAACCTTAGTCAAAATTTGTTGCAAAAAGCTATGTAAATGCTTAAATGCTTTTGATAATAGCTAAGCTTCACCCAATGCAATCTTTGTTCCATGTGCTTCATCCCAAATTCTAGCTTCCTCTTTTTTGTAGTCACTATCAGTGAACTTCAACAATGAGGTGTGCTCAGAATATGAAGGTGGTCTCGCCGGCGAAGATAGAAAAGAGCTCACCGACCATCCCTCTTGCACATTAACATTGTTAAGTTGCATGTGGAGTTGTGCAAAAAAGTCCCACATCAGAGAATCGGTGTAGTGTGGAGCAATTAATAATCCTAGTTTGCTCATAATTCATTAACTTAAGTTTTTAAGTGAAGGTTGGTCCAAACGGATATGTTGATGGGCTTGGATTTGGGCTCTTCCCTAATGATCTCACTAAACAAAAGTATTAGGCTTCTGTTATATACTCCTAACAAAAATGATAGGATTTTGCAATTAAATCAACAGCTGAAGAATAAATGCCATAAATGGTCTTTGAACTTTGGCCCAATTTGCAATGTGATCTTTCAACTTTAAATTTATTTAATGTGGTCCTAAACTTTAGCCCATTGTTTAATGTAGTTTGTGAACTTTTAATTTGTTCAATATAGTCCTTAGAATTTTGATACATATTTAATTTAGTCCCTAAACTATAAGAAAATTTTCAATATTATCCCTGAACTTAAATAAATGGAAGAATTCTTCCATTTATTTAAGTTCAGGGATAATATTGAAAATTTTCATACTGTTTAGGGACTAAATTAAATATATACCAAAAGTTCATGGATCACATTGAACAAATTAAAAATTTAGGATTACATTGTATATTGGACAATAGTTCATTGACCATATTAAATAAATTTAAAATTTAGGGATCATATAAAAATTTTAAAATCATTTGTGTTTCCGTTCGTTGAACGAATCCATTAACTTTTGTGTGCCATTATAATCTTCCTTTTGTAGGGGTCAACAAAAACAACTTTCACCTGGACCCCACCGAAGATTCAAACTCATGACTTTCTTGAGTAGTTGTCCACTGTGCGTCTTCTTAATAGATAATGCCACAGTAACAATTCTTCAACAACAATAGAGGATTCAGTTAATAATGCTGATTTACATCATCCAACTCGAATTGGGTTTCACACGTGAACTTAAACTTGAGGTATAATTTAACAATTCTTTATCTTGGCTCGATTTTTGAAATCAAATCATAGTACTCATCATTCATGCTACTCTTCCATTGCCCTGACAGATGCCAATTGAGCTCAAGCAAAGCTTGAGCTTTGCCAAATGAATATGCTTTGTCATCATGTCTGTCAATTTCTCCACTATCTCTATCTGCTTCATCATGTTTGTCAAGTTCTTAGATTGTTTGAGTGCCATAACTATTTGATAACATTTAATGCAAGTGCTATACAACATCAAATTTTCAGTACTTAGCTAAACGTTTTTAAAAAGTTTTGACATCAAGTGAATGTTTGTTAGAATTTATAGTAGTCAAGTGGTTAAAAAAACTTATGGCACTGAGTTTGTCTGCTTTATTAATCTGAGAACATGTTTGAATCCATGAAGGAATCTGATTCCAATAGAAATTTAAAATAAATAGGATTTGTGTATTTGACGTCTGAACAAATAAGCAACTATTGAAATACTTTACACGAGTTGGATTCTTAATTGGAGTAGATTTAGTTCAAGCCAGTTAAGAGGGATTTCCTATTTTGCATCCAAATAGGTGTGGGTTTTGATTTTAGCACACTAGAGTAGAGGACCTTTGGCTCAAAACAATCAATTCTTCGGCATTTTGGTGACATCCTGAAGAAATTGCAAGTGTTTTGAAGCCAATAAATATTGTGGTAAGATGTGTTAATTCTTTTGAAAGATTGAGAAATTATTTTAAGAGGAATTATGAGGGCTAAACATTGTATGGGTTACTAAATTTAATTATGGATGGAAAACATAGAGAAGGTTTGAGTGATTCGAGTGCACTTATAAACTACTCTTCCGTAGTGGTCTCATCAATCAAACTCATGACCAATTAATTCCCTTGATATATCTACTTTGCTGTTTTGATCGCTCGTTTTTCTGCAACATTAGCATTTAGAGAGTTTAAAATACAGGTGTTTGCATCCATCAAGTTCTTCTGGTTTCAGCGGATAGTGGACATTTTTGGACTCTGGAAGGTGCTCAAGACTGCAACAATCAAACAATTTGAGATCAAGTTTTTTGAGCTGCATTGATTTCTTTTCATACCGATTGAGGATTTTGTGGTCGACGAAACTTTTAAGATCAAGTGTGGAGGATATGTTATGTGAGTTCCGACGGCGAAAAAGGTGCGCCATACTATTTTTTTTGAATATGTGTCTAAGGGCCAACACTTCGCACTTTCCCATGTACATAATCTGCAAATTGCTTTTAATTTCAAGCTAAATAAACGAACGCTAGCTACGTAAGGAGATTCGGTTGCTATTTTGCTATAGATGTTGCCATGTTGGTATTCTGTTTTCTACCTAAATCACAGTTTCTCCACCTCCTGGCCCTTGCTGTTGATGAACATTGACGACGACGATGTGGTTGTTTCGAAATGTTTCGGCGATACTGGTGGAGAAGTCAAATAGGGTTTTGGTGGTATAGGCAAGAGGTCGAGGCTACCTTCCAACATCTCTATCACCTTAGAAATCGAAGGCCGATATGATGGATTAGTTTGAATGCACCATATACTCACAATAATCATCTTTCTTGCTATCTCCTCCTCCTCAGGTGTGTTGATTCCCCTCAATTGCAGACCTTTGTCTGGCTTGAGATGCCAATATACCAACTCCGGGAAGTACATTTGGCTACCCTTCGATAGTTGAGTATCAGAATTATTTCTGCCTCCTACCATTTCAAGAACCAACATTCCGTAACTGTAGACATCAGACTAGTGAGAGACTCTTCCGAAATTCCTAGAGATTAGCTCAGGAGCAATATACCCTAAGGTTCCTCTTGTGCCTAACATTGACACAACACTCTCTCTCCCTTTGCACAGCTTGGCAAGGCCAAAATCTGAAATTTTCGGAACAAAGTCCTGATGGAGTAGGATGTTTTGAGGCTTTATATCAAAATGCAAAATCCTAGTGCTGCAGCCACGGTGAAGGTACTCAAGCCCTCGAGCAACGCCGGGTGCAACTTTGTATGAGATTTTTCCATTGTAGAGGACCAGTTGCACTCGAAGCTCCTTGACTAGGAAGATACTTGTCTAGAGACCCGTTGGGTATACTCATATATCAAAGCTCTTCTATTCTTTTCATAGCAGAAACCAAAAAGAGCGACGATGTTTACGTGGGCTGTCCTGCTGATACTTGTGACTTCATTGATGAACTCTTCTCCATTACCTTTGGACTCCTTAAGGAATTTTACTGCGACGGGGCGACCATCTTTAAGCTTTCCTTTATAAACCACACCGTATCCTCCTTGACCAACATTCACGGAAAGGGAGTTTGTCATTTTCTTGACATCGGTGTACTTATATCTTCTTGGAACAAGAGACCCATGATTCCTCATGAACTCGTCAACATCACAGTGATTTTCACTCCTCTCCTTTTTGAAAAGGTTAGTCTTCCTAATAAAGCAAATCAGTAGGACGGTAGTCATGGAGACACTAAGCGCGGCCAGAAAAGCTGCATTTAAATTTAATGGAAACAGTCAATACTTTACCTAGGCTAGCTAGAACTTCCCAATTGGAAATTAGTCAAGATAACGTTACCTATCATCAAAATTTTGGGCCCCCCCTTGGAATTTGATCCTGCGATGCAGTAGAAGGACATTTGAATTTCTTCGCTAGTTATTGTACCGATTGCATTTGTATTAAAAAAAAAAAAATTCACGACGAGATTTGCTAAGCTAAATAATTAGCAGAGCCTCTCGGTGCTGTGCATTGTCGAAGGCCCTTATTAAGCCATGAAACTAACAGTGGTGTCTAAAATACAATAAATTTAGCCAAGGGAAACTAGCATGTAAGATGCTTTGAGTAAATAAACTCAACAGAAATATGGCGGATTAAATTCAGGGCATACCTGGGCAACTCGATGAGTGGGACCGCTCGCTGCAATAACAGGTGAATTCGCCAGAGTTCTGAACCTGTCCACACTGCCCGCCCGACTTGAGACATTTTTGACACAAACCGTCATCATCTGGCCACTGCATCCCAAACCCCTGATTGATTGCTGCTTTTAGGGCGTCCAGGGTCACGTTTGCCTCAATGTACTGAATCGCCGACAGGCTTACCGGAATGATAACACTGGCATTGCAGGTCCCAAAGTTATACTTCATGGATGTGAGGTTTGCACTGGTAAGATCACCGGCTTTCCTCACCAAGACATAACCAACAATACTATTCTGATTAGTCGTGCAAGTGAAATGTCTAGATTCCATCATTGATCCTGGAATTATGGAAGAAATTGACGGGCATCCGTAATAGAGGGTCAGGTTGTCAGTGACCGTATCCGAAGTGTAAGCGAAAGGAGCCACTTGGGAGGTATTATGCAGGTACCGGGGACAGAGGTTATACCAGTAGGCTGACCTAGCGACAGTAAGAACCCGCGAGCCATTATTGATGCGAAGGACTCGGAAGTTTTGGTTCGTGATTGTGATGATTGGTGCACTTTTGTTACAAGTTATTTGAAACTCGGGTGACAGGCCACAGTAACGCGCCCGGTTCAGACCACAGAAAGGGTAGCTTACGCCTTGCAGGTCGCCGCATTGAATTGTGGAGCTGCAGTTTAAGTACCGTGGATCATCAGCACAGAAAGACATTGGAGCTTGGATGAGGTTCAGGAATATATTCAAGAAACCGAGGCCCAATGCAGGGAAGATACGGTGAGGCTGCTGCATTCTTTTTTCCCTGCAAATCTAGTGCTTGTGCACAGAGAGAGAGAGAGAGAGAGAGAGAGAGAGAGACAGAGAGAGAGAGAGAGAGGATCAGGAATCAGGTCTAGATGCAAGAGGATGAAAAGGATGATGAAGACCTTGAACTTTAATAATAAAACTGGATGACAAATGTTCGATTAATATGACCAAATTGTGAGAGTTGACCCTGATGGGCAAGAACTCCAGATAGATAATATTGCAATGCTTCGGTTGCAAGTCAATGTCCACGAAAAATGACAAAGCTGATAAGTGGGAAAGAGATAGATATGTCTCTTTTTGGGTAAGAGTGCGAGAAAATTCATTGATTTGGTAAAATTTGTCGTCAATATGAGTCCTTTCTTTTCTAGAATACCTTGGTGGCTGGTTCAAAGACTCATTCAGGGTCACTTCCTTTCCTATATTCAAAGAGCAAGATGATTATTATAAAAATCGGTCGTCTCTTTGTAGAATTATGGAAGAAATTTCACTTTTGACTCTACTCATATCAATTCAATTGTCATCAGTACTCGGACCTATGACTCCAAAGCCGCATTTGAAACGTTCTCAAAAGCAGACCAGGCAACATTGTCGCTCGAAACTTCAGTTGGGTTGGTTTGAGAGGAACGGATCTAAAGAAACAAACAACTTGCCAAAGGAAGCACCAAAAATGACAGGATTGGTCCTCCCAACTTGGTGAGACGATATAATATTAAGGCTCGACTTAGTCAGAATGTCGATATAATTTCTCTGGAAACGGGACCCTAATGACCAAGGCAATATTTCAGTTCACTTATGGTGTGAATAAGATGTTGAGTGCATCAATTCGACATTTCATCAACCATGCTTCAAAAATTTCTGTGTTTGTGTCCAGTTTTGTCAAGATCAAGGCTCAGTGAGCATGCCCAGAGTCATACCCTATTCTCGCAAAAATGGGCTTAGCAGGTCTAGTGTTGTAATTTTCATGTTTCTCAGCAATGCTCTTTTACGTCAGACATATATTGATCTGAAGGCCAATCGAGCGTGACTCGTCGGTGATGGTATGACGAGCAGACATTTCTCTTAAAGAAACAAAGCAAATTCGTTGTCAACTTAATCGTGCCCATTGGAAAGAGAAAAGAAGCTTTTTAATACAATTTGTCACGAAATAAAAGTCCGTCAAACTTATCCATGCCATTTCAATTCTATATTTTAGCACAAGTTGGAATAGATTAGACTTCATTCAGTTTAATATGACCAAACTTAACAAAATGCTATTTCCAATTTAATACGACCAAACTTCGATTCTAGATTGGAATTTATTCAAGATGAACATCATAAGCTTTGAATATTACAATTCATTGAATTAGAAACCAAACAGATAGACCAATTGGTATCCTTCGCATCCTTCATTTGAACCTTAGTCAAAATTTGTTGCAAAAAGCTATGTGAAATGCTTTTGATACTAGCTAAACCTCACCCAATGCAATCTTCGGTCCATATGCTTCATCCCAAATTCTAGCTTCCTCTTCTTCGTAGTCTCTATTGGTGAACTTCAACATTGAGGTGTGCTCAGAATTTGAAGGTGGTTGCGCCGGAAAAGATAGAAAGGGTTTTGGTGGCATGAACAAGAGCTCACCAACCATCCTGTTGTATTGAATATTGATATTATTGAGTTGCGTGTGCCAGTTGTGCTAAAAAATCCCATATCAGAGAATTAATATGGCGTGGAGTAGTTAATATGTCTTAGTTGACCCATAACTTATTAGTTTAAGCTTTTGAGTGAAGGTTGGTTCAAATGGATATGTTGATACCGGTGGAGAAGTCAAATAGGTTTTTGGTGATATAGGCGAGAGTTCAAGGCTACCTTCCGACATCTCTATCATCTTAGAAATTGTAGGTCGATTTGGATGATTAGTTTGAATGCACTATATACTCACAATGATCATCTTTCTTGCTATCTTCTCCTCGGGTGTGTTAGTCCCCCTTGATTGTAGACCTTTGCTAGCTTGAGATGCCTATATACCTACTCTAGAAAGTACATATGGCTTATGTTCGATAGTTGAGCATTAGAATTATATCTCCTACCTACCATTTCGAAAACCAACATTCCGTAACTGTAGACATTAGAGTTGTGAGACTCCTCTGAAATTTCTAGAGATTAGTTCAAGAGTAATGTACCTTAAAGTTCCTCTTGTGCCTTACATTGACACAACACTCTCCCTCCTTTTCCGCAACTTGGCAAGGCCAAAATTTGAAATTTTTGAAACAAAGTCCTAATCGAGTAGGATGTTTTTGTTAAAAGCACGTAGCAAAAGTCCAATACCTTCACTTGGGGAAATCGTCAAGAGGAAGTCTAAATCCAAGCTTGTCAAAAAATACAGTTAGACCCACCATTTATATTAAGAGCTCTACACCACATTAATACTTTGATGTGTGATTCTCTAACACAACTCACTTAGGTATGCATTCTAACAATCTCCCCCTCACGTGTGAGCTTAGCCCTTAGGTCTGCTCCCCCCTTAATTCAGATATCCTTCTGCATCAACTTATCTCAAGTTGAATCCCTTCGGCCCATATTGCTACACCATAATGCCTACTTGCTCAGAAACTACAACCATAGGCCTTGATACCCTATGGTCCCTTTTGCTACATCACAACGCCCACCTTTGCTCCCCCTTAATTTAGATTTCCTTTTGCATCAACTTATCTCAAGTTGAGTCCCTATGGGCCCACATTGATACACCATAATGCCCATCTACTCGGAAATTGCAACCATAGGCTCTGATACCCTACGAGTCTGCTTTGCTACACGACAACGTCCACCTGCCTAAAAATCGCAATCATGGGCTTTGATAGTCTAATACATTCACCTAGAGAAATTGGCTCTAATACCCTACAAGCCCACTCTGCTACACCACAATGCCCACTTGCCTAAAAATCGTAATCATGGGCTTTGATAGTTTGATACATTCACTTGGAGAAATTGCTATGAGGGAGCCCAAATCTAAACCCGTCAACATATTTAATTGGACCCACCCTCATTTAAAAACTTAAGTCAATGAGTTATGGGTTGACTATAATATATTAACTGCTCTACAAAATATCGATTCTTCAATGTGAGATTTTCTAACACAACTTACTCATACGTGCATACTAACAATTTTGAGGCTTTATATCGAAATGCAAACTCCCAGTGTTGCAGCCACGGTGAAGGTACTCAAGCCCTTGAGCAAAACACAATGCAACTTGATATAACATTTTCCATTCTAGAGGACCAGTTGTACTCAAAGCTCCTTGACTTGGAAGATACTTGTCCAGAGACCTGTTGAGGATGTACTCATTTATCAAAGCTCTTCTATTCTTTTCATAGCAGAAACCTAAAAGAGAGACGATTTTTACATGGGCTGTTCAGCTAATACTTGTGACTTCATTGATGAATTCTTCTCCACTACCTTTGGACTCCTTTAAGGAATTTCACCGCGACGGGGCGACCATCTTTAAACTTTCCTTTATACACCACACCGCATCCTCCTTGACCAACATTCACCGAAAGGGAGCGCGTCATTTTTTTGACATCGGCGTGCTTATTTCTTCTTGGAACAAGAGACCCGTAATTCCTCATGACCTCATCAACATCATCGTAATTTTCGTTCCCCTCCTTTTGAAAGCCTAGTCTTCCTAATGAAGCAAATCCGTAGAACGATAGTCATGGAGACACTAAGCACGGCCAGAAGAGCTGCATTTGAATTTAATGGAAACAGTCAATACCTAGGCTAGCTAGAGCTTCTCAATTGGAAATTAGTCAAGATAACGTTACCTATCATCAAAATTTTGGGCCTCCCCTTGGAATTTGATCCTGCAACACAATAGAAGGATAAGTGAATTTCCTTGCAAGTTATCGTACACTTAAGCTCTATTTATTTCATGAAAAATAAATGATTTGAAAAATATTTTCTAAAAAGACGATCACTTGTATTGCTTCAAATAATTTGTCAATGGAAAATAATCTCTTATCGACAAACAATTTGTCTCAACAATTTTATTGACAAAAAATATTTTTCAATTTATTCATTTTTGTAAGAGATACAAGTAATCATTTGCAAGAAAATATTTTTGATGTCATTTATTTCCATGAACCAAACCGAGCCTTAGTTTTTTCAAAAAACCAGTATTAGACTTGCTAAGCTAAATAATTAGAGGAATCTCTCAGGGCTGTGTATTGTCAGAGGCCTTTATTGAGGCATGAACTAAACGATTGTTTCAAAAAATACCATAATTTTGAGTCGAGAAAATAGCTTGTAAAATGCTTTTAGTCAATACATGCCACAACAGAGATATGGCGGATTAGGATCCGGACATACCTTGGCATGTCGATGGGTGAGTCTGTTCGCGGCAATAACAGGTGAATTTGCCAGAGGTCAGAACCTGTCCGCACTGCCCGCCCGAATTGAGACATTTTCTGCATGAACCGTCATCATCTGCCCACAGCTCCCAAAGCCTTGATTGATCACTGCTTTTAGTGCGTCCAGGGTCACGTTAGCCTCAACGTCCTGAATTGCCGACCGGTTTACCGGAATGATAACACTGGTATTGCAGGCCCCAAAGTAATCCTGTATGGATGTGAGGTTTGCACTGGTAAGATCACCGACTCTCCTCTTATAACCGACAATATTACTCCGATTAGTCGTGCAAGTGAAATGAATAGATCCCATCATTGATCCTGGAATTATAGAAGCATTCGACGGCATCCGTAATAGAGAGCGAGGTTGTCAGTGACCTTATCCGAAGTGTAAGTGAAAGGAGCCACTTGGAGGTATTATGCAGGTACCGAGGACATAGTTTATACCAATAGGCTGAACTAGCGACAGCAAGAACCCGCAAAGCGTTATTGACTCGAAGGATTTGGAAGTTCTGGTTCATAATTGTGATGATTGGTTCGCCTTTATCGCAGATTATTTCAAACCTGGGCGAGTGGCCCCAGTAACGAGCCTGGTTTAGACCCCAGAATGGTTAGCTAACGCCATGCAGGTTGCCGCATTAAAAAGTCGAGCTGCAGTTTAAGTACGGCGGATCATCAGCTTAGAAAGACGTTGGAGCTTGGATCAGGTTCAGGAATATATTCAAGAAACCAAGGGCCAATATAGGGAAGTTTTGGCGATGCTGATGCATCCTTTTGTTCCTGCTGATCTGCTGTTTGTGCACAGAGAGAGAGAGAGAGAGAGAGAGAGAGAGAGAGAGAGAGAGAGAGAGAGAGAGAGAGAGACGCACAGACAGGAGCATCAGGACTTAAGTCCAGATGGAAGGGAATTTAAAAGATCATACAGGCCTTGAACCTTAGTGACAGAACTTGATAATGAATGTTTGTTTAATGTAACCAACCAATCCGTGAGATTTGGCCGTGATTGGCGAGAAATGCTCCAGATAGGTATTGCTGCAAAAGCTTCTGTTGCAGGTCAATGTCCACGAAAAAAGACAGCTGATAACGGGTAAAGAGGTAGATATGTCTGTTCTTGGTGCCTTCTTGCTAAGAAAGATATTCCGCCTGTACCAGCAAACCCAGTTATCTTTATAGTATAATAACCTACTCCAGTTGGTCTAGGAATCCAGATCACCAAACATAAACTTATTAGGGGCTTCGGGTGCTAGATAAAACTCGATGATTAAAAATCTCCATGGGGAGGTAATTGAATCAACTCGAACGCCTGGTTTCGATCATGATTCATTCATTATGATTTAAAGCCTCCTCCTTTAATTATCTCTTCGGTACAAGAGCTTTTTGTGTTCTTCCGGGTCTTGTCCTCATTCAAAATTAAATAAGTCCAAGCTCGTGGAAGTCATCCGAATCTGTTTGCAAAGTTGCACTGGAGAGAATGTTTGCTTTGATTGGTGATGTACTAATGATAGAAAATGAAATCCGGCAGTTTAACCGTGAGATGGAGGGTGACAAAAAATTTCACAGGCAAACGGGGTTGGATATGTTTTAACTCTTCGAGGAAATTTCAAGCATGAGACATTGGCATGTCCGAACAAAAAGAATATGAACTTGCATTTGAAATATTGACTCAACGATGGAGACGGAGCGACGGAGTTTTGCTTTCAGACTAAAACCACCACTTGTTTTATGGACGAAATTAGATCCGGCAGCGCATGCACGGTCACTTCCTTTCCTACTATTCAGAAACATTAAAACAGCGTGATGATTAAGGTACGATTAGCTCATTCATTCGCAAGTTTATGGAAGGAATCACTTTTGACTCACGTCTAGATCAGTCAAATGGATAGGTCGAGTCAAAAACAATCCGACCCAAATTGGCATATTTAAACTAGTTTGACTCATTTCCATATAACACAAATCTAGTGATTCATACATAATCCGATCCATACCTAATCCATATTGATAAAACACTTTTATTTTAATATAATATAGGAAGACTCATTCTTAAATTGAGATGAGAGCATGGAGTGAGTGAGTGAGAGAGAGTAAAGATAGAGTTATAGAGATGAGTTGGACTTAAGTAAGTTGTGGACTTCTTTGATATTAATAATTATTTTGTCTATATCATTTCAAACTTATATGCGAGTCACTTATGATCTATTTATTGAACAGTATTTGTCTATATAATAACTCAGCTTATTAAATATGGATTAAAAAATGGATCTATGACCATTTGACTGTCCTACTCGTGTTGTGCTTAATCTAATATATCATCGGGAGAAAACTTTCAATTGGCCATGGACGGAGTCAAGAATAGTCATCCATTCTCAGACCTAGGACTCCGAAGCCCGTAGTTGAAACGGTCTCAAAAGCAGAGCCAGCCAATTCTGCCGCTCGAACATGCAGTTGGGTGAGGAACGGATCTAAAGAAAGGAACATCTTGCCGAAGGAATCAATGAGAAACCACAGGATTGGTCCTCCCAACTTTGGAAGACGACATATTACTAATGGCTATATATTGTCGGAACGACGATATAACATTCTATTAAAACTGGACCGGCCAATGTTCATGCATTGTTTCAGTTCACATTTGGTGTGAAGAAGACGTCGAGTGTATTAATATAATTTTCACTAGTGTGAGGGCGAGGGCAGGGCTAAACTTGTTACTTTTGTGGAATATAACATGTCAAGTGATGTCCAGAAAAGTTTTCACGGACCACGACTAGATAATTTTACATACGACATTTATTGATCTAAAGGCCCTTTGAGCATGACTCATCGGTAGTATGATTAGCTGGTATTTGTCTCTCAAAATAACAGATCAAAAATATTTCGAACTTAATCATGCTCATGAAATCAAAACCAATAAAATGTTTTTTTTTTTTTAAAAGAACAAACTTTTTAATACAACGTATCACAAAATTAAAGTCCATCAAGCTTAAGAAGTCCATGTTGATGAACATATATGTTTTTCTCTCTTAGAGAATAAATCACCAAAGCTATTATAGGCTAATAGTTAGACTAAGAATCTGGTTGATTCTTAAAATAAGGATATTATACAATACAAATTTAGCAATCAATCAGCCCTGCAATTTCTTCAATTAGTCTTAATTGACAATTCATGCCAACAACATGCTATTTCAATTCTATGTCAGGACAAGTTGAAATGAACGCACAGTTTTAGCATGCTTTTGATTTACCGTAATCGTGTACGTTTTAGATCATTGTAACGTTCTCACGGGTGAGCTATAGAGACACGATTTCCATTTCAATATATTATGCCAAACAAAGTGCCATTTCCAATTTTGTACAACCAAACTCTGGTTGGAGATTGGAATTTGTTCATCATA
This sequence comes from Eucalyptus guilfoylei, assembly GCA_016097605.1. Taxonomy (NCBI): domain Eukaryota; kingdom Viridiplantae; phylum Streptophyta; class Magnoliopsida; order Myrtales; family Myrtaceae; genus Eucalyptus; species Eucalyptus guilfoylei. Next base: position 48,784,590 of record CM027865.1, on the reverse strand, counting down.
AACATTTCAAGATTGGAATTTATTCATGATAAATATTTTAAGCTTTGAAAATCACACTTCATGCATTTGTTTCTTAGAAAATAAAAAATTGAATTCCCTAAAAATAATCGCTTATATTGTTTGAAAAAATGAATGAATGAAAAATATTTTCATTGTCCACAAAAATATTTAGATATAAATTGTGGATGATAATAAAAACTTTTTTCATTGGCTAATTATATTAATTGATATAAATGATTATTTTTAGGAAAATGAACCTTAGTCACAAACTTGTTGCAAAAAGCTATCTAAAAGGCTTTTTATACTAGCTAAACCTCACCCAATGCAATCTTTGTTCCATATACTTCTTCATTCTAATTCCTCTTCTTTGCAGTCCTAGCGGTGAACTTCGACAATGAGGTGTGTTCCGAATATCAAGGTGGTTTCGCCGGAGAAGATACAAAGGAATTTGGTGGCATTAGCACGAGCTCATCTACCATCTCTCGTGCTGAACATCGACCTCGTGCTCTCGTTTCCCTGGGAAAGCTTGGTGAGACCAAAAACCGAAAGCGTTGGAATGAAATCGCGATCAAGCAAAATGTTCTGAGGTTTGAAATCAAGGGAAAAATTCTCGTGTGGCAGCATGACGGGTGTGCTCTACCTCTGGAACGATGCCAAGTGCAATTTGATGGAGAAACTTTCCATCCCAAGTAACAATTGCACTTCGGTCTTTTTCGAAGGGCATACTTTAACCAAAGATCCATTGGGCACGAAATCGTAGATCAAGGCTCTTTTATGCCTCTCAAAGCAACAACCTAAAGAGTGATGACATTCACACGGGCTGTTCTACTTATTCTTTCAACTTCATTCTCCATTAGCTTCCAAGTTCCTCAGAAATTTTAGTGCCACAAGACGGAGATTGCTTAACTTCGCTTGTAGACCTCGCCATATCCTCCTTGACCGAGTTTTTCTGAAAGTGAGTTGGTCATTTTCTTCACCTCGGAATAGTTGCATCTCCTTTAGGCAAGAGATCTATAGATTTTCACAAATGATTCAATGCCACAACGATTTTCATTATGCTTCTTCTTATAAACTGAAGCCTTCCAATCCTAGAAACCGTACTTTAGGTAGCCGTACTTTTAGGTAGCAAAATTACATGTTAAGAATGTTTATAATGGTAGTTCTTAGTTAATTTCACAACTGAATGCCTAATTTGGACTCTCTTGAAATTTAGAAGTAATTGAGATATTATAATGAAGGGTGAGTTGCTTTGGTAATTTTAAAAATCTGAAACATGTATGACAGTATCAACAAGATAGTCACGGGGATGCACAAATGGCCTTAAATGAATTTGATCAGTAAAGCTTGATTAAAAAGAAAATTGACATGTGAGCCGCATTGCTATTAATGCCATGTGATATTCACGGATGTGATTATGCAGCATGTAGTGTGGAGTTATTATGGCGCATTGATGAGATACATGGAGCCCGATTTATTATACAAAAAAAAAAAAAAATCATGAGATTAATGTATTGTCCATTGTTACACTATTATGAAGGAACGTCTATGCTGATAATTTTGTGACATACATGGTTATATTATTATTATTGTTATACATGCATGTGATTGATGCAATGCACGAGGTGAAATGAGAAAGCCAATAGTTCTTTGTGTAACGGATAATGAGGCTTGGCATACATTTTACTTTAAATGGAAATTTGAGAATAATCCACAAAATGAACAGCATTAAATACCGGAGAACGCGAAAGTGTGGCGTCTCGAACCTTGATGCTCGGCAAAAGCGAGGAAGACCACCAGGATATTCAGATGAAAAGTCCTTGGAGTTTCACGAAAACGTCGCTCATCTCTTTGGTCGTGTCATAAATGCAAAGAATATCAATCTACATGATGTTAGAAGTGTGAAGTCGCTGGGAACAATTTCTGTGTGAAGTCCTATGAGAGATGACACTGGTCTTCCAAGTTCCAGTGTTTCTACAAACAGCCTTTGATCTACTTAGTTGAACTTCTCATATCATTCTCGCTACTGGTCTTGCAAGTAGCTACGATTGTCCAAATGAAAATCCGCTTATCTGTTCTCTCCGTTTTCGTTGTAATTCTATGAAAAAAATTTGAATCTAAAGAAAGGCATGACAATTACCTCGAGAAGTTGTGTCAGGCATTACCACTCTGCCATTTGTCATTGCTTTCCTCTAAATTCTCTACTATTCTGTCCTCCGCATGGCTCCCATTGGAATTCGAAGTCGTCATTTCCCCATGTTGCGACGGTGGCCGTGTTGGAGAATACAACACGGGCTTCGGCGGCATTTGCAATAATTCAAAGCTTCCTTCTAACATTTCTATCACCTTCGCAATTGGAGGTCGATCAAATGGATTGGTTTGAATGCACCACAAACTCACGATAAGCATCTTCCTTGCTAGCACTTCCTCTTCCTCGGTCACATTCATCGGCAACTTTAGATGTTTGTCAGCCTCTAAGTTCCTATAAATCCACTCTGGAAAGTACATTTCACTGCTGTTGGAAACTTTGATGTCGGAATTTCTAATGCCTACCATTTGAAGAACCAACATTCCGTAACCATAAACATCTGATTTGTGAGAGACTCTCCCCAAGTTTCGACAGGCAACTTCTGGTGCAATAAACCCAATTGTTCCTCTCATGCCGGGAATTGATACAGCACTCTCTTGCCCGTGACAAAGTTTAGCAAGGCCAAAATCTGAAATCTTGGGAATAAAATCTCTATCAAGCAAGATGTTTTGAGGTTTTATATCAAAATGCAAGATTCTGGTATTGCAGCCTCGGTGTAGATACTCTAGCCCACGAGCTATGCCAATCGCAATTTGATATAGTATCTTCCATTCCAAGGAATTGTTCATATTTAAAGCTCTTCCAGCAGATATGAACTTATCCAATGAACCATTAGGCATATACTCGAATATTAGACCTCTTTTGTTCCCCTCGAAACAAAAACCTAAAAGAGTGATTACATTAACATGAGAAGTTCTAGTAATGCTCACCACTTCATTGATAAATTCTTCTGGGCTACTTTTTGACTCTGTCAGAATTTTCACTGCCACAGGACAACCATCTCTGATCTTCCCTTTGTACACTACACCGAATCCTCCTTGACCAAGTTTTTCTGAAAATGAGTTTGTCATTTTCTTCAAATCAATATATTGGTATCTTTTTGGAACAAGAGATCCATGGATCCCCATCAATTTCTCAACATCGTGATCTTTCTCTTTCTTGAAGAGTAGAAGCTTCCATGAGAAGATTCCAATTGTAATCTTGAAGATGAAAATGGTGCCAATTGCAAATGTGGAAACACCAATAGCAAGAACTCCGGCTGTCATTTTCAATCACTCGAAAGATATTAGTGATTTACCAAAGCAAGAGATACAAATTTAGTGATAGCAAAGAGATGTTTACCTGAGAAGATTTCACCCCACCCGTTGAATCCTGGAAAAGGAATATCCATTATTTCCAAATCTGATGCAAATTATGTCTAAAATATTTTGTGAATCTCTTTTAGTGCTTCAGTAAAAAACTTAATTATGTCTTACGCATGTTTCAAACAATTAGTTCAATAAAATAAGAGGCATTGGCAACAGATAGGGACAACTGAATGGCGGATTCAATTTCTTGAGAGTATAAAGACCCAATTGCCGTTGGATTGGAGGTCTTGATAGAAAATCTACTAGCTCTCTTACTTGTTAGTATATATTTTTTGCAGTCTGAAGGTTTTTAATGGATTAAGATGACTTACAAAAGGTTTGGTCACAGTGGAGCCTTCTCAGATTCGTGGACCTAAAACCATACTGATCATCTTATGACTTATCAGCACAATTTATTCTAACATTATAAATAAATCAAACAGTGAGAACGGACCTATGTATAACATTGACTTTCCAGGATATTCATAATTTTCATCATGATTGATCATAATTTCCACATGATCTATTCGCCCATGGCCAGCTGCAGCCATGGCGCAGAATTATGAACATCATTGAGCATTTCAAAGACCAGGCTTTCACTTCCAGTGACCTAAGGAATTTCTCAGCCGGAGGTCAAACTAATGACCCAATGAAGACTTAGAACATGACATACCTGAGCATGTATTGAGTAGGACTTATCTTGACAATAGCACACAAAATTGCTAGACTTTGTATCCTGTCTGCACTACCCGCCTGAGTCTAGAGACTGTTGCAGTTATCACCCACCGTCAACATCAGACCAAAGCCTCATCATGGGCTGATATTACTGTTATGTTGGTCAGATTAGACACTATCTGCTACGTTGTTGGTTGGTTCACGGCCAGTACCATGCTCTTATTGCACGCACCAAAGTAGCCCATAATGGACGTGAGGTCGTCACAAGAGTAACTCATGATATTGCTAACTTTCCTTATCAAAGAGTATTCCATCACGTTGGTGTCATTGAGGGACCAGTTAAACTGGCCGTTCACAGCCAGTGAGGCTTCAGTTAGGCTTACCTGGCAGCTGTACTACAGAGTCAGGTTACTGGTCATGTGAATATGTGATGCAGGAGAAAGGGCTGATGATTTCTGGGTGGTCCATAAAAATATGTTGTGCAGATCGTGTTCCAATAGTCTGTTCTAGTGAACTTCATCATTTAGGAGGTGTTAAGAACCCAGAGAACCTGATAAGCTCGGTTCAATATGGTGATCTGCGCTGTCTTGTTGTCCTGACAAGTCAGCTCAAACTCGGCCAAGCTGCCACGCAAAGCGCAGTTCAACCCCCAGAAGGGGTAAGTGATGTTCTGCAGGCTGACACCATATGACGTTGAAGCTAAGATTGGGATCCGGATTATGATAAAAAGCATCTGGAGAGATGCCACAGAGCATGGTGATGGTGATGCATCTCTTTTGGGAGATGAAATCAGAAGGAGAGAAAATTAGTTAGGACTTAACACATTGAAAAAGGAAGAGAAGGAAAAGTAATATGATTTCCAAGCATGACTAGGAATCGATGATAGAAGTTGGTGGATTTTGGTAAAGAAGGAAGAGGAATTGTTCAAAGAGAACCTTTGGTATGAAAATTCTTAGATGCCGCTGCCAGTCAATTTGAATATGTGCGACTTGGTCTGACCTGGTCTCTCTTTATCAATTTATTTACAAGTTCGAGTCCAGCCAGGTTTTTGACAAGGAAAAGCGCTACTGAGTTTAGTACTTTAGTAAGAGTTAACCTATTAAAGGGCTTCTGAGTTTGGTATCGGCAAGCACAAAATACGACGGGGGCGTCGAAAAGGGGATAGCAGGAACTGATAAGGGTAGGTACGTTTATCCTCACTTGGTCGCCTCTTCTCCTATGGCATTCATCTCCATTGCTAGCTAGAACGGGTGCATGGGGTACCTAAAATACACTATTTGTTTTAGCAATAATTGCCATTTCAAGCCTTTTTTGAATTAAGTGATGATGCCCTAAAAAAAGAGGGGGAACAATGGTCATCAACAGTTTCATAGATCTCAGATGGACAAGATTCTAACATTGTTGGCACAGCGTGGAAAAACATTCAACTACAAAGTCATGGCCTAAGGCATATAGCTATAGCAATTTTAGCTCCTTTGTCCTCGACAGAGTAATGTTGTAATGGCAATAGCATCAGATATGCTTGCAACAACCCCGTATGTTCCACCAATTGCCTTGTTCAGAATGACTTATTTCACACAGCTCAAAGTGAAGAAGAATTTGCACATGAACCATGGATTGGAATATGGAGCTAAATGATGCTTTCTCTAGAAATCAGGCCACTGCATGGCATCGGAAGGCTGAAAAGGAATATTAAAGGATAAAGTTATATAATGAACTAAGTCAATTTACGCCCATGAAGTGAGGCATGACTGAGATTTTAAATAAAGGTAGGAGGTTGATGATCTAAAGTGTCCTGTATTTTCTACATAACACTGAGAGTTGCACAACTACTGGCCACTTCAGTTCTGGTAATGACTTGCTTAGCTATGCTAGAGCAACCAGTACATTCGAGGAATGGTTTCTCTGGAATGACTTCAAAGTAAAGAAGAATTCCCGTATGAGAAATTTAGTGGAATGGGAATGAACAGGTTAGGAAGCTATTGGCACTTGGTGGTTCTCGGTCCCCTGAAAGCTCCTATTGGACTTTGTGGAGCATTGGCCATCCACAAGTTTGATTAAGCAAGCTTTGCTAAGCCTGCTTACTTTTTTTCCACCTCCAGATTATAATGGATCACGGGCAGAATATTCAAGATAAGGTCCTTATCACAGATCCTCATATCAGTCTTGGCAATTTTAACTTGGCTGCATGAGGTAAATGGCCAACGATGGTACTAAAAGTACTAAAAGTTCCCTTCGTGCTTGTGTAATAGAAAACTGTCAGGTCTGGTAAGAAGCTCTAAGCAGAAACATTGATTAGGAAAATAGTAACATTCAATCCCATCCCAGTGAGCAATTAACATGCTCTAAGAGAGCAGGCAGTGTTGCTTGATGAACTCATCGTGCCTCTACAACAAAGGAATAATAAAGAAAAGAAGGTGCAAAGTCTGCCTCACCTTAAACTACCTCCAAGATGCATTACTGAAAATGTCACTCTACATGAATTTTGTACGAGAAGCATCAAAACAAATAAAGATATTAGGCAGAGGAGTATATAATTCTCCCCTAAAACCATTACAGCTCCAATTCGTTCCTCATACACAGGATGATTCAATGACTAATATTTGGACCGAATGCAAAATGGCTTGTTTATCAGAATAGTCATGGTACCAACAACTCTGCTATAGTCATGTTTAACATACTCAGGAGTCAGGCCAATATTGGGAGGACTACTGGTGCAATTTTCACTTTAGTCAAAATGCAGAGTGATGTTCAGCCAGATAATCGTTGAGTTAACCAGGGGGATTTTTCATTCCCTTAATTTCTTAATTTCTTGTCAATTGAATAATCAGAAATTAATTTGCAGAAAGACATACCTTTTGAACCAGGCTGCCCTTGAGGCCCTCCGGCGGAAGACGGAAAAACACACGTTGCCGACCCCGAGGATCCATCCGCACAATGACAAACCGTTTTATTCGTTGAGAGATCGTAACTGCAGACTCCTGGAGCGCACTCTTTACACGCTGCAGTATCCACACCTAACTTGACCTCGAATCCTTGCTGCAATATCTTCTCCACGCTCGCCCAGCTTTTTCCCAACTGGGACGGTAGGGTCTGAGAGACGGGGACCACCGCGCTCCCCAAGCATCTTCCTGGCCCAACAGCCTCGGGAACCACATAACCGTCTGTATTAGCAATACCACTTATGGTGCACGAGAAGTTGCTCGAAACATTCTCTGTCGGCGTAGATGCACATCCGTAGATGAATGTGGAGTTGATGTAGCCGTTGAGGATGCTGAAGAGTGCAGGGTCGAGAGTGGTGTTAGTGAAGTCAGGGGAACAGATTCCAGCGGAGAAATCTTCCCGGGCGATCTGTAGTACGTCGGTGTCGGGGTAGAAATCAAGAACCTTGTATTTGACATTGGATATCGTGATACTGGCAGTGTTGATCTCGCAATCAAGTCGTAGCTCCGGGTAGCCGCAACTCTTGGATCGGTTCCCGCCCCAAAAAGGGTAGCCGACGCCTTGGATGTTCCCGCAGTTGAATAGGTTGCTGCAATTCGAGTACAAGTCATCATTGCCTCGCGATCGAGTGATCTCAATCAGCAAGACCAAGAACACGGCACATATCTGAAGATGTGTAGTCATTCTGGTGGAAAAACAAGTTCCTGCTCGGTTGGATGAAGTGCGGTTGTTGTTGTCGCTTCAGAAAACAGATAGCAGGCTCAAAAAGATGGATTGTTGAGGGATGAATCACTGGAGGGCAAGATGAGAAACGGAAGATGGGAGATGGGTTTGGAAAAGTTAAAGCAGTTTGAGAATACTTGGAAACTGCGGAGTTTACTTTTAAGGAAGCTACGGCCCGCGTGACGATGGCTTTTGCCCCCTTTTGTTGACTTGTAGCCAATGCACAGCTGTTGTGCCCGGTCAACAAAAAAAAAAAAAAGGGTCCATCCGCTGCGCCCAATTCAGATTTTTCAAAAATATCTTTTTCACTTGTCTTTTAACTTCCATAAACACCCCTCCCTCTTTCTTCTTCTTCCTCCGTCTTGCACTCATCCTCGATCCTCTCTCTCTCTCTCAACCCTCAAATTCAAAACACTGCCGCAGATGCACAAAGCTTCGTCAGCTTCCTGCCTCATCCCCGGTGGCTTGGACCTAACCCAAGCCTTCTCCAAGCCGATCCAGAACATCCCCAGCCATCGCCCTCCAAGCGCCACACCAAGATCGCCGTCGTCCGGGTCGGCAGCGTCGGCATATCCATCGCCTAGACCATCCTTACCTAGGACCTCGCCGACAAGCTGACCCTCATCAATGCGAAGCCTGACAACCTCCGCGGCGAGATGCTCGACCTCCACCATCCCGTCACCTTTCTCCCCCGCACAAAGATCTCGGCCTCCATCGACTAATCCCTTGCCGGCCGTTTGACGGAGGCCAAGATCTTGGTGAAGGAAAGACCGGCTTCCATAAACGCCGAGATCTCTGCCTCTGTTCCTAAAGGAAAGAGATGGAGAGAGCGACGAAGGAGAGAGAGGTAGGGTGTTTATGGGAGAAAGAAAATGAGCGAGAAAAGAATTTTTGAAAAATCTGAGATGCGGACCTATAAGACTCATGTTTATTGTTAATTCTTTGCCTTATGATCTTATTTATTATAATTAGTCATGTGGATCCTTAATTTTTCGTTTAGTCAAAAGGTTAATGTATTTATTTATTACGAGTGCTTAATGTTTCGATACAAATTAAGAGGATTACGTTATTTTCTCGCATATAATATAAAATTCGAAATCGTATAAGATATCAGGAGATTGCAAAACAGGTTCCAATAGACACCGGGTTGACCCTAGAATTGAATTGGAAAAACATGATGAGTCGGATATAGGGTGCAATACAAACGTGATCGAGTATATGGTCAAAAAAGGGGAATAAATTATAACAGGGTCGGAGATAGGATCCAAGTCTAGACTCTACTCATCTTGAACCCGATCACCCCTAAGACTACTTTTTAACATCGACCGTTTTCCTTCAGTCAAAACTATTTGCGAATCTCCAGTTAATTGTGCTCTTCTTGAAAAGTGTGGCATTCAAAGCCAATCGCGCTACCTCGACAACACCTCTTTTTGATAGCTTTTTTTTTTTTTTTTTTTGCGCTAGCTTCTCTTGATGTTAGCAAATTAAGGAAGGTTTCTCTCTTGTTGAAAACGTGACAATAAATTTCTTCTTGTTATATGCTCATATTGTTTGCAAAACCCACTTTAATACCATTTGTCCCGAGCCGCAATATTCCCAGCCAAAGACGAGCCTGGGCGACAACTAGTGCCGAGAACATGGGTAATCATATACTCTGAAAAAAAAAAAAAATTAGCAACATCACTTGACCCCCGTGCTTTGTTTGTGGACCTCACACGTAGGAGAATCCTTTCTACTCTTCCTCCACTATCAACTCTCTAAATTGTTTTTCTCTACCCACACGCACACTAATTGGGAAGGCGAAGCTGCCTATTGGTAGGGATGGGAGGTCCGTGGTCTTCAAGCATTTATTGCCTGCCACCTTGTACTGGCCGATATTTCTTCAGAGAATTCTAGAGGGCCGTAGAAGTCTTCGCAAGTTGGCAAGTTGCTCGATAGTTTGCGGGATGATTTGAGAGAGAGCCGGTGCCTCTTCTGTTATGGCTAGATCCATCATTCTAGAGAGAGAGAGAGAGAGAGAATAACTAATTATGCGAAAATAAAAAAATTTAAATAAATATTACAGCAAGACAATTTCTGATAAAATGGTCAGATCTTATTAGTATACAATTCTATCACAATAAATAAAAAGAGTAAGGGATAGAGAATTGCACATAAAAATTTATAGTAGTTAAGCTTTTACAAGCTTGCGTCCATTTTTCCGTGCATAATCTACTAATAAGAATTGATAAGATGTTACAAGATATGAGCTCTGAACACTTAAGCTCGTGTGTATAACTCCTCACACATTCTCAACTTCTAAATGGTTATATAATGATGCTTACAAAGATGAATGTATAAGATCACAAGCACTCTTCAAATTTTGGAATTAAAAGTTTCAATTCTCGTGAATGTGAATTCTGTTTCCTTCAGTTTCGAAACCTCCTCTTAAATTCCTTCTTGTCCAAGTTGACCGTTGGATATATCTTCAGGAGGACTTATCCAACCAATCTATCCGTTGGTCCTAGATCTGGTTGAGAAGGTCTGATTGCTTCAAGATTGCCGAGGTTGATGCTTCTTATAACTTTTGCTGCCCATACAGCAATTTGGGTTTCCAAGTATTTCAACATGGAAAGAATATTTCGTCTCAAGTCTAACGTTCTAGGAAATCCAAATATTCGAGATACACTTTTCTTTGGAACTCCTTATATGTAAGGTAGAAAATCTAACCAATCACTACTAGCCGTTGCACAAGGATATTATCTTCTTCCTAGCTGTTTGACAAAGCACATAAGAAAGGAAATAATTAAGTGATTCTGATACTGATTGATAACGTCTGATCACATCTTATCAGACTTTCCCCCTAAAAAATACTTATCATTAGAATCAAAATATTTACTCCAGATAAGTTTTGTCAATCTTCAAAATCAATTTAAGAAATTTCATCAACAATCTCTCCCTTTTGATGATGACAAAACTTTCTAAGTAAAACTTAACAAAGGATTTTGAGAAAATTTAATAATCAAATAACTCTATTGAAAGCATGATTTTAGATAAGGCACAATGCGAATTCTATAAGAATTTTTGTTGATATAGTAAAGATAATTACAAACTCCTTATAGAATATTGAGCTAATAAGAGTGAATAAGATTTGTAAAGAAACTCTGATTAAGAAAGTTCAAGATAAGAATAAATTCAAGAAAACTTCTTGTTTTTATATAGCTCCGTCTGAGCAGAGCAAGATCCTGAAAGATCGTCAAAATCTTCATGTTACATTTAGCGTTATGTTTTTCCTGCATTTTCTCCCCTTTTTTGTCAGCATCACAATAGAAACAATAATAATGGAAGGAATATCACAAAGATTATGCATCTTCACACACAATCTTGAAAACATATTTGGCATGAAACGTAATTTTCCGAAGCAATACCTTATAGATGCTACCATGAACATAAAATATATGCAATATAGCTCATGTTCTTGTAGAATCAAATACCATAGACATTAATATATATATATCAATGATCACAGATGCAATATAAAAATTGCACATACCTTTTTCGTCATAATAAAAAAATAATGGAAATATGATATTTATAGTGACAAAAAAGTAAGTGTAAATAGAAAATATACTAATTGGATCATGTAGAACTTATCAAGTTCAAACATACATTACCTTTTCTTCCATAATCAAGAGGAGACAAAAATTAAATTGACTTAATCACACTTGATTTGCGCTCCCCCTTAATTTGATGCCCCTTTTGTTTTTTTTTGGAAATGATTGCGATTTTCTTCTTCTTCTGCATCCACTTTTTCCTTCTTCAATAATTTGCACAAATTTTGCGCACAGAGGAGAATTTTCGATCCTTCAAAAATTGTGCAGAATCGTCGCGATTTTTCGGATCAAACTTTCCAAACTTCATATGAAAAGATTCCTTTGCCACCCGCAATTTCTTGTAAAAGAGATAACAATATTTGCAAAATATAGAGAATATCACATATGTACCTTGTTTTGATTCGCGGATCAATCTTGCCAATTATAAGATAACTTGTAAAATATAGCAATTGTATCCAAATATACGAAAATACGCAATAATATCTTTTGAGATGGAAAAAATTTCTTCCTTCAACATAAATCTCAAATGCATATAAATATCAATAGAACATTAACATATTTCACAAAAGGAATGTAGATGATATATGTATTAAATCTCTGCAAGATCTTCTAAATATGGCAACAAATATTACCAATTCATATCCGAATAGCATGTGCAGAAAATAGCTTCCCTTTAAAAAAATTCTCACTTGAGATGCTTTGTTGGTTGCATCACGATTTGCATAAATCGCAATCAAGCTTTCTTTGTACAATTGCTTGCAATAAACTCATTCCTTTTTGGTATCCACATAAATGGGGGAAGTACACTATTAGTGCCATAAGTTGTGTACGGTGCTCACTTTGGTGTCAAAAATTTCCGTCGGATCACTTAAGTGCCAAATCGGAGAAAAAACGATCACTTTGGTGCCATCGGTGACAAATTCCGGCCAGATTAATTATGTAGCTTTTATATTTAAAAAAAAAAGTTCCGGTTGCTTTAAAACGATGTCGTTTTGCCGTCCTACGTAGATGGCCTCACAAAAACGATGCCGTTTAACTCATTTGGGGATTTTTTTTTTATTTGGGGATTGAAATTAGGGTTTTTCCGACCTAGCTTGCTCGGCTGTCGTCGCTCGCTCGGCCGCCGTTGCTCGGCGCTGTTCGGACGCCCTTGACGGCACACGAGGGAGCACCAGCCCCGGTCGCCGGAGCCTAGGTACTGGAAGACGCAAGCCAGGCACTGGTCGGGGAGATCGGAGATGGAGAGGGAGACATCAATGGCGGTGCACTCGTTGGCGGCCTCCCTGAGCACCGGCTAGATCACGGCCTTCGACTTGGCCGCCGAGTGGTCGTTGTTAGGGTTGGGGTTGGGGTCAGGGTCGGAACCGCCGCCGCCGAGTGGCCATCGTCGGGGTTGGGGTTGGGGTCGGGGTCGGGGTCAGGGTCAGAACCGTGGCCGCCGAGTGGCCATCGTCGGGGTTGGGGTTGGAGCCACGGCCGCCGAGCGCGAGGGCCGTTGAGGACGGCGATTGGCTGAAGATTTAGGGTTTTGAATTGGGGGAGACACCAAACGGTGTCATTTTGGTGTTAAGATTCTGACTGCACTCTCCGGCGAGCCACATCAGCTTCAAAAATTAATAAAAAAGTGTCACGTCGGATTTCCGGCCAACCAGATCGGAGTTGGCACTAAAATGATTGTTTTTCAAACTTTTTGGCATTTAAGTGATCCGACAGAAACTTTTGGTACCAAAGTGAGCGCCGTACACAACTTATGGTATTGATAGTGTACTTATCCCCAAAATGGATCCTTTCCTTTTGTTAGACGCAAAATAAGAAAACCTCATAAAACATCCAAGGATTCTTTCCATAATCTAATGGCATAGAAAGATCATCACGCGAATAATATGCATAATCAAATAATATTTTAAAAAAAAATTCTCACTTTGCAACACATGATAAAAATATAAAATCAGCCCAAGAAATCTAAATTATCTTTAAACAATATATCAATCAATCACATGTATATTATTGATCATATCTAACGAACCACCAAAAATGCATCGCACAATTCTTTCATAAAAGATATTTGTGGCACAACCCAGTTTTACTTTATGGAGCACGTCATATTAGGCACAATATGAAGACACGATATATATATAAAAAAAAAAGAGAATATATATTCAAAATATATAATCATAGCAAATTGATAATTAAAAACATACCTTTACTTACCAAATTTTATTTCTCTTTTTCTTTAGTACCTAAAAGAGAGCAATTCATCTATTCTTTGGTACCCAAATTTGTTTCGGTTCTTTCTGGTTAGTGGAGGCATCAAACCTACAATTGATTGACTTGGATTTCCTCCGATCAAATGGACATTCTTGCTTAAAGTGATTAAGATCACCACAATTCAAGCAATCATAATAATGAGATCCAATAGGCTTGACAAATTGTTTACCAAAATGATTTCGATAATACTGGATTGATGGCCTGCGCTTTAATCTTTCCTTGACATTTGGAGAGTCATCTTGATCTTACTTGCATTTTCAAAGCCGAGGCCAGATTTGTTGTAGTACGGCATTTGTATAGAGAGGGCATGCTCGAATGTCTTCGAGCCGAGAGAGAATTTCTTCCTTAAAGGAATCAACTTTTTTTTTTTTGCAAAATACCTTTCTCTTCCTTGTCACAAGAATTCTCCTTTTCTAGCTCACTGATCTTTTTCTCATTCATAATGTTTTGCTATCTCAATTTAGAGACTTCCTTTTTCAACTCGAAAATTTTCTTCAACACTTTTTTATGTTCCGCGCATAACTCTTTAAAAAGATCATCATCACCCATAATAGGATCCGAACAAATCACCTCATCTTCTTCAGATTCAATGTCCACCATTAAGCATAGATTTCCTTGCTCATCATCGCTAGATTCAAACTCCGTGTAGCTCAACATCTCAGATTTTAGAGCTTTTTTCTTATTTTCAAATTTCCCTTTCCTTTTCTTGAATAAAGGACAACTGGAGTTTATGTGACACTTTTCCCTGCACTCAAAACATATTACGTCCTTACCTCATTGTTGTCTCTATCATAAAAACTTCTTCCTCGGATTTCTTGATTGGCTTCTTCTGTTTAGAGTTTATTCTCTTTCTTGTAAGATGTTGAAATCTTTTGGTCAGCAACTCCATCTCCTCATCGTCATCTTCTTCATTCTGAATTGAAACATCAAAATCAATTTTATACTTTAAGGTCATCAATTTCTTACCTTCAAGATCTTCATCGTTCATATGTTCTTCTTCATAGGATTTGAGTGTTCCCACGAGTTCATCCATGGAGAGAGGTGATATCCTTTGAGTTTCTCAAATGGACGTCTTAATGCTGTTCCATTCTTTTGACAGTTCTCGAAGAATCTTGTTCACTTTCATAGGATCTGATACAAGTTGCCCTTGATACACCAATCCATTGACAATGTCAGTAAATATACCGAACATGTCAGCTGCGGTTTCTTCAGGTTTCATTTTAAAGGCTTCGTATTGCTAGAGAAGAATGTTTATCTTCATCTCCTTAACCCGATCAGTTCCTTCATACGTCACTTGCAGCCTATCCTAAATTTCTTTTGCAGATTCACATGAGGAAATTCAGTTATATTTAGATGGAGATAATGCGCAATATAACGAATAAACATCTTTAGCATCTAGTGCTTTTCTTTTCTAGATGTTCGCATCAAATGAGGCTGAGACTTCAGGTTTTTGCCTTCGTCTTTAGATGAAGAAGTGTCAGGATTTATGCCCCTCAGAACAACGTCCCACTCGGGATCATTGGATCTGATGAATGCTTTCATTTTGTTCTTCCAAATGTTAGTAATCTTTTTTGTCGAAGTATAGAGGCCTTGTATCACTCTGACCTTCCATCAGACCTAGTGCAATATTACTAGCCATCGAAAGATCGTTAACTCAAAAGTAATAAAACACTTCGGTAAAGAGTAATCGGGCTCCGATACCAATAGTTATGGCTAGATCTATCACCTAGAGGGGGTTGAATAAGTGATTGTGTGGAAATGAAAGAATTTAAATAAATATTGTAGCAATATTGCAGCAAGACAACTTTTGATGAAGTTGTCAGATCTTACCGGTGTACAATTCTATTACAATGAATAAAAAGAGCAAGAGATAGAGAATTGCACACAAAAGTTTAAAGTTTATAGTGGTTTGGCTTTTGCAAACCTATGTCCACTCTCCCGCGCTACAGCTAATTGGTTGGAATCCATTGATAAGAATAGATAAGAGGTTACAAGATCTGAGCTCTGAACACTCAAGAACCCTTCATATATTCTAAACCTCTAAATGGTTACACTATGATACTCACAGAGACGAATGTATAGGATCATAAACACTCTTCAAACTTTGGAATTAAAAGTTATAGTTCTCCTAAATGCGAATTCTGTTTCCTTCAATTTCGAAACCTCCTCTTATACTCCTCCGAATCCAAGCTAACCACTGGACATATCTTCAGGATGACTTATCCAGCTAATCTACCCGTTGGTCTTGGATCTAGTTGAGAAGATCTGATTGCTTCAGGATTGCCGAGGTTGATGCTTCTCATAATTTTTGCCGCTCATATAGCAGTTTGAGTTTCCATAAGTCAAGTGCTTCAACTTGAAAAGAATGTTTCGTCTCAAGTCTAATGTTCCAAGAAATCCAAATCTTTGAAAGACACTTTCATATGGAACTCCTTATATATAAGGTAGGAAATCCAACCAATCACTGCTAGCTGTTGCATGAGGATATTATCTTCTTCCTAACCGTTTGACAAAGCACATAAGAAAGGAAATAATTAAGCGATTCCGATTCTGATTAATAACTCTAATTACATCCCATCAGACTTTCTACTGGAAAAATACTTATCATTTGAATCAAAGTATTTACTCCATATAAGTTTTGTCAATCTTCAAAATCAATTTGGGAAATTTCCTCAACATCTTCAACAGATCTTGACTTGGGTAACAGACAACATGGACGCCATAGGAAAGAACGTATAACTAAGGACTTGTGTAATGCTGTATAGATGCAGGCACGGTTCATTCAAGCAAGTCCCACGTCTCTACAACCTTGGAAAACGATGGATGCCCAGATGAGTCTAATTGGATGCACCATATAAAGTACCTGGTCTTGCAAAACCTGTAACAGTATTGATCTTACTGAAGTGAATGTTAACAAAAGTATTTATTAGACTTCGTTACGTAATCTCTTTGGTATAGCGATATGGCGAGTGCCGAGTGCCAAGCCGCTCTGAAATTCTGTGGTCCAAGGGTCCTTACATTTCTTGGTTCACTTTTCATTCCTATCATCAGTTCTCTTCTCTCGTCTCGAGAGGAATTTATCTAGAGAGGTGCCCCTTCCGATGGGCGGACAAGAACTGGAGTTGTTTTTGCTGCAGTCCAGGCCATTTTAAACAGCTTTCCTCTCGTCGACCCTGGTGGACGTTTTGACCCAAAATAGCATTGCCTAATAGTCTTAGTCAAAGTTAGTTGGAACG
The DNA here is from genome assembly GCA_016097605.1 of Eucalyptus guilfoylei. Classification (NCBI taxonomy): domain Eukaryota; kingdom Viridiplantae; phylum Streptophyta; class Magnoliopsida; order Myrtales; family Myrtaceae; genus Eucalyptus; species Eucalyptus guilfoylei. The sequence goes on along the minus strand of CM027865.1, from coordinate 48,767,720 downwards.
TAAGTTTTAAGGTTTACACTTGGTTAATCCTTCTTTATAGAATTTTGAAATTTTCAGGAGGCGTAATTTTTAATTGATTTTGATTGGCGGTGTGTGATGCTTATCTCTTCCATGACTTGTAAAATCATGTCCTAAAAATGAAAAAAAGAGGTGTTCAAAGCATATTTATCGTTTAAACTCATATCAATGGTTAAAACCTCCATTGGGAGGTAATTGAATTGACTTGAGCTTTGATTTCATTCATGATTCATTCATTACGATTCAGCCTTCTCCTATAATTTAAGTCCGAGCAGTTGGATGTGGCCTGAATCGGTTTGCAAAATTGCACTGGAGAGAATTGTTGCTTTGATTGATAAATGTATTAAAGTCAGAAAACAGAATTCAGAAGTTTAACTGTGAGATGGAGGGTGACCAAAAATTTCACATGCAATTCTCTGGGATGAATTTCAAGCATGAGATATTTAGGCATGTCCCAAATTATCTAAAGATTGATATATTTATGGCGATGGATCAGCAGACTTGCTTTCAAACTAAACCCACTATATCTTTTATTGACGAAATCAAAATCTGCCAAATTCGTTCACGGTCATTGCCTTTCCTCTTAATCGAGAACATATAAAGAGCGAGATGATTATGATACGATTCGATCATTTCTTAATAAGACTACGGAAGAAATTCACTTTTTACTTGCGTCATACTTGATTCGATAGTTCACGGGCAGAAAATTTCTCGTTGGCCTCGGACGAAGTCAACAACAATCATCAATTCTTAGACCTACAGCTATGAATTCGGATTTGGAATGGGAAAGTTGCCCAAAGAGTCTTAAACCTATTATACTTTTATTAATTTAGTCAAAAACTTTTGATTATGCCAATTGAGTCATAAATATTTTCATGTTTTACTAATTAAGTTTATCTAGCCAATTTTGACAAAAAATCGTTGATGTGGATGCCGGTCATATTACATGGCATGGTAGGCACTGGCTACATTTTTAAATAATGTTTTAATATTTTTAATATTTTTTATTTTCTTTTTCCTTATTTATTTATTTATTTATTTTTCCTTCCCTTCCTCCTTGTCTAGCTAGTTGATGGGCCTTGGAAATTAGCAAGAAGTAGGGCCAATGAGGTCAACGTTGCTGGCCTTTGGCAAAGTTCACTCTTCCTGGCCAGAGGCGAGGGCCGACATTGGCAAGGGCGAGCCTCGCCGGCCCTCGCCTCTGGTCAGTCATCAACCATCGCCGATGCCATGGGACTAAGTAGAGGAGGAAGAGGGGAAGGAAAATAAAGAAAGGAAAAGAAAAGAAAAAGTAAATAAATTCAAGAAAATATTTAAATAATTATACTAAAAATTATCAACGTCGTGATTTCTAGCCAAAATTGGTAGAATGAATTCAATTGGTAAAATATAAAAATGTTTAGAACTCAATTTGTACAATTAAAAGGTTTACGATTAAATTGATAAAAGTGCAATAAATTTATGAACTTTTTGGTAATTTTTTTCTATTTGAAATGGTCTCAAAAGCAGAGCATCCAATTTTACGTTGAAAATTCTGTTGGGGTTGGTTTGAGTGGGACGAATGTAAAGAAAGGAACGGCTTGCCATAGGAAGCGATACGAAGGACAGTATTGGTCCTCCCAACTTGGTAAGACGAGCTTTATATAACTAGAATGTAGATATCACTTTCTATAGAAAACCATGGCATTATCTTAATTCACTTATGGTGTGAAGAAGACGTTGGGTGTGTTAGAGATATATTTAAGAGACTTTTTATATTTTCCTTAATTGATTCCGACTAATTATAGTTGATATCTCAACTGGGTGTATTAAATCGAGGTTTGTGCAGTCCTAGAGAAGATTTGGACTAACCTTAATATGCATACGTGCGCATCAACGAGTACGGATGATGCTAGAGATACGGAGACTCACAATTTGTTAATCTCCTATTCAAACGTCTCGATCTCAATAAGAGTCTATTACACGAAACTTCATCAATGTTACCTATCAAATATTAGGCTTGTTCTGGAGGACTAAGGTTGTAAAATGGACTTTGACTCAAGGTCTGTCGGGAGAAATAGTCAAATTCAAATATATTAATTTAATAACATTCAGCTCTAGCGGCCAAAAAACAAAGAGATAGCAAAAAAATTGGCTTATTAGGAGGTAGAATTCAACTGGGCTAAATTTTGAAGTATACAACTATGCAGTTGTTTAATTTAAGGTCGGATGGCGTTGATGCCATTTATCATGTACAGAAGGTCGTTTGGTTTCCGTTGAAGACATAATTAAGTTCATCAGTGTGTGTTAAATGATGTCAGTATCAGTCTTTCTACAAAGACTAATACTGACAAGTTTTGGAAATCTTGCAAATATTTTGATTATGTGGTGATCGCTGTTGGTATACCATATACTTAGTCTGAAGCCAGAACAATTTGATAGACAACTCAATTTTTCAACAAAATGAACAGCATTAAGTACCAGAGAACACGAAAGTGTGGCCACTCGAACCAAGAGGCTAGTAATAAGCGAGAAAGACCACCGGGATTTTCAATTGAATAGTCTATGGAATTTAACAAAAATGTTGCTCATCTCGTTGGTCATGTTATACATTCTTAAAATATCAATCCACATGATGCTGGAAGAGTAACATTGCTGGGAACAATTTCTGTGTGAGTTCAATAAGAGATGACACTGATCTTTTGTTGGGAGCTGCATAACATATTTGGGAGTCGATTTGGAATATCCCCATAATTGCTCTATCAAGAACACCTAATAGGATGGAGTACTATTATGGTAGGACGTTGAAAAGAAATCTAAATAAGGAGTCTTATTTAGGAAGAATACTAAGATAAAATCAATTCTGGTGATTGCCCAAATCAGAGGAATTCCAATCAATCAGGGAGATTTCTAGTAAGGAGTCAATTGTCAATCAATTAGGGAGGATTTCTAACTTGGGTGGAGGTCTACCACTATAAACAGAAGGGCTTTGATGGAGATTTCTTAATACACTAGAAAAATACTCCAGAAAGATTATAAGAGTCTTCAGCAACCTGGGTAAACACAAGAGTTCTTGAGAGTTTTTTAAGTGAGGGTGTGTAAACACGAGAGATCTCGAGAGTTCATCAACAGAGGATGTGTTTTGTGATAGTTGTAAGAATTTATTGTGAGAGAAAAACAGTTAGAGTGTTAATTGTAATCCTTGAATTATAGTGGAGCAATTCCTGGATTAGCGTCCCGTGGTTCTACCATCTTGGATTTTCCACATAAAAACTTTTGGTGTATCGTTCTTCTTCTCTCTTATTTGCTGTTTATTTTTGTTCTTCTACAAAGAGAAAATATGGCCATGTATTGTGATATTTTTAAAGTTAGAATTCCGCTGTGATTGGTTGTGATTCGACTTAATTTACAACAAAGTGGTATCAAAGCTAATGTTCTAAAAGATGTCGGAAGATAAGGTCAACATGATCATGCTCATGGCTACAAATTACGCAATATGGAGGTGCAAGATGGAGGATCATCTCTACTCTGGCATCGGCTTCTAAATCGACAAAAGCTGGAAAGGAAGATGAAGACTCCTTAAAAGCCCCAATACTAGCAGTAGAAGAAGAGGAGGAGGAGGAGGAGGAGGAGGAGGATGAGTAGACTTTCCTCAACAAAAGATGGGTTGGCATCATTAGAAGGTGGCTTGATCAAAGCATCGTTGAAAACTTCATCCAAGAAGACTATGCTTATGATTTGTGGAGAAATTTGAAGCAGACATACATGAGGAATACATCTCAAAACATAGCAGCCTTAATTAAAAAGGTGTCGCATATGGAGTACAAAGATGGAATGAGGGTCTCTGAATACATAGGCACTATGGGAGATCTAGTGAATCAAATCAATGCGATGGAGAGTATGATCATCCGAAATTGCATGCACGCTTCCTGATAGGTTCTATGACAAAAAATTGGGACACCTTAGCATGTCAATTCACAATTCTACCCCAAATGGAGCATTGACCGTGGAATTAATGAAGGACATATTGCTGAGTGAAGAGTAAAGGCACAAGGATTTTTTTATTTTTTATTTTAGGGGGGGAGGGGGTATTATAATTATGGTGAAAGAACTCTTGTTATCCATGAACAAAAGAAGAAAGTAGATTGTGGGAGGAGCAAAAGTCGTGGACCCGAATGTCATTCAACTTCAAGGCCACATGCTGAGAAGAGAGTTTGTTTTCATTGTGGAAGAACCGGACATCTCATTAGAGATTGTCGATTGAAGGTAGCCAAGAAGCAAGTTGAAGCACCGGCTGCAAATGTTACTACGATTTAGGAAGACATTATGATTATTTGCACTGATGAGAGCATCAACTTAACATGCTAAGACACCACTTGATTAGTTGATTCTAGAGCCTCCTTTCACGTAGTCCCTAAGAGAGAATTTTTCTCTTCATATACAACTAGAGAATTTGGTCTCGTGAGGATGGGTAATGATGGCTCATCAAAAATTGTTGGCATAGGAAATGTTGAGATTGGGATCAATAATGGATGCAAGTTTATCTAAAAAGAGGTAAGACATGTCTCTGATATTCGCATTAACTTGATCTTCTTAGGAAAAATAGATAATGATGGTTATGTGAGGGCAGAAGTTCAGCCTAAGTGCCAAAACTTGGCATGGAAGGACACTTAAGTGCCAAAACTTCGGAAAGGTACACTTAAGTGCTAAAATTGGAGTAAAGTGGATCACTTAAGTGCCACTCCGGCCAAATTGCTGATGTGGCAATTTTCCGGCGAGTTGGGTGCAAAACGGTGTCATTTTGCACGCTGACGTGGCGACAAATTGCAAAAATGACGTCGTTTTGTGTATGATGTGTAAATAATTAATATAAAAATTAATTAAATTAAATTTAAACTTAATTTTATTTAAAATATTCTAAAAATTCAAAAACTAAAAATTCAAAAAATTCAAAATGGGGGGGGGGGGCGGCGGAGGGCCGAGCCCTCGTCGCCGCCGCCAGGAAGGGCCGGTGACGAAGGGGGGAGGGTCAGCCGAGGTCGTCGGCCCTTGGCTAGGGCCGGCAATCCCGGCCGATGCTCCCCCCACCGTCGCCGGCCCTTCTCGGTGAGGGCGGGGAGGCGGTGAGGGCCCGTGAGCCCTCGCTGCCGATAGGCCGGCATCGCCGGCCCCTGGCCAGGGCCCGACGACCCCGACTGATGCTCCCCCTACTGTTGTCGGCCCTTCCCGGCGACGGCGGGGAGGTGGCGAGGGCCCGCGAACCCTTGCCCAGATCTGGGGCGAGGGTCGCGGCCCTCACTGCGATCCGGCGAGGGCTTACGACCCTCGCCTCCTGTCGGCCGGGGGCCGGCAACCCCGGTCGACCCTCCCCCCTCTGTCGCCGGCCCTTCCCGGCGGCGCGGTGAGGGCTCAGCCCTCGCCGCCCCTTTGGGCCCCCCTTTTTTTTGAATTTTTTGAATTTTTAGAATATTTTAAATAAAATTAAGTTGAAATTTAATTTAATTAATTTTTATATTAATTATTTACACATCAGACACAAAATGATGTCGTTTTTACAATTTGTCATCACGTCGGCGTGCAAAACGACACCGTTTTACATCCAACTCGCTGGAAAATTGCCACGTCAACAATTTGGCCGGATTTTGGCCAGAGTGGAACTTAAGTGATCCATTTTACTTCGAAACTGGTACTTAAGTGTACATTTCCGAAGTTTTGGCACTTAAGTGTCCCTTCGTGCCAAGTTTTGGCACTCCGGGTTTCCCAAACTCGTTATGTGAGTCACTTCGGCAAAGGGAAGTGGAAGTTAACCAAGGGCAACTTGGTGATGGCAAGAGGAGTGAAAAACATATCACTTTCTGTCATACAAGTGAAGCTATGTGGTGGATATGTTAATGTAGTAAGGGAGGTATCTATCGAGCTTTGACACAAAAAGCTTGGACATATGGGTGAGAATGGAATGAAGATTCTTACATCAAAGATGCTACTCCCGAAAATATAAGGAGTGAAAAACATGTTATTTTGTATCATACAAGTGACGCTATGTGGTAGATATGTTAATGTAGTAAGGGAGGTATCTATTGAGCTTTGACCCAAAGGGCTTAGACATATGGGTGAGAATGGAATGAAGATTCTTACATTGAAGAAGTTACTCCTGAAAATAAAAGGTACCTCTATAAACCCTTGTGAAGATTGCATTGTAGGGAAAAAAAATAATAGTTACATTTAAATCTATCTCACAATTGAAAAAGGCTAATTGACTCGATTTGTTACATACTGATGTTTGTGCTATGATTTCGAGAACTACTGGTGGTACTTCTTATTATGTCACATTCATAGATGATTTTTCAAGGAAGGTGTGGGTCATTGAATTGAAATCTTGACACCTTTAAAAATTTACATGTGAAACTAGAAAAGGACGTCAATAGAAAATTGGAGTGTGTGAGGGTTGACAATGGTGACCAAGAACCATTTGAGAGTTACTGCAAAGTTCATGGCATAAGGCTCAAGAAAACAATGCCTAAGATACCACAATGTAATGATATTGCCGAGACGATGAATCGAATCATATGTGAGAGGATAAGGTGTATGCTCTCCCAAGCAACAAACTCATTTTGAGAGGAGGCAATGAGGACGGCAGTGGACTTGATAAAATTATCATTCGATTCCACTCAAAGGCGAGACACGACAAAGTGTATGGAATGGTAAGAATTATTCTTACAGTCACTTGAGAGTGTTTGATTGCACAGCATTCGCACATATACCAAGAGATGAACGAGCCAAGCTAGATGGAAAGGCCAAGGAGTGCATATTCTTGGGATATGTTCATGGGGATTTTGGCTATAGATTGTGGGATCCCGAGGCAAGACAGTGTTTCGAAGTTGACATGTGATGTTCTTTGAGGATCAAACTATCGAAGACCTTAAGAAGCGCGAAGAGCCTCAAAGTTTGGAGGAAGAGTTAGCTAGCTAGGAGCCCTTAGACTCATAAAAAAAATTCTGTTGGTGGGAGAGCATAAGAAGAGGCTGAGAATAATTTGGGTGAGCAAGCACAAATCAAGATAGTAGCTAATGATGAGTCTGGCGAAGGAGTTGAGGCTGAGTTTGTTAATGAAGATGGTGGAGATGTAGTAGTTGATGATGAAGTTGAGGAGAAAATAACTAATGCTGATGATGTTCCTCAAGAACAGCCAAGGAGGTTAGCGAGAGAGAGAGAGAGAGAGAGAGAAACTAGCAGAAAATACTCCCAAAATGAGTATGTGCTTCTCACTGACGGGGGAGAACTCGAGACTTTCTAAGAAGTGGAAATTGATACCCACAAGAAGAAATGGATGAAAGTAATGTAAGAAGGGATGTAATCCTTGCATGATAATCACACCTATGATTTTGTGAAGCTATCAAAGGGCCGAGAAGCACTCAAGAACAAATAGGTATTTAAGTTGAAAATTGAAGAAAATAGCTTCAAATTGTGTTACAAAGCAAAATTGATGGTGAAGGGTCTCGATTACCAGAAGGGAGTTGCTTATAAGGATATTTATCTCATGTTGTGAAAATGTCATCCATTCGAGCAGTTTCGGGTTTGGCAGCAACCTTGAACTTGGAGGTCGAGCAACTTGATGTTAAAAGAACATTCTTATATGGTGATCTTGATGATATATATATGGAGCAGCCTGAAGGTTTGGTCACTAAAGAGAAGGAAAATCTTGTATGTAGGTTGAAGAAGAGTTTTTACGGGCTCAAACAAGCTCCAAGGTAATAGTATAAGAAGTTTGATTCATTGATGGAGATAAATGAATACAAGAAGACGACAATAGATCATTGCGTGTTCATCAAGAAATTAAATGACAGTGATTTTCTAATTCTTTTATTATATGTTAATTGTGGGGCATGATGTCAAAAAAATCACAAAGCTCAAGGAGGAGTTGAGCAAAGAATTTGCCATAAAGGACCTTGGACTGGCGAGACAGATACTTGGGATGAGGATGTTGTGCAATAGAGCTCGTGGAAAGTTATGGTTATCCTAATAAAGATATGTAGAGAAAGTTGTGCAAAGATTCAACATGAGCAATGCTAAAGCAGTCATCTCATTTTTGGCTAGTCATTTTCAGGTTAGTACAAGGTAGTGTCCTTCAAGTGAAAGGAAGAAAGAAGAAATGTTGAAAATTCCTTATACCTCTACCATCAGATGTCTCATGTATGTGATGGTGTGCACATGATCGCATATTGGATATGTCGTTGGAATTGTTAGCTGATACAGGTTAAAGCCCGACAAACAATATTGAGAAGCTATCAAGTGGACACTTGGGGTATCTTAAATATGCATCTAGTTTGTGCTTGTGTTTTGATGATGGAAAATTGATACTTGAGGGGTTTATTGATGCAGACATGGCAAGAGATGTAGATCCTAGCCAATCCACATATGGTTATTTGATGATTTTTGCAAGTGGAGCTATCTCTTGGCAATCAAGATTGCAGAAGTGTTGCAATGTCCACAACAAAGGCTAAATAATAGCCATCGTTGAAGCTAGCAAAAAGATGTTGTGGATGAAGAGATTTCTGCAAGAGTTAAGGCACAAGCAAAATGAGTATGTTGTGTATTGTGATTGCCAAAGTGCTATTCATCTTAATAAAAATTCCAAATTTCATTCGAGGATGAAGCACATTGATAGGTATCATTGGGTACGAAAAATGTTGTGAGAGAAGCAATTGAAGCTCAAGAAGATCCACATGGACAAAAATAGTGCTGATATTTTGACAAAGTCTCTATCTATGATGAAACTTAAATTCTGTAGAAGGAGGCTGGCTTATCGAAGTGATAAGAAAGTTGAAGACCCTTTATGATGGGCTGGGGGAAGATTTGTTTGGACAGCCCAACATATTTGGGAGTCGATATGTAATATCTGGGTGATTGCTCATCAAGAGTACTTAATAGGAAGAAGTTCTATTATGGTAGGAGGCTGAAAAGAAAGAAATCTAAATAATAAAGAGTCTTATTTAGGAAAAATAACAGGATAGAGTCAATTCCAAAAATTGCCCAAATCAAAGGAATTCCAATCAATTGGGAAGATTTCTAATTGGGAGGCGATTATCAATCAATTAGGGAGGATTCCTAACTTGGGTGGAGGTCTACTACTATAAACAGAACCGCTAGGGTGGAGATTTCTTAATATGCTAGAAAAACACTCTAGAAACATTACAAGATTCTTCAACAATATAAGTAAACACGAGAGTTCTCGAGAGTTTTTCAAGTAAGGGTGTGTAAACATGAGAAATCTTGAGAGCTTATCACGAGAGGATGTGTTTTGTGATAGTTATTAGGATTTATTGTGAGAGAAATACAATTAGGGTGCTAATTGTATTCCTTTGATTAAGTGGAGCAGTTCTTGGATCAACGTCCTGTGATTTTTCCTATCTTGGGATTTCCACATGAAAACTTCCGGTATATCGTTCTTCTTCTTTCTTATTAGCTTTGTTATTTACATTCTTCTACAAAGAGAAAATATGGCTACATATTGCGCAATTCTGACAGTTAAAAATTCGCCATAATCGGTTGCGATCTGGCTTAATTTATAACATCTTCTAAGTTAGTGTGATTACATGTAGCCTTCAGAGAGCATTTGATCTCCTAAGTTGAAATTCTCATATCAATATTGGTAGTTGCTATAATTCTCCAAGTGAATTCCGCCTGACTGCTCTCTCCACTTTCGTTGTAATTCTATAAAAAAAACGTATTCAAACTAAAGAAAGGCATGACAATTACCCAAGAAATTCTGTCCTACATTACCACTTTACCGAGCGTTATTGCTTTCCTGCATATTCTCTTTCCTCCATGTCTCTAGTATTCTCTCCTCCTCGTGTCTCCCAATGAATTCAATGTTGTCATCTCCCCATGTTGCGACGATGGTGGCGTTGGAGATTACAAGATGGGCTTAGGCGGCATTTCCAGTGACTCCACGCTTCCTTCCAGCATATCTATCACCTTTGCAATTGATGGTCGATCAGATGGATTGATTTGAATGCACCATAAACTCACAATAATCATCTTTCTCACTAGCACTTCCTCCTGCTCTGTCATATTCTTTGTCAATTTTAGATCATTGCCAAGCTCTAAGTTCCTATAAATCCATTCTGGGAAGTATATTTCACTGCTGTGGGAAACTTTCATGTCAGAATCTCTGAAGTCTACCATATTAAGAACCAACTTTCCATAACTGTAAACATCCGACTTGTGAGAGACTCTCCCTAAGTTTCGACAGACAACTTCTGGTGCAATAAACCCAACTGTTCCTATCATGCCAGGAGTTGATACAACACTCTCTTGCCCATGACAAAGTTTAACAAGGCCGAAATCTGAAATCTTGGGGATAAAATCTCTATCAAGTAAGATATTTTGAGGTTTTATGTCAAAATGCAAGATTCTGGTATTGCAGCCTCGGTGTAGATACTCTAGCCCATGAGCAATGCCAATTGCAATTTGATATAGTATCTTCCATATAGAGGAACTACTCGTATTTAAAGCTCTTCTAGAATACATGAACTTATCCAATGAGCCATTAGGCATGTACTCAAAAACTAGAGCTCTTTTCTTCCCCTCGTAACAAAAACCTAAGAGAGTAATTACATTAACGTGAGATGTTCTGCTAATGCTCACGACTTCATTGATAAAGTCTTTTGGACTACTTTTTGACTTTATCAGGATTTTCACGGCCACATGACCAACATCTCTTATCTCCCCTTTGTACACTACACCAAAACCTCCTTGACCAAGTTTCTCTGAAAATGAGTTTGTCATTTTCTTCAAATCTGTATATCGGTATCTTCTTGGAACAGGAGATCCATGGATTCCCATCAGTTTCTCAATATCGCGGTCTTTTTCGCTCTTGAAGAGTGGAAACTTCCATGAGAAGATTCCCGTTTTAATCTTCAGGATGAAAATGATGGCAATTGCAGATATTGAAACACCAATAATAGCAAGAACTCCAGCTGTGCTTTTCAAATATCCAAAATATATCAGCAATTTACTGAAGCTAGAGATATAAATTCAATGATATCAATGAGATGGTTTACCTGGGGACAATATAAGCCGCTTGTTGGATCCTGGAAAAGGAAAATCTATTATTTCCAGGGTTGACTATAGTTACAGGAATCTGATGCAAATTGTGCCTAAGAAATTTGGTGAAAATAAGAGGCATTGGCAAAAGATAGGGACAACAGAATGGCGAATTCAATTTCTTGATAGTATAAAAAGACCCAATTGCTGTTGGATTGGTACCCTTGATAGAATATCTACTGGCTGTCTTACTTGTTAGTATTTTGTTTTGCAGTCCAAAGGTTTTTCCTGGATTAAGATAACTTACAAAAGGTTTTTCACAGTAGAGCCTTCTCAGCTTCGTAGGCCTAAAACCATATTGATCATCTTATGACTAATCAGTACTGTTTATTCTAACATTATAAATAAATCAAACAGTGAGAATGGACTTATGTATTACACTGAATCTTTCCATGATTTTCATCATGATTGATCATAATTTCCACATAATCGATTTGCCCATGGCCAGCTGGAGCCGTGGCGCGGCACTAAGAACATCACTGAGCTTTTCAAAGTCCAGGCTTCCACTTCCAGTGGTCTAATGAATTTCTCAGCCGAAGATAAAAAAGTCATCCATCACATTGGTGTCATTGATGGAGCAGTTAAACTGGCTGTTAACGGCCAGCGAGACTTCAATTGGGCTTGCCTGGCAGCCGTACTACAGACTCAGGTTACTGGTCAGTGTCCGTGGTGTAGGAGAAAGGGCTGATGATTTCTGGGTGGCACGTAGAAATATGTTGCGCAGATGGTGTTCCAAAAGCCTGTTCTAGTGAACTTCATCGTTTGGGAGGTGTTAGCGACCCAAAGAACCCGATAAGCACTGTTCAGTATGGTGATCTGCACTGTCTTGTTGTCCTGACAAGTCAGCTCGAACTCGGGCAAGCTGAAGTCGTAAGTGATGTTTTGCAGGATGACACCCTATGACGTTGGAGCTAGGATTGGGATCCGGATTATGATAAAAAGCATCTGGAGAGATTTAAAAGGGAATGGTGACGGTGATGCTTCTCTTTTGGGAGATGAAAATGGAAGCAGAGAAAATTAGTTTGGATTTGACACGGTGAAAAAGGAAGAGAAGGAAAGGTGATATGATTTCCAAGCTTGACTAGTAATCGATGGTAGAAATTGGTGGATATTGGTAAAGGAGGGAGAGGAATTGTTCGAATAGAATCTTCGGTGTCAAAATTCTTAGATGCTGCGCCGGTCAATTTGAAAATGTGTGACTTGGTCTGAACTTGGTCTCTCTTTATCAAATTATTTACAAGTTCGAGTCTAGCCAGGTTTTTGACAAACAATAGCGCTACTGAGTTTGGTAATTTGGAGAGATTTAATGATTTCCAATTAAAGGGCTTCTGAGTTGGTATGGATCATCTCAGCAAGCGCAAGTGTTAAATCACTTGATTGAATGTAAATTATTTTTGGTCGAGTGATTGAATGTTATTGAAAAAGCAGATATAGGACACTGGGTCATGATGGCTTTGGTGGCTTCCGGTAGGAGCACAAACCAGGACCGGAGGTGACTATCCCGCCCAATGCATTATGTGCTGAAGATGGATGGACCTAGGAAGAATGAAGAGTCACCAATGGGGACCTATGCACTGTAGCTCACTGGCCATTCCGATACTCAAAAGTACGACAAAGGCGTCCAAAAGGGGATGGCCGGAGCTGATAAGGGTAGGTAGGTTTATCCTCACTTGGTCGCCTCTTCTCCTATGGCTTTCATCTCGATTGCTTGCTAGAAAGTGTGCATAGGGTACCTAAAATACATGATTTGTTATAGCAATGCTTGCCATTTCAAATATTTTTTTAGATTGAGTGATGATGCCCTAAAATAAGAGGGGAACAATGGTCATCAACAGTATCATATATCTCAGATGGACAAGATTCTAGCATCATCGGCACTACGTGGCAAAACATTGCAACTACAAGGTCATGGCCTAAGGCAAATAGCTATAGCAATTGTAGCTCTTTTGACCCTTGACAGAGTAAAGTTGCAATGACAATAGCATCAGATATGCTGGCAACAACCACGTATGTTCCAAGAATTGCATTGTTCAGAATGACTTATTTCATACAGCTCAAAGTGAAGAAGAGTTTCCATATGAACGATGGATTGGAACATGGAGCTAACTGATGCTTTATCTAGAAATCCTGCCACTTCATAGCATCAGAAAGCTGAAAAGGAATATTAAAGGATAAAGTTATATAATGAACTGAAAAGTCAATTTATGCGCACGAAGTGAGGCTTCGGTACATATATATATATGCAAGTCCTTAAGATTTTGAATAAAGGTAGGAGGTCGATGATCTAAGATGTCCTGTATTTTCTGCATAACACTGAGAGTTCCGCAATCTACTGGCCACTTCAGTTCTGGTAATGACTTGCTCAGCTATGCTATAGCAACCAGTACATTCCCCGAATGGCTTCTCTGGAATGACTTGGATCATAGAGCTCAAAGTGAAGAAGAATTTCCGCATGAGAAATTTAGCGGAACGGGAATGAACAGGCCTTGAAGCTATTGGTGCTTCGCTGTTTTTGGTCCATTGAAAGCTCCTTTTGGACTTTCCAGTTTCCAGAGCATCGGCCATCCAGAAAGTTTGATTAAATAAACTTAGCTAAGCCTGCTTACTTCTTTTCCACCTCCAGATTCAGATCACAGGTAGAATATTAAATTGTTTTCATGGTGAAACTCAAGATAGGTCCGTACCACCGATGCTGGTATCAGTCTTGGCAATTTTAACTTGGCCATATAAAGGTAAATGGCCAAAGATGGTACTGAAAGTACTAAAAGTCCCCTTCGTGCTTGTGTAATAGAAAACTGTCAGCTCAGGTAAGAAACTCTAAGCAGACTCATCGATTAGGAAAATCGTAACAGCTCCAATTCATTCCACATACACTTAATGATTCAATGACTATTATTTGGACCGAGTGCAAAATGGCTTGTTTATCGGAAAAGTCATAGTACCAACAACTGTGCTATAGTCATGTTTAATATACTTGAATGGGACATCATTGGAAGGACTGCCGATGCAATTTTCACTTTAGTCAAAATGCAAAGTAATGTTCAGCCAGATAATCCTTGAGCTAACCAGGGGGATTTTTCATTCCTTACATTCTTGTTAGCCTACGATTTCTGAAGAAATTAACAATGCCCACATCAATTATGACAGAAGACAAGTCTTAAGTTAGATTGAATAAGTAGATTGAATAATTTGAAATTAACTTGGAGAAAAACGGATGATCCATCTGTGGCAGCAAAGCATACCTTTTGAATCAGGCTGCCCTTGAGGCGGCTGCCCTGGAGGCACCCGCCCTTGTGGCAGAGGCGCCCGCCCTTGAGGTGCCTGCCCTTGAGGTGGAGGCGCCCCCCCTTTAGGCACCTGCCCTTGAGGTGCCTGCCCTTGAGGTGGAGGCGCCCCCCCTTTAGGCGCCCGCCCTTGAGGTGCCTGCCCTTGAGGTGGAGGCGCCCCCCCTTTAGGCGCCTGCCCTTGAGGTGGAGGCGCCCGCCCTTGAGGTGGAGGAGCCTGCCCTTTAGGGGCCTGCCCTTGAGGCGGAGGTGCCTGACCTTGAGGTGGAGGCGGCCGCCCTTGAGGTCCTCCGGCAGGAGATAGCGCACACGGTGCCGACCCCGAAGATCCATCTGCGCAATAACAAGCCACTGTATTCTTCGAGATGTCATAACCGCAGACACCTTTCGAATTAGCACACCCTGTACACGCCGCAGAATCCACTTCCAACCTGACCTCGAATCCTTGCTGCACCATCTTCTCCAAACTCGCCGAGCTATCCCCCAACTGGGGCAATAGAGTCTGATTAACGGGGACCACCACACTCTGGGAGCAGTTTCCTGGCCCTACGGTCCCGGGAACCGCATAACAGTCTGTATTAGCAATACCACTTATGACGCACGAGAACTCGATGCGGTCATCTGGTCTTGGCGCATTTGGAATGAGTGGTTGCGGTAGCCGTTGCCCATGCTGAAGAGATCAGGGTCGAGAGTGGTGTTAGTGAAGTCAGGGGAGCAGATTCCGGTGGAAAAATCTTCCCGGGTGATTTCTAGGACCTCGGTGCCAGGGTAGACACCGAGAACCGTGTATTTGACATTGGCTATTATGATACTGGCAGCATTATTCTCACAAGCAAGTTGCAGCGCTGGGTAGCCGCAACCGTTGGATCGGCTCCCACCCCAAAAAGGGAAGCCGACGTCTTGGATGTTCCCGCAATTGAACAGTTTGCTGCAATTCGAGTACAAGTCATCATTGTCCTGCGATCGAGTCATACTGATCATCAAGACCAAGAACACCGCGCATAACAGAAGAAGATGCGAATTCATTCTGGTGGAAGACATCAGTTGGATGGAGTGCGGTGGTTCTTGTTGTTTTAGCAAGCAGATAGGCAGGCTCAAGAAAGATGAATCGTGAGCGATGATGAATCGCTGAAGTGGAAGATGGGTTGGAAAAATAATGTTGGACCGCTTCTACGTGGGGCCCTGCTAGTGTAAAATATGGGCTTTTTGAAAGTCAGAAAGTCAAGGGGGTCAAATAAAAAAAGGAAGAAAAATGGTTGAAAATGCAACAAAGGAAAAGCAAAAAGGTACCAGTGGAATGCTTCAGCTTTTTAATGAGGCTGAGAGCATGCACGCCTCTCGTTCTATCAATCAGAGTAGTTTTCAGATATATGACTTAAATTTGAAATTTTAGGAAATTTGAGCCGCAAAGTTTGATTATTGAATTGTTGAGCTTTGGAATTTTATGAAAATGGTGGTTTATGATGTTGCAAAGCTATAGGTTTGTTGAGAGTTGTTTCAAAGCGACGATTTCGGCGGAACAAAATTTTAGGGTTTCAAGTTCAAAATTTCTCATTGCGTTTATTGACTTCGTAATTGGCCATAACGTCTACGTTGCGGGACGAACACTGTATGAAAGACTCGTGTCGTGACTACTTTTCTTGACTTTTGTTGTAAAACTGTGTGAGGGTGATCTTGGCTAATACTAATAGACAAGGAAGCCATAAATAAAGAACATAATTAAAGACCCATGTGTAATGCACTCACTTTGTTTATCTTACATTTTTAACTGGTCCACAATAAAAAAAGATTCATCAACTTTAAAATTATCCCTGATGGAGAAAGAGAATGTTGCCTATGTGTGCAAGCTCGAAATATATGATCGAGATCTATAAAAGATTATTTATTTTTACATTAATAAGATAATATGACTAAGTCGAAATTATAGAAGTGTTAAAGTTTTATTGGTGAAATTTTTTTAGGCAATCGGACCACGATGAAACAGGATAATTGTCCAAAAAATTTTAAATCTATTGTACAACGACTAATTCAGTTCTAAACTTTTCGGTTGTATCAATTTAGTTTCAAACATTTTGAGCATTTGTCAATTTAATCGTAAACATTTCAATTATATTAATTTAGTCCTAAGCATTTTGAAACTTTGTAATTCATTTCTAAATTTATTATTTGGATAATTGTTTAGAAGGACTATATTGGCAAATCAAAAAAATGTTTATATCTTAATTGGCAAATGTCAAAACATATAGGATTAAATTGGCAAATCATCAAAAAATTTAGGTCTTAATTGTGTTGTAGGTTGTAAGAGTCAAAGTTCAAGTCTCTAGGTGTTTTAATACACTAACTAGTTCCTACGTCTTTATTAATTAGGTAGTTCTCTTATCTTTAATGCTTAATTTATTCCCTACATATAGTCCCTCTATATAATGAGGAGAATTCTTAAATATAAGCAAGTTCATTTTGAATATCAAGAATAGATGAGATTTGTCTCTACATGAGTAAATATCTATTTTGGCATTTGTATCCCTGAAAGGTGGATTCTTCCATGGTGGTGAGCCAACAAGCCTTGTATCCTCAGCTAATGATAATTTATAGGCCTTTGTGGTGAACTTCTCCTATCTTGAATTCTTGTATCCTTGACTGGTGATTTTCTGTAGGCCTTGGTGGTGAGTTTTGTCAATTCCAATCTTGATCCTCGACTAGTGGCGTGTCCTATATGCCTTGATTCTAATCGTATTATATTTTTTTTATTTGCATTTACCTATCAATATCCATTCCACACAATTTGAATCTATCTATTATCACTCAAAACAACACTTCCCCCACCCCGAAACCGTATCACTGTCGGCAACTTTGACAGTGAAATGTGTTTAGAATATGAAGGTGGTCTGGCTAGACAGGATAGATAGGACTTTGGAGGTATAGGAAAGAGCTCATGGCTTCCTTCGGGCATCTCTATCACCTTAGAGATTGGTAGATCCGATGGAATAGTTTGAATGCGCCACAAGGTTATCTGAACCAATTTCCTTGTGATCTCTCCCTCTTCCACGGTCGTTAGTCCAGTCCACTTTAGATCAATACCTAACTCAAGACGTTGCTGAGGTTGAGGATGGGCGGGGGAAGCCTAGGAGTGTAAATGGTTCAGTTCGGTTGCTTTTCCAAAAAAACCGAACCAAACTGAACCGATAAGGAAATTTATTGAACTGAATCGAAATCCAATTTGAATTGAAACTGAACCAAAGTGAAATCCCAGTTTGGTTCAATTTCTTGATTTTTACTTTCTTTTTTGTTTTTTTTCCTACAAGCATCCCTTTCAATATTTTTTTTTAAAAATCAATTTTTAAAATTATTTTGTTCTTTTTCTTTTTTTTATTATTTTTCTTTCTTTTTTTCTTCATTGGCCGATTGCCAACCAGTGATTGGCCAAAGGCGAGGCCGAGCTTGCCAGATGCCAGCGAGCTTGAGCCCACCAGATTCGATGAGTTGGGCGAGGCTCGAGCCTCGCCAACGTTTGGTGACCTATGGCAAGGCTTGAGCCTTGCCCAGGTTGCCAGATTTGGCGGGGCTCAAGCTCACTGGCATTGGGCGAGCTTGGCCTCGCCGGCCTATGGCGAGGCTCCGGCTAAGGGAAAAAAAAAGAAAGGGAAAAAAATAAAAAAATGATTTTTTAAATAAAAGAAAAAATAGAAGGATTTTTTTTAATTCTATTAGTTTGGTAAACCGAATCGGTTAATTTTTTTTAATGAGAATCGAACCGAAAAAAAAAAAAAAAACTTTTTGGTTCGGTTTTTGACACTGCTAGGGAAGCTGCTGGAGCAGCTCAGGCCAAGGCCAGATTATCCACAACAGGCATTGGCATTGCCTCGCCGCCAATGCTTCAGAAGGGGTAGATTATTTGGAGCCCACTGCATTCAGATGGAGAGCGTGTCGGTGAGAAGGCACCACTGCCGCCACAGAAGTTGTTGAAGAAGAGGAAGAGGAAATGAAGCGACTGATTGGACATCGTGCACTGCAGATGATTTGAACCGCGTCTTGGACTAACCTTAACATGCATGCATACCCAAGCATCAATGAGTACACAGAGACTCGCGATTTGCGAATGTCATATTCAAACGTCTCGATCTCAAGAAGAGTCTATTACTATGTTATATACATAGATATTGACTCTCCATTTCTGGATTCATAGCCTTTGCAGTAACTTCATCAATGTTACCTACCAAATTAAAGGCTAGTTCGGGAACATTCAGATTGTGCGATGGACTTTGACTCAAATTCTGTCGGGAGAAATAGTCAAATTCAAATATATTAATTAAATGACATTCAGCTCTAGCGGCCAAAGAACAAGGAAATAGCAAACAAATTGGCTTATTGGGCGGTGGAATTCAACTGGGCTAAATCTCAAAGTATACAACTGTGCAGTTGGTTAATGTAAGGTCGGCTAGCGTTGATGCCATTTGCCCTATACGGAAGGTCGTGTGGTTTCTGGTGAATGCATGATTAAGTTCATCAATGTTTGTTAAATGATGTCGGTATCAGTCTTTTTATATAGAATATAAAGAACTGTAATAGAAAAGTAAAAGCAGATTGGTACAGATTTGGAATCTCGCAAATATTTTGATGACGTGATAATTGATGTTGGTATCCCATATTCTTAGTCTGAAGCCGGAACAACTTGGTAGACAATTTAAGTTTCAAAGAAATGAACAGTGTTAAGTACCAAAGAACGCAAAAGTGTGGCGACCCAAACCTAGAGGCTAGGTATAAGTGAGAAAGACCACCAGGATTTTCAGTCGAACAGTCCCTGGAGTTTGACGGAAATGTCGCTCATCTCATTAGTAATGTTATACATTCATAGAATAACAATCTACAAGATGGTGGAATGAAAGATAAAACTGATCTTCCAATTTCCAAGTCTGATTACAAACAGCCTTCAGAGAGCGCTCGATCTCCTAAGTTGAAATTCTCGTATAATTCTTGCTGAGTGCTTTGATTCTCCAAGTGAAATCCACCTAACCATTCTCTCCTCATTTACTGTAACTCTAAGAAAAACGCATTCAATCTAAAGAAAGGCATGAAAATTACCTCAAGTAGTTCAGTCGTGCGTTACCACTTTACCATGTTTACTGCTTTCCTCTAAATTCTCTATTATTCTCTCCTCAAGGCTTCCATTGGAATTTGACATCGTCACTTCCCAATGTTGCGACGGTGGTCATGTTGGAGGATACAATATGGGCTTTGGCGGCATTTGCAGTGATTCAAAGCTTCCTTCCAACATATCAATCACCTTTACAATTGGAGGTCGATCAGATGGACTAGTTTGAATGCACCACAAACTCACAATAATCATCTTCCTCACTAGCACTTCCTCCTCCTCTGACACATTCACCAGCAATTTCAGATCTTTGTCGGGCTCCAAGTTTCCATAAATCCATTCTGGAAAGTACATATCATTACTGTTGGAAACTATGATGTCAGAATTTCTGAAGCCTAACATTTCAAGAATCAGCATGCCATAACTGTAAACATCGGACTTGTGAGAGATTCTCCCCAAGTTTCGAAAAACAACTTCTGGTGCAATAAACCCGACCGTTCCCCTCATGCTGAGAGTTGATACAGCACTATCTTGCCCATGACAAAGTTTAGCAAGGCCAAAATCTGAAATCTTGGGGATAAAATCTTGATCAAGTAAAATGTTATGAGGTTTTATATCAAAATGCAAGATTCTGGTATTGCAGCCTCGGTGCAGATACTCTAGCCCACGAGCAATGCCAGTCGCAATTTGATATAGAATCTTCCATTTCATGGAACTACTCATATTCAAAGTTCTTCTAGAAGATATGAACTTATCCAACGAACCATTGGGCATGTACTCGAATATTAGAGCTCGTCTGTTCCCTTCATAACAAAAGCCTAAAAGATTGATCACATTAATGTGAGAAGTTCTACTAATACTCACGACTTCATTGATAAATTCTTCTGTGCTACTTTTTGACTCCATTAGAATTTTCACTGCCACAAGACTACCATCTTCAATCTTCCCTTTATACACCGCACCAAATCCTCCTTGACCAAGTTTCTCTGAAAATAAGTTTGTCATTTTCTTCACATCAATATAATGGTATCTTCTTGGAACAAGAGATCCATGGATTTTCATCAATTTCTCAACATTGCGATCTTTCTTGTTCTTGAAGAGTAGAACCTTCCATGAGAAGATTTTGTTTTTATTCTTGAGGAAGAAGATGATGGCAATTGCAGATATTGAGATGATAATAGCAAGAGCTCCACCTGTCCTTTTCAATCATTGAAGAGATGTTAGTGATTGACCGAAGCAAGAATTTCAAATTCAGTGATATCAAAGAGATGTTTACCTGGGAAAAATTTACTCCGCCTGTTGAATCCTGAAAAGGTAACTCTATTATTTCCAGGGTTGACTACAGTTACAGGAATTTGATGCAAATTATATCTAAGAAGTTTGGTGAAATCTTTTTAGTGCATCAGTAAAAAACTAATTATGTCTTAGAACAGGTATCAAACACTCAGCAATGACAACAG
Source organism: Eucalyptus guilfoylei (assembly GCA_016097605.1). Taxonomy (NCBI): domain Eukaryota; kingdom Viridiplantae; phylum Streptophyta; class Magnoliopsida; order Myrtales; family Myrtaceae; genus Eucalyptus; species Eucalyptus guilfoylei. The sequence continues at coordinate 48,746,784 of CM027865.1, read as the reverse complement.
AGATGGACCACTGAATGGTTAATTAAATCTCTTGATAGTATAAAGATTTAATGCTGTTGAATTGGTGCTCCTGATAGAAAATCTATTTGCTGTCCGACTTGTTAGTTTTTTGTTTTGCAGTCTCCACGTTTTTTTCTGGATTTTGGTAACTTCTAGAAGGTTTGGTCACGGTAGAGCCTTATTAGTCTCGTAGGCCCAAAACCATATTGATCATTTTATGACTTAGGAGCACAGTTTATTTTGACATTATGAATACATCAAACATGCTCTCTTTTTTTCTGCTGGCGATAGCTATACCACTTTAAGCTCCTTTGGCAGAGTCAAGTTATCATGGCAACTGTAATGAAATTAACTTTTGCTTAGACGTATATACGTGTAGATGAATCTAATGTCATGGTGATCTAGATCTTAGGAGCTGCCTAGTAATCTTTGGGTATTTGCTTGTTAGGGCTGGATGTGGCGACCACAGAAGCACCACCTCACTACCACCTTGGCCATTGCACATTAATAGTTGCATTTAAGTCTTAAGTATGACAGGGATAGTCTGGCTGAATTTTTTTTGGAAAAGGGGAGTGTCCGGGGTAGTTTCTCCAAAACTCAAAAGTGTCTGAGTAATTGCCTAATATCAACGTGATTTGGGGTTCCCTTTAACAGTAAGCAACATTATTGTTGGCACCATTCATGGAACAAATGATGGATTGAAGAACTTCAATTGGCCAATAGCAGGAAGATTCAATCATAGGTCTCTTCATGCAAACCTGACACTGGTTATGAGCATGTAAGCTATTGAAGGATGTGGCTAAATAATGCTTCCTCTACATATCCTGCCGCTGCATGGGGTCCGAAAGTTGAAAAGAGATACTAGGGGATTAAGTTATATAATGCACTGAATAGTTGATTTATACTCGCAAAGTGAGGCTTTGGTGCATAAACATATACAAGTCCTTCAGATTTTGGATAACGGTAGGAGGTTGATGATCTGAAGTGCCTTTGTTTTCTCCACAGGAATGAGAGTTTCATAAAGTACTGGCCACTTGAATTCTGGTAATGACTTGCTTAACTGCGCTATATGCTGGGAACCAACCAGTATATTCCAGGAATGGCTTCTCCAGAATGACTTAATTCATAGAGTTCAAAGTGAAGAAGAATTTCTGCGTGAGAAATTTACTAGCGTGGGAATGGACAGGCTTCGAAATTATTGGTGCTCGGCAGTATATCAGTCCATTGAGAACTCCTTTTGGACTTTGTGGAGCATCGGCCATCCAGAATTTTTTATTAGTTAAGGCTTGCTTACTTTTTTTCTATCGCCAGATCAAATGGAATCACTGGTAGAATACTCATCTTCGTGATGAAAGTCAAGATAATGTCCTTTCACCGTTTGAACGTAAATGGCCAAAGATGGTACCGAAAGTACTAAAAGTTCACGTTGTGATTGTTCTAAAGTCAAGATTGGTTCCATAGAAAATTGTCAGCTTAGGAAAGAAGCTCTAAGGAAAAGATTAGAAAGTAGTTGCGTTCAATCCCATCTAAGTGAGCAGATTAACATGCTCTGAGAAAAAGGGTGATCATGTTACGTGACAAACTCATCGTGCCTCTACAAAAGTGGAAGAACATAAAATGGAAGGTGCAAGGGCTGACTTGACTTACAGTACCTTTGAGATGCAATACCGAAAATGTCGCTCTACATGAATTTTTCCCAAGAAGCATTTAAACAAGTAGAGAGATAGGTAGAAGAGCAAATAATCCTTCCCTAAAATCATAACAGCTCAGATTCATTCCTCATACAAAGAATGATTCAATGGCTTTCATTTGGACCGAGTGCAAAGTGGTTTGTTTATCAGAAAAGTCATAGTACCAACACCTCTGCTGTAGTCATGTTTCACCTACTTTTTTTTTTTATCTGTATGTTTCACATAGTTTTTATTTTTTGGTCATATATGTTTTACATACTTGAAAGGGACGTTATTGGGAGGGCTACTGGTGCAATAATCATTTTAGTCACCACGGAAAGTAACGTTCAGCCAGATATTCGTTGAGCTAACCAGGGGGATTTTTCATTCCCTTGCACTCTTGTTAGCCTACAATTTCCGAAAAAATTAACAACGCCGACATAAATTATGACAGAAGACAAGTCTAAATTAGATTAAGTGATGTGAATAATTGGAAATTAAACTGCAGAAAAACATACCTTTTGAACCAGGGTGCCCTTGAGGCGGCTGACCTTTAGGGGGCTGCCCTCGAGGCGGCTGTCCTTGAGGCGGCTGACGCTGAGGTGGCTGTCCTTGAGGCGGCTGACCCTGAGGCGGCTGACCTTGAGGCGGCTGCCCCTGAGGCGGCTGACCTTGAGGCCTGCCGGCAGCAGACGGTGAACATATTGCCGATGCCAATGATCCATCCGCACAATAACAAGCAGTTGTATTCTTTGAGATGTAATAACCACAGACACCTTTCGAATGAGCACACCTTTTACACGCCGCAGAATCAACCTCCAACCTGACCTCGAATCCTTGCTTCCCTGTCACGTCCAAGCTCACCAAGCCATAAGCCAACTGGGACAATAGATTCCGAGAGATGGGGATCACTACGCTCTCAGAGCAAATTCCTGGCCCTAGAGCCCCAGGAGCCCCATAACCGTATATTGTACCACGACCACTTATGGTGCACGAGAACGAGTTGCGAGCGCTTGGCAGACCCGGACAGCCGTAGATGATTGTGAAGTTGCTGTAGCCATTGACCATGCTGAAGAGCGCAGGGTCGAAAGTGGTGTTAGTGAAGTCAGGGGAGCAGATTCCGGTGGAGAAATCTTCCCGGACAATTTGTAGGACCTCAGTGCTGTTGTCGAAATTGAGAACCTTGTATTTGACATTGGATATCGTGATACTGGCAGCGTTATCCTTGCAATCAAGTTGTAGCGCCGGGTGGCCACAGCTGTTGGGTCGGTTCCCGCCCCAAAAAGGGAAGCCGACGTCTTGGATATTCCCACAGTTGAACAGGTAGCTGCATTTTGAGTACAAGTCATCATTGCCCTGCGATTGAGTCATATTGATCATCAAGACCAAGAACACGGTGCATAACGGAAGGTGTGTATTCATTCTGGTGGGGACGGATTTCCTGATCAGTTGGATGGACAGGGGTTGTTTTTGTTTCAGCAAACAAATAGCAGGCTCAAGAACTGTCATGGTGGCCTTCTAAGTTGACCAATCAAAGGCGGTGGGACCCACCTTAAAAAAAGACAGAGAGAAAGACTCGGTCAACAAAAGAAAAAGAAAAAGAAAAAGAAGACCATCGTGAGATAAAGGAAAATGAGAGTCCATGCCAGAGAGGGGAAAGAAAGAGAGAAGAAGAAGAAAGGAAGGGAAAAAGAGAAAAAAGGAAAAGAAAGGAAAGGGGTTTTCGTGAGTGCACGTCACGGGGATTGTGAATTACGGCAGTGTGGAGCCGTGGATTTGACGGTAGTCATTTTAGAGCAACGATTTTGTCGGAGCGAGATTTTAGGGTTCATATGCGAGTTTCACGTTGCATTTAGATTTGAATAATCACTTTGAGTAAATGATTTGTAGGCACATAAGTATCATTTTGTTAGCATTTAAGTGTTGTTTAGTCGTTTCTTAGTTGAGGTAGTGTTTAATTGATAATATCATAAAATTACCAATGATATTATTGATCAAATGAATCTTATTTTTATAGGTATATAGTTATGTTAAAGCGATATAACTCGTCTTTATCTTGTTCGTGTATAATATATTGGAATTGGATAAATGAGTCTTGTTATGATTTTTGTAAATATGTATAGTGGATGCTCGATTTATTAAGATGAGATGCACACTACTTATTAGGCTGTGGTTGCTCATTCCACTTGTTTTTCATACTTTCAGATTCCTTAATTAGCGGCAAATAGGGCAAGAGCGCTATTAGTGGGGAACTTTTGGGAATTGATTTTTTTTTTAATTTTTAAATATGGTCTAAGGTCGCATCTTTCGAGAGGAAGGATGATTATGTTATTACCCCTTTTCCTGTATGATTCAAGGTGTACAAGAAAGATGGGTTGTGAGTGATAAATCACTGAAGTGGAAGATGGGTTTGGAAAATAGAAACTAGTTTGGGAAGAGTTGAAAAAATAGGAGTCTTTATTGACTTATTAGGAAGCTAAGCCTAATCAATGACTATGTGCAATGCTATAACTTCGGAAACTTCTTAAGGACTAACTACATAACTGGAATTAAACTTTAACTAACAAGCAATGCCATTCCCCATGCTTGTGTCTTGAACCGGCCCGATCTACTTACCACCCAATCCCACCTACCCAATCTACATGGCAAATGGAGCTTTTGTGCCCCCTATGTAGTACTATAATATACACAGAACTGAGAAAATCGATGAAAAAAGCTTGGGCCTAATCAGAAGGGATAAATATCACTAAATCCATGATCAGATCTACAAAGACATCACAAGTGATCAAAGTTGCGAGAAAATCTCAACGTCAAAATTATTCCCAATTGAGAAAGAGAATGTGTATGCAAGCTAGAAATACATGATCAAGATCTATAAAAATTATTTATTTTTAAGATAATATGATTAAGTTGAAATCATAAAAGCATTTAAGTTTTATTGGCGAAATTTTTGAGCCAATCGGACCATTATAAAATGGGATAATTGTCCAAAAAATTATAAATTTATTATACAGCAACCAATTCAGTCCTAAACATTTCACTCATATCAATTTAGTCCTAAACATTTTGATCATTTGTCAATTTAGTCATAAATTTTTCAATTGTGCCAATTTAGTCTTAAACCTTTTGAAACATTGCCGCTTCAACCCTCAAGGATAATTGTCTGAAAAGATTATATTGGAAAATTGTTAAAATTTTAAATCCAAATTGGCAAATCTTCTAAAGATTTAAGACTAAATTGCGTTATCATCCAAAGACTTAAATCTTAATTGTATCATAGGTTTCAGGAGTCAAAAGTTCAAGTCCCTAGGTGTTTTAGTACCCTATCTAGTTCCTATGTGTTTATTAATTAGGTAATTCTCTTATCTTTGATACTCAGTTTATTCCCTATGTATAGTCCCTCTATATAATGAAGAGAATTCTCAAATGGAAGCAAGTTGATTTTGAGTATCAAGAATATATGAGATTTGTCTCTATGTTAGCAAATATCTATCCTCAGCATCTATATCCCTAAAAAGTGGATTCTTCCTTGGTGGTGAGCTAAGAAGCCATGTATCCTCAGCTAGTGATTTTTTATAGGCCTCGGTAGCGAAATTCTCCTATCCCGAAGTCTTGTATCCTTGACTAGTGATTTTCTACAGGCCTTGGCGGTGAACTTTGTCAATCCCGATCTTGATCCTCAATTGGTGGCATGTCTTGCATGCCTTGGTTGTAATTGTATTATTCTTTCATTTGCATTAACCTATCTATATCCATTCCACACACTTTGAATCTATCCATTATCAATCAAAACAACACCTGCAACCGTAACACTATCGGTGACCTTCGACAATGAAGTGTGTTTAGAATATGAAGATGGTCTCGCCAGACAAGATAGATAGGACTTTGGTGGCATAGGAAAGAGCTCATGGCTTCCTTCAAGCATCTCTATCACTTTAGAGATTGGTGGACGATCCAATGAAATGGTTTGAATGCACCACAAGTTTGTCTAAACCAATTTCCTCATGATCTCTCCCTCTTCCACAGTCATTATTCCAGGCCACTTTAGATGTTTACCTAACTCAAGACGTTGCCGAGGCTGAGGATGGGCTGGTGGGAGCCGCTAGAGCAGTTCAAGCCAAGCCCAGAGTATCCCCAGCATGCATCGGCATTGCCCTGGCCGTCACTGCTTCAGAAAGGGTAGCTTATTTGGAGGCCACTGCATTCAGATGGAGAACGAGTCGGTGAGAAGGCACCACTGCCGCCACAGGAGTTGTTGAAGAAGAGGAAGAGGAAATGGAGTGAGTGATTGGACATCGTGCAGTCCCGCAGATGATTTAAACCGCGTCTCGGACTAACCTTAATATGCGTACTGGCGCATCAACAACTTCGGATGATGCTAGAGGTATGGAGACTCGTGGTTCGCGAATGCCATATTCAAACTTCTTGATCTCAATAAGAGTCTATTACACTGTTATATGTATATATGTTGACTCTTAATTTCTAGGTTCGTAGCCTCTGCAGTAACGTCATCAATGTTACCCACCAAATTAAAGGCTAGTTCCGGCACATTCAGATTGTGCAATGGACTTTGACTCAAATTCTGTCGGGAGAAATAGTCAAATTCAAATATATTAATTAAAACACATTCAGTTCTAGCGGCCAAAAAACAAAGAAAGGTCGTTTGGGCGGTGGAATTCAACTGGGCTAAATCTCAAAGTATACAATTATGCAGTTGTTCAATTTAAGGTCAGCTGGTGTTGATGCCATTTACCATATACGGAAGGTCATTTCATGTCTTGTGAAGGCATGATTAAGTTCATCAGTGTCTGTTAAATGATGTCAGTATCAGTCCCTTTACAAAGGAAGAGTACAAAGAACTACATCAGAAAAGTAAAAGTAGGTTGGTACGGATTTGATAAATCTTGCGAATATTTTGATAATGTGATAATCGCTGTTGATATTCCATTTACTTAGTCTGAAGCCTAAACAATTTGATAGACAAATTAATTTTCAACAAAATGAACAGCATTAAGTACCTGAAAACGGGAAAATGTGGTGACTCAAACCTAGAGGCTAGGAATAAGCGAGAAAGACAACCAGGATTTTCAGTTGAACGGTCCTTGGAGTTTAACAAAAATGTCGCTCATCTCATTGGTCATGTTATACATTCATAGAATATCAATCTACAACATGGTGGAAGAGTAACATTGCTGGGAACTATTTCTGTGTGAGTTCTATGAGAGATGAAACTGATCTTCCAAGTTCCAAGTGTGATTACAAACAGCTTTCAGAGAGCATTTGATCTACTAAGTTGAAATTCTCATATCATTCTTGCTAATTTCTATAATTCTCCATGTAAAATCTGCCAAACAGTTCTCTCAACTTTCATGTAACTCCATGAGAAACATATTCAAACTAAAGAAAGACCTGACAATTACCTCAAGAAGTTCTGTCGTGCATTACCACTTTACCATGTGTTATTGCTTTCCTCTATATTCTCTAGTATTCTCTCCTCCTCATGGCTCCAATTGGAATTCGATGTTGTCATTTCCCAATGTTGTGATGATGGTCGTGTTGGAGAATAAGAGATGGGCTTTGGCGGCATTTGCAGCGATTCAAAGCTTCCTTCCAACATTTCTATCACCTTCACAATTGGAGGTCGATCAGATGGACTGGTTTGAATGCACCACAAACTCACAATAATCATCTTCCTCGCAAGCACTTCCTCTTCCTCTGTCACATTCAATGGCAATTTTAGATCTTTGCCGGGCTCTAAGTTCCTATAAATCCATTCTGGAAAATACATTTCACTGTTGTTGGAAACTTTGATGTCAAAATTTCCGATGCCTACCATCTCAAGAACCAACATTCCATAACTATAAACATCCGACTTGTGAGAGACTCTCCCCAAATTTCGACAGACAAATTTTGGTGCAATAAATCCAATCGTTCCTCTCATGCCAAGAATTGATACAGCACTCTCTTGCCCAAGACAAAGTTTAGCAAGGCCAAAATCAGAAATCTTGGGGATAAAATCTCGATCAAGCAAGATGTTCTGAGGTTTTATATCAAAATGTAAGATTCTGGTATTGCAGCCGCGATGTAGATATTCTAACCCATGAGCAATGCCAATTGCAATTTGATATAGTATCTGCCATTCCAAGGAACTACTCATATTTAAAGCCTTTCCAGAATACATGAACTTATCCAACGAACCATTAGGCATGTACTCGAAAACGAGAGCTCTTTTCTTCCCCTCGTAACAAAAACCTAAGAGAGTGATTACATTAACGTGAGAAGTTCTACTAATGCTCACAACTTCATTAATAAATTCTTCTGGGCTACTTTTCGATTCTGTCAGAATTTTCACGGCCACAAAACCAACATCACTAATCTCCCCTTTATACACTGCACCAAAACCTCCTTGACCAAGTTTCTCTGAAAATGAGTTGGTCATTTTCTTTAGATCAATATATCGGTATCTTCTTGGAACAAGAGATCCATGAATTCCCAGTAATTTCTCAATACCGGGATCTTTCTCGCTCTTGAAGAGTGGAGCCTTCCATGAGAAGATTCCTGTTTTAATCTTGAGGATGAAAATGACGGCAATCATAGATATTGAAACACCAATAATAGCAAGAACTCCAGCTGTCCATTTCGATCATTAAAAATTAAAATGTATCAGCGATTCATTGAAGCCAAAGATACAAATGCAGTAATATCAAAGAGATGCTTTACCTGGGGACGATATAAACCACTTGCTAGATCCTGAAAAAGGAAAATCTATTATTTCCAGGGTTGACTACAGTTAGAGGAATCTGATGCAAATTGTGTCTAAGAAATTTGGTGAAACTCTTGTAGATTCATTAGTAAATAACTTAAATATCTTCTTTACTGCAACATATGGTCCTTTTAAAGACAAGGGAGACCGTGCAAGCTGCATTTGTGAAGCTCAACAAACTAACTTCCTTCAGCCTCTTTATAATAGTTGCGGCTGGTTTAATAGGGAAATGAAAATTAGAGAAAAGAGAAAAAGAATAATTGGGAAACAAAAAAGAAAAGCAGTGCGCCAGAGACAGAAAGGGTTTCGGTTCATGCTTGTAATGTGATTGATTATCGCTACTTCGGAGCACCCGATAAGAATCCGAAGCGTAAGCATTAGCTCATCTAAGTGAATAAATTTCTTGACCAGACTGTACTTTTGAATCAGTTCGAATTTTAGGTTGCTAGGTTGAATTTAAAGGTTGTTGAGCTTTAAAATTCACGTTGAAGATTGTGCCCACCAGGAGTATTCAATCCCAGCCTGAGCCATCAGTCATGAAGAAATCATGCGGAAGAGTATAGGATAAACTTACATACCTGAGCATGCGGAAGAGTAGGACTTATCTCGGCAATAGCACACAAAATCCCCTGACGTTTCATTTCGTCCGCACTGCCCGCCTGAACCGAGGCAGCCGTTGCATTTATCGTCCGCAGTCCACAGCAACCCGAAGCCCTTATTGATGGCTGACACTACAGTCATGTTGTTCGAGTTCGTAGTCAACTCTATCTCCTGAACAGCGGACCGATTCGCAGCTAAAACCATGCTGGTATTGCAGGATTTATAGTATGTCATTACTTCTGTGAGATTGATGCCACCATAAGTCATGCTATTGCTAAGTTTCGTTACGAAGTAACTCATCATGTAGGTTCCATTGATGGTGCAGTGAAACTGGCTGCTGGCGATCAATGACGTTATTTGACTCGGGCTTGGCGGACACCCATAGTACAGAGTCAGGTTGGCCACGGTGTCCGTAGTGTAAGAGAAAGGGCTGGTGATATCCTGGGTGGCATTGATCAGATTGGATGGGCAAATAGTATTCCAGTAATCATTGCGGGCAACAGTCATAGACGGTGAGGTGTTATCAATCCGAAGAACCTGATATGCCTGGTTCACTATGGTGACCAGCGCAGTGGCGTTGTCCTGACAAGTCAGCTCGAACTCGGACAGACCACAGTAGGAGGCGCGGTTCAACCCCCAGAAAGGGTAACTAACGTTTTGTAGGCCGCCACATTGGATGGTCGAGCTGCAGTTCAAGTAGCTCTGGTCGTCCACACCACGCATCGTCGGAGCACGGATCAGGATCAGGGTGGCCGTGATCACGAAGCACAGGCAAAGATCCCAAAGGGGATGGTGATGGCGATGCATCATCCTTTGGAAGAACTTTTTTGGTGAGATGGTGAAGAAAGGAGAGGGCAGAGAGATTGCGGATGGGCAAGTGAATATGGGGGGTGAGGTTGATGAAATGAAATAGATTTCTTTGAGGGCGAGGCTCGGCTGACCGTTCCTCAGTCAAAGTGACGGGGGAACGGTCAGCTAATGACCGCATGTTTTCAATGGGGATTTCCATCATTTACTCTTTTTTTCTATTTTATCTTTAAAAAAAAAAGAATTAGTGAGAATCCTACAACTAAAAAATTACGAGTATAAAAAGAAAAATTATAGTGATAATTTCTTATGTTTGTGCATATAAGATTTAATGCCATCGTCGTAAAATCCTCTAAATTTCCAACACAACCCAAACATCGTTAATTACAAGTAAAAAATATTAGCATCTTCACGGATCATGATACTTTCATAATTAGCATATTCGATTGCATTGTTCATCTCATTTTCATCACCACCATTATTTTCACTGACGAAATTGTTTTTAATACAAACTCCATCTCTCGAATGAGATGTCAAGAAAAAATTAAGAATTATATGTGTAAAATATATAGATTCAAACTAAAATTCAACAATAACGAATACCTCTTTTTTTTTCTTGCAATAAGAAAAGTAAAGATTAAGGAACCTTTCTCCATAGTTATGACTTATTCAATTACAAAATTGTACAATAATCGGAGTTCAAAGCGTATAAGGTAATTACACATTCTGCAAAAAAAAAAAAAAAAATCACATTCCAATTTTTTGAGTTATTAAGATTTTTTTTTTATTTGGAAACAATATCTACATAATCTTTTTCTTTGGCCGAAGAATAATATCCACTATTTTAAAAGTTGCAAATGTATTCTTCATATATTTCTTATTATTTGAACTGTATTTTAGGATTTGTTTCTTATTATATGAATATTATTACTTTGATTTGTTTCTCAATTTGAGCTTGCAAATCTTATAAAGAAGAAGAAGAAGAAAAATATGGTAAAAATGAAATCGGTTGAGGAAGCTGACATTTCAAGTGTTTTTTCATCTTTTTTTAAATTTAATATATATATATATATATAATGACATTAACGACATTTTTTTTAATATGTGATAATATTTTTTACTTGTAATTATTTATATTTTTAATTAGTGATGTTTGGATTGTGTTGGAATTTTGGAGGATTTTACGAGGATGGCCTTGAGTTTTATGTGCACGAACATAGAAAGTATCACTTTAATCGTTCATTTTAACTTGTAACTTTTCATTGGTAGGATTCTCACTAATTTTTTTTGAAAAAAAATAAAAATCAAAAAGAAAAAGTAAAGGATGGAAACCAGTTGACAAAGTCAACTGCTGACCGTTCCTCTGACTGAGGACGGTCAGCTAAGACTTTTCCTTTCTTTAATGCGTGAATAGTCATAAAATTATTATGGAGTTTCGACGAAGGGGCCTTAGAAATTGATCGTCGGAATAAGTATTGCTTTGCTGTACGTGCGAATATGCTTGATCCTGACTCGGTTTAAAGATGATTTGTTCATCCAAATTTTAGAAGTCCTCCGCGTGCAATCTACGTTGTCTTGGTCTCTGACCCTGAGTTTTTTCACAGATTGGGAATGTGCATGCATATGGAGACTCCGTTTGCTGAGAGGAAAATAAATTAATAGTGTTTTGCGGGTCAAATATGGATATGATTGACCCTGACTCGGTCTAAAGATGACTTATTCATCCAAAGTTTAAAAGTCTTACGCATGCAATCTTCAATGTCTTGTTCTCTGAATCTGCATCTCACCTAGAGAAAGTCTTCAATTGTGGCATACAAGTAAAAAAAAAAAAAAATTAATGGATATGCTCATTAGATATCCAAAAACTTATAGCGATAGTACAATTGAGTTCTAAAATTTACAAATAGTGCAACTCAGTTCTAAAACTTATCAAATTAGTGTAATCAAGTCCTTCGTTGACACCATTAATTTAACCAACAGTAAATGCTGAAATAGCATTTTTCTTTTAAGTTCTACTTCCTGGAAATTTTTTTTATTCAATTCTTATTCATAATATATTGAAAAAAAAATTAAAATTGAAAAAAAAAACGAAGAGAGAATGATAGGCATGGATGTTTCTGTCGCCCATTGTTGGAAGATGGCTGGCTATCGCCTAGTCATTGAGGGTGGCCGCCCATCCCTAGATAAGGGTGGCCAACTGTCGCCCAACTAGGGGGAGGCCTTGCTGACCCCATGCAAGGGCTGGCGACCTCACCAGGCCTCAGGCGAGGGCATCTAGATCTAGGCAACACCGAGCCTCATGTGGGGTAATCCCATACCAAACATCAGAGTTCTATTTTTTGGCATATAGATAGGTATTTTCTCCGGGAGGTCACCCATCCTGGTAATTTTCTAGCATAGACTCGCTTTGCCATTATGTCAAAAGGCATATTCATAATTTAATTCCAATTTTAATATATATATCCCAAATCGCTCTCTCTTTTTTGATGCACAATTCGATTCCTTCTTATCTACTTCGCCATCCTAGAGGCCTGCTAGGAGCCGCTCTTTGTCCAAATCCTCTCTAGCCTCGGCGACCATTGTCTGTCCTCATTGGACTGGGTCATTACAATTACAATGTAATCTATTAACGAGTGTGTCGAGGAAACTTGTTAATCAGTCAATTAAAGAAGTATTACAGTCTCATTGCATTCAATGTTCATGTAATTGGGTTTTAAAATTCGAAATTTACCTCGTAAGTTATCCTTAACAAGCATCTAGAAAACAAGTTAACAAGGTCCTAATGAAATTCATCAATGTGAGTTAAGGTCAAGTATAATTGTATCAGTCTTGTACATTTGCAGAAACTAGCCAATAGATGTATTACCAAGTAGCTTAGTAGAGATGGAAATCGAATAAATAGGTTGATTACTTCATAGGTGTTGTTTTTGTTGTAACGTATGCTGTACAGAATCTGCTATGCAAATTCACTTGGTAACAGCAATAGTAATCCTTTTATCACCAATATGTTCTGGTTCCTAAATTGCACAAGCACCCCAAAAGTGAGCAAGATACCTCTTTGATCACATATAAAATCAAATTTCTTAATAAAAACAAAGCATTGTGAAAATAATCTCCGTAATTAAGATGCTTTGAAATGACTTTCGCCCATTGGAGAAAGAAATGGCAAGGGCACATCTAGAGGAGTTAGCTAGGAATAGGAATCAACTGACAAAATTCATGCCACAACGATCTATATGGAATGGTAGCTTTATTGATGCATTCCTGTTGAGAAAGTTTCCTTTTTTCTTTTTTTTCTCCAATTCTGGATGAGTTTGAAGCATCCGGCGCCTTTTTGAAGACTTGTTGTTGTGCTCCTATCTTTAAAGTGCGAGGACATCTCCCCTTCTTCGAGTATGTGTTTGTTGTCTGGTGATGCAATATCCTTCCAAGGCAATCCTTTCTTAGATGTACGGTGACCGGCTCGGAGTAATTAAGCTCAAAGAGCACTACTGGGTGTGGGTTTTTTGAAAAAAGGACTTAATGCGAAATTTTAAACTTCTTACAAACAATATTCCACTTCCTTCCACAAGGAAGTCAGTCATCCATTGCCGGTGGCCTCTTGGGAACACCTCTTGTAGGGTCAGCATCGGGCAAAGCTGCCTATATCATATTATTGATGGGGAAGGGACTATTGGATTTCAAAAATCCCATAAGAGCTGCTATGCTTTGGCATACCAATTTGGGAATCCCAAATCAGGAAATTTGGACTTGGAGCCAGACGATTCGTACTTGAAGGGTCAAATGTGAAAAAGAAAACGAACCTGAGGGGGCAAATTGCCAAAAAGAAAAAAAAACCAAAAGTATCGGATGCAAATGCTGTTAATCCTGCTCGGGGATAGTAAGTAGCACAGGTCGCCGCGCTCTCCTCAGCATCCGACACCGGAACGACCCCACGACAGGCCGGAGCCTTCTGGACCCTCTCCGGCCCACGGCTAAGCCACCGGCGGTTACTCCCTCAGCCTCCAGCAACGAATGCCTGCGAGTCTCGGCTATCCTCTCCGATGCCGGACCATCAAGCGGTGGAGACAGCAGGAAGAGGTCCTTCAGCTTGTGCATGCTCCTAGCGCTCGCCGGCGGGGCATCGTGAGGGGGCACGGTCCTTCTGGCCCCAAGAGTCGTCACGGCAGCGCGGGAACCGCAAGAAGAGGAGTGACTGCAGGGTCCCGCGGCGGCGGAGGCAAGTGCCGGGGCTCCGGGGAGGGATTCTGGCAGCGGGGGCGGACTCCGTCTGTAATATATGGGCTTTAAAACAAGAAAAGAAAATAAAAGAAAAGAAAAGAAAGGGTTGAAAAGTCAAAAAGGGAAGCTGAAGGAAAGTGGAAGAAGCTTCGGCTGAGTTTAAAAAGAGAGAGAGAGGGAGAGAAAGAGAAGAGCAGCGGGCAGAAACGGGGGAAAACACGAAACAGGGGAGGAGAGAAAGAAGAGAAAGGAAAAAGAGAAAAAGGAAAAAAAATTTGGCGCGCTTGTGGTCCGGACGCCTCATCAAGCCGACTCAAGTGTGTTTTGCAACGCCGGTAAGGAATCGAAGCTTTTAATCACTTACTTGAAGCAATTGCCGCAATTAGGGCTCGAAATTCGGATTTCTTGGGTATTTGTGTGGCGAAACCCGATTTTTGAGTCGTTAAGCTGTATATTTTTTTAGAAATGGTACTTTGGGATGTTGTGAAGCTATGGCATCTTACGGATCGTGATTTGAGCTTGCGGTTTGTTCGGAACGGAATTTTGAAGTTGGGGGTGCAATCTGGTACTGTAGCGAACAGTGTCTTCGAGCCTGTTTTTTTGTTGTTTTCGGTACTGTTTTGGAGCGGCTGAGTTGGGGTTGTTGTTGTACGTTAAGTAAGAGAGCTTTCTAAAGACTATAAGACGGCTTGAAACGGATTTTTGTGGAGGAAGTTATGGTGCGACAAAGTTGGCGCATGGGCCGCGCCTAGCTGAAAATGATGGGTTTCCACTAAATTGCGAGCTTTTGTGTCGCATAGGTGTCGTTTTATCGACAAATAGGCCCAGTATAGACGAGTCGTTATGCGAATATTCTTTTTACTCGGCCTTTTGATATTGTTTTTCCGTTAATTGTTAGGAATCCGAATGCGTTGGTTCGAGTGAGCGTCGTAGTTGATTTTTTGGCTTTTCCCAGGTGAGTGGCACTATTTCTTCTTTGTATTTTAAACTCATGTTTTGAGAAACATGGTGGATTATATATTCCATGAATTGATAAAAAGCATATTTTGTTGCATAAAACATGATCGAGCTATTACTGCCATTTTTGTTGTTTGAATGGAGTTATATTCCGACTTCGATTTGAATGGTTGTTTGAAAAAGGATTTGTGAGATTCTTTGTGAAAGAATCTTGAAAGGTTTTGGAGAATGCTTTGATATTTATATATCAAATTTTGAGTTGTGATATGACTTTCTTTTCGATGTTGGATTACTAGATATTGTGATTGGTGGTTGGTGCTCAATGTCGCCTGTGGACCCCGAGGGGGTGTGTGGGTATGCGCATACTATTCTAGGATATCCTTGTGAGCCGAGCCACCGGCTAATAATAGGTGGAGACCTTGCCAAGGGGGGAATCTTGGTCGTCTTGTCACGGGCGTTACGCGTGACCATGGTTAGACATTTGAGCATGAAGTGGTCAATGAAGTGGACCATTGACGTGTGATTTGAGTTTGGTCGATGGAATGGACCATCGATGTGATTCGATGAGATTAATCAATGGATTTGACCATTGATATATGTTTTACGGGATTGACTAATGGACTTGACCATTGGTACTTTCGGTATTTGAGTTATGTTTTGGTATTATGATAAAGTGAGTTATGTTTGTGTTTTAAAATGTGCATAGTGATTTCTCGATCCGCTTGGAAGAAATGTGTTACTCATCGAGCCGTGGTAGCTCACTCCTCTCTTCTACTTACTTTTCGGGTTCTTGCGAGAGTCGCGAGTAGGCGTGAGCGTTCGTTCGGGAGAACTTTTTGTGGAGGAACTTTTTGGTATGGCTTGTGCATAGTAATAGGTTTATAAGTTAGTCTTTATATAAGGTTTATGTTTTGATTTTTTTTGTGAATTATACAGATACTCTGATATTGTAACCAATTGCCCCTTTTTGTCAAATATATATGTAGATGTATATATGTTGATGTCGGGTTAAATTTTGGTTATGTTGAGGCTGCGTCCTTTGGTAAAAGGACGGCCGGTGTCATGCCCATTTTTCTTGTGAATCGGGGTGTGACACCGTCCCAAGCGCCATGGCCTCTCGGAGAGTCGCCATTGTCTTCATCTGTGACGCAATGTGATGAGGGGAGGTTGTGCAGGGCGATGGAATCTGGAGGAGGATTTGCAGGGTCGTATCCTTCGTGGATTCTGGGATTCGTTTGGGGAATACGGAGCGAAAGGATGAGGCCGGGAAAGGGAATATTTTGTCGTCTGGACGGCTTTGAACGCCGTCTGCCGTCTGCTGTCTGAATCTTATTGGGCCGGCCTCCTTCCTAAGGGAATATCCCTTACACGTGGCAGGCTCTCACGACTTTGGAATCATTTTCTCTCTTGCTTGCAGAATGGTCAATATGCTAAAAGCTGGTAGAACAGAAGGATTAAATGTTATAATTTTCTATCTCGGAATTTATTCTAATTTTTATGTCAATGATTATCCATGGTATCAACGATCAATTTTTTTTATGAAAACTAGAAAAGTTCGTATCGAAAAATTTAAATACAAGTGTCGTGTAACAATGGGCTTAATTTGCTGAAAAATGAAATGGAAAAGTGTATATACTGACTAGCTTTTTTTTATTAGCATTAGCTTTTCTTTTTATGTCAAATTTAAAGGAGTGGCTTCTTCCTTTTGCGTTTTACGGTACCCTACTCTTACGGCTCATTTATCAACCCGCAGATGTGCATTCATAATTTTTAAGGAAAAATTCCAAATAAGCACTTGAAGTTTCCTTATTTTCTTAAATAAGATCTTACAGTGGTTATAACAGAAATATCCTCATTTTTTCAAATAAGAGTTTAAAGTGATTATGACTATTTCAAATAGGAGTCTAACTTCACTAGCTCACTAGCTAGCAAAATATTTTGGCTGATCAAAAGTATTTTCGTCAAAACACAGGTGGTGTTTTTCTTTTTTCTTTTAAGTTTTATTGTTTTAGCTTTTTTATGGAAAGAAAAAAAGATGAAAAAAAAAGAGGAAAAAAATTTTAAAAATTAAAAAGACAAAATTGCCCTTCACTAGCAGGTGAGTGCAGACCCTTCTTTAAGACTAACATGGCCACCTTGAGGTTCTTATTTAAAATAAGGTCCATTTCAGGTTTTTATTTAAGAAAATGAGAATTTTTCGGGCCCTTATTTGAAAAAAGTCTACTTTAAACCTTCATTTAAGAAAATGAAGTTGATTCAAACATGTATTTGGAATTTTCCCTTTACTTTAAACTTAAAATGATTTATTGAAATCCAAATGTCAAAAAAGAAACATATAATTAGTTTATTACTGGACATAGATTTGTGAATGGATTCTATCTAAATGAACCTTATGAGGCAAAACTAGTTAATTTTGCAAGGCATTCTTAATGATTTGACCTATCAAGTATCTAATTGTTTAATGAAATTATCAAACTAGCTCAAATCCTAACTTAGTAGTTTCTTAACACGATAAGAATATAGAAGCTAGGGTCAATAGCACTGGATATGATATGTTTAGATGGAAAAGAGAGAGAGCGAGAGAGAGAGAGAGAGAGAGAGAGAGAGAGTAAGCTATATGAGTCGTATATTAACATGAGTTGAAAAGTGGATATGGTGAGGATATGGACTTACAGTTATAGAATGCTTTTGACTTGTGCACATGTTTTAGGTCATTCCGTTCACATTTAAACATAAAGATATTTTTTGTGACGTTCTCAACTATTATGCCAAACAAAGTGCTATTCCTAATCTAATACGACCAAACTTGAATAAGAGATTGGAAATTATTTAAGATGTATATTCTAAGCTAAAAGTTAGGGAGGTCGAGAATCACTCTCTTCATTAAGTTGGAAGCCTAATAGAAAGAATAGTTAACATCCTTCACATCCTTCATATGAACCTTAGTCACAGTATTGAAATAGTTTGTTATCATGAAAAGAGGCGACCTTTGGTTATGAAAGGAGTGACTCTTGGTTATGAAAGAAAATGATTGTTAACGTGAAAAGTGGTGATGGTTGATTATGAAAAGTGGATACGATGAGGATAAAATACTTATACTTGTCGACACCTAAATTTTTGCCAAAAAAATCATTTCCGAAAAAATGAAAAAAAAAAACTGTTTTTCCACAAAAATATTTCATGTCAAATTCTCGCATATAGATTATCTAGATGTTTAGTGTATATATATACATATTCTAATGGAAGATGTTTTTCCTTAAAAAAAAAAATTAATTAAATTAAATTAATAAAAGAAGAAGAAAAAAAAAAAGAAGAAGAAGCAAGATGGGGCCAATGATCTAAATGTGACTAGCCAAGCCTAGGAGGTCAAATTGTAATTAAAACGGCAAGTTGGGGCCAAAATGCAGTTTTCAAAAGTTGAGGGACCAATTCGAAAATTTTGTAAAATTTGGCCCGAGGCCTTAAATCATCATCTTGGTCCCCAATTAAGTTGAATTTGAGCTTGGGCTAGGTCGAATCAATCGAATTGGGCCAAAAGGACCAAATTTGCATTGAATTGAGTATTTTCGGATAAGAAAATTGCCAACTTTGAGGGACTTTTTTGCAAAATTGGGTGGGAAAAATTGCAAAATCCGGTTGAGATCTTAAACTACTATACATGAGCTTGCTAATTGATCAAAAATCGCAGCTAAATTCATGGATTAAAGCACCCAAACCAGCTGACAAATCCCAGTACACAAGTTGGTATGATTTCGGAGTTGCTGAGTAAGCAACTTGGTGGCCCCACCATATCCTCCTCAGCTGCCCAATCAGCCCGATCTTTGCACGTGATGGAAGACCGTATATAGTAGTGTAAGTGGATGAAAATTTGTCAGGGATAACCTGTTAAAAGCACGGGAAAATCGTAGCAAAATCCGGACACTCAACGACTACAGAAGTTGAAAATTTTGGCTAAGTCAGAAAGTTGTTGAAGCAGCCCTGTTGGCAAGCTTAGTAGGTGGACTAAAGACTGACCAAAAATCCCCTAATTCGACGGATAGGATCATGGAAGAAAGCTCTTTGAAAGGATAAAAACGAGGAGACAAGAAAGAGAAAGCTCTCTCGCGATCGTGCCCAAAAAAAAACCCCTCAGAAGCAACTCCAGAAAAGCAAGAACCCAGAAATTCCAGATCAACCTTCAGAGAGAAAAGTGAATTTTTCACCAGCTTGCAGCCAAAATTATCCAAAACCTTCAACTAGAGAGCGAAAATTCACTCAAAGATCTTTCCATCCATAGGTCGCACGTCCCAAATGGAGTTCGGGAAGGTCTCCTAAAGCCCCCCGAAAACCACCCTCCTGGCGGGCCAAGGGAGTCCTAAGATTTTTCTAAGTGTTGAATCAAGTTGGTCACGAGTAAGGAAAATCGAATTTTTTTGAGAAAAGTGAGAGACAAATGAGGAAAGCCGAGACTTACAAACCAAACTATAATACATATAGTTTTGGTTGATTTTAACTTTTCCAACAAAGGAGGCTTGGAAGTCTTATTTTGGAAGTCAACGAAAACCTTCGTTGTCTCTTTTTCTTCTGCAGATCTCACTTTCAGTTTGAAGGAACCAACTTCCACGTGCTTCCAGAGAAAATTTCTTGGTTTCCTGGGCCAAAAGTCACGTGAAAAAGAAACTACAAAGCAAGGTAAGCATCCTAGATGTATTTTTTTTTGA
This sequence comes from Eucalyptus guilfoylei, assembly GCA_016097605.1. Taxonomy (NCBI): domain Eukaryota; kingdom Viridiplantae; phylum Streptophyta; class Magnoliopsida; order Myrtales; family Myrtaceae; genus Eucalyptus; species Eucalyptus guilfoylei. The sequence goes on along the minus strand of CM027865.1, from coordinate 48,727,066 downwards.
GTTTGAACATGTTTTGATCATGAAAATCAAGAAGAAACTAGTCCGGAGAACTGATTTTCAAGGTTGATTTTTTTTCCAAGTGTTTAAAGCCTCTTCAATACCCCTACATGTTTGACTTGTTACCCCCTTTTGCATGCATTTTTTGTCGTTGTGACTTTGATGAATGTTATATGGGAGTATAAACGATGCATAGGACAACCCAGTTTAGTCTTTAAATCTCTTTATGAACCATGAAGCCGTCTATAACATGAGCCAAAAACCAAGCCAATCCACATTGAGACATGGTTGGCCAGCATAGATCATGCATGAATGCTTCTTGGAGAGTTCATTTTGATGCGTCGGGTTGATCATTTTCGGTGATGTTTATTGAATTTGAAAGTAAGGGTTACCTACTTTTATCTGGTTGGATTAATATTTCATATAGATGTTGCATGTGATGGTTTTCGGGGCTTCAATCTGGGCATTTGACATGGCTGTTTGACCTGGGTTTGTCACCAGATTTGCAAAACGGCTCCAACCCGCATATTGGAGGCTGTTTTCAGTTCGGTTTTTGCATGTTCTAGGCTGTGATTTCTAGCTAAACTTGTTCCTTGCATGTGGTAGTATAATCTTGATACTTTAGTTCCGCATGAGTTTGCTTAGGGGTCGAGATTGAAGGCCACGAACATGGCCCGAGGAAGCCGGTTTGAGGTGATTTGATGCAAGCTAAGTATTCGATAAAATGTTGGAACCAAGCTTCGATTTTGAAATGGTTGATTTAAGTTCAATTACTGTGATATTCATATACTGTGTTGTTCAATGTTAGCATATTTCGGTCTAGGGGTTTATTATTATTATTTAAAAAAAAATCCGAAAAAAAAAATCCAAAATCTCAAAAAAAAAATATATATATATATATAAAGTGATAGATGGTATCAAATTAAGGCAAAAAAATGACATATATGAAATTTCATTAATTTTATAAGGTCATTTTTCCTAATTTAATGCTATTTTGATATTTTATAATCATTTTTGTAAATAATCCATTTTCCATAGATCAAAATTAATTAGAGTAATTTCATGCATCTAGAGTAATTTCATACATATTTAAATTCCTATTTTGCTCACGGGGTCCTGTCCCGGGCGTGATAACAAGGCCATGTAATATTATTTGCCCGACTTGTATCGGGTCTTTATTTCCGCATTTATTTTCAAGTCATTTCAATTTCGTGGATGTTTATTTATCGCGCCGCTTTTCATTAATTTGAGTGTAAATTTCTCTTTTAAATTATGTTAGGATTAGTCTAGATATTAAGGAAAACAAACCTACAAAAACATTTGCATGGACGCTTATCGGTTTTATAAGGATTATAATTGATAATTAAGATTGTGTGGCTATTTAAATGAACAACCTTTCAAGTTAGTGGTACCGCAAGGGCGCTAATAGAAACATTAGCGTAAACAAGTCCCCGTTCCTAGAAATCTCTGGTTGCGTAGGAATCGAGACAACACTCCCGTGTCTCGATTGGTTTCTAGCCGACCCTAATAGGCTAGTGGCGACTCCTAGAAATATTTAGGTTGTTAAGAACTAAAAAAAAAAGCACAAAATCCAACGTCGCGCGAGGTATGGGCTTGGGAGAGCCCACACCTAATTTAGGGCCATTGGTCGGCCTCTTTAGGCAAATACCCCTAAACCTTCTTCCTTTTCCCCCGAACAGAAAAGAGAGGTCGTGACAATACTCAAGAGATGTATCGATTGATTGTCTATAAATAGGACAAAACTATATATTGTTTATCACAACTACTCAAGGAACACAACCGTTCAAAACTTCTTTTTCTTCATAACTCTCTCTTCTCCTCTTTTCATATAGAGAAATTTGATAACACATTCAAGGTGAAATTCCAACAAAAAAATTGAGTAATTGTTGCACTCATTTTTCTGTGGTTTTAGTGTGTATTTTAGAGGTATATTTGTTTGAAACCCTGATAATAACAATAATTGAGGCAAATAATACCTTAAGAATAGTGCTCAACATCACATGTCAAAGTATCAAAGTAAAAAAATTTGCCCGACATCTGTCATTCCTCGATTTCTCATGGAATAGTAACTATGTTGCAAACAACTATCTCAAAAGCCTTTGACACTAGCTAAACCTCACCCAATGTAATCCTAGTTCTATTTAATTAATTCTAACTACTACCTCTTCTTTGCAATAGCTAATGGAGAACTTCCACAATTAAGTGTGTTTAGAATATGAAGGTGGTCTCGCCGGAGAAGATAGATAGGACTTTTGTGGCATGGGAAAGAGCTAATGGCTTCCTTCAAGCATCTCTATCACTTTAGATTCTGGCGCACGATCCAATGGAATGGCTTGGGTGCACCACAAGCTTATCTGAACCAATTTCCTCGTGACCTCTCCCTCTTCAACGGTCACTTTTCGAGGCCACTTTAGATCTTTACATAGATTAAGACGTTGCCAAGGCTGAGGATGGGCGGGTGAGACCCGCTGGTGCAGCTCAGGCCAAGGCCAGATAAGTCACCACCAATGCTTCAGAAGGGGCAGCTTAGTCGGAGTCCACTGCATTAAGATGAGAGCGTGTCGGTGAGCAGTCACCACTGCCGCCATACCACAGAAGTTGTTGAATAAGGAGAGGAAGAGGAAATGAAAAGAGTAATTGGACAATTAAACTGCGTCTTGGACTAACCTTGATATGCATACCGGAGCATCAATGAGTACGGATGATGCTAGAGATACAGAGACTCGCGATTTGCGAATGTCATATTCAAACGTCTTGATCTCAGTGAGGGTCTATACATAGTTATAGATAAATATATTGACTCTCCATTTCAAGGTTCGTAGCCTCTGCAGTAACCTTATTAATGTTTCCCACCAAGTAAAAGGCTTGATCCGGAGCATTCAGATTGTCCAATGGACTTTGACTCATATTCTGTCGGGAGAAATAGTCAACTTCAAATATATTAATTTAATAACATTCGGCTCTAGCGGCCAAACAACAAAGAAAGAGCAAACAAATTTGGCTTATGGGGAGGTGGAATTCAACTGGGCCAAATTTCAGAGCATCCAACTATGCAGTTGTTTAATTAAAGGTCGGCTGGCGTTGATGCCATTTACCATATATGGAATTTCTTTTGGTTTTCATTGAAGACATGATTAAGTTCATTAATATCTGTTAAACGATATCAGTATCAGTCTTTCTATAAAGAAGAGTATAAAAAACTCCATCAGCAAAGTAAAAGCAGATTAGTACAGATTCGGAAATCTTGCAAATTTTGTGATGATGTGATAATCACTGTTGGTATACCATATAATGCAACGAGCTGGTTCAACGAGGGTAGGGAGTGGTCACCAGGATTAAAAGGCCTGACCAAGGAGCGGCTTCTGGGATGATGAAGGGGGTAGGAATGAACTGAATTGTGCGATTATGGGATATAATATATATTACTAGGACTTAACTCACGGATGCACTTTTTGACGTAACAGCAAACTTTGCTTTGGAACTCCAAATTTAAGCGAGTCCAAGTTAGAGCACTATCAAAATAAGTGACCTCCTAGAAAGTGCCTGCCTGTACGCCAAATGATACAACCGCGAGGCTCAATATGGAATGGGCGAAAGCCGATAATACCTCAAGTGAGTTAATTTAGAAATGTCACGTGTAGTTAGTCCGAAGCCTGAACAATTTGATAAATAATTTAATTTTCAACAAAATGAAAGGCATTAAGTACAAGAGATTGCGAAAGTGGGGATAAAGACCACCAAAATTTTCAGTAGAACCGTCCTTGGAGTTTAACAAAAATGTTGCTTATCTCAATGGTCATGTTATAAATTCATAGGATATCAATTTACATGATGGTGGAAGAGTAACATTGCCAAGAACCATTTCAGTGTGAGTTCTATGAGAGATGGCACTGATCTTCCAAGTTTAAAGTGTGCTTACAAACAGCCTTCAGAAAGTATTTGATCTACTAAATAGAAACTCTTTTATCACTCTTGCTAGTTACTATGATTGTCCAGGTGAAATCCGCCTAACCAATCTCTCCACTTTCACCGCAACTCTAAGAAAAACATATTCTAACTAAAGAAAGGCATAACAATTACCTCAAGAAGTTTTGTCGTACATTACTACTTTACCAGGTGTCACTGCTTTCCTCTATATTCAGTGGTATTCTCTCCTCAAGGCTCCCATTGGAATGCGACGTCATCTCTTCCCAATGTTGCGACAGTGGTTGTATTGGACAATACAAGATGGGCTTTGGCGGTATTTGTAGTGATTCGAAGCTTCCTTCCAACATTTCTATCACCTTCCCAATTGGAGGTCGGTCGGATGGACTAGTTTGAATGCACCACAAACTCACAATAATCATCGTCCTCGCTAGCACCTCCTCCTCCATTGTCACATTCATCGGCAATTTTAGATCTTTGCCAAGCTCTAAGTTTCTATAAATCCATTCAGGAAAGTACATTTCACTACTGTTGGAAACTTCCATGGGTGCATTTTTGAAGCCTATCATTTCAAGAACCAACATTCCATAACTATAAACATCAGATTTGTGAGAGACTCTTCCCAAATTTCGGAAAACAACTTCTGGTGCAATAAACCCGACAGTTCCTCTCATGCCAAGAGTTGATAAAGCACTCTCTCGCCCGTGACAAAGTTTAGCAAGGCCAAAATCTGAAATCTTGGGGGTAAAATCTCGATCGAGCAAGATGTTCTGAGGTTTTATATCGAAGTGCAAGATTCTGGTATTGCAACCTTGGTGCAGATACTCTAGCCCACGAGCAACGCCAATTGCAATTTGATGTAGTATCTTCCATTCCAAGGAACTACTCATATTTAAAGCTGTTGTAGAATATATGAAATGATCCAATGAACCATTCGGCATGTAATCGAATACTAGAGCTCTTCTCTTCCCTTCGTAACAAAAACCTAAAAGAGTGATTACATTAACATGAGAAGTTCTACTAATGCTCACCACTTCATTGATAAATTCTTCTGGGCTACTTTTCGACTCCGTGAGAATTTTCACTGCCACAAGATTACCATCTCTGTTCTGCCCTTTATACACTGCACCAAATCCTCCTTGACCAAGTTTCTCTGAAAATGAGCTGGTCATTTTTTTCAAATCAATATATCGGTATCTTCTTGGAACAAGAGATCCATGGATTTTCATCAATTTCTCAACATCACAATCTCTCTCACTCTTAAAGAGTAGAACCTTCCATGAGAAGATTCCAGTTTTAATCTTGAGGATGAAAATGATGGCAATGGCGGATATTAAAATGCCAATAGCAAGAGCTCCAGCTGTCCATTTCAATTCACTTAAAAGATATCAGCAATTTACCCAAGCAAGAGATACAAATCCAATGATATCAAAGAGATGTTTACCTGTGAAATATGCACTTCGTTTGCTGGATCCTGGAAAAGAAAAATCTATTATTTCCCAGGTTGACTACAGTTACAGGAATTTGATGCAAATTATGTCTTAAGAAATTTGGTGAAACTCTTTTAGTGCTTCAGAAAGAACTTAATCACGTTGTTTACCTTAACGAATGGGCCTTTAAATAAACAAAATGGACCTAGGTCCAAGAGACCCAATTCCCATCTCTTACCTCGTGAAGCTTCATCATAAGCCCAACAAACTAACTTCTTTCACTTATAAATTTATGTTGCAGCTTGTTCCTATAAATTTATGTTGCAGCTTGTTTAGTAAGGAAATGAAGAAGAGAGGAGAGGGAAACAAGAAAGGGAAGACAGAAAAGAGAAGCGAACCACATCAGAGAGAGAGAGAGAGAGAGAGAGAGAGAGAGAGAGAGAGTTTCAGTTCCAGCTCAACGGGACAATGTGGACACATTGGATTTACACCGTTTACGAAGCGCTTTGTAAGAATTCGAAGAATTAATTTATCTACTTGAACAAAATTTCTTGTTTAAGCTGTAATTAGGATTAGTTCGGATTTTAGGTTACTGGATTGATTCTAGACATTATTGAACTGTAAAATCATGTTGTAAAGAAACTTTTGGGTGTCCTGGAAGCATTAGATCTTACAAAAGTCGATTTTGGATTACGATATGGTCAGGATGATATTTTTATATTTTTGCACACTGTTGGAACCAGATTAAAAAAAACTGCATTTGGTGCTGGTTTTCGCCCATCTCTGACCATCTTTTAGGCCGGAGGCGAGTGGGCATCATAAGTATATGTCAAGTAAGCTTTCAAATGACCAGAAACGGACGTTGGAAGAGCTCAAACTCCCGTTTAAGCTTTTCCACCAGCGGTTGTTTTAGTTTGGGCTAGCTTTCCGTTGATGCGTCAAAGTTGTTTTGTTATTGAATAAGCTTAGTTCAGTTAGTCTTAGTTAACTTAGTTATATACTGGATTTGATACTTGTTTCTCACTCAATTACTATGATTTCGAGTTTTTCTGCTCAAGGTAACTTTCGTTGTTTGATTTTGCATTTTCAGGTAAATGGTGCTTTTCTCGTCTATGATTCGGAAACTCATCTCTTGAAGATTATAGGAAATGGATATGTTATAATTTATAAAATCATATAGTACAGTATTTATTAAAAAAGAAGGAGAATAAGTGCACTAGAAATCCTATAATTTATAACAAAAATGTGATTGAGTTCTAAAACTTTCAAAAGTATAGTCAAATCTTAAAACTTGTCAAATTGGTGAATTAAGTCCTTCAGTTAACTCCATCTAACTTGGCAAACAAAAATAATTGACGTGGGTTTTTTGTCATTTTCTCCCTTCCATGTGACATTAACGTTATTAAAGCATGAAGTATAGGACTAAAAGGAAGATGTTTTTGTCCAAATTCTAATTTTTTAACTCAAATCTTCGTTAAACTTAAAAACATTAAAAAAACATTAATTTTTTTATTATAAAAAACACACACACAAAGAAAGGAAGAAAAATACCCATAGGCGGGGCCCTATAGGCATTCCCCTATGGGGCGCTGCTGCTTGTCAACATTGCTAGAAATGACCAGCAAGGGCTGTCGGCCCTTCCCCAGATTTGGGCAAGGTTCACTAACCCTCGCCCCAAGGCTGGCCATCCTCGACCAAATTTAGGAGAGGGTCGACCCTCTCCAAGATCTGGGCAAGAGTTGTTGGTCATCGCCAAGGCCCTAGCGATCCTTGTCAACTCGTTTTGGCAATGGGACAACGACCCATAGGCCCTCATGTGTGGGTTTTTTTTTTTTTTTCTTTTTGTGTTTTCCTAAAATATGGTTTAGCCTTATTCTTTAATTCTAATTTAAGCAAGATTTTTGGGTTAAAAAAATAGAATTTAAACCAAAACAATATTGTTTTAGTCTCATGATTAATGCTTTAGTGTCGTTAACATCACATGGGAAAGAGAAAATAATAAATAAAGTCACGTCAGTATTTTTTTGTTAATCAAGTTAGATAGAGATAACTAAAGAATTTGATTGTATCAATTTAGTAAGTTTTATGACTTAATTATACTTTTTGAATTGTATATCTCAATACTTTTGTGGCAAATGTTAGGACTTCTAGTTCATTTATCCCAAAAGAAAAAGTGGTGTTCAGAGAACATTTGTTGCACAAAGTTAAATCGAGCATTTATTACCCTTATGGTTATTTGAAATGACATAGTAAAATATCTCTTGAAATAGTTAATGAGTTGATAATTTGTGAAATAGAATGCTATATGAAATGCATTCTTTATCATGAACGAAATTACAAAGGTCATATACATTGATTTGTGAACCGAGTTTATGAAATGAATAATGAAATGGTTTTGTGGCAAGTTGGAGAATTATGTTGATGGTTTTTTTCTCTTGCAGCTATGTGTTGAACTCATTGAATAGTTTTGAGTATGCAAACTATTCTCAAAAGGTGCTATTTAGGCCTTAGCCACTGGCTTGTTAAGAACATCTATGATGCTTCGATGATGACAAAACAACCAAATGCTGCTAATGTGTGCATTTAATTATGTAGAATAATTTGTAGAAGGTTAGATGAACTTTCGTAGAAGGTGAACAGGCTGTAGAATGGGGGTGCGTTAAAACTTGGATTGACTGGTAGATAGTGAATTTAATTATAGAATATGAGGCTGTTTATATGCTTGGAAGGACTAGTGTGTAGAAGGTGAACAGACAAAGAAGTGAGAAGTGTGAAAAGTGTGGATGGAACCAAATGTAAATGCGGGAATATCAAATCCGTTAGTTTTGTAAAAGCATATCAACGATTTAGGCAGACCACAGAAGTAAAGAACTCTATCATTGCAAATGCCCTACTTTGTCCTTATATTGTCGTTTGATCGTGCAAAATGCAAGTCTAATGATCACAGAAGGTAGACCAACAGCTTATTTGACTCTAACATAGCTTCCAACGAATACTTTGAAGATTCAAGATCTATATAAATAGATCAAAGGTGGTCGCGAAGAGTGGCGAGAAATAAGAACTCCCATTCTCACTCTGTCGCATCAAATTTCTAGCTTTCACATGGGCAAAATTGACTATTATTTTATTGTAATTCTCTATTGATGGCTGAATTATTGTAATCGGGGAAAAGAGTGAGCTGTAGTATTGTGAGAGGTGCTTATCTTTGGTGAATCATCTGCAAAGCGTTGGGTAGAATTAGTACTGTTCATGAACGATAAAATGTTGAAAATAATATAGTGAATTTCAGGCTTATTTGTGGCAATTGGAGCTGGGAGAATAAAGTAGGCAAGTGGAAGGTCTAACCACTATAAATTTGTCCTGCATTTCTTTTTTTAATTCCATTAACTCTTTTAAATTAATTTGATTGTCAAGGAGCGTTAAGTGTGACTATAGTCAAATATTAAACACTAGATTGATCAATAAACTTGACCATTGATTTTGTTTTTGATATTGTTGATTGAATTAGTACTTCTAATATTTATAAATATTTGTTGAAGCAAAATAACTAATCTTTGATTTTTTTTTTACATATATTATATACTGAATTTGAATACATGTGTTTTTGACAACGTTTAAAAATGTGCATAACAAATGCTCAATATGCTTTGAAGATATTTACAATACTCACTGAGCGGTGGTTTGCTTATAGCATTCATCTCAATTCTTTTTCAGTTTCTAGAGCCACCAGAAAATAGGAGAAGAACGATATTAGGTGAAGAATTTTAGTATAAGTTCATATAGTTGTATATATGTTCGAAATGGTATTTGTTGGATTTAGTTTGTTAGCCATTGGAGATGTGTATATTATTTTTGGTTGACTTTAGAGCTATGATCCTATGACCAGTTTGCTGATTTATTAGACATATAGATGAATAAAATATTGATAATAGGTTAATATTAGTTATACATACAAGTCTACGTCCTTTAGATAGGCGGACGGCCATGTCATTTTCATTATACTTGTAGACTTGGGATGTGATATTTATTGGTATGACAGTTTAGAATATGATTTTTTTGGAATCAGTATTTATGCAGGTTGTGAGGTTGTGTGTTAATTTTTAATACGTTAATCTTTTGTTAAGCACTCTGGATTATATTTCAGTACGGTTACCAATCAAGCCTTCCTTGCTTAAAATTTGAGGCTTAAGGACCACTGGCCTCAATGCTCAAGTTATGGGCCCGGGCCAAACGTTGCCAGCCCCTTAAGAAAATACGTCACCTAATTATTAGGGCAAAACACTCACGTCTAAGCTGGCAAAGGATTCTATTCTTTTTTTTAACCCTTTTCAGTCAATGAGTGGTCAAACACCATTTCTGGGTTTCACCAACATGGGTACATAAGCATGTAAAGCATGTTAAACTGGCAAGTGACCTTACAGGCAAGGAGTAAATTAGGCACCTGTTTCCATACTCTCTCGCAAATAAACGTTAAACATTCAATAAATTACGGTCAGCCAAATGGACAAGTGGCAGGAGAACCTAATGAATGTAATAGCTGTTCTCAAGACTAACCAAGCCCGTGAAGTTGTCTCTAGAAGAGTTAAATTCCTACTCCACAACGTTTAATTGGATTAGCATCATGCAGTTTTTTCACTGGTGGCATATTTGAGGTTGCATTCGTTCGCCGTTTGCGAAAAGTCTTTGGTGAAATGTAAAATACTTTAAATAAAAAGGCTTTTTTTTCAAAATGCAAATACGGTTTGGCACCGTGTAATATAGAAGTGCATTGAGAAGCAATTTTAGTTGAATGTTATTTTGAAAAATCACACTCATAAAAGAGTTTAGCTATTTTTTTTCAAATAAACCTCGAACTCTTCGCCAACACCAGCAAAGAGCTTAGTTCGTCGACAAGCAAGATCTGGCACTATAGCCGTCGCCTGAGTCACACAATCTCAACCGATTCCTAGAAAGGGTGGCACGACCTCAGGCAAGGCTTGCCAGCACTAGATCTAACCGTAGATCTAGCTTGTTGGTGATCGGATTTAGCATTGCAAACAATGTTACCGTGAGGTGGAAAATGGTGAGGGCACTTTCAGAATTTCGAAAATTTAGCGAGGGCAAAATTAGAAGAAAAAGATATATTAACATTCCAAACATGTTAAAACCTAAAACTCCTACGGACCTGCATTAGGCTAGTGGACTTTGGAAATGCAAGCATTTCCTCAAAGCTTTCCCAAAATAATAATAATAATAATAATTGCCAACCACATCAGTATTTAGTCAAAAGCCTTTGAAGAAGTGATTGTCAAACCCAGCTTGAGTTCACCACGGAACCGGAGTTACTTGAGCCTACTTTAGAACTTGTGGATGGCGAGACTCAAACTTATTTCTGTTCCTTATCAGAGGAAAAAGTAGAACAATCCAGGGATTCATGTTATAGTTAATCGAGGCTCAAGCTAATACTTCATCACCAATAGAGATGAAGATGAACAAGCAAACAGAAGATTAGGTGTGCGGTCGTTGACTATACTTGCAAGTTCCCACCAAGGCCAAAACAACTCCCTTCTAAAGCTTATCCTGGAATTTTATCAACTAATGGTCGGTTTTTACTACTTGGATCCTTCTTGTTAGACAGGCGACTTTGGTGCGCTTGGCTACCAATGCATAGATTAGAATAGAAGACTTCTAGCCTAACTGAAGTGGGTAAAATACCATAACCTCGAGTGCTAACCTTCCAAAATCAGCCAAAGCATCCCATATCCTAAGTTCTTGGATTCGAGATTTGTATATCTAGTATTATTATTATGGATTCTGTTAAAAACCCGATTAAAGAAAATTTGCCATCTCCCATGCACTCTTTTCTTTTAGTTTTTTACGTAATTAGTGCATTAGAAATTTTAATATTAAGTATGCTTAAAGAGTGGAGCGCCTATTTTTACTTATTAAAAATTATTATTATTATTATTATTATTATTATTATTATTATTATTATTATGGAAAATCTCAAATAAAAGCTCAAAGTGTTCTCGTTCTCTCAAATAAGGCCCCAAGTGAATATTATGTCAAATAAGGGCTGAAGTGGCCATGATTATTTCAAATAAGAGTTTAAAATGGCTATGGTCATTTCAAATAAAAGTCTGACCTCGCCGGTTGCCAACGGATTAAATATTTCGACCAATCAAAGGCGTTTTCGTCCAATTACAATTTTAATTTAAAATTATTTTTATTCTTTTCTTTTCTTTTCTTATCTGGAATTTTCTCTTATTATTATTATAATTATTTTCATCATCATCATCATGATTCGTGATTCGTATCATGTATAAACATGAAATGAATCGTTGCGTCTCCACTCCAGCTCATAGCAATTTTCGAAAGACAGCTTCTTAGTTTTTCCCAGGCCATATCCTTCCCACAACTTGTGAGGAGGGAAAATCATAAAGAAAATTCCTACCAGTCTTCATGCGTGGCCTTTGTTGACCAATATTTCCTTATTGGAAAAACAACTAAAGAAAATTATGTAATAACAAGTTAGTCGGTAGCCCGCAGGCCATCTTTGACTGCCGAAGAGCGACCTAGAAGCCTTGAAAAAGTCTAACATCAAGGGACAGAGAACAGAGAAGAGGAGAGGAGAGTTTTCAACACTAACTGGAGGAGGGAGTAGGATAACGCGCCGGATTCCTCCATTGTCCGGCCTAAGTAATACTGCGGGGTTCGGAGCTCCAAAATCACCAGATGATTATTCAGATACCCTTGGATTTGATCTAGTAAAATGAGTATTAGCCAATGATTTGTTCGAAGAGCTTGGTTGCGGGTGAGCACAGAGCAAAGGATTTTTAGGAGACATGGACCATCCCCAACTTCATAGGAACAACAACATACAAATTACTGAAACAAACTGGCTCATCCTAACGTCTTAAGCCTAATCAAATAACGAAACCGATTAGACGTTCTCTATGATTTTCGTGTTCTTCGCAATAATTCAGATTGGGATCAGCTACACTTATCAAGTCCAGATTGTCTACGCAATCCCACCCCGAGCCATCAGTCAGGACTAAATCATCATATAGATTTGTTCAAAGTAAGTCTAGGATAAATTGACATACCTGGGCATGCGGAAGAGTAGGACTTGTCCGGGCAATAGCACACGAAATTACCCGTACTATTATCCTGCCCGCACTGCCCGCCTGAAGCGAGGCAGCCGCTGCATTTAGTGTCCACTGTCCACGTCAGCCCAAAGCCCTCATCGATGGCCGACACCATAGTGGTGCTGGAGGGGGTCGACTCTATCTCCTGGATGGCCGACTGGTTCGCAGCAAGTACCACGCTCGTGTTGCACTGTCCAAGGTAACTCATAATGGCCGTGACATTGACGCCGCTAGGGCTCGTGATATCGCTAGCATTCTTTGTCAAGAAGTAACCGGTGACAGTAGTTTGATCGATGGTGCAGTTAAACTGGCTGCTTATGTTCGGTCTCGGGGCTTCCTGACACCCATAGTACAGAGTCAGGTTACTGGCCCCGGTGTCCGTGGAGTAAGTGAAAGGGCTGGTGAGGGTGGTATTGATCAAATAGGTTGGGCAGACAGTAGTATTCCAGTAATCATTTCGGGCAACAGTCATCTGTGAGGTGCCATCGACCCGAAGGACCCGATAGTCCTGGTTCGATATGTTGATCAGCGGAGTCGTGTTGTTTTGACAAGTCAGCTCGAATTCAGGCAGGCCGCAGTAGGAGGCACGGTTCAACCCCCAGAAGGGGTAACCGACGTCTTGCAGGGCGCCGCATACGATGGTGGAGCTGCAGTTCAAGTAGCTCGCATCGTCTGCGCCATGCGTCATCGGAGCTTGGATCAGGATGAGGGTGGTTGCGATCAGGAAGCAAAGGGAAAGATCCCAAAAGGGATGGCGATGGGGATGCATCATCTTTTGGAGGAACTTTTTTGGGGTGAGATGGAGGGGGAAGGAGAGAAAAGTGGGGTTAGGGATGGCTAAGGGAAAGGGGGGGAATGAGGAAGATGAAATGACACGGTTTTTGTTGGAATATAATACGTGAAAATGACAGGATCTTTGCAATCGTTCCCCCATAGTTTGTTCACCGGTTATTGGCTTATGGGGTTCCCTAAATTACAAAAAAAAAAAAAAAAACGATAGGATATTGTAATTTACGTCAATACGAAATCACTAGAGAAATAAACGAGAAATAATAAAAATACCGAAAATTTACGTGATTCGGTCCGAGTATCGGTACCTACGTCCACGGAAAAAGCCAGCGATAAATAATCCACTATAATCGGAGAATCAGAGTTTACAATCGTTCACACGCTCGAGTGTTTTTCCACACCTAAATTTAACCCAGAACCCAAAATATTTATAAATAAATAACTCACTTAAATATAAACTCACGGTATAGAAATAACACACGTTCAAGTTGTACGCGTAAAGAAAAGATCTCCAGCGTCTTCTCTTTCTTTCGTACAGCTCCTCTTCAGCCTGGACATGCGGCGTGGACGTGCGGCTTCTTATGTAGGGCTTCGGCAGCATCTAACGAAAAAGAAAAGAAGATTCTTTCTGCTTTTATACGTGTGCCCAGGTCAAAGTTTCACCGGAGCCCACCACGTTTTAGCTGAGCGCATGGACTTCATCTTCACGCATTTCGGATTCCGCACGCTTCCGTAACAAAGAAGAAACTTTGCTTCCATTTATTTTATATTTCCTTTTTTGTAAATCTTCAAGAGTCCGATGAATTTTATTTTACTCGATAAATCTTTATCAATAAATTTGATTTAATAAATCGTTATTCGAATCTAAACTCGATATATTAATTTAACAATTTTAATGCTTGAATAGTCATAGATGAGAATCCCAAATGTGACCTCAAAATTCAAAAAAAAAAAAAAAGGTAGGCTCCACTTGTTTTTAAGTCTGTATGTCATAAAGAGTCTTAGGAACTTTTAAAGATTGATTTGCCAGGAAAATGAAATTAAATATTAATTTTAAAAAAATTATAATTACATTATTAAAATTATCAAATTAGTGCAATTAATTCATTCCATTCAATTTAATTGACTTGACTGTTCTAGGCAATTAGTAACATGTTCAATGCTATCTCAAGAGGCAAATTAACAAGAGCTGAGAAAAGCGGGAGATTTTGTTATACACTGAACTCATCACGCTTTTGCAATAGAGCTAAAATGTAGAACTTAAGGTACGGAGGCTGCCTCTCCTAGAGATACGTTGTAGATGTGTTTCCAAATGTGCTCTTCATTGCAAGAAGCATCTAAAGGAATAAATGTATTAAGTATAAGGGAAATTTGACCGACATGATATCACGAAATTTCACCTCGATCCTCTTGTAGAGAATGATTCAATGGCTTTTATTTGGACTCAGCACAAAATGGTTGGTTTATCATAAAAGTCATAGTATCGCTTATGTCACTTAAGATAGTTTAAGGGAACCATTAATTATGACTTTTTCCGCAAACCATACGAAGAATAATCTAAATTAGCATGAATAAGTGATTAGAATACAGTAATTATGACTTTTTCCACCAACCAAGAAAAAAAATTATGACTTTTTCCGCCAACCATTTCACAACGTAATATGTTCATTATAATATTTGTGAAAGGAGCAGGTGTGGAAAAATATTAGCCTCAAATTCTAGTAGAAATCTTCCCGCCCAAGTTACAGAACCAGGGTATCCAGAGAGATGCCAAAAACGTGGTACTTGACATTGCATACCGTGATTTTGTCAGCTTTCTTCTCAGCAGGTGAGTCGTGGTGTGGAATAGGCCGGACGGCTCCGCAGCAGAAAAGATTGCTGCAGGCTGAGGTCAAGTCCTCATTGCCTAGAGACCGAGGGATGAACTTGATCGTCAAAGCCAAGAACATGGCACACGGGAGAAGAAGACGATAATTCATTCTGCTAAATAAACCAGCTCCAGACCAGTTGGATGGATGGAGCATGGAAGACTGGAAAATGGGAGCTCTGTTGGTTCTAAGACACTTAAATCCTATGACGGTCCATGGCATAACTAGACCGTAAACTGTGACTGTGACCCGCACAATAGTGCAGTCAACTTTATGACTTATTAATAAAGCACTCAGCAAAGAAGAAAATGTGCTACATTGAGTCTAAAACGTGAAACGAGGTTGGCAGAAATAATCAAATTCGAAGATGCCTTAAGTGGCCTTAAGTTCTAAGTGTCCAAATAACGAAGGAAAAAAGGACAAAAAGAGAGCACGGAAGCCCAAACTAACCAGTTAAGAGGCTGCTTGGTCTGAATTAACCTGTTGAAAGATTGGAGCGTTGTGATTTATGCCGTCCCTTTAACTCGGGCTTATGGCTTGCGAAAAATGTTGAAGTTGTGACAAAATTTATACAAATTAGATCTCCTGGTACGTTACTTGTTGGTTCGGTGATTTGGTTAGACTTGGAGAATGTTTTTCCACCTTCTACCTGATCTTTTTTGTCGATAAGTGATGAATTAAGCACGAATTCCCAAGTATCAATGAGACTAAGCTCACAGGTAAGCACTTCAAAAAAAAAAAAAAAAAAAAAAAATCATAGCATTTGGTGAGGTGTGGAATGACCAAACAAATTGGCTATCGGGTAGAGGATTACAACTGCGCTAAATCTCATAGTATATAACCATGCAATTGTTAATTTTCAGGTTAGCTTTGGTCAACACCATTTATCATATTTGGAAAGGTGCTTGGTTTGTGTTGAAGATGTTATTAAGATGTAATCAATTATTGAGTGCCTCATGGGAACTTGTTAATTAGTTAATTGAAGAAATTTTACATTTCCATTGCACTTAATGTCCATGTAATCAGCTTTTTAAAAATTGAAACTTTCCATCTAAGATATCCTTGACAAGGTTTACAGAATAAGTTAATAAGACTCTACTCAAATTCACCAATGTGAGTTAAGGTCAAGTATCACTGTATCAGTCTTGTATATTTGCAGAAACTAGTAGATAGATGTAAAACCGAGTAGCTTTGTTGAGACTAAGAAATCAAATAAATAGGTTGATTACTTGATAGGTGTTGTTTTTGTAATTCCAGAATTTGCTATGCAAAGTAACCTGGTAATAGCAATGCTAATCCTATTGTCACCAATATTTTCTGGTTCCTAAATTGGATAAGCACACCAAAAGTGAGCAAGATACCTCTTTGATCACATATAAAACCAAGTTTCATAAAATGGAAAAAAAAAAAAAAAGGCATTGTGAAAATATTTCCCTACGTAGGATGATTTGAGATGACTTTTGCCTATTGGAGCAAGAAATGGTAACTGGCATTGGCAAGGGCACATCCCAATTTGGGATACGCAAATCAGGAAATTCGGACTTGGAGCCAAACAATTCGTACTTAAAGCGTCAAATTTGAAGGAAAAAAACAAACTTAAGGGGGAAATTGCCAATAGCCCCGAAATTATATTTATTTTTGGTCGGATCCCCCGAAAATGAAACTAAAATAAAACGAAAGTATCGGACGCAAAATCACATGCCGTGAATCCTACTCAGGGATGGTAAGCAGCACAGGTCGCCACGCTCTCCTCAGCATCCGACACCGGAACGACCCCGCGACAGGCCGGAGCCTTCCGGACCCTCTCTGGCACAGGGCCAAGCCACCGGCGGCGACTCCCTCAGCCTCCAGCGACGAATGCCCGCGAGTCTCGGCTATCCTCTCCGATGCCGGACCATCGAGCGGCGGAGACAGCAGGAAGAGGTCCTTCAGCTTGTGCATGCTCCCGGCGCTCGCCGGCGGGGCGTCGCCGGTGGCGCGGTCCTTCCGGCCCAACGGGTCATCGCGGCGGCGCCGGAACCGCCGGAAGAGGAGCGACTGCAGGGTCCCGCGGCGGCGGAGGCGAGCGCCGGGGCTTCGCGGGGGGATTCCGGCGGCGGGGGCGGACTGCGTCGCGAGCGCGATGGCCTCCAGGAGAGTCGCCATTGTCTTCATCTGTGACGCAATGTGATGAAGGGAGGTCGTGCAGGGCGATGGAATCTGGAGGAGGATTTGCAGGGTCATCTCCTTCGTGGATTCTGGGATTCATTTGGGGAATATGGGGCGAAAGAATGAGGCCGGAAAAGGGAATGCTTTGTCGTCGGGACGGCTTTGAACGCCGTCTGCTGTCTGAATCTTATTGGGCCGGCCTCCCTTCCTAAGGAAATATCCCTTACACGGGGCATGCTCTCGCGACTTTGGAACCATTTCTGTCGTGCTTGCAAAATGTCAGTTTTTTTCTTTTACAATTTCTAAAACCACGATAATTCTTTAATTTTTCTCTCTCTCTTTTTTTTTTTTAGGATGACAGGTTGTTTTGGCCAAATAGCAGAGTGGTCATGGTCGATATGCCAAAAGCTGGTAGAACAGAAGGATTAAGAAATGTAATAATTTTCTATCTCAGAGTTTATTATAATAGTTATACCAATGATTATCCACGGTATCAATAACGAATTTTTTTCTATAAAAACTATAAAAGTTCGTATCGAAAAATTTAAGTATAAGTGTCGAGTGACGACAAGCTTAATTTATTAAAAAATGAAAAGGGAAAAGGATAATATTAATTAGCTTTTTTTATTAGCATTTGCTTTTCTTTTTATGTCAAATTTGAGGGAGTGGCTTCTTCCTTTTGCATTTTACCGTACCCAACTCTTGCAGCTAATTTATCACCCCAAAGATGTGCATTCATAATTTATAAGGGAAAATTCTAAATAAAGACTTAAAGTGTCATAATTTTCTTAAATAGGGATCTAAAATGGTCATGACTGTCTCAAATAATAAGCGCCTAAAGTGATTATAGTTGTTTCAAATAAAGGCTTAACTTCGCTAGCCCACCGACTGACAAAATATTTCAATCAATTAGGGGTATATTTGTCAATACACAATTTAAATTCTAATTTTAATTGAATTAGATTAAAAATAAAAATAAAAATATTTTTTTTTTTAATAAAACAAAATTACATGTGGGAAGGGTCCCTCCCCATCTGTATTTTTCTTTTTTATTTATAAGTTTTGGTTTTTTTTTTTGGAAAGAAAAGACAGAAAAAAAAAAAGATGAAAAAAAAATTTATAAGACAAAATGTTCTTACCCTTCTTGGAGATTGACATAGTCACTTGAGACTCTTATTTGAAAGAATGTTTACTCTAGGCCCTTATTCGAGAAAATAAAGGCTTTTTGAGCCCTTATTTATAATAATGTCTACTTCCTTTACTCGAGAAAATGAAAATAATTTAAGCTCGTGTTTGAAATTTTCCCTTTATTTTAAACTTAAAATGATTTTTTGAAATCCAAATGTCAAAAAAGAAACCTATGATTAGTTTATTACTAGACATAGATTTGTGAATGAATATTCTATCTAAACAAACCTTATAAGGCAAAACAAATTAATTTTGCAAAAAGTTAAGGACTAAATTGAAAAAAATATAAATAAGTTCAAGACTGTTTTGATAATTTTCCCAATCATCAAACTAGCTCAAATCCTAGCCAAGTAGTTTCTTAACACAATAAGATTATCAAAGCTAGGGCTGATGGCACTGGACATGATTTGTTTAGACAAAAAAAAAACAAACAAAAAACAAAAGAGCAAGCTCTATAATTCGTGAATAATGAGTTGAAATTTTTTTGTCTAGAATCAATTGAATGAAATATTAGATCAGATTACAATAATGTATATCGACATAGATTGACTCCGTTTGTTCCGACCAAAGAGATATAAGAACATCATCTTTAAAATACAATCATCCTAAGTAAACACGAATTCTCTACCGAAATCAAGACTAAGGATCTAAGTTTTGAGGGGGATGTATCCGAAAGTGAGCCCGAAGCGAAATTCTCGTGTACTCGCCTTACTTTTAGCACATAAATAAAATTCATTAGATCCGACGGTGTAGATGGAGTGGAATCGCAAGGAAGGCAGCGCCAACATATTTCCCTTCAGAAAAAATGGATGTCGCGCCTGAGCCGTCCGATCTACAAGATCGCGGCCGAACGCGAAAGGTCTGGTGGACAGCCCTAGCCCTATATAAAGGACAGCGAAGATGAGTCGAGGAGACCCGGATTTGAAATCGTCGGCCGAAGCCGAAGCTCCTCCTCCTCCGCCGCAGAGCCGACGCGAGCTTGTGATACGGATCAGCGATTACATGCCGTCGTAATTTCTCGCTGTTTCTTCTTCTTCTTCTTTTTTTCGATCTTCATCTCCTGGAAAAAAAAGGGAAAATTTTTTGGTCTTGTTGAGGTTTTATTGGCACACGTACTGAGGCTCTGAGACAATGAAATGTCGGTTGGAAGCCTAATCTGGATGTGCGAAATCAAAAGAATGGTCGGGATCCGCTTTGCAGCTTCGACGTCACTCCCATGTCTTAGCTGCCAGTAATGCCCGCACACTTTTTCCTTTATTCCCCCTGTTATTCCATTCCTTTTCGAAATGAAAATATATTTTTCATAACATCATAATACGAGTAGCGTCAAATCTTCCCCTCTGATTAGTCGATCTAGAATCAGCAGGCGAATGAAGCATCCTTCCCAGCAACTCCGACAGTCTAGTCTAATCTAATTTGGATTTGTATAAATGATTTGATTAATTATTTTAAGTGATATAAATATTTAGTTTTAGAAAAGTATTTTCTTAATCATTCAATGAAACAAACAAATGGGGTGTTCTCTTTTTCTTTTTTTTTATCTGCGTAACATTTGAAGACATGAGCGGGTCAAATTGTCGAATATAAAGAATGATGGACTTATAAGGCAAATTTCAGAAAGTGCTATATGTTTGATGGATTTTAATTACATAAGTACACCCTGGCAGAAGCAGGAGAGTTTAAGAAAGACAAGACTAGGACTGTAGAGTGTAGAGCAAGGGAACTGCAATGGAGTTCAGCATTGACAAAAGCAACTGCGGCAATTAGATTTACATATTGCATCAGCTGCATCCACATCCATATTTGCGATCTGCAGCACCTGGGAAGCTCCGAAGTTGTTCATGGTACCCAATATCATGAAGAAGATAAAAGAAGCAGGAAAGGATCAGAGTCCAACATTGCAAGTTCGAGACAATAAATCCACGAGAAGAACTAGATACACACGTGAAAAATGGAAATAAAACATCAAAATTCATCTATAAATAATCTTTTGATATCTCCACTTAGTATGTACACAGCCCTTAGCAGGTGGATCCCATGCGTCTCGCCCAGCTCGATCATCAAGGAGGACCAAATTATCATATTCGAAAAAACAGAAGAAGGATCATGGAGACCCACATACATCTGGATCATGAGTGCAGTTTAATTTCCATATGACTACAGCAGAACTCAGCTAATTGTACAGCAAAAGGTATCTCAGAGGCTTGAACTAGAAGGAATTAGGAATTGCTGAGTCGCTGACCCATTTATCAGTCACCACAGATTCTGGCGAAAAAGGCGGAGTGAAGTTTTTTAGGAGCCCAGTGTCGTCGGCCCGAATATCTACCACCTCTGCATTCTGCAGAGTGATCTCCTCTTGCTCAATCTCCTTCAAAGCCTTCGCCACCTCTTCCATAGTAGGCCTCATGTCTCTCTCCTGCTGCAAGCATCGGAAGGCCAGCTCAGCAACTAGCGTAGTCATCCTCTTTACGGAGTAGTCTGTGTCGTACCCAAGAGCGGGATCGACCAATTCATGCAATGTATGGTTTTGGATCTTGTTGATGGCCATACTTGCCAAGTTTATGTCGTGGCGGTGCCTGTTTGTGTCAACTGCCGGTTTTGATGAGATAAGCTCACAAAGAACTACACCAAAGCTATACACATCGCTCTTATCTGTGAGCTGGTAGCATTGATAGTACTCGGGATCCACATAGCCTGGAGTTCCCTGAGGGGCAGTTGACACATGGGTGACATCAGTAGGGAACAATCGTGACAGACCAAAATCTGCCACTTTGACTCGGAAACTGTGGTCTAGAAGGATATTGTTTGTCTTCACATCGCGGTGTATGACATCTGACTTATGCAGGTAAGCGAGAGCATCTGCACTTTCTATGGCCATATTCAACCGGATGCGCCAGGGAAGCGGGCCCGTGCTAGAACTTTTTCCGAAAAGATGATCAGCCATAGTGCCATTTGGAATGTATTCATAGACTAAGAGGAGCTCTCGGCTTCGTCTGGAGGTGCATCCAAAGAGCGTCACAAGGTTCGGGTGCCGCAGGCGAGTCAGGATTTCAACTTCATTCATGAACTGCTCGACTCTTTTCAAGTTGTTTTCAAACAGGCGTTTAACTGCGACTTCACGTCCATCCTGGAGCCGACCTATCAAAGCAATGGCCAAACACTTAAATAACATGGCACAAGAGATGACCTTCAAGAAAAGAAATTGATGATCTCATCCTATTCTAATTAATCAAGCCAATCAAAATTCAAAAAGGTAGTGAAACTATATATGAACACATAGATGAGGGGAAGAAGGAGAAGAATTATGCACACTTTTTGCAAAGATTGGCCCTGCACATTGCATATCCTAGAAGATTACATTTTACTTCTCCATCCCTTGTCACTTCAATGGTCAATAAGGAAAAGCTAATGAGGTTCAACTTACCATAATAAACAGTTCCAAAGCCACCCTCTCCTAGTTCTCTGGAAGGATCGAAATTTTGAGTTGCCTCTTCGAGCTCAGTGTAGTTGAAGACCTGAACTCCAAAATAGGTGCTTCCCCTGTCAAGGTCGGATTTGGAAGTTGGATAAGAGGGTGTGGTTCTAGAGAAATTAGTCGATGAAATGGGAAGCCCTTTGCTTGAAGGAGGTGGGGTAATGCTCTTGCTTTGAGCTTCTGCAGCAGCGGCTCTCTTTCTTTTCCTCTTCTGTACACAGGAGAATATCCAGAATCCCAACAGGAGTCCCGCAATGGCAGCTCCTGCCAGAAAAAGGCCTGCAAGAGATTAAGGAAATACCTCGATCATTGGTTTGCTGGTAACACTAGGACAACTTGATCAGTCACACAAAAGCAAATGTCTTACCTACTGTAAGTGACACTTGATTTTGATTTTTGCTCCCTGCAGCATTAAATCAAGAACTGTCAATCAATGCATAATTCTCTTAACAACGGAAGAAAACAACTGGAACACACCAAGATCAGAAATTTAATATGCAGATATATCCTCTCAATCCCACCTTTTTGAATTAATGAAAGGACCACTCGGATCATACTATACCTCAGTCCAAGGGAGTGGATAAGGATATTCACAATGAAGACTTTATACAAAAACTGGCAATGAAGAAAAGCATCCCAGTCCATACATCAGAATAGCACTTTAAATACGGTAAGTGCATTGTGTTGTAGGGATCACTAAAGCAGATATAAGCGGGTATTGAACTCATGCTTGCTCTTCTATGAACCAGTGCTTTAATGCTAATCTAATCTGTTTTCTACCATGGTAATCATTCACATGCATCAACCCATTACCATGAAGGGAATAACTGCAAGGTAGCAACTGGCCCTGATTGTTTGGAATGAGAGAAGTGGCACAAAAAAAAAAAAAAAATTTGCCAAAGCGGGCAAGGAATTTTGACAATTTGGGAGACAAGACCACAAAGACAGGTTCTGTATCTATGAAGAGTCAAAGATTTTTCAAAACTATACTATAAAGATTTTTCAGCCATTGAAGATCGCTGTCTTTGTGATGAATATCCACATTCACACAATCATGTTCAAGACATGATTAGTCTTTTCCATGTAGGAATTCATCTAAAAACTATCCATAGAGCAATACTAATCTATTTCAAGTAACTTCCCCTCCCCTTCGGTTGGATTGGAATGCCACATCCTCTTTCCATCTACCCATACAAAGGGAGTTATCTGTTCTTAGCTTGAGCTTTATCATAAAGCTTCTCTGTTATTGGGATAATTCCGCTGCTAAAGAACAAGGCGCAAGGGGGAAACTAGCACACATGATCCAGAAAAGATCCGAGTTCAGATCAGCAATATCACGGCGGACACACGCTGCGATCATCTTACTCAATTGAACAGACAGACAGTGATCAATTGAAGTACCTGCGGCGGGTGTTGGACAAATTTGGTCACCACAGATACAAACGGGCTTCCCCTGAACAGAGTCAAACCCACACTCCCCACCAATCCCACTACACTTCCCGCACTGATCCTCGTACGGATTCGTGTAATTCACCTCGAAACCCTCCATCAGAGCCTCTCCGAGCCTCGACCGGTTCGCGGTGAGCATGATCACCGCGGACTGCCGTATCGGGACGGTGACGCTCACACTACACTTGCTCACCTTAAGAATCGGATCAGTGGGGACGGCGCCGATCAAGTAATAGTTGTTCGTCGCGGTCCCACTGACCTCGCAAGTGAACAGATTCTCGGGCTTGACGGTCATAAACGTCGAGCACTCGTAAAACAAGGAGAGCTCTTGGTCGTCGCTAGCCAAGGTGAAGATGGTGGAGTTAAGGGTGGTGTTGGCGTACTGCTGCAGGCAGGTGTTGTTGTAAAGATCGGTTCTTGACAGATTGAGCGACCGGCGAGCCTGGTCGAGCGCCAGGACGCGGTAAGTGAGGGAGCCGGCGGTGAGCTCCGGGGAGCCGGCGACGCAGCCGAGGCGGAACTCCGGCGGGCCGCAGTGGGCGGGGCGGTCGCCGCCGGTGAAGGGGTAGGAGACGTTGACGAGGGGGCCGCAGCTGAAGGTGCGGCTGCAGTTGGAGAGAGAGTCGCCGGAGGAGGGAGACGCCGACGACGCCGCCGCGGGGCGGAGGAGGAGGAGGAGGCAGAGGAGGGTGCCCGCCGCCGCGAGAAGGGGGAGGAGGTGGCGGCACATTGGCGGGCGGCGGCGGAGAGCGAGAGTGGAGGTGAGAGAGAGAGAGAGAGAGAGCAGGTAGCTGGAGAGCTAATGCATGATGATGATGATGAAGTCCAGGCGGGCATGTCTCCTTGAGCAAAGAAAAATTTTCCCTCCTCCTTCTTTCCATGTTTGACCGTTGACCCGGGTTTATAGAGAGAGGAGCTGTCTTTGGTTGACTCCTTTTTCCTTTTCGTCTTGTGGATTTATTGTTTTGAATTTTTCTACCCCTTTAAAAAAATATATATATATATATTTTTTTTCTTTTCCTGAAATGGAGGCTGGAGGCTGGAGGCTGTCTGGTGGAGACAAATTGGTCCAACGTGGGGTCGGCTTCTTTCTCAATGAATTATTGAGAAATTTAATGTTACATTATTCATACGGTGTCGTTTTCGGTGACTTAAATTCCGAGGAGATAAGAAATTTTGGATGGGTAGGGAGCAGATGATGGCGAAAGCAAACGGAGGCTGAGAGCAACGGAATTGGACAACGATGGCTTGTTAGAGATTAAAATAAACCGTAGCAGTTGGACCGCAGAAACAGAACATCATGTGGAATGTAATAAAGGAAAACTTCTATGTTTGGTTATTGGTGTTTCGTTCTATCTAGGTTGGCACATGTGAACAAGGCCTTTGTTCATTGGCCGCACACGACATGGTTTTGAACTACGGAGCACGATGTAGATTCGCAGGAGAAATGACTATGCAAACTGCTCAAGAAGGACAGAGAAACCCAAAGAGTTAGTTCAAATTGAGGCCTAAGGCCCACTGGCTTGGATCCTAATGTTATGGGACTGGGCCAAACGCTGCCCAACCCCTCAGAAAAGATGTACTTCCGCTCTTGTATTCGTGTATACCACCCACGTCTAAGCCTGCAAAGGGTGCTTTTCTTACCCCTTTTTTCCGTTTGCTGCTATACGAGCCAACAAACCCAATTCCTAGGTTTCACCAACATGGATGTAGGAGTATCTAAAGCATGGCAAACTGGCAAGTGACCTCACAATAACACTGGCAGGCTCTCTCACAAGTAGACGGGAAACGTTCAATAGTGTGCAATCAGCCAGGTTTAACATCAGGACTAATTAATTCAACTGTTAAGATATGAGCAAGGGGCACGAGCACCTAATGGATGTAATAGTTTGTTCTCATGACTGACCAAGGCCATGAACTTGTCTGTAGAAGAGTTACATTCTACCTCCATAACGGTTAATAAGATTACCAGTAGAATGATCCAAAAGGACTCATATTATAAACAACCCGGGCTCAAGCTAATACTTCATCACCAATAGAGATGAAGAAAAACAAGCAAACAAAAGATTAGGTGCAAGCACAGCCAAAACAATTTACCCACTAAAGCTTGTCCTTGAATTTTGTCATCTAATGCTCGGCTTTCACTACATGGATCTTTCTTACTTGACAGAATTTGGTGCACTTGGCTTGACCAATGAATGGATAATAAAAAGAAGACTTCTAGCCTAATTGAAGTGGGTAAAATGTCATCATCTTGAGTGCTAATCTTTCAACATCAGCCAAGGCATCCCTTATCCTAAGCTCATGGATTTGGGATTTGTAAATGAGTATATTTATTATTGTGGGGTATGCTAAGCCCCCAAATGGAAAATTTTGTCATTTTTCATGCACTGTATTTCTAGTATTATGCGAAATCAATGCATTTGAAATTTTCCTTTTAAAGTATGGCTAAATTGTGTTTCCTAAATATTTGTTAACAAGACCTTATTTATTCTTATATCACTATTATTATCATAATTCTTAGTGATTTATATAATGCATAAAATAAAATGAATAGGTGCATCTCCACTCCAGCCCACAGCAATTTTCAAACGACAGCTCTTTAGTTTTTCCAAGTGCATGTCCTTCCCACAACTTGTGAAAATATTATAAAGAAAAGTCTCACTATTTTTTTTTTTTTAATGGCTGGCCTTTGTTGACCAATCTTTACGTATCACCGAAAAAAACGCCTTAGAATGATTCCTAATGTCAATAGAGTCGGTAGCCCGCAGGCCTTCTTTGACTGCCGAAGAGCCACCCTTGAAGCCTTGAAAAAGTCAACATCAAGGGACAGAGCAAAGAAGGAAGAGGAGTTTAACGGCGCTAACTGCGAGGTTGGGAGTTCCATGATCATCAGATGATTCTCCAGATACTGTAGGATTCGATCTAGTAAAATGAGTATTAGACAATGATTTGTTCGAAGAGCTTGGTTGGGGTGAGCACAGAGCAAAGGATTTTTAGGAGACATGGACTATCCCCAACTTCATAGGAACAACATCCTAATCACTGAAACGAACTGATTAATCCTAATATCTTAAGCCTAATCGAATAGTGAAAAGTGATTAGATGTTATCCATGATTTTCATGTTCTTCGCAATAATTCAAATCGGGATCAGCTGTACTTATCAAGTCAAGATTGTGCCCACCAGCAGAATTGGATCCCAGCCCGAGCCATCGAGTCAGGACTAAATCATAATAGGAATGTTCGAAGTAAAGTCTAGGATAATAACTGACATACCTGAGCATGTGGAAGAATAGGACTTATCTCGGCAATAGCACACGAAATTGCCCGAACTTGTATCCTGTCCGCACTGCCCGCCTGAGGCGAGGCAGAGGGTGCATTGATTGTCCACCGTCCAATTCAGCCCGAAGCCCTTATCGATGGCTGACACTACAGTCACATTTGTCGGGTTCAACTCTATCTCCTGAATGGCTGATTGGTTCGCAGGCAGCACCACGCTCGTAGTGCATCCTCCGAAGTAAGTCGCAAGGATTGTGGGATCAATGTTCGTGATATCGCTAACTTTCTTTGTTATGAAGTAACCGGTGGCGACGCTGTTGTCATTGGTGGTGCAGTTGAACTGGCTGTTGACAATCTCTGCCGCTATCGTAGTTGGGCTTGCCACACACCCATAGTACAGAGTCAGGTTACTGGCCACGGTGTCCGACGTGTAATTGAAAGAGCTGGTGATTGCCTGGGTGGTATTGGTATAAGAGGCTGGGCAGATGGTACCCCAGTAATCATTTCGGGCAACAGTCATAGTCTTTGAGGAGTCATTGAACTGAAGCACCCGAAAGATCTGATTCGATATGTTGAGCACCGGAGTCGTGTTGTCCTGACAAGTCAGCTCAAAATTGGGCAGACCACAATAGGAGGCGCGGTTCGACCCCCAGAAGGGGTAACTTGCGTTTTGCAGGATACCGCATTGGATGGTGGAGCTGCAGTTTGTGTAGCTCGCATCGTCTGCACCATGCGTCGTCGGAGCTCGGATGAGGTTCAGGGTGGTTGCGATCAGGATGCAAAGGGAAAGATCCCAGAAGCGATGGCGACGGGGATGCATCATCTTTTGGAGGAACATTTTTTGGTGAAGATGCAGAGGAAAGGAGAGAGAAATAAGGTTGGGGGATGGGCAAGTGGAAAGGGGGGATGGGGAAGATGATATGACACGGTTCTCATGCGTGAATAGTCATAGATCGCGACTATAAAATTAATGGAGAGTTTTGACAAAGAAGAGGAGGTAGAAATTGACCGAATAGAAGCTTCCGTGGGAAAAGATATTGCGTTGCCGGTCAAACGTGAAAGTGCCTGAACCTGACTCGGTCTAATTGAGGTGATTTGTTCATCAAATTTCCAAAGCGTCCAACGCCCGGAATTGGGATTGTCTTCGTCTCTGACTCTGGCCTGAGCTTTTTTCACACGTTGGGAGTTGAACGCAAATGGAGATTTCTTGCGTTGCGCATAGGTCACCAACCTAGAAAAGCTTGTGCTTCGGTCTTTAGACTACCCATATGGGGATAAATACGTGATCGCAACCGGTGACATCAAAAGTCAAATAAAGGAGGCTCTACTTTTCTCTGAGTCAATTCGT
Source organism: Eucalyptus guilfoylei (assembly GCA_016097605.1). Lineage (NCBI taxonomy): Eukaryota > Viridiplantae > Streptophyta > Magnoliopsida > Myrtales > Myrtaceae > Eucalyptus > Eucalyptus guilfoylei. Next base: position 48,699,022 of record CM027865.1, on the reverse strand, counting down.
CATAAAGAGTTTTAGGAACTTATAATATGGAGTTTATCATCTGATCCTGGGAAGAAGGGGCATACGTTGCGTTTTCAAATGAGAAAGGGTCAGGCTCAGGGGTGATCCTTGGCAGGTGGGCAGGAAAGTAAATCTGTGGGACATATGTGGCTCATTGTATATTAGAGGGAGTTGACAGTCCCTAATGAAAGTGCTCCTGAGGAACGGTACAGATCATCTTTGGCAAGTGCTAAATAACCTAACTCAGCAACTACCATTGGAAGAGCAGATAGATAGAATACGACACTAGATGGGTTGGTGGATTCAGGGTATGAGCAAAAACCAAAAACACCAGGGACAATGTCGAGGCCATTGATTTGCGAAAGATGGATTGATGTAGAACCAGAAGAAGAGTCGCTGATGGGCCCATGAGTATTGTTGGCCCTTCAAGGACTTGAAAAGATACGAGAATGATCATCGACAGTTCCACAGATTTCAAAGGGTCAGCATGCTATCTGCATCGGCCCCTACACTTCAAAGCATTGACAACTCCAAGGCCTAGCAAGGCTAGCATTGCATTTTTCAGACTGAATATATCAACACCCTGCCTTAGTATATTCGCACTAAGGTCATAACCTAAAAGAAGCGCATGCGACTTCAGCATATTCTTTATTTCTGCTGGCTATAGCTATACCACTCTAAGCTCCTTTGGCAGAGTCAAGTAATCATGGCAATTGTACTGAAATCGATTTTTGCTCTCACCTATGGCCCCATACTAAAGCAGAAGTGAATACACGTAAAATTGACACTAAGGTCACGGTGATCTAGATTCTTAGGAGCTGCCTTGCGATCTTTAGCTATTTTGCTTGTTAGGGCTAATGTGGCCACAACCTAATCACCACATGACGACTACCTAGGCCATTTGCACATCAACAGTTTCATTGAAGTTTTGAATGACAGGATCTGGCCGGTATTTCGGAGTAGGTGGGGTGTTGGGATAATTTGGCCAAAACTCAAGGGTGTCCAAGTAATTTGCTTACTAGCAACATAACGTGGGATTCACTTTAACAGTAAGCAACATTATGGTTGGCGTCATTCATGGAACAAATGATGGGTCGAAACTCTTGATGCAAACCTGACACTGGTTATAAGCAAGTAAGCTATTGAAGGGATGGGGCTAGATGATGCTTCCTCTACATATCCTGCCACTGCGTAGGGTCAGAAAGCTGAAAAGGAATATTAGCGGATAAAGTTAGATTGTGCACTGACTAGTTAATTTATGCGCGCAAAGTGGGGCTTTGGTGCTTGAACATATGCAAGTCCTTCAGAGTCTAAATAAAGGTAGGAGGTCGATGATCTGAAGTGCCTTTGTTTTCTGCACAACAATGAGAGATTCACAAGACTCGCTTAGCGGTGGTGTATGCTGAGAACAGACCAGTATATTCCAGCAATGGCTTCTCCACAATGACTTAATTCATAGCATTCGCATTGAAGGACTTCCGCATGAGAAATTTAGCAGAACGGGACTGGGCAGGCTTTGAAGCTATTGGTTCTTGGTAGTATTCAGCCATGGAAAGCTCCCTTTGGACTTTGTGAAGCATCGGCAATCCAGAAAGTTTGACTAGTTAAGCTTGCTTTTTTTCCACCGCCAGATCACACTGGATCACCGGTAGGATATTCAAGTATCTTCATGCTAAAAGTCAGATAAGGTCCATTTCACATTTCACTGATGATGATATCAGTGTTGGCATTTTCAACTTGGCCGTATGAAGATAAATGGCCAAAGATGGTACTGAAAACACAAAAAGTTATCTTTGTGCTTGTGCTATAGAAAATTTTCTGCTCAGGTAAGAAGCTCTAAGCAGACTCATCGATTATGAAAATAGTAACATCCAATCCCATCTCAGTGAGTAGATTGACATGCTCTGAGAAAGTGCAAAATCATGTTACACAACTAACTCATCGTGCCTCTACAGAAGAGGAAGAATATAAAACAGAAGGCGCAAAGGCTGCCTCGCCCTTAAAGTACCTCCTAGATGCATTGCCGAAAATGTCGATCTAAATGAATTTTGCACGAGTAGCATTTAAACAAGTAAAGATATTATGTAGAAGAGCAAATAATGCTCCCCTGAAATCATAACAGTTCCTAAAGTTCCTCATACAAAGAATGATTCAATGGCTTTTATTTGGACTAAGTGCAATATGGTTTGTTTATCAGAAAAGCCATAGTACCAACAACTATAGTCATGTTTCACGTATTTGAAAGGAGACGTTATTCGGAGGATTGCTGGTGCAGTTTTCATTATAGCCACCGTAGAAAGTGACGTTCAGCCAGATATTTGGTGAGCTAACCTGGGGATTTTTCATTGCCTTACTTTCTTGTTAGCCCACGATTTCCGAAAAAATTAAATATGCCCACATAAAGTATGATGGAAGACAAGTCTAAATTAGATTGAATAAGTAAAGCAAATACTTAGAAATTAAATTGCAGAAAACATACCTTTTGAACCAGGCTGCCCTGGAGGCTCTCCAGCAGCAGGCGGTGAACATGGTGCTGATCCTGACGTTCCATCTGGGCAATAACAAGCCGTTTTATTCTTTGAGATGTCATAACCGCAGACACCTTTTGAATTAGCACATCCTGTACACGGCGCAGAATCCACTGCTAACCTGACGTTGAATCCTTGCCGAACTATGTTCTCCAAGCTCGCTGAGCTATTCATCAACTGGGGAAATAGGGTCTGAGGGATGCGGACCACCACGCTCCCAAAGCAATTTCCCAGACCTACGGCAGCCCCGGGAACCACATAACCGTTTTTATTAGCAGTACCACTTATGGCGCACGAGAACTGGCCGGGAACATTCAGTGTTGGCAAACTTGGACAGCCGTAGATGAATGTGTAGTTGCCGTAGATGTCGACCATGCTGAAAAGCCTAGGGTCGAGACTGGTGTTAGTGAAGACAGGGGAGCAGATTCCGGTGGAGAAATCTTCCCGGACAATTTGTAGGACCTCAGTGCTGTTGTCGAAATCGAGAACCTTGTATTTGACATTGGATATCGTGATACTGGCAGTGTTACCCTTGCAAGCAAGTTGTAGCTCCGGGTAGCCACAGCCGTTGGGTCGGTTCCCGCCCCAAAAGGGGAAGCCGACGCCTTGGATGTTCCCGCAGTTGAACGGGCTGCTGCAATCCGAGTACAAGTCATCTTTGCCCTGCGATTGAGTCATATTGATCATCACGACCAAGAACATGGCGCATAACAGAAGATGTGTATTCATTTTGGTGGGAGACGGATTTCGTGACCAGTTGGATGGAGTGGGGGGTTGTTTTTGTTTCAGCAAACATATAGGCAGGCTCAAGAAAGATGGGTTGTGAGCGATGATGAATCACTGAAGGAGAAGACGGGTTTGGAAGAGAAAAAAAACTAGTTCGAAGAAGACTTGAAAAATGGGGAGTCTCTGTTGACTTATTAGGTCGCTGGGCCTAACCAATGACTCTGTGAAATGGACTAACTTGGGAAACTTCTTGAGGACTAAACGCCTGAACTGGGATAAAAACTCAAACTAACAAACAAAGCCATTTGACATGCCGGTGTCCTGAACCGGCACCATCTACTCACACCCAATCCCACCAGCCCAGCCTATACGGCAATGGAGCTTTTGCGGTCCCTATCTAGTACTTCAGTATACAGAGAACAGAGATGATCGATGAAAGGGCTCGGGCCTAATTAGAAGGGGATAGATATCGCTAAATTCACAATCGGGTCTACAAAGATCTCACAAGTGACCGAAATTTTCGGGAAATTTCAATCTGGAAATAGGTATTCCAAAATTGCAGTCAAAGATGGAAGATATTTTGAAGGAAAGTTCAGCTGAACTGATGTGGATGTGTTTCACGGGAACAGAGGTCGTGGTTGGAATGGGATCGGGTGTTCTCACGTCTTTACTGAAGTGCCCAGTTAGTCTTGATTTCCCATTGATGAACAACAAGGAAATTGCCAACTCTTGGAATTTTCTTTAGAAAGTGAAGCGTGTTGACTTCTTAAATTGGCAGTAAAGTTTACGTTATGGCACGATGAGCTACCACAGTGGAGCACTGAATGGAAGACACGTGTCACGACGGCTTCTGTTGATTTTTTTTTGTGGAACTATGCTGCAGATGATCTTGGCCAACAGGCAAGGAAGCCATAATGAGGAACATAATTAAAGACCCGTTTGTCGTGCACTCCCTTTATTTATCTTCCATTTCCTAAAAGTTTAAATGGCGCCCACGAAAAAGAAAAAAAAGAATCATCAACGTTAAAGTTGTTCCCACTAGAACAATAGAATGTTCCCTGCCTATGCATGCTAGAAATAAATAGATTGGCATCTATAAAAGCATTTAATTATAAGATACTATAATTTTGTTCCAAATAGAAAAAGAAAAGGAAAAAAGAAGAAAAAGAAGAAGAAGAAGAAAAGAAGGCGTGAAATAATCTTAAATCAAGAGTAGACCCCATATCTAACCTTAACAAATTTGTTTGAGAGGAGCATAGGTAGTTTTTTCTCTAGTAAAATTGAATCAAAAGATAACAAAGAAACAGGGGATGAAATAATCTTAAATCATTAGTGAAATCCGTAAGAGATAATGTAATCAAATTAATGCAATAAGAGGTTTTAGGAGTCAATAAGTAAGTGGAAATAGTGCGAGCCTAATCAATATACTTTTATTGAGAATGAACAATTGTTTATAAGTTTAATGAAGAAAAAAAATGACAAAGTTAGAATAATGTGACGTGGAGTAGTATCCACATAATAGACATAGTATTTCTTTTTTATCATAAGCTATTTCTTAGAAATGAAAAGGAAAAAGAAACAATAAAAAAAAAAGGCAAAGGGAAGTGAGGCGGCAACCATCAAATGTTTCCTATGTCAATTCCCCCATAAGGCCCTTCACGGAGCACCACAACACTATATAATATTATAAATGACAGAAGCAACAAATTAAGTTAGCCACATGAATTTACAAAGCAATTTGGCATATGAGATTAATTATCTATACGACTATCACTCTTCTCTTCACTCATTTTAGCAAAGTTTACTGAATGAAATTTGAACAAATATGCCAGGTTTCGCATTTCCATCGTCGAGTACAAAATCCTAAATCATCACAAAGAATCATCGTTCTTCTTTTGAATGCAGCAGAAGGGAAAAACGAATTGAAAGGGTCAATTGACAGCTGCCGTTTCGATAGGAATAAGCACAGAGGCAACAATACATACAGACATGTGACAATGAAAAGAGCCACGGCCTAGTCCCTCGTGAACCCTTTTATGTCTACAGTCCACCCTAATAACAGCTATCGACATCAGCCAACATATAGTAGTCCTAGAGATACAAGTATTCTACAGAAATCGATACACCAAAACGTATGAGGCTGCTTGTGCCGTATTCACGGTCTTCTTCTCTACATTTTGACATTACATGAGAAATGATCATGATTAAAGCGTTCGGAAACGCGATTTAGCACTTTAAACGTTTTAATCAACATGATCATCATCAAGCACACAATTATTCTATTTTAAGGACTTAAATTGTTAGATGAAAGACACGATTTTTAATATTTAAATGTCAACGGACCTAACTCTATACCTCTAAGTTTCGGGAGGCATGAGTTCTCCCTGTCTTGTTGACTTGGTAACCGTTTATTTAGACACACTACGTCGTTTTAGCAGTTAGTAGATGAATGCATAGTGAAGACATAATGTTGACAATCTAGATATAATGCATCGGAATTAAGAATTTAGAGAAGCTTCATTCAAACTTCTCTTGGTGCAAGGCGTGCTAGACATGTTGGGATAGACTTGGATTGGTCTTATTGGCACAAGGAAGATTCGGATGATGCGCGGAAAGCTGTCTAAGTTCATGGATCATGAGGTGCTTTCAATTTTTAATATTCTAGATCCTTCCCACGTGTAGCATGAGAATTGATCATGATTAAAGCATTTGGAAATTACTATTAACACTTAAACGTTTTAATCAACATGATTATCATCAAGCGCACAATTATTTTATTCTAAGGGCTTAAACTGTCAAATGAAAGACATGATTTTTAACGTTTAAATGTCAACAAATCTAATCCAAAACCTCTAAGTTTCAAAAAGCATAAGTTTTCTCTATCTTATCAACTTGGTAACCATTTGCTTGGACACGCTACGTCGTTTTAGTTGTAATTAAATTTATGTATAGTGAAGATATAATGTCGCCAATTTGGATAAATTGTATGGAATTAAGAATTTAGAGAAGCTTCATTCAAACTTCTCTTGGTGCAAGGCGTGCAACATGTAGAGATGGATATGGATTGGTCTTCTTAGCACAAGGAAGATTCGGATGAGGTGCGGAAAGCAGTCTAAGTTCATGGATCATGAGGTGCTTTCAACATTTAATGGGAGAAGTACATTATCAGTGCCATAAGTTGTGAACGGCGCTCACTTTGGTGCCAAAAGTTTCCGTCGGATCACTTAAGTGCCAATAAATTTGAAAAACGATCATTTCAGTGCCAACGCTGATGAAATTGGCCGGAAATCCGACGTGGCACTTTTTTATTAATTTTTGAAGCCGACGTGGCTCATCGGAGAGTACAGTCAGCCATCCAAACAACAAAACGACGCCGTTTCGCATCTTCCCCCAACTTAGAAACCCTAAATCCCCAAATTGAGAGAGAGAGAGAGAGAGAGAGAGAGAGAGAGAGAGAGAGAGAGAGAGAGAGAGAGAGAGAGAGAGAGAGAGAAGGAACGTCGTCTTCTTCTTCCTCGAAGACCTATGCCAGCAACGGCAGACATTCTTCTTCTTCCTCGAAGACCTACGCCAGCAACGGCACCAGCAGCAACACCAATAGCGTACCAGCAGTGGCACTAGCAACGGCATCGGCACCACCAACAGCAGCAGCAACGCACCAGCGACACCTTCGACCCCTCTTCTTCCTCCTCCTCCTCCGCCCTCGCTTCCTATTCTTCCTGCCACTTCTTGCTTGAGCAACAATCTCAATCTCTCCTCGCTCACCCGGTCGAGCAACTACAATGGTGGTGAAGCGACGGTGGCCGAGCGATGGTGGGTGAACAATAGTGGCCGAGCGGCGAGTGGCGGAAACCCTAATTTCAATCCCCAAAACCCTAATTTCAATCCCCATGAGCTATACGACTCGTTTCTGTGAGGATGTCCACGTATAATGGCAAAACGATGTCGTTTCTTGTAGAGGATGGAAAACGACGTTGTTTTAAAGCCACCGCAACTTTTTTTTAAAATATAAAAACCACGTAATTAATCTGGCTGGAATCTCTCGCCGGTGGCACCAAAGCGATCATTTTTTCTTCAATTTGACACTTAAGTGATCCGACGAAAACTTTTGGCATCAAAGTGAGCGCCATACACAACTTATGACACTAATAGTGTACTTCTCCCACATTTAATACATAAGACACGCCAAGTTACAATTTTGTGGGTATGCCTATGTGACGAAACTATGTATAAAATACTTCACAACTCGACCAAATTAGAGAAAATATTTACAAATATCAAATTGTGGATTTTGGATAAAGGGATGCATTGTCCAGTGGGTCATCCGACAATACTTCATAGTTCCTAAGATTGGTGAAGCACTTGAACCTTGTATATAGATATATACACAATCATTCAAGAGAGGTTGGGAAGGTCGACCCAACGAAGAGAATCTAGAAATAATTGAATTAATTAGTTTATTTCATTAAAAATGAATAATTTAAAAAAATAAAAATGATCGTTTGTATTACTTACAAAAATAAATGAATGAATGATCATTCATGGAAATATTTTGACATATATTATTGTTAGTAATTATTTTAATTGATACAAACGATAATTTTTTTTATAAATTATTTTCTAAATCATTCATTAGTCGCTAGACAAACAAGGTGAGTTAAAGTTGTTGGAACATTGTTCAATAGAGCCTGTCTAGTCGGTGATTACTCAAAAAGGAACCCAAATTGCAATGCTAGGTAAGTATTCAAGCCCATTATTCGTCAATCGAGTGGTTTTCGAAATTAGGTCATAAATATGAATTATGTCAATTTTTAACCGTTAGATTTGACTAAGGAGTTGTCGAGCTATGGATATACTTGAAAATGATAATTAAGGGCACTATAGAGTTGTAGGTTTGATGAAAATCAATTTTGAAGTACAGTTTGATTGGGACAAATTTCTAAAGTTTTGCGTAGCGAACAATATGCAAAACGCCGAAAAATGAACATTTGTTATAAGCGAGTTTCTTTGTTAATGTGTAGTTATCGTTTCATCAATGAATAAGTATAATTAGTGGAGTCCTTCTTTAAAGTAGTGTATCACTCGATTTTGATATCATTTTTCGATTAATTGATAAGATCATGAATGCATCAACTCAATTAACTATAATAGATAGATTGGTTTCAACTTCACCAGGTGAGTGTGGCTATCTTTTCTTCGAGTTCGTAAAATCATATTTCAAAAGTAATATGAATTATATAGTATGAGTTATAAAATAATATATTTGTTGCGTAAAATATTGGATCGTTCATTTAATACTTTTCAATTATTTATGAATGGTTCTGAGAAACGGTTTATGAAACGCGGTTGTTTAATTTAACGTCGGCTAGCATTGATGCCATATTACCATATACGAAAGGTCTTTTGCTTTCCGTTGAAGACGTGATTAAGTTCTTCTGTGTATGTTAAATGGTATCAGTACGAGTCTTTCTACAGAAGAGTATAAAGAACTAGCTTTGAGAGAAGTACAAGCAGAAGTACAGATTTGTAATTTTGCAAATAGTTTAATACTTAGTCTGAAGCCTGTACAATTTGATACACAAATTAATTTTCAACAAAATGAAAAGCGTTAAGTACCGACAACAGGTGAGTCAGGCGACTTGAGCCTAGAGGCTAGGCATAAGCGAGAAAGACCACCGGGATTTTCAGTTGAACATTCCTTGGTGTTTAAAAAAAAATGTCACTTATCTGACCATTCATAGAATGTAAATCTACATGATGGTTGAAGAGTAACATTGCTGGGAACCATTTCTGTGAGTTCTATGAGAGATGGCACTGATGTTCCAAGTTCCAAGTGTGCATGCAAACAGCCTTCAGAGAGCATTTGATCTACTAAGTTGAAATTCTCATATCATTCTTGCTAATTGGTATGATTCTCCAAGTGAAATTCACCAAGAGGTTCTCTCCACTTTCCCTGTAACTCTTAAGAAACACATATTCCATCTAAAGAAAGGCATGACAAATACCTCAATAAGTTCAGTTGTGCATTACCTTTTTTACATGTTATTGCTTTCCTCTAAATTCTTTAGTATAATCTCCTCGAGGCTCCCATTGAAATTTGATGTCATCACTTCCCAATGTTGCGATGCTGGTCGTGCTGGAGAATACAAGATGGGCTTTGGTGGCATTTGCAGTGATTCAAAGCTTCCTTCCAACATTTCTATCACCTTCATAATTGGAGGCCGATCAAATGGATTGGTTTGAATGCACCACAAACTCACAATTATCATCTTCCTCACTAGCACTTCCTCCTCCTCTGTCACATTCATCTGCAATTTCAGATCTTTGCCAGGTTCTAAGTTTCTATAAATCCATTCTGGAAAGTACATCTCACTGCTATTGGAAACTTTGATGTCAGAATTTTTGAAACCTACCATTTCAAGAACCAACATTCCGTAACTGTAAACATCGGACTTGTGAGAGACTCTCCCCAAGCTTCTAAAAACAACTTCTGGTGCAATAAACCCAGCCGTTCCTCTCATGCCAAGAGTTGATACAGCACTATCATTCCCATGACAAAGTTTAGCAAGGCCGAAATCTGATATCTTGGGGATAAAATCTTGATCGAGCAAGATATTCTGAGGTTTTATATCGAAATGCAAGATTCTGGTATTGCAGCCTCGGTGTAGATACTCTAGCCCACGAGCAATGCCAATTGCAATTTGATATAGTATCTTCCATTCCAAGGAACTACTCATGTTTAAAGCTTTTCTAGAATACATGAACTTATCCAACGAACCATTAGGCATGTAATTGAAAACTAGAGCTCTTTTCTTCCCCTCGTAACAAAAACCTAAGAGACTGATTACATTAACATGAGAAGTTCTACTAACACTCACGATTTCATTGATAAATTCTTCTGGGCTACTTTTCGACTCTATCAGAATTTTCACGGCCACAAGACCAACATCTTTGATCTCCCCTTTATACACTGCACCAAATCCTCCTTGACCAAGTTTCTCTGAAAATGAGTTTGTCATTTTCTTCACATCAATATAATGGTATCTTCTTGGAACAAGAGATCCATGGATTCTCATCAATGTCTCAACATTGCGATCTTTCGCGTTCTTGAAGAGTAGAACATTCCATGAGGAAATTTCATTCTTTCGCTTGAGGAGGAAAATGATGGCAATTGCAGATATTGAGACACCAATAGCAAGAGCTCCACCTTTCCTTTTCAATCAGATAAGAGATATCAGTGTTTGGCCAAAGCAAGAGATACAATTTCGGTGATATCAAAGAGATGTTTACCTGTGAAAAATTTACTCCGTCTGTTGAATCCTGAAAAGGTAAATCTATCATTTCCAGGGTTGACTACAGTTATAGGAATCTGATGCAAATTATATCTAAGAAGTTTGGTGAAACTCTTTTTGTGCTTCAGCAAAAAACTTAATCATGTCTTATACATTTATCAAACTCTCAGTTCAGTAAAATAAGAGGCAATGGCAACAGAGATGGACAAATGAATGGCGAATCAAATTTCTTGATAGTATAAAGATCCAATTGCTGTTGGAATGGTCCTCTTGATAGAAAATCTATTTGCTGTCTGACTTGTTAGTGTTTTGTTTTGCAGTCTGCATGTTTTTCCCGGATTACAATAACTTACAGAGGGTTTGATCACAGTAGAGCATTCTCAGCATCGTTGGCCCATAACCATATTGATCAATTTACCATGAAGGGAATAACTGCAAGGTAGCAACTGGCCCTGATTGTTTGGAATGAGAGAAGTGGCACAAAAAAAAAAAAAAAAAAAAAAAAATTGCCAAAGCGGGCAGGGAATTTTGACAATTTGGGAGACAAGACCGCAAAGACAGGTTCTGTATCTATGGAGAGTCAAAGATTTTTCAAAACTATACTATAAAGATTTTTCAGCCATTGAAGATCGCTGTCTTTGTGATGAATATCCACATTCACACAATCATGTTCAAGACAAGATTAGTCTTTTCATGTAGGAATTCATCTAAAAACTATCCATAGAGCAATACTAATCTATTTCAAGTAACTTCCCCTACCCTTCGGTTGGATTGGAATGCCACATCCTTTTTCCATCTACCCATACAAAGGGAGTTATCTATTCTTAGCTTGAGCTTTATCATAAAGCTTCTCTGTTATGGGGGGTAATTCCGCTGCTAAAGAACAAGGCGCAAGGGGGAAACTAGCACACATGATCCAGAAAAGATCCGAGTTCAGATCAGCAACATCACGGCGGACACAGGCTGCGATCATCTGACTCAATTGAACAGACAGTGATCAGTTGAAGTACCTGCGGTGGATGTTGGACAAATTTGGTCACCACAGATACAAATGGGCTTCCCCTGAACAGAGTCAAACCCACACTCCCCACCAATCCCACTACACTTCCCGCACTGATCCTCGTACGGATTCGTGTAATTCACCTCGAAACCCTCCATCAGAGCCTCTCCGAGCCTCGACCGGTTCGCGGTGAGCATTATCACCGCGGACTGCAGAATTGGGACCGTGACGCTCACATTACACTTGCTCACGTGAAGAATCGGCTCAGTGGGGACGGCGCCGATCAAGTAATAGTTGTTCGTCGCGGTCCGACCGACCTCGCAAGTGAACAGATTATCGGGCTTGACGGTCATCAACGTCGAACAATCGTAAAACAAGGTGAGGTCTTCGTTGTCGCTAGCCAAGATGAAGATGGTGGAGTTGAGGGTGGTGTTGGCGTACTGCTGCAGGCAGGTGTTGTTGTAAAGATCGGTTCTTGACAGAGTGAGCGACCGGCGAACCTGGTCCAGCGCCAGGACGCGGTAAGTGAGTAAGCCGGCGGTGAGCTCCGGGAAGCCGGCGACGCAGCCGAGGAGGAACTCCGGCGGGCCGCAGTGGGCGGGGCCGTCGCCGCCGGTGAAGGGGTAGGAAACGTTGACGAGGGGGCCGCAGCTGAAGGTGCGGCTGCAGTTGGAGAGAGAGTCGCCGGAGGAGGGAGACGCCGACGACGCCGCCGCCGGGCGGAGGAGGAGGAGGAGGAGGCAGAGGAGGGTGCCCGCCGCCGCGAGAAGGGGGAGGAGGTGGCGGCGCATTGGCTGGCGGGCGGCGGCGGAGAGAGAGAGTGGAAGTGTGAGAGAGGAGAGAGAGAGAGCAGTTAGCTGGAGAGCTAATGCACGATGATGATGGAAGTCCAGGCGGGCGTGTCCCCTTGAGCAAAGAAAAAATTTTCCATGTTTGACCGTTGACCCGAGTTTAAAGAGAGAGGAGCTGTCTTTGGTTGACTCCTTTTTCCCTTTCGTCTCGTGGATTTATCATTTTGAATTTTTCTACCCCTTTTTAAAATATATATATATATATATATATATATATTTTTTTTTTTTTTTCTGAAATGGAGGCTCGAGGCTGTCTGATGGAGACAAATTGGTCCGACGTGGGGTCGGCTTCTTTCTCAATGAATTATTGGGAAATTTAATGTTACATTATTCACACGGTGTCGTTTTCGGTGACTTAAATTCTAAGGGGATAAGAAATTTTGGATGGGTAGGGAGCAGATGATGGCGAAAGCAAATGGAGGCTGAGAGCAACGGAATCAGACAGCAATGGCTTGTTAAAAATAAACCGTAGCAGTTGGACCGCAGAAACGGAATATTATGTGGAATGTAATAAAGGAAAATTCCTATGTTTGGTTATCGGTGTTTTGTTCTATCTAGGTTGGCACATGTGAACAAGGCCTTTGTTCATTGGCCGCACACGACATGGTTTTGAACTACGGAACACGATCTAGATTCGCAGGAGAAATGACTATGCAAACTACTTAAGAAGGACAGAGAAACCCAAAAAGTTAGTGCAAATTGAGGCCTAAGGCCCACCGGCTTGGATGCTAATTTTATGGGCCTGGGCCAAACGCTGCCCAACCCCTCAGAAAAGATGTACTTCCGCTCTTGCATTCGTGTATACCACCCACGTCTAAGCCTGCAAAGGGTGCTTTTCTTACCCCTTTTTGCCGTTTGCTGCTATACGAGCCAACAAACCCAATTCCTAGGTTTCACCAACATGGATGTAGGAGTATCTAAAGCATGGCAAACTGGCAAGTGACCTCACAATAACACTGGCGGGCTCTCTCACAAGTAGACGGGAAACGTTCAATAGTGTGCAATCAGCCAGGTTTAACATCAGGACTAATTAATTCAACTGTTAAGATATGAGCAAGGGGCATGAGCACCTAATGGATGTAATAGTTTGTTCTCATGACTGACCAAGGCCATGAACTTGTCTGTAGAAGAGTTACATTCTACCTCCATAACAGTTAATAAGATTACCAGTAGAATGATCCAAAAGGACTCATATTATAAACAACCCGGGCTCAAGCTAATACTTCATCACCAATAGAGATGAAGAAAAACAAGCAAACAAAAGATTAGGTGCAAGCACAGCCAAAACAATTTACCCACTAAAGCTTGTCCTTGAATTTTGTCATCTAATGCTCGGCTTTCACTACATGGATCTTTCTTACTTGACAGAATTTGGTGCACTTGGCTTGGCCAATGAATGGATAATAAAAAGAAGACTTCTAGCCTAATTGAAGTGGGTAAAATGTCATCATCTTGAGTGCTAACCTTTCAACATCAGCCAAGGCATCCCTTATCCTAAGCTCATGGATTTGGGATTTGTAAATGAGTATATTTATTATTGTGGGGTATGCTAGGCCCCCAAATGGAAAATTTTGTCATTTTTCATGCACTGTATTTCTAGTATTATGCGAAATCAATGCATTTGAAATTTTCCTTTTAAAGTATGGCTAAATTGTGTTTCCTAAATATTTGTTAACAAGACCTTATTTATTCTTATATCACTATTATTATCATAATTCTTAGTGATTTATATAATGCATAAAATAAAAAGAATAGGTGCATCTCCACTCCAGCCCACAGCAATTTTCAAACGACAGCTCTTTAGTTTTTCCAAGTGCATATCCTTCCCACAACTTGTGAAAATATTAAAAAGAAAAGTCTCACTAATTTTTTTTTTTTTTTAATGGCTGGCCTTTGTTGACCAATCTTTACGTATCACCGAAAAAAACGCCTTAGAATGATTCCTAATGTCAATAGAGTCGGTAGCCCGCAGGCCTTCTTTGACTGCCGAAGAGCCACCCTTGAAGCCTTGAAAAAAGTCAACATCAAGGGACAGAGCAAAGAAGGAAGAGGAGTTTAACGGCGCTAACTGCGAGGTTGGGAGTTCCATGATCATCAGAAGAATCACTGTAGGATGATCTAGTAAAATGAGTATTAGACAATGATTTGTTCGAAGAGCTTGGTTGGGGTGAGCACAGAGCAAAGGATTTTTAGGAGACATGGACTATTCCCAACTTCATAGGAACAACATCCTAATCACTGAAACGAATTGGTTAATCCTAATATCTTAAGCCTAATCGAATAGCGAAAAGTGATTAGATGTTATCCATGATTTTCATGTTCTTCGCAATAATTCAAATCGGGATCAGCTGTACTTATCAAGTCAAGATTGTGCCCACCAGCAGAATTGGATCCCAGCCCGAGCCATCGAGTCAGGACTAAATCATAATAGGAATGTTCGAAGTAAAGTCTAGGATAATAACTGACATACCTGAGCATGTGGAAGAATAGGACTTATCTCGGCAATAGCACACGAAATTGCCCGAACTTGTATCCTGTCCGCACTGCCCGCCTGAGGCGAGGCAGAGGGTGCATTGATTGTCCACCGTCCACTTCAGCCCGAAGCCCTTATCGATGGCTGACACTACAGTCACATTTGTCGGGTTCAACTCTATCTCCTGAATGGCTGATTGGTTCGCAGGCAGCACCACGCTCGTAGTGCATCCTCCGAAGTAAGTCGCAAGGATTGTGGGATCAATGTTCGTGATATCGCTAACTTTCTTTGTTATGAAGTAACCGGTGACGACGCTGTTGTCATTGGTGGTGCAGTTGAACTGGCTGTTGACAATCGCTGACGCTATCGTAGTTGGGCTTGCCACACACCCATAGTACAGAGTCAGGTTACTGGCCACGGTGTCCGACGTGTAATTGAAAGAGCTGGTGATTGCCTGGGTGGTATTGGTATAAGAGGCTGGGCAGATGGTACCCCAGTAATCATTTCGGGCAACAGTCATAGTCTTTGAGGAGTCATTGAACTGAAGGACCCGAAAGATCTGATTCGATATGTTGAGCACCGGAGTCGTGTTGTCCTGACAAGTCAGCTCAAAATTGGGCAGACCACAATAGGAGGGGCGGTTCGACCCCCAGAAGGGGTAACTTGCGTTTTGCAGGATGCCGCATTGGATGGTGGAGCTGCAGTTTGTGTAGCTCGCATCGTCTGCGCCATGCGTCGTCGGAGCTCGGATGAGGTTCAGGGTGGTTGCGATCAGGATGCAAAGGGAAAGATCCCAGAAGGGATGGCGACGGGGATGCATCATCTTTTGGAGGAACATTTTTTGGTGAAGATGCAGAGGAAAGGAGAGAGAAATAAGGTTGGGGGATGGGCAAGTGGAAAAGGGGGGATGGGGAAGATGATATGACACGGTTCTCATGCGTGTATAGTCATAGATCGCGATTATAAAATTGGGGGAGAGTTTTGACAAAGAAGAGCAGGTAGAAATTGACCGAATAGAAGCTTCTTTCAGAAAAAGATATTGCATTGCCAGTCAAATGTGAGAATGCCTGGCCCTGACTCGGTCTAATTGAGGTGATTTGTTCATCAAATTTCCAAAGCGTCCAACGCCCGGAATTGAGATTATCTTCGTCTCTGACTCTGGCCTGAGCTTTTTTCACACGTTGGGAGTTGAATGCAAATTGGAGTTTCCTTGCGTTGCGCATAGGTCACCAACCTAGAAAAGCTTGTGCTTCGGTCTCTAGACGACACATAAGGGGATAAATACATGATCGCAACCGGTGACACCAAAAGTCAAATAAAGGAGGCTCTACTTTTCTCTGAGTCTATTCGTCATAAAGAGTTTTAGGAACTTTTAATATGGAGTTTATCATCTGATCCTAGGAGGAAGGAGCATACGGTGCGCTTTTTAAATGAGAAAGGGTCAGGCTCAGGGCTGATCCTTGGCAGGTGGGCAGGAAAGTAAATCTGTGGGGGAGACAGTGGGACATATGTGGCTCATTGTATATTCGAGGGAGTTGACAGTCCCTAATGAAAGAGCTCCTGAGGAACGGTACAGATCATCTTTGGCAAGTGCTAAATAACCTAACTCAGCAACTACCATTGGAAGAGCAGATAGATAGCATACGACACTAGATGGGCTGGTGGAATCAGGGAATGAGCAAAAACCAGGAACACAAGCAACACTGTCGAGGCCATTGATTTGCGATTGGCGGAGAACAAGAGAAAGAGTCGCTGATGGGCCCATGAGTATCTTTGGCCATTCAGGGATTTAAAAAGATACGAGAATGATCATCGACGGTTCCACAGATTTCAGATGGTCAGCATGCTATCTGCATCGGCCCCTACATGGCAAAACATTGACAGCTCCAAGGCCTAGCAAGCCTGGCGTTGTATTTTCCAGACTGAATATATCAACGCCCTGCCTTAGTACCTTCGCACTAAGGTCATAACCTAAAAGAAAAGCACGTGACTTTAGGATGTTCTTTATTTCTGCTGGCCATAGTTATACCACTTTAAGCTGCTTTGGCAGAGTAAAGTGATCATGGCAATTGTAACGAAATCGATTTTTGCTCTCACCTATGGCCCCATACTAAAGAAGAAGTGAATACATGTAAAATTGACGCCAAGGTCACAAAGATCTAGATTCTTAGGAGCTGCCTCACAATCTTTAGCTATTTGCTTGTTAGGGCTCATGTGGCCACAACATAATCACCACATGACAACCCCCTCAGGCCATTTGCACATCAGCGGTTTCAGTGAAGTTTTGAATATGACAGGAAGGATCTGGCTGGTTTTTCAAAGTAGGGGGAGTGTCGGGATAATTTGGCCAAAACTGACGGGTGTCCAAGTAATTTGCTTACTAGCAACATCATGATGTAGGATGCACTTTAACAGTAAGCAGCATTATGGTTGGCATCATTTGTGGAACAATGTTGGGTTAAAGCTCTTGATGCAACCTAACACTGGTTATGAGCAAGTAAGCCATTGAAGGGATGGGGCTAGATGATGCTTCCTCTACATATCCTGCCACTGCATAGGGTCAGAAAGCTGAAAAGAATATCGGTGGATAAAGTTAGATTGTGCATTGACTAGTTAATTCACGCATGCAAAGTGGGGCTTTGGTGCATGAACATATGCAAGTCCTTCAGAGTCTAATTAAAGGTAGGAGGTCGATGATCTGAAGTGCCTTTGTTTTCTGCACAATAATGAGAGTTTCACAAGACTCGCTTGGCTGTGGTATATGCTGAGAACCAACCAGTACATTCCAGCAATGGCTTCTCCACAATGACTTAATTCATAGCGTTCAAAGTGAAGGACTTCTGCATGAGAAATTTAGCAGAACGGGACTGGACAGGTTTTGAAGCCATTGGTTCTTGGTAGTATTCAGTCCATCGAAAGCTCCCTTTGAACTTTGTGAAGCATCGGTGATCCAGAAAGTTTGACTAGTTAAGCTTGCTTTTTTTCCACCGCCAGATCACACTGGATCACCTCTAGGATATTCAAGTATCTTCACAATGAAAGTCGGATAAGGTCCATTTCACATTTCACTGATGATGATATCAGTCTTGGCATTTTCAACTTGGCCATATGAAGATATATGGCCAAAGATGGCACTGAAAGCACAGAAAGTTCCCTTTGTGCTTGTGCTATGGAAAATTGTCTGCTCAGGTAAGAAGATCTGAGCAGACTCATCGATTATGAAAATAGTAACATTCAATCCCATCTCAGTGAGCAGATTGACATGCTCTGAGAAAGTGCGAAATCATGTTACACAACTAACTCATTGCGCCTCTACAGAAGAGGAAGAATATAGAACAGAAGGTGCAAAGGCTGCCTCGCCCTTAAAGTACCTCCTAGATGCATTACCAAAAATGTCAGTCTACGTGAATTTTGCACAAGAAGCATTTAAACAAGTAAAGTTATTATGTAGAAGAGCAAATAATGCTCCCCTGAAATCATAACAGCTCCTAAAGTTCCTCATACAAAGAATGATTCTATGGCTTTTATTTGGACCGAGTGCAACATGGTTTGTTCATCAGAAAAGTCAATAGTACCAACAACTCTGCTATAGTCATGTTTCACGTATTTGAAAGGAGACGTTATTCGGAGGACTACTGGTGCAATTTTCATTCTAGCCACCGTGGAAAGTGACGTTCAGCCAGATATTTGGTGAGTTAACCGGGGGATTTTTCATGGCCTTACTTTCTTGTTAGCCTACGATCTCCAAAGAAATTAACGATGCCCACTTAAATTATGGTGGAAGACAAGTCTAAATTAGATTGAATAAGTAAAGCAAATAATTAGAACTTAAATTGCAGAAAAGCATACCATTTGAACCAGGCTGCCCTTGAGGCCCTCCGGCGGCAGGCGGTGAACATGTTGCTGATCCCGATGATCTGCCCGGGCAATAACAAGCCGTTGAATTCGTTGAGATGTCATAACCGCAGGCACCTTTTGATTGAGTACACCCTGTACACGCCGCATAATCCACTCCTAATTTGACCTCGAATCCTTGCTGCACTATCTTCTCCAAGTTCGAGCTATTCAGCAACGGGGTCAATAGAGCCCGAGAGGTGGGGAAAACCACGCTCCCAAAGCAAGTTCCCGGCCCTACTGCGGCCGCGGGAACCACATAAACGTTTTTATTAGCAATACCACGTATGGTGCACGAGAACTGGCTGGGATCATTCGGACAGCCGTAGATGAACGTGGAGTTGATGTAGCCGTCGACCATGCTGAAGAGCGCAGGGTCGAGAGTGGTGTTCGTGAAGTCCGGGGGGCAGATTCCGGCAGAGAAATCTTCCCGGACAATTTGTAGGACCTCGGTGCTGGGGTAGAAACCGAGAACCTTGTACTTGACGTTGGATATCGTGATACTGGCAGCGTTATCCTCGCAAGCAAGTTGTAGCGCCGGGTGGCCACAGCTGTTGGGTCGGTTCCCGCCCCAAAAAGGGAAGCCAACGTTTTGGATGTTCCCGCAGTTGAACGGGTTGCTGCAACTTGAGTACAAGTCATCTTTGCCCTCCGATTGAGTCATATTGATCATCATGACCAAGAACACGGCGCATGACGAAAGAAGATGTGTATTCATTCCGGCGAAAGACGATTTTCTGATCAGTTGGATGGAGTGGGGGGCGGTTGTTGTAGTTTCAGCAAACATATAGGCAGGCTCAAGAAAGATGGGTTGTGAGCGATGATGAATCACTGAAGTGGAAGACGGGTTTGGGAGATAAAAAACTAGTTCGGAAAGACTTGAAAAATGGGGAGTCTTTGTTGACTTATTAGGTCGCTGGGCCTAACCATTAACTCTTTGAAATGGTCTAACTTGGGAAACTTCTTGAAGACTGAACTCCTGAACTGGGATTAAAACTTAAGCCAACAAGCAAAGCCACTTGACATGCTTGTGTCTTGAACCGGCATCATCTACTCACACCCAATCCCGCCTGCCCAACCTATATGGCAATGGAACTTTTGTGCTCCCTATCTAGTACTTCAGTATACAGAGAACAGAGATGATCGATGAACGGGTTTGGGCCTAATCAGAAGGGAAATAGATATCGCTAAATTCACAATCGCGTCTACAGAGACCTGACAAGTGACCAAAATTCTGAGGAAATTTCAATCTGGAAGCAGATATTCCAAAATTGCAGCCAAAGATGGAAGATATTTTGAAGGAAAGTTCAGCTGAACTGATGTGGAAGTGTTTCACAGGAGCAGAGGTCGTGGTTGGAATGGGATCGGGTGTTCTCACGTCTTTACTGAAGGCCCGGTTAGTCTTGATTTCCCATTGATGAGCAAGGAAAATGCTCCCTCTTGGAATTTCTTTGGAAAAGCGTGTTGACTTCTTCATTGGCAGTAAAGTTTACGTTGTGGTACGATGAGCTACCACAGTGGAGCAATGAATGAAAGACACGTGTCATGACGACTTCTGTTGACTTTTGTTTTGGAACTATGCTGAGGATGACCTTGGCCAATAGGCAAGGAAGCCATAATGAAGAACATAATTAAAGACCCGTGTGTCATGCCCCTCCCTTTGTTTATTTTCCATTTCCTGAAAGTTTAACTGGCGCCCAAGAAAAAGAAAAAAGATTCATCAACGTTAAAGTTGTTCCCGCTAGAAAAATAGAATGTTCCCTGTGTATGCATGCTAGAAATACATAGATTGACAGCTATAATAAAATTTATTCATAAGATACTAGAATTTTGTTCCAAATGGAAAAATGAAAGGAAAAAAAGAAGAGGAAGAAAAAAATGCATGAAATAATCTTAAATCAAGAGTAGGCCCTACATTTAACCTTTACAAATGTTGTTTAAGAAGAGCATATGTAGTTCTTTCTCTAGTAAAATTGAAACAAAAGACAACAAAAAAACAAGGGATGAAATAATCTTAAATTAAGAATGGGACTCGCAAATGATAATGTAATTAAATCGATGCGATATGAGGTTTTGGAGTCAATAAGTATGTGAAAATAGTGTGAGCCTAATCAATATACTTTTATTGAGAATGAACCATTATTTAGAAGATTAATGAAGAAAAAGAAATAACAAAGTTAAAATTATGTGATGTGGAGTGGTATCCACATAATAGACAAAGTATTTCTCATTGATTATAAACTATTTCTTAGAAATGAAAAGGAAAAATAAACAATAAAAAATGGCAAAGGGAAGTGAGGCGGCAATCATCAAATGTTTCACATGTCAACTCCCCCTAAGGCCCTTCACGGAGCACCACAACACTATATAATATTATAAATGACAAGCAACAAATCATGAATTTACAGAGCAATTTCGCATATGAAATTTATTATCTATACCACTATCACTCTTCTCTTACTCATGTTAGCAAAGTTTAGTGAATGAAATTCGAACAAATATGCCAAGTTTCGCATTTCCATCGTCGAGTACAGGTTCCTAAATTTCACAAAGAATCACTGTTTTTCTATTGAATGTAGCAGAAGGGTAAAACAAATTGAGAGTGTCGATTGAAAGCTGCTGTTTCGAAAGGAGTATGCACAGAGGCGATGATACACACGGAGATGTGACAATGAAAGGAGCCACAGCCAAGTTCCCTGTGAGCCCTTTTATGTCCACACTGTTATTAGTAATAACGGCTATCGACATCAGCCAACAAATAGTAGTCCTAAAGATACAAGCATTCTACAGTAATCGATATACAAAAATGTATGTGGCTGCTTGTTCTGTATTCACAGTCTTCTTCTCTACATTTCTAGATTGATCACGATTAGAGTGTTTGGAAATCACGACAATTTAGCATTTCAAACGTATTAATCAACATGATTATCATTAGGCGCACAATTACTTTATTTTAAGGGCTTACATTGTCAAATTACACGATTTTTAACGTTTAAATATCAACAGATCTAACCCTAAACCTCTAAGTTTTGGAAGGCATAAGTTCTCTCTATCTTATCAACTTGGTAACCATTTGTTTGGACATGGTACGCCATTTTGGTAGTTATTACATTTATGCATAGTGAAGATATAATGTTGCCAATCTAGATAAATTGTATGGAATTAAGAATTTAGAGAAGCTTCATTCAAACTTCTCTTGGTGCAAGGCGTGCTAGACATGTAGAGAGAGACTTGGATTGGTATTCTCAGCACAAGGAAGATTCGGATGAGGTGCGGAAAGCGGTCTAAGTTCATGGATGATGAGGTGCTTTCGATATTTAATACATAGGCATGCCAAGCTACAAGATTGTGGGTATGCCCACGTGACGAAACTGTATAAAACACTTCACACTCCACCAAATTAGAGAACATTATTACAAATATCAAATTGTGGATTTTGGATAAATGGATGCATTGCCCAGTGGGTCATCTGACAATACTTCGTAGTTCTTAAGATTGGTGAAGCACTTGAACCTTATATATAGATATAGACACAATCATTCGGGGGAGGTTGGGAAGGTCAAACTTGGAAAGAGAATCCAGAAGTAACTGATTTGATTAGTTCATTTCATGAAAAAATGAATAATTTAAAAAATATTTAAAAAAATGATTGTTTGTATTATTTATAATGATAATTCATAGAAATATTTTGACATATGTTATTGTTGGTAATTATTTTAAATGATACAAACGATTATTAAATATTTTCTAATTCATTCATCTTTCGTTAAACAAACAGAGCAATTTAAAATTGTTGGAACATTGTTCGATAGAGCCGGTCTAGTTGGTGATTGCTCAAAAGGAAAACCAAATTGCAATGCTGAGTAAGTATTCAAGCTCATTATTCATCTAATTGGAGTGACTTTCGAAGTTAGGTCGTAAATATGAAATTATGTCAATTTTGAACCGTCAAGTTTGATTGAGGAGTTGTCAACCTATGGATATATTTGAAAATGATAATTAAGGGCCTTGTAGAGTTGTAAGCTTGATGAAAATCAATTTTGAAGTATAGCTTGACTGGAATGAATTCTAAAGTTTTGCGTAACAACCGATACGCTTAGCACAGAAAAATAAACGTTTGTTATACACGAGTTTTTTTGTTAGCATGTAGTTATCGTTTAATCAATGAATAAGTATAATTAGTAGAGTCCTTCGTTATAGTAGTGCATCACTTGATTTTTATATCGTTTTTTGATTAATTGATAGAAACATGAGCGCATTGGCTCAAGTAACTATAATACATAGATTGGTTTTCGGCTTAGCCAAGTGAGTATTGCTACCTCTTTTTCGAGTTTGTAAACTCATTTTTTAAAAGTAATATGGATTACATATAGTATGAGTTATGAAATGACATGTTGTTACATAAAATGTTGGATTAAGCATTTACTACTTTTTGATTATTTATGAATGGTTTTGAGAAACGATTTATGAAAGGCAATTGTTTAATTTAATTTCGGCTGGCATTGATGCCATATTGCCATATACGGAAGGTCATTTGGTTTCCATTGAAGACGTGATTAAGTTCATTAGTGTTTGTTAAATGATTTCAATATCAGTCTTTCTACAAGAGTATAAAGAACCACCTTTGGGAGAAGTACAAGTAGAAGTACAGATTTGTAAATCTTGCAAATAGTTTAATACTTGGTCTGAAGCCTGAACAACTTGAGAGAAAAATTAATTTTCAACAAAAGGAAAAGCGTTAAGTACCGAGAACACGTTAGTGCGGCGACTTGAACCTAGAGGCTAGGCATAAGCGAGAAAGACCACCGAAATATCCAGTTGAACATTCCTTGAAGAGTAACATTGCTGGGAACCATTTCTGTGTGAGTTCTATGAGAAATGACACTGATCTTCCAAGTTCCAAGTATACATACAAACAGCCTCCAGAGAGCGTTTCATCTATAAAGTTGAAATTCTTACATCATTCTTGCTAATTTCTATGATTCTCCAAGTGAAATCCACCTAAATTTCTCTCCACTTTCCCTGTAACTCTAAGGATAACATATTCCATCTAAAGAAAGGCATGACAAATGCCTCAAGAAGTTCAGTCGTGCATCACCACTTTACATATCATTGCTTTCGTCTGAATTCTCTAGTACTCTCTCCTCGAGGCTCCCATTGGAATTTGACGTCATCACTTCCCAATCTTGTGATGGTGGTTGTGTTGGAGAATACAAGATGGGCTTTGGTGGCATTTGCAGTGATTCAAAGCTTCCTTCCAACATTTCTATCACCTTCATGATTGGAGGTCGATCAGATGGATTGGTTTGAATGCACCACAAACTCACAATAATGATCATCATCATTAGCACTTCCTCGTCCTCTGTCACATTCATCTTCAATTCCAGATCTTTGCCGGGCTCTAAGTTTCTATAAATCCATTCTGGAAAGTACATACTACTGCTGTTGGAAACTTTGATGTCAGAATTTCTGAAGCCTACCATTTCAAGGACTAACATTCCGTAACTGTAAACATCAGACTTGTGAGAGACTCTTCTTAAGCTTCGAAAAACAACTTCCAGTGCAATAAACCCGACCGTTCCTCTCATGTCAATAGTTGATATAGCACCGTCTTTCCATGACAAAGTTTAGCAAGGCCGAAATCTAAAATCTTGGGGACAAAATCTTGATCGAGCAAGATGTTCTGAGGTTTTATATCAAAATGCAAGATTCTTGTATTGCAGACTCGGTGCAGATACTCCAGCCCACGAGCAATGCCAATCACAATTTTATATAGAATCGATGGACAACTGAATGGTAAATCGAATTTCTTGAGAGTATAAAGATCCAATTGCTGTTGGGATGGTGCTCTTGATAGAAAATCTATATGCTGTCTGACTTGTTGGCGTTTTGTTTTGCAGTCTGCATTTTTTTCCTGGATAACAATAACTTACAGAGGGTTTGGTCACAGTAGAGAATTCTCAGCATCGTGGGCCCATAACCATTTTGATCAATTTATGACTTAGGAGTACAGTTTATTTTAGCATTATGAATACATCAAACAGTGAGAATGGACTTATGTATTACACTGTATCTTTTTAGGATTTTAACGATTTTCCCATAATGATTGATCATATTTCCAAGAAAATTTTTGTAACCCGCAGACTACCTTTGACTGCCGAAGAGCCTTGCACGGAAAGATCATGGGACAGAACAAAGAAGGAAGAGAAGTTTAGAACACTAACTGGACAAGGGAATAACGAAATGCGCTCGATTCCTCAATTTTCCTACATAAGTAATGCTCGCAAACGTTCAGATTTCTATATTCCTGCACGGAAAAATATTGACAACTCCAATGCCTAGCGAGGCTAGTGCTTCATTTTTTTTTTTTTTAGACTGAACAAGACAGGGGGTCCATATGTAGTGCCTTCACAAGAAGACAAGGTCATAACCTTAAAGCACAAGCAACTTTTGCATGCTTTTCTTTTTCTGCTGGCGATAGCTATACCTCTTAAGCTCCTTTGGCAGAGTCAAGTTATGACGGCGACTGTAATGAAGTTAACTTTTGCTATCAATAGATTCTTATACAAAAGCAGACGTCAGTAAGTGTAGAAGTGAATCTAATGTCATGGTAATCTAACTTCTCAGGAGCTGCCTAGTAATCTTTGGGTATTTGCTTGTTAGGGCTGATGTGGCCACCGCATAAGCACCACCTGACGACCACCTTGGCCATTGCACATCAATAGTTGCATCCAATTCTTAAATATGATAGGGATGATCTGGCTGGTTTTTTGAGATAGGGGGAGTGTCTGGGGTAATTTCGCCAAAACACAAGGGTGTCTGAGTAATTGCCTAATATTAACGTGGTGTGCGATTCACTTTAACAGTAAGTAACATTATTGTTGGCATTATTCATGGAACAAGTGATCGGTTGAAGAACTTCAATTGGCCACTTCAATTCTGGCAATAACTTAGCTCTGCTATATGCTGAGAACTAACCAGTATTCGAGGAATGCCTTTTCAGTAATGACTTAATTCATAGAGTTCAAACTGAAGGAAACTGCCACATGAGAAATTTAGTGGAACGGTGATGGACAGGCTTCGGAGCTATTGGTGCTTGGCGGTGTTTAGTCTACTGAAAGCTCCTTTTGGACTTTCTGGAGCGTCGGCCATCTAGAAAGTTTGATTAAGCAAAGCTTAGTTAAGGCTTGCTTACCTTTTTCCCAACGCTAGGTCCCATTCGATCACCAGAAGAAATTTAATTATCTTCGTGATGAAAGTCAAGATCAGTCTTGGCGGTTTCAACTTGGCCATATGAAGGTAAATGGCCAAAGATGGTACTGAAAGTACTAAAAGTTCCCTTTGTGCTTGTTCCATAGAAAATTGTCAGCTTAGGTAAGAAGCTATAAGCATACTCATCGATTACGAAAATAGTAACAGTCAGTCCCGTCTCAGTGAGCAGGTTAACATGATCTGATAAAGAGAAGGATCATGTTACATTACGAACTCATTGTGCCTCTAAAAAAGAGGAAGAATATAGAATAGAAGGGGCAAGGGCTGCCTCGGCTTAAAAGTACCTCCGAGGTGCATTACCGAAAATGTCGCTCTACATGAATTTTGCACGAGAAGCGTTTAGACAAGTGAAGATGTTAGGTAGAAGAGAAAAAAACCTCCCCTGAAATCATAACAGCTCCGACTCATTCCTCATACAGAGAATGATTCAATGGCTTTTATTTGGAGCAAGTGCTTTGTTTATGCGAAAAGTCATTGGACCAGCAATTCTACTATAGCCATGTTTTAACATACTTGATAGGGACATTATTGGGAGGACGACTGGTGCAAATTTCATTTTAGTCACCATAGAAAGTGACGTTCAGCCTGATATTTATTGGGCTACCCAGAGGATTTTTCGTTCCCTTCCATTCTTATTAGCCTACGGTTTCTGAAGAAATTAACAATGCCCACATAAATTATGGTAGAAGACAAATCTAAACTAGATTGAATAAGTAAAGCGAATAACTAGAAATTAAATTGCAGAAAAGCGTACCTTTTGAACCAGGCTGCCCTTGAGGCCCTCTGGCAGCAGGCGGTGAACATGTTGCTAATCCCGATGATCCATCCGGGCAATAACAAGCCGTTGAATTCTTTGAGATGTCATAACCGCAGGCACCTTTTGATTGAGTACACCCTGTACACGCCGCAGAATTTTTTTATTTGACCTTGAATCCTTGCTGCACTATCTTCGTTCTATTCGCCTTATGCAACATAGTCCGAGAGGTGAAGGTAACCACGCTCCCAAAGCAAGTTCCCGGCCCTACGGCCTCCCCAAGTACCACAGAAACCACTGCTGGTGCACGAGAAATCGCTGGAACCATTCAGACAGCCATAGAGGAACGTGGAGTTGATGTAGTCATAGTGGTTGATCTCGCTGAAGAGCGCAGGGTCGAGAGTGGTGTTAGTGAAGTTAGGGGGGCAGATCTCTGTGAAGATATCTTCCCGGACAATATGTAGGACCTTGGTGCTGGGGTAGAAATCGAGAACCTTGTATGTGGCATTGTACATCGTGATACTGGCAGCGTTATCCTCACAAGCAAGTTGTAGTGCCGGGTGACCGCAGCTTCTGGATTGGTTCCCACCCCAAAAAGGGAAGCCAACGTCTTGGATGTTCCTGCAGTTGAACAGGTTGCTGCAACTCAAGTACAAGTCTTCATTGCCTTGCGATTGAGTCCTATTGATCATCACGACCAAGAACATGGCGCATAACAGAAGAAGACGTGTATTCATTCTGGCGGAAGACAGATTTCGTGATCAGTTGGATGG
Organism: Eucalyptus guilfoylei; assembly: GCA_016097605.1. Lineage (NCBI taxonomy): Eukaryota > Viridiplantae > Streptophyta > Magnoliopsida > Myrtales > Myrtaceae > Eucalyptus > Eucalyptus guilfoylei. The sequence goes on along the minus strand of CM027865.1, from coordinate 48,671,459 downwards.
AGTGGGGTGCTGCTGTTGTAGTTTCAGCAAACATATAGGCAGGCTCAAGAAAGATGGGTTGTGAGCGATGATGAATCACTGAAGTGGAAGACGGGTTTGGAAGATTAAAAAACTAGTTCGGGGAAGACTTGAAAAATGGGGAGTCTCTGTTGACTTATTAGATCGCTGGGCCTAACCAGTGACTGTATGAAATGGTCTAACTTGGGAAACTTCTTGAGGACTGAACTCCTAAACTGGGATAAAAACTTAAACTAACAAGCAAAACCATTTGATATGCTCGTGTCCTGAACTGGCATCATCTACTCACACCCAATCCCACCAGCCCAGCCTACACGGCAATGGAGCTTTCGCGCTCCCCATCTAGTACTTCAGTATACAGAGAACAGAGATGATCGACGAACGGGCTCAGGTCTAATTAGAAGGGGATAGATATCACTAAATTCGCAATCGGGTCTACAAAAATCTCACAAGTGACCGAAATTTTCAGGAAATTTCAATCTGGAAATAGGTATTCCAAAATTGCAGTCAAAGTTGGAAGATATTTTGAAGGAAAGTTTAGCAGAACCGATGTGGATGTGTTTCGCGGAAGCAGAGGAATTCTTCCGTGGTCGGAATGGGGTTGGGGGTTTCCACGTTTGTCTTGATTTCCCGTTGATGGACAGGAAGGAAAATGCTAACTCCTGGAAAATTTTTGGAAAGAGAAGCGTGTCGACTTCTGAAGTGGCAGTAGAGTTTACGTTGTGGTACGACGAGCTACCACAGTGGAGCAATGAATGAAAGGCACGTGTCATGACGACTTCTATTGACTTTTGTTGTGGTGTGGAACTATGCTGAGGATGACCTTGGCCAATAGGCAAGGAAGCCATAACGAAGAACATAATTAAAGACCCGTGTGTCATGCCACTCCCATTGTTTATCTTCCATTTCCTAAAAGTTTAACTGGCGCCCAAGAAAAAGAATAAAGATTCATCAACGTCAAAGTTGTTCCCACTGAAAATTAGAATTTTCCCTGTGATAGTAGGACTGACTTGAAACCTTAAAAGCATTAAAATTGTCTTTCCGAAATTGGTTGAGCCAGTCGGACCTAGATGAATCCACAGTTAGCTATGCTAGTTTACTTATAAATTAGACAATGGCTCGTGCCATGCATGGGAGAAAAAAAATATTTAGATTGTAGTATGTGATATGTTTTACTATCACGTG